>OY728133.1:1534742885-1536010385 GCA_963277665.1 Viscum album | reverse complement strand
TACTCAGATATCCACTGGACATGCTCTTGATGGATTTTATAAAGGTGGGGAGAATGTCATTATTCTCAGAGGATACATGATGGTACCAATGGAATTGTGGGATGGGGCTATGAGAGAGTTTCATACATCTCCTTTGGTGGTACATCCAGGTGTATAAAAGATTCACTAGGACCTCTGATGTTAGTTATGTTGTCCAAGGATGAAGAAAAGAGTTACAAAGTTTGTCTCTTGATGCCTTACTTTTTGGCAAGTGAAGGCTGAGCAATAAGTTATGGCGAGTTTAGCTCAACCCCTTGAGGTTACAGAGTGGAAGTGGAATGGGATATCCATGGACATCGTGATGGGATTACTACGTACATATAGGGGACATGATTCCATCTGGGTTATTGTAGACCAACTCACCAAGTCGACCCACTTTTTATCTATTTGAGAGAAGAGTTCAGTAGAGAGATTTAGACACCTCTATGTTTAGGAGATAGTTCGACTCCATGGAGTTTTATCGATGATAATTCATGACCATGATGATTTCTTAACATCCTATTTTTAGAAGATATTGCAGGAGATTTTTGAGACTCAGTTATGGTTGAGAACAACATTCCACCCTCAAACTAACGGACAAAATAAGTGGACCATTCAGGTTCAAAAGGACCTATTGTGAGCTTATATGTTCGACTTTGGTCATATTTGGGATGATAACATACCATTGGTGGAGTTTTCATATAAAAAAAGCTACCATTACATAATCAGTATGGCTCCATTTGAGGCTTTGTACGAGTGACCCTACAAATCACCACTTTGTTGGACTGACCTAGAAGAGTTAGCACTCATGGGCTGAAAGTTGGTAAGAAAAACTACTAAGAAGGTGTAGATCATCCAGGAGTGGATGAAGACTGCATAGAATTATCATAAGTCTTATACGGATAGAAAACAAAGGCCTTTGGAGTTCGAGGAAGGAGACCATGTGTTCCTACGAGTTTCACCTTAATGCGGATTACAGATATTTGGTCGGGGAGATAGTCTATCTATGAGGTTCATTGGCCCTTTCTAGATACTTTGTAGAGTTGGAGAGGTGACATACCACTTAGCTCCACCTCCATAGTTAGAATGGGTACATGAAATCTTCTACATGTCACAACTGATGAGGTACTTGCATGACCTATCACATGTTATTGACTGTGGTGAGTTGGACATCAAGGATGAAACTGCATTTGTTGAGTACCTGGTAGAGATCAAGGATTGGAAGAAGAATATTCTTCATGGATGATATATTACTTTAGTGTGTGTCCAGTGGAAGCATGATAATATCTAGGAGAGCACTTGGGAGTAGTTGGATCAGATTCATACTCAATACCCACATCTCTTTGTGTAGCCATTATTTTGGCATTTTGGGGACATAAAGCCCCATGGTGGGGAAAATGTAATGACTCGAATTTCCATATATATATTTTTTGTATATTTTATGGATTATTTTTAAGACTAGGAGCTGAGGCAACATGAAATTCTGAGGCTTGGTGTGCCCCGAATAATATTTTGGAATATATTAAATAGAACACACACACAATTTTCCTGAAAAAGTATAATAACTTCTAAATAGAGGATAAAATTAGAAATATGAGAGTAATGTTAAATTCAAAATGTGGGTTTTACACTAGGTGCGACTTAACCATGGTCGATGTGAGATGTTTACAGAAAATTCATCGCGGGTGTGGAAATGAATAAAATAATTAAATAAATTATTTTATTTCTAATTCTTGATGTAGTAATTGGTTTGTATTTAAATAGACTATTATGGATAAATCCTAGGGTTGGACACATAACCCTAGAGCTGTTGGAGATCCATTGGAGAGAGCTTTGGAGGATTCCTCTTAGGTGAACGACAACCAGATCATAGATCGATGATTAACACACAAAGGATTCAATGGATATCACCAATGATCACGATGTAGCTCTGTTATTCATTAGTGATCAATCCAAATTGAGGTAGGATGTTTTTTTGATTTTATTCTTTCCCCGTTCTTAATTTCTAAAATGAACGTGAATCAATCAATGAATGGATAGATTCATAGACCAGTCATTTTGTGGGATGTGTTAGATTAGTTAGGGTTTGGGAGAATTTTATTTGTGATTAAATTATCGATTCTTCAATTTCTATTCTAATAGAAATGAACCGAGATTGACACAATCATCGATTGAGGTAAATTCCTCTTGATTTTCATGTTCTTTTCTCCCCTGATTCTGTGTTCATCATTGGCAATCTTCATTTGGAACATGATTCGACATATCCCAATCAATCGATCATTGCACACTTGTTTCTTAGTAAAATGATCCGATATCATAGATTCAAGATTGGAACACCATGACGGTGGTGTGATGATGAAAGAGGTGATGAATCAGATGAATTTTTAAACCCAATTTTTCATTATTTAGAACCCAATGAAGAATGATGTGTAGATCCTTTTTCTGAATGGATTGAGGGCTAGAACATGTTTTTCATCAATGAAAAGGCTTGGATGAGATAAGATCATTTTTCAAAGAGGTTTCCGAATTTTTGGCTAGAGGATTGGATAGAGATGCGTGTAGTGGATCTTGAATTACGTAAAAAATTTCATTACACAACATGTAAGTCAGATCTACATACCGTGTGGCCCCCCTATGTGGAAGCTAGGGTTTCAGAGTAAATCATCACATGGTGTGTGAACCCTATCACATGGAATGTGGTCCCTCCCTAGAGACTCGACATGTACCTTAGAGGGTACACAAACATGGGTTGAAATAAATGGGTTGGAGCATTCCGTGTACCCCTCCACACGGACATGACCTGGGCCATAATACATGGATTAAGCCATGTACTGGCACATGGATAGCCTACATGCCATGTACTTCTACACAGACATAGGCAAGAGACACGATCTATTTACATGGGCAGGACCCAGGGTCAAGGAACACAGAGTGTAACCCTTCTACAGGTCATGTACTTCTTTATATATGGCTTGGAGATCTTTTCATCTATATCATAGAAAAGTTTCTTTAGGGTGAATTCCCATTATTCATTCCCTAAGGGTTAGTATGGAATCACCTCCTACTCCTAGGACAATGATCCCTTCATCAGGAATTCTTGGATAGATTCATTAGAATCCCTCTGTGAGTCCTAGAGTGAAATCCCCTATTCATCTCTGTGCCTTAGGTGGAGTTCTTGGTATTTTCATGAAAAAAAATATGCGGTAATTGATCCTATACTAAGTGGGTTAATCCAAATTGATTTTGTTGGTATCACCCCATGGACATGGAAGAGATACTCATATATGTATCATATGTATTCAAACTTTATCATGTACTTCCTATATCAAAACCTGAAGAGTAGTACCTCTCAGATGGACAACATCAGTGTTATCAAACTCAGGAGTGTGTTCTCCCAGATGAGTGATTTTTGGAATATTCGAGACGAAATATTAGGATGGTATATTATGGTTGTGACTTACCTCTAGAATGTGTATATTTGTTGAGTATATCTAGATATTCTTGTTATATGTGATGTAGACATATACCTGTGTTGAGATTATTGCACTTATTTTGCTGTTTTCTTTGTGGTTTTGAGGTGTCCTATTAAGTATTGTGATACTCACACCTGAAAGATATTTTACCACATGTGTCATGTCTTGTGAAGATGATTTACCCTTTATAGAGTCCTTGATATACCAGGTCTAGACAGTTCTTAGTGAGACCAGATAGGTTGAGGTGCATTCCTATAATATTCTGACAACAATCCCAGTTTTACTTTCAGGTTGGACTTGTTTTTGACTCTTTTTGGTGGGATTATATTTGTCCCTATTCACTTTCCTTTACTTCTTATCATACTTTGGTGTGGTATTTAGATATATAAATGAATTTTTGTTCAATTGTTTTTACATTTCAACATTGTATAGGCTTGGATATGTGTTTGTGTGTATAGGTACTTAGGACAAGTCCTACCATGTTAATGATATTCCTTCTCGGTGCTAGTATACACCCCCTAGCCTATTAGAGGCAAGATTAGGGAGTCATGGAATGGGACCCACTAGGATGGGTTGTGAAAATAACATTCAATTTTCTCTTAGAAACTATTGTAATTAGTTTTTATACAAAAAATAACATATTTAGTTCTTTATTTCAAAACTATTGTAATATGTTATGTTAGTTTATAATAGTTATTGGTATACTTTTATTTTTATAAATTTTTTGTTTTATTTTCAATTTTTTAGAAAAAATTTCCCAATCAAACTGATTCTTAATATGATAAAAACTTTAAAAACATAGATAGTTAAATTTTTTTTCTAATCAATCCTCACCATCAGATCAGAAGGTTTTTCATCTCAACCATCGATTGTTGTATAGAAGAAGAACCATAATCTTGATTGCCTATATAAAGAAGGTAAACCCATACCATGTTATACATTTAGTGTTTGTTCTCCTGAGCTAATTCACCCTTCAATTTAACCATTCTGAAAGTCTTCCTTTTCATCTGATCTTTGGTTATAGTCTCAAATCCAATGGAAACTATGGAGGATTTTTCTAAATGGTTCATATTTAGGGATAGAATGATAGAAAGATCATGGTATGAGAAATATGACTCAACTATGAAGAAGATAATCTCATTTCAAGGATGTGAATATTTTTTCATGGAGAATCCTAAAAAAAATCGATCACTACTATCCTAATAATGTTAATATGTTTTATGTGTTAGTTCAGTTTCTAAAAGCATATGGGAAATAAAAAGTTTCTTTTTATATATTTGAGAAGAAATGTAAGTTTTCTTATAATAAACTTTCAGACTTAGTTGGAATTCCATTAGAAGGTGAATCATAATATCATTCTCATAATCTTCTAGAAAATTTCAGAATTTTTAACAAGACCAAAGCCAAATATTTTATATTTTTGGAATATGCTAAGACTAAAAAAGTATCCCATCTCACTCTGGGAAATCATGTAGTTTTAATTTTGATGTAAGGAATTCTCATTCCTAGAAAGGGAGATAGAGACACCGTGAAGGTATCATATGTTTTTGTATTGGATTATCTTGTAAATATGAGGAAGATATATCTTGTTAATTTTATCCTTATCACCATGGAAAACATCAAGTCAGATTTTATCAAATTCAAGATTATATTGTTTCCAACTTTTATAAGTAAAATGGTTGTTGAATGTTTGAAAATTTTCAAGGTTTCAAATAAATATTTTCTAATGAGGTAAAAGATATCTCTTATTAGTGATGATATGATAAATAGAATGAGATTTGTCTTTGATGCTAAATCAAAGAATTTTGTTGAGAAATTTGATGGTACTGCATCAGAGGTGAAACCATCAAAGAAGTATGAGGAAGGAAATAAGAAAAATATAAATGTAGAGACCTCACCTTTGAAGAAGAATAAGAAATAAAAGAATATTACACATGTAACGCCCTGACCCCAGTTTTCCAGAGTCGGTAGATTATTGCGTAACATTGGCATGATCACAAAAGATCAAGTCTCAAAATACCGATTAGTTTAGTAGCCTTGGAAACACTAGATACATTCATAAATGTTACATTACATCATAAAGTGAAAAACTACAATAACATAGTCTCTATAGTCCACACTCATATCCTCATCAGACTATCCCTTTAGGTCAGTCATAAAATATTTCTTCACATCCTGGAAAAATAAAACATTTAAAGGGGTGAGCTCAGATGCTCAATAAGGATAACAATATAGAGAAAGCTTTCATAAATTAACATAAACATTTAAGGAAATGTATAACTAAAACAAAAGCCTTTTAAACTTGAGATTCAACAAAATATGGCAAAAGTAAAATGAGATAATTCCATTTACTTATTCATATGGATATTCTACTGGTTGAATAATCACAGGCAATATCAATAACCACCTTCATAATGATGGAATGCATAATGCCAGAATATCATAACCATGTAGCCAAGGCCTCGTGCCAAGACTACAAATAAGATTATGTCAATACCTCGTTCCAAGACACTAGTTTGTCTCATGAGACCTGCCAATGCATCGAGGAGCTATAGCAGGCTCCACCCGTCACTTATTAAGTCCAATGCATTCCTCATATGAACAGGTTTAAACATATCATAAACCATAACATAATTGTATCACATAAAACATGCATAAAGGAAACATAAAATTTCCATATTTCAATCATAAGATATCAATACAACACATTGATATAATAAAAAAATTATCAAAACCATTTTCAATACCAAAATAAAAGAAAATTAAAACTTGGTATTTATTTTTCAACTTAAAAAAAGTTATGGCTTGAAGAGGAAGCCGAAACTCAAATAATGGTCACGGTGGCGGAGAAGTCATTATCGCTGCATACGTAAGAAAAAAAATTCATTTTGTCGTTTAGTAAAAAGGCTTCGTATAAAAAGATTCCTTTTGAATAAAACTAAAAGTAAAAGGGGTTTATACACCGTATAAAGGAAAGTTTTGTATAAAACCAAATATGCCTCAATGAAAGGAGATTGAGACGAAGTCCCTTACAAAGATAATTTTTTAAATAAAATTGATCTGTTATGTGTATTCACTATAAGTACACATAAAGAAATTACAAATACAAGATATGACATAATAATATCGTGACATAATTTGAAAGTAAGAGATTAACCCAAAGAATGGAAATTGGGTTAAGAAGTTCCCTTACCTCGTGTCCGACTTGACTCGATCATTCTTTAATCTCCTGAATAATAAACTAGAGTTAATTTATACTTGATTAAGAACCTTTTTCAAGTTCATTATCACTTTTATATCACTTATTACCATGTTATTAACATTATGTAATTATTTAAGTTAATTACGGTCGTTTTGTCGATCTTTGGTACTTGAGTCAAAAATAAACTTCATATAATTACAAGTTGTTCATGTGGTAAAATATCCATTACATACAGAATTATATTAATTATGTAGATATAATATATATCATTTATATCCATTATATATATTCATTTATAACATTACACAACATTTAGAGGTAAGAAATGAAATGCACCATTCATGGAGACGATAAGCCGTACGTACGCATGAACGCTACTTTCATTTATATTTCCTATTTAATGGAATTAAAACTAAATGAGATATATATATTATAATTATAGTACAATATATATGTTATATAGGTCACATAATTTCATTAATTTCATTCTTTATACATTCCATATATTTCATGAAGGAGTCACATCACTTGAGGGGGCGGTATTCCACACTTCCTCAAATGAAATTATCACATTTGCACAACATGCAAAGCATAAAGGTATGCCATAAATGAGAAATACAGAAGAATAAGGAAAACATAAAAATAATATATATATCATATATGAAAATATTTTCATCAAAATGGCCACCATTAGAGGTGTTAAAAGAATATTGAACAATCATCATTTCGTGAGGTAGTATTTCGGCACCCACAGAAACAGTATGTTATTTAATCATTAGACAAAGGTTTGTGTAAGTGTAAATAAAATAATTCTCATAAAAACATACTAATATATTTAATATACTGATTTTGTTACAAAATAAAGTAATAAAAAGAGTTTAAGGGGTTGGAGAAGCAAAATAAAACAAAATAACATAAGAGAAGACATTACCTAAAAATCGGGTAACTCTTTTTGATTTGAGCCAAAGGCTTCCTTGGGAAGACTTTTGCCCAAAGTGAGGCTTCTAGGAGTAATATAGGGAAGTTGGGAGAGTATTTGGGCAGAGGTTGGCCCATCCAAATGACTTTGATGGTATGAATAAGGTGGTAGAGGTGGGGGCCTTTTATAAGAGAAGAGGAGGGACACTCTTGGAAAGTCATGAAATGTTACATTATTATGAAGTGATTTTCGGATTCCAAAGGTCCCACAATTATGTATTTTGAGGATAAAGTGATAATGGTTCGAAATATACTCATCCAATATGTTTTTAACAAGTTTAAGTCTTAGATTTTACATTATCTTTTTATTTTATTTAAATCGTTAATTAATGAGAAAATCGCTGCATCATCATTGTGTAATAAAAAATTTAATTTATTTAATGTCTAAAAATTATAAAAAAATTACCATGATGTAGGAAATATTTTTATATTTCCAATGAATATTTATAGTCAAAAAGTTAACTTATATAACCCCATTTAATAATTGTTTTAGTAAAACAACACATGTTTGTGACAATTTTATTTTTACTTTAAATAAAAAGTTATTAATGTCATTTTCTTACCCAAGTGGCTCCATGGGGTCCCCAAGTTGACCCATGGATTTTATTGGTAGGCCATGACTCATCCAATATGGTTAGGACAAGTGTAAGGGTATTTTCATATTTTTATAATATCATTTTTACCTTAAATTTCACTAATTACCTTTAATCGCGATTAATTAAACTTAAAAGTTACTATTCACCAAAAATTATTTTAATCCCACTGAACCACATTTTACTTACTAATGAAAACCATGTATGTAGGATTTTTGAAAATCAAATCACAGAAGTGGTAATGTTTCATTTAAACGAAAAATTAGTTTTTTAACTACTACTTAGTGGTTTCACTATTCATAAAAAATTAAAGTTTTTCAGAACAATGCCAAAATTTCACCCTAAGCTATAATTGATATTCTGAATTCAAAAATTATGTCTATTTTAAAAAATTCAAAACATATAAGTTTCATTAATTAATTTTATAATTAATTCCCGCTGTCACAACAAATAGCGTGTTTTTAAGAAACAATATATATCAAAAGATTGATAATTGTTTATGTCCAATTTCAAAGTAAAATTAATTCTAATGAGCACCATTGGATAAAATGGTAAAAATATATTCTAATTATACTTTAAAACCACTCAATAGTATAATTTATCACTATAAATTATTTTTATTAAAAAAGTTGTTTTTAAGTATTTTTCACTATTCATAAAAAATTGGAAGTTCTCAGAAAATTACAAAAAATTCAACTTAGGATAATTTCGATATTACGAATAAAAAATTAAGTCCATTTTGAAATATAAAATTTATTTAATTTCAAAAAGTGGGTATTACTATTCATAACAGTTACTTTGATTGGTCGCGGTGTGTTAGAATCTCGAACATGCGTATAATGCAAGCTATTGCATTATTAAAAGAAAAGCGTACCATGGAAGCTTGGGGTGTTACATTCTCCCCTCGTTCAATAAATTGAATCCTCGAAATTTGAAATTGTTCTTTGAAAATAATAGGTTGAAAATAGAAAATACCTTTGTGGAAAACCCACATCGGAAATAGGGTTAATAAAAATATAACTTTAAAAGAAAGAAAGAGAAGTACAAAGGTCACCCGAGATAGCCCATACTAGTATTCTATGAAAATATGGATATGGAGGAGAAAAAAACCATGAAGGTCTGATGGAGAGTTGTAGAAAACAGGATTAGGAGAAAGTTTAACTACAAGAAAATCACAAACTTGTGATTGGTTAAACGGTTCTTTGATTCCCCAATAGGAAAAGTTAATCAACAACGTTTTTGTTTTAAGTTACCTTTCATAAAGTTGAGGAATTTATTTAGGGGATTTACTAAGAATGTATGGAAATATACATACTTGTCATATAGACTTTAATTCTTTAATAAATTTTTACCACAAACCCATCTTTCACTCAAAAAGATAATAGAACTCAAAAATATTATATTTATCCTATTCGTACAAGGTTCCAAATATTAACACTTACCATTTAGATTAGGAAAACTATTTTGTAATAACCAGGGACTTCCTGTAGGCTAGTGGTAGGTAATAAAGGCCTGTCGCACTATGGTTGTGGGTTCGATTATTGCAGCTTTGTCCGATGTGACGGGCTATCCCCTAACCTGCGTGTTGTCCTTTTCCTAAAACTATAGTATTATAATATTCCAAAAATAATATTCAGAAATGTTTTAACCTTAAAAAATACTATCCAAAGTTCAACTTAATCCATTCCAACCTTTATAGTTATCCAAAATACCTCTGTCCAGACTTTCTCTAAAAGGTCTCTAAATTCAAAAATCAATTATAACATCAGATTCCCCAAACAAAGTAAAGATTCTCTTATTTTCACATACTAAAAATATGATTACCTTCATCATATTAAAACCTTAATGAAAACAACAAGTACTGCAGTACAATCCTTATATATATCACATTATTCTTATAACCAGAATATAATCCTTGAGTCTAAAAGCACCAATACATTAATTATTCCACTTCAATTGTAGTAACAACATAATATTGGCCTTGATCCCTTGGACTTTTCTGAGGTAAGTTTCCCTGAAACTTAGGACATTCATTTGCATAATGCCACATTTCCCTACAATTGTAGCATTCAACATTGATAGCCTCTTTCTTTCCCTTGAAATCACGAGCCTGGTGACCTTTTTCTTCACATTTATAACAAACTCCCATTCCTTTTAGGAAAGTACCAAGGTGATTCTTCCCAAAATTATCACATAATGGAAAATCCTTCTTTCCCTTCTTTCCTTTATCTGTCTCTTGTTCCACCATTCTCTTCTTCTCTTACTTTACTTTATTGTCATAAGATTTAGAGAATTCCTTTTCTGTTTTGATATCACATGAGACTATATATTCGTACGACGAGAAGGTTTGTGAGATTAATGCTCGACGGAGAAATGGTTTTAACCCATTAAAAGAAACGATCAATCTTACTTCTTAGGTTACGTATATAATATGCTACATGCCTTGCTAACCTTGTAAAGTTATCCTCATACTTTGCGACATTCTCATCCTCCTTTTGTCTCAGACTCAGAAATTGCATTTCCATATCTTCTCGATAGTCACGAGGAAAGTATTTTTCTAAGAAAATATCTTTGAAATCTCTCCATTCCATACTTTATACTTCTTCATCTTCCTTTGTATTTTGAATCAATGACCACCATTGATCAACATCTCCAGTGAGGCGGTAAACTGCCATAACAACCTTCTCCCTTTCGCTACTCCCCAAGGCATGGAATATTTTCTCTATGGAGTTTATCCATTGCTCAAATACTAATGGATTTTTACCCCCATTAAATATTGGTGGTTGTTGCCTCATGAGTCGGTCTAACATTGATCCTCCACATTGCGGATCAGGGTGCTCCATACGAGTAAGGTTATTATTCATAACCTGAGTGAGTTGTCCTAGTATGCTGATAAGTTGATTAGCACCAGTTGTATCACCATATCCACTATAATTATCTTGAGCAGGAGGGCAATCCCTACATGTAGTGCGTGCATTGATACAGTTTCCATTCCTTCCACTAGGAACCATTTCTAAACAATGGAATAAACTAGATTAGTTTATGAATCAAAATACATAATTCCATATTTTTAAAACACTTAACATAAATTGAATAGTTTATAGATATAATCCATAATCATAAAAATGTTTCCTTTAAATAATTATACACTCATAAACCCTTCATAATGGGTTGTAAAGAGAATGAGAATAATCCTAAGCATATCCCCTGGGAGTGTCATAACCTAGAGTGCAGCAAGGCCCGTTGTCATGCACCAGTTCCCGTTCAAGTCTAGCTCAAAGTGGTGTTTTTGGGTTTTACCCCTAGGTACATCTGTGCCATAGCCGCCTCTACCTGCTCGTATCTAGACAGGTATGTATTGCTCAGAAAACTCACAAAATCTCTATAATACCAAAATTCTAGGAAGTTCTTCTATACTAATCCTCAAAATATATATTTGGGCTATGTTCTCTAATCAGAGTTTATCTAAATCTGGCTTCCAAGGTTAGTACTAAAATGCCTCTGATACCAACTATAACGCCCTGACCCCAGTTACCCAGAGTCAGTGTATTATTGCGTAACATTGACATGATCACAAAAGATCAAGTCTCTAAAGTCCGATTATTTTAGTAGCCTTGGAAACACTAGATACATTCGTAAATGTTACATTACATCATAAAGTAAAAAACTACAATAACATAATCTCCATAGTCCACACTCATATCCCCACCAGACTATCCCTTTAGGTCAGTCATAAAATATTTCTTCACATCCTGGAAAAATAAAACATTGAAAGGGGTGAGCTCAGATGCTCAGTAAGGATAAAAATATAGCGGAAGATTTCATAAATGAACATAAACATTTAAGGCAATGTATAACTAAAACAAAAGCCTTTTAAACTTGAGATTCAACAAAATATGGAAAAAGTAAAATGAGATAATGCCATTTACTTATTCACATGGACATTCTACTGGTTGAATAATCACATGCAATATCAATAACCACTTTCATAATGATGGAATGCATAATGCCAGACTATCATAACCACATAGCCAAGCACTACTACAAAAACGGGCAAGCAAAGCGCTACCTTTATCAGCGCTAATAAAAAAGCGCTGATAAAGGATAATATTTATCAGCGCTATTTAAAAGCACTGATAAAGGGATGATTTATCAGCGCTTTTCTAGCGCTGATAAAGGAAAGGTTTTAATAGCGCTAAAAAAGCGCTGATAAAGGCCCCCTTTATCAGCGCTTAAATTTTAGTACTGATAAAGGGTGGCTTTATCAGCGCTTTTCTAGCTCTGTTAAAGGTCACCATTAACAGCGCTAGAAAAGCGCTGATAAAGCCCCCCTTTATCAGCACTAGAATTCTAGCGCTGATAAAGGGGGCCTTTATCAGCGCTTTTTTAGCACTGTTAATGGTGACCTTTAACAGCGCTAGAAAAGCGCTGATAAAGCCACCCTTTATCAGCGCTAAAATTTAAGCGCTGATAAAGGGGGGCTTTATCAGCGCTTTTCTAGCGCTGTTAAAACCTGTCTCTGATTTTATTAAAAGGAGGCCGACAGTCTCCTCTTTTTTATCGTGCCCTAAGCTCTCGCGGGACTGTACCCTTGCGACTGCTTCCTCCCCCCGATCTTCCCTTTGCCAGACCTCCGCCGTACTCATTCTCCTTCTTCTCGACCCTCTTCCGCGGATCTTCCTCCCTTCCGAACCCTACTCCTCCTCTTCAACGGTTGGCGGATCCTCCCGTGCACCCCTACTCCGGAGGTTGCATCTTCCAGGCAGCGCAGAAGGCTCCCTCACCTCTTTGGACTTTCGATTTCTTCACCCAAGGTATGTGGATGCCCTAAATATTGTTTTGCAGTGTAGGTTTTTATGTGGTTGTCATTTATTTGTCGCCTCTGCTTCCCCTCCTCCCTCTTTTCAGACTGAATCAATGTTATTCACTCTACTCCTGGTGATGATTTTTTTTGCACATGTTTTCACTTATTCGTTCTTCAAATCTGCTACTGCTGTGTGTTTTTTTGATTTGATTTTCCTTATGTTAGTAATGTTTATTTCTACTGTATCATGAATTTACTCCACTTTAACTTCAATTGGTTCTGTTACTGGTGTTGATAGTGAGTCACATTAGGGGGGGGGGGGGCTGGTTTGCAGGGGGTGTGAAGGGGGGCTGGTGTGTGCAGGGGTACGGGATGGGTAGGTTTGGTGTGTGCAGGCAGGGGGGAGAGGGGGTTGGCATGTGTAGGGGGGAGGCTGGGTTTGGTGTGTGCAGGAAGGGGGGGAGAGATAGGCTGGGTTGGTTTAGTGTGTGCAGGAAGGGGGAGAGGGGACAAGATGGTTTGCAAGAGGGAGTGGGTAGGGGGCATGAGGGGGGAGGGAGGCCGGTTGGTGGTGCTGCTGGAGGGGGATGGGTCTGGCGTGCTGGTGGGGGGCAGGGGGGCTGGCTGGTTTGTAGGGGGCAGGCTGGTTTGCAGGGGGGAGTGTGTGTGCAGGGGGGAGGTTGGCTGGCAGGCGCAGGGGTGCAAGGAGGCTGGTGGTGCAGGGGTGCAGGGGGGGGGGGGTCTGGTGTGCAGGCACGGGGGAGAGGGGGGCAGGCTGGTTGGTTTGCAGGGGGAGGGGGAGGCTTGTGTGTGTGTGCAGGGGGGAGGGTGCGGGGGTGGAAGGCTGCTGCAGGATGGTGTAGGGGTGCAAGGGTGCCATACAGGGGTGGAGGGGTGTTGTGCGGGGGTGCAGGAGGGGGGAGGGGAGGGGGAAGGGAGTGCAGGGGGAGGGGGGAGGGAGTACAGGGGGAGAGGGTTGTTTTGTTGTACGTGGTACAGGAGGGGAGAGGCTGGTGTGCCTGGGGGAGGGGGACAGAGGGTGCAGGGGGCTGAAATTTTTGTGCAGGGGGGATGAAATTTTTGTGCGGGGGGGGGGGTCTGGGTTTTTTGTGCAGGGGTGTAGGATGGGGGAGACTGTGCAGGGGGGAGGGGGCAGGGGGAGAGGGGTTTTGTGTTGTACAGGGTACAGGAGGGGGGGGGGGCTGGTGTGCCTGGGGGAGGGGGCATAGGGTGCAGGGGGAGGGGGCTGAAATTTTTGTGAAGGGGGGCTGGTTTTTTTGTGTAGGAGGCTGGTGCAGTGCAGGGGGTCCATCAGGTTGGGTCTAGGGGGGTTGGGTTTGAGTGGATGGTTCAGGTCCATTGGGTTGGGATGGGTTGGATTGGTTTGGGTCGGGTTGGGTCGGGTTTACACATATAACCCGACCCAAATTGACCCGACCCTCGATGGGTTGGGTTGGGTTGGGTCCTTCGGGCATGCGATGGGTAACCCGACCCCACTGGGTCGGGTTGGGTCAGGTTGGTTGCTCCGGAAGCTTGTGACCCGACCCGACCCAACCCGAACTTTTTTGTTCGGGTCGGGCCTTGAAACACCTCCAACCCGACCCGACCCGACCCATGGACACCCCTAGTTTATATGATGCGCTATTGTGCCGTGTGGTGAACCTTCTGCATGTTGACTATAAAATGTAAAATTAATTTAGTAGATTATCATGTCTTAAATTGGTTAGTCATTGTGCACCAAACTTATTCTATGGAGGTTGTATACCTTACTCGAATCACCCCCTTAGGGTGTGTTTCTTATAGGCCCATGACCCCTATTGATCTTTGGCTTGAAATTGAACCACCTTTGACATGTGTTGATATATCCCATGCCCATGGGTTTATTAAAGGGAATTAATGATATTTATGTGTAATGGGCATACCCATGGACTACTTGATCACTTATAAATGAATTAAATAAAAGTTGAATGGTAAGGCCATGTTCCTTAACCATTTTTAAACAATGTAGTGCTATTGATTATATACCTTGGACCCCATCTTACTAATTATCAGTTATAAGACTTAAATTTATCAAATTAATTGATAAAATGCAAGGGTGATATTCCTTAGACTTGATCATAATATGATATGGATGTGATTACATCATTATTACCTTCTTTAATGAATATGATGTTTCATATTGATTATTTGGAATTAATAGACATGAACTTCCATATTGCTTATTCGAAATTAATGGAATTAACATTCTATATTGTTTGTTTGGAATTAATGGACATGGCGTTCTGTATTGCTTATTCAGAATTAATGGACATGAAATTCCTTATTATTTATTTGGAATTAATGGACATGACGTTCCATATTTCTTATTCAAAATTAATGAACAATATGCTCCTTATGGTTTACATGGAATTAATGGACACGACATTCGTTATTGTTCATTTGTAATTAATGGACATGATTTTCCATGTTGTTTATTCAGAATTAATGGCAATGAATAAAGATTGGATGGATGCTAATCATTTGACAATAGAGTATGAGAACGGAGTGAAAGAGTTCATCAAGTTTGCACAGTATCATGCAAAGGATCCTTCTCAACTCCTTTGTCCGTGTTTACGTTGTTGTTATTCTAGAATAATTACTCCAGAGGAGTTGGAAGAACATTTGATATGTCACGGAATAGATAGGAGTTATAAATGTTGGAATAAAAACGGGGAAAAAGCGAATGTAGCTATTGGCTGGAATAAAACTGCATTTTATGGATCATCAGATATGATTACAAATATGGATAATGAAGAAGACCGTATAGAGGATGTGATTACAGATATCAATGATGATGAAGATCGTATTGAGGAAATGACAAGGACAGTTGAACATGAACTCCGTGATTGCCCAAAATTGTTTGAGAAGTTAAAGAGTTGTGCAAAGACGCCATTGTATGCTGGTTGCACTAAATATACTGCATTGTCAGCTATACTGAAGTTGTATAAATTGAAAGCAGGCAACGGATGGAGTGATGTCAGTTTCACGGAACTACTTGCTCTTTTTAATGACATGCTTCCAGAAGATAATGAGCTCCCATGACGGACATATGAAGCTAAACAAATGCTACACTCGATGGGTATGATTTCTGAAAGAATACATGCCTGCCCGAAAGACTGTATATTGTTTCGCAAGGAGAAAAAATCACTTACAGAATGCCCAAAGTGTGGTGCTTCTTGATACAAGAAAGATGAAAGCAGTCCTACAAAAGTTTTATGGTACTTTTCAATCATTCCAAGGTTTAGGCGTCTATATGGAAGTGAAGAAACTGCAAGACAATTGTCGTGGCATGCAAATAAAAGAAATAAATATGGAAAATTACGTCACCCGGCCGACTCTCCTCAATAGAAGAGAATTGATCATGAGTATCCTGAATTTGGAAATGAGTTGAGAAACCTGCGTCTTGCGTTATCTACCGATGGAGTGAATCCTTTTGGTTTTCAAACCATCACTCATAGTACTTGGCCCGTTATGTTGGTAAATTATAACTTTCCACCCTGGTTATGCATGAAACGGAAATTCATTATGTTATCTTTGCTTATATCAAGACCAAAACAACCGGGTAACGATATTGATGTATATTTGGCTCCCTTGATCGATGATTTGAAGTTACTGTGGGATTCAGGTGTTATGTTGTATGATGCTTTTGAAAAATAATACTTCACGTTGAGAGCGTTGTTGTATGGGACGATAAATGATTTCCCTGCTTATGGAAATTTATCAGGCTATAGCATTAAAGGAAGTCAAGGGTGTCCTGTGTGCGAAGAAGATACAGAATCAATTAGGTTGAAACATTAATCCAAATTTGTGTTTCTAGGACATCGTAGATTTCTACCCCGTCGACATAAGTACCGATCTTGGACGACATCATTCAATGGAAGTTCAGAACAACGCAAAACACTGTCTCCACTAATAGGTGATCAGCTGTTTGAGAAAGTAAAAGACGTGAACACTGTTTTTGGTAAACCATTTTTGAAAAACCTTGCGAAAATCGGTTGGAAAAATAGATCAATTTTTTTTGAATTACTATACTGGAAATGTTTGTACGTCATACATTTTCTTGATGTGATGCATGTGGAAAAAAATGTATGTGACAGTGTTATAGGAACGTTGCTAAATGCTCCTGGAAAAACAAAGGATGGAATTAAGGCAAGTTTGGACATGGTTGACATGGGAATAAGAGAAGAGTTGGCTCCCGTGAAGGGTGAAAATCGAACGTTTCTTCCTCCAGCTGCGTACACTCTTTCTAGGGATGAGAGATATCAGTTTTGCAACTTCTTCAATGATGTAATGGTTCCAGAGGGATATTCATCAAATATAAAAAACATTGTGTCAATGAATGATTTGAAGTTAAAAGGTTTGAAATCACATGACTGCCATGTTTTGATGCAAGATTTAATTCCTATAGCTTTACGTTGCATTTTTCCCAAGAATGTTCGTCATACGTTAAGCAAACTTTCTTTCTTCTTCAAAGCTATATGCAGCAAAGTTTTAGACCCGGCGAAATTTCCAGCTATGGAAAAAGAAATTGTCATCATATTATGTGAATTAGAAATGTTCTTCCTGCCAACATTCTTTGATATGATGGTTCATTTGATGGTTCATTTGGTGAGAGAGGTTCGACTTTGTGGTCCTGTGCACTATAGATGGATATACCCCGTTGAACGGTATATGAAGATTTTGAAAGGGTATATCAAAAATCGAAGTCGGCCAGAGGATTGTATTGTGGAGCGATATATTGTTGAGGAAGCCATTGAATTCTGTACCGAATACCTATCTGATGTGGAAAGAATTGGTCTGCTGAAATCTCGTCACACTGGACGCATTGAGGGTGAGGGAATTTCTGGAAGAGATGTTGTGACAATCAATATTACTGATCGGGAGCAGGCCCACCTTTATGTTTTTCATAAAATTTGGGAGGTTGCTCCATATATTGAAACCCACAAAGAAATTTTGAGGCAGTTGAATCCATCAAGGGATGAAAAATGGATAATAAATACACATAATCACCAGTTTATAGGATGGTTTAGAGACCATATTTTTAAGGAGTTAGATGAAAATCCGAATTCAATTTCAGAACGACTTCGATGGATAGTTGGCGGACCAAGCGTGTATGTATTATCTTACAATGGTTATTTAATTAATGGTTATACATTCTATACAGATAAACATGATGAAGATAGTACCATGAAAAATAGTGGAGTAACACTTGTGGCTGAAGCGATGCATGTTTCTGGTAGTAAGGATAGAAATCCAATTTTCGCGAATATGTCATACTTTGGCATTATCAAAAGAATATGGGAGTTGGATTATACGACATTCCAATTGCCTATTTTTCAATACAACTGGGCTGATAACAACAGTGGTGTTAAAATAGATGAATTGGGATTTGTGAAAGTTGATTTCAGTAAAGAAGGGTACAAAGACAAACAATTTATAATGGCATCACAAGCGGTACAAGTATTTTATGTTCCAGACCCCGCAAACCGAAAGTGGTCGATTGTTCTGTTATCATCCAAAACTACTGAAGGGTCCGATGAAAATTCAATTGAGGATGATCCTTTCAGTGGGACATCGCAATCATTTCACAGCGGTCCCAATGAAGACGGCTTTTTGTATGTTAGAGGAGACCATAATGAAGGGATTTGGATTATCGATAGAGGTGTCAAATCCATTCAGCCTTTGAAAAAAAAAGAGTTCAATAAACGGGTTATATTTTGTTTGTAATATAAATATTGTTATCTCATGTTATTATCTTATCATTATTGCATTTATGTAATCCAACTTAAGTGTTAAACCATTTTTTTGCAGATAATGACTTCTGCACGTTCTGGTGCTCCTAACCTCGAGGCTGAACAAGCCTCTCAAGCTGCTGCTGCTGCTGCTTCTGCTTCTGCTGCTGCTATTGCTGAACAAGCCTCTCAAGCCTCTCAAGCCTCTCAATCTCAACATATTGTTGTTGGTACTGCTGTTGCTATTGGTGCTCCTATTGTTGAGGTCCAACAACCATCTGAACATGCTGATGCTAGGATTTTAGATGAAAACATTGATGATGCTGATATAGACGAAATGGTTGGGGATAAAGGAGCGACATCGCAGAAAAAACAGGTGCGTCGTAGTTTAACAGTGTTGGATAATGTTTTGAAGGGAAAGAGCAAAGGAATCAAATTCGATGTTGGGTGGAATGCACAGGTCCAACACGTTAACCCCAACAAGGCAATGTTTAGCAGTTACGTTGGAATTGTCACTCGGCAACGCGTGCCGATTGACATAGCTTCATGGCACCATGTTTCGTCCGGCCTGAAGGCTGTGATGTGGGAAGAAATTACGGTAACATTTTGATTTCATTTCTTTAATTTACTAGCAAATAAAATAATGAAACAATGTCTTATTCTTCACAATCCATTGTATAGTGCATTTATATTAGATGATTCACACAAGACTTATGTACTAAGGCTTGCAGGAAGGTGTCATCGAGGTTTTCGCACAAGACTTTGTAGCAACCACATTTGCTCCAACACTCTAATGATCTTCATTGCTTCATGTCTTTTATACTCTTCCAGAAACTCTTCTCTAAGAAGGTCAACTATCGTGTATGCATACTCACCTTCAAATGTGACGTGTATGAGTCAACCCCGCCTCAATCTGAGGCCTGTTGTGGCTGACACAACTCCAAGTGCCTCTGTTTTGTTCAAAATGGACTTATTTTTAAGTGGGAAATCAACAACTGACATACGAGAAACCGACCAAACGCCTTCGGATTGTGTTGACACTTTAGGACAACTATTCATGGGTTATATGTGATGTGTACGACTCAACCCCGCCTCAATCTGAGACGCGGTGTGACCGGTATCACTCCAAGTGTATGTATTTTGTTTAAAATGGACAATATTTTACGTACATATGCCAAACCGATCTAACGGCTTCTGATTGTGTTGATACTTTTTCACAACGATCCATGACTCATGTGTGATGTGTATGAGTCAACCCTGCATCAATCCGAGGCCCGGTGTGGCCGACACCACTCACAGTGTCACTATTTTGTTAAAAATGGACTTAATTTTAAGTGACATCAACAACTGACATACGGCAAACCGACCAAACGCATTGGGATTCTATTGAAACTTAAGGAAAACGATCCATGGGTCAAATTTGATGTGTACGAGTCAACCCCGCCTCAATCAGAGGCGCGGTGTGACCGGTATCACTCCAAGTGTATGTATTTAGTTTAAAATGGACAATATTTTACGTACATACACCAAACCGATCTAACGGCTTCTGATTGCGTTGATACTTTTTCACAACGATCAATGACTCATGTGTGACATGTACGATTCAACACCGCATAAATCCGAGGCCCGGTGTGGCCGACACCACTCACAATGCCTCTCTTTTGTTCAAAATGGACTTATTTTTAAGTGAAATCAACAACTGACATGCGGAAAACCGACCAAACGCATTTGGATTCTGTTGAAACTTAAGGAAAATGATCCATGGGTCAAATTTGACGTGTAAGAGTCAACCCCGACTCAATCCGAGTCCCGATGTGGCCGACACCACTCAAAGTGCCTCTATTTTGTTCAAAATGGATTTATTTTTAAGTGAAATCAACAACTGACATACGGGAAACCGACCAAACTCCTTAGGATTGTGTTAACACTTTAGTAAAATGATCCATGGGTCATATGTGACGTGTAAGATTCAACCATGCTTCAATCCGAGACGCGGTGTGGCCGGTATCACTCCAAGTGTATGTATTTTGTTTAAAATGGACAATATTTTACATACATACACCAAACCGACCAAACACATTCGGTTTCTATTGAAACTTAAGGACAACGATCCATGAGTCAAATGTGACGTGTACGAGTCAACCCCGCCTCAATCCGAGGCCCGGTGTGGCTGACACCACTCAAAGTGCCTCTGTTTTTGTTAAAAATGGACTTAATTTTAAGTGAAATCAACAACTAACATACGACAAACCAACCAAACGCATTCGTATTCTGTTGAAACTTTAGAACAATGATACATGGGTCAAATGTGACATTTACAAGTCAACCCCGCCTCAATCCAAGGTCTGGTGTGGCCGAAACCACTGAAAGTGCCTCTGTTTTTGTTAAAAATGGACTTAATTTTAAGTGGGAAATCAACAACTAACATACGGGAAACTGACCAAACGCATTCGGATTCTATTGAAACTTAAGGACAATGATCCATGGGTCAAATTTGATGTGTATGAGTCAACCCCGACTCAATCCGAGGCCCGGTGTGGTCGACACCACTCAAAGTGCCTCTGTTTTTTTCAAAATGGACTTATTTTTAAGTGAAATCAACAACTGAGATATCCACCTCACATGTAGTGTAGACCCTACCCCAAGACTTGGCATGAATTTTTGAGATACACAAACATGGGGTGGATTACATGGCTTTCCTACATGGAATATATCCCACTACACGTCTTTAACGAGCCAGCTACGCAGTTTATCCCTTGTACAGATACACATGAAGAATCACACGGGATCGACGTCATGTACTAACATAGGGCAAGGGTGCATATGAGGACACAAGATCAAAGGGTAACACGTATATTTTTTTTAACATGCCATGTAATTTCCTATTGATATGACATGTATATTCACACAGGCAGCTGAACATTGGAGTTACCCAGGGTAAAGGGACAAGGCATGTGACCCTTTAAATGACACATAATTTTATGTACCATGATTGATCTCTTTGAACACTATATCAAGGACATATTTCATTAGGGTTGGCTCCCATGATCCTTCCTAGGATGGTTTTGGTATCTTTTCCTACTTACGGTAGTACGATCGCTTCAGCAGGACGTCCTAGACATAGTTGGAGTCTCTCTGAAAGTCCTGGAGTGAGATCATATATCTATTTTTGAGGTCCAGGTAGAGTCATGTATCAACACAACCAATCCTACCAGACATCGATCCTATATATAGAATGTTAATCTTGATGTCTCATTACAGTCCCCCAGTTTATGATATGTGACCTTTTTTGTATTAATATACATAATTACTAAGGGTGATGGTTGGGAGAGTTGGGATATCCTTTTTATGTATTGCAGAATGACTCAAGGAGCACGGGCTCTGCACGATTTGTCAAAACCAAGTGGCAATCCAAGGAGAAACAATGCATAGTGGAATGTTCTAGTATTTATCTTCTGAGTTGTGTAGGAATATTTTGTGATACTATGTAATGAGGTAGTTTTTGTTTCTGGGTAGACGATATCTAACTCATGGTAAGAACACTGTTTGGTTGGGTTGTGATCGGTTGATGACATGCTTGTGGTTGATATACTGGTTTTTGTGCAGGTCTGTGGTTGATATACTGGTTTTTGTGCAGGTCTGCTCGGCTGGCTGTACTGGTGCAGGTTTTTTATTAGTAGCAGGCAGGGATTTAACAACACTTTTTTAGCGCTGTTAAAGGCGACATTTAACAGCGCTAAAAAAGTGCTGTTAAAGGAGATATTTAACAGCGCTAAAAAAGTGCTGTTAAAGGCAACATATAACAGCGCTTTTTAGCGCTGTTAAAGGTATCCTTTAACAGCGCTTTTTAGCACCGTTAAAGACAACATTTAACAGCGCTTTTTTAGCACTGTTAAAGGTGACATTTAACAGCGCTAAAAAAGCGCTGTTAAAGGACCCCCCCTTTATCAGCGCTGAGCTTTACAGCGCTTTTCTAGCGCTGTTAAAGCCCGATTTTAGCGCTGTTATTGCCCGTTTTTGTAGTAGTGAAGGCCTCATTCCAAGACTAAAAATAAGATTTTGTCAAGACCTCGTGCCAAGACACTAGTTTGTCTCATGAGACCCGTCGATTCATCGAGGAGATATAGCGGGCTCCACCTGTCACTTATTAAGTCCAATGCATTCCTCATATGAACATGTTTAAACATATCATAAACCATAACATAATTGTATCAGATAAAACATGCATAAAGGAAACATAACATTTCCATATTTCAATCATATGATATCAATAAAACACATTGATATAATAAAAACATTATCAAACCCATTTTCAATGCCAAAATAAAAGAAAATTAAAACTTGGAATTTATTTTTCATTTTAAAAAAATTATGGCTTGAAGAGGAAGCCGAAACTCAAATAATGGTCACAGCGGCGGAGAATTCATTGTTGCTACATACGTAAGAAAAAACATTCCTTTTGTAGTTTAGTAAAAATTATTCATATAAAAATATTCCTTTTGAATAAAAGTATAAGTCAAAGTGGTTTATACACCGTATAAAGGAAAGTTTTGTATAAAACCAAATATGCCTCAATGAAATGAGATTGAGACGAAGTCCCTTACAAAGATCATTTTTAAATAAAATAGATCTGTTATGTGTATTCACTATAAGTACACATAAATAAAGTACAAATACAAGATAGGACATAATAATATCATGACATAATTTGAAAGTAAGAGATTAACCCAAAGAATGGAAATTTGGTTAAGAAGTTCCCTTACCTCGTGTCCGACTTGACTCGATCGTTCTTTAATCTCCTGAATAATAAACTAGAGTTAATTTATACTTTATTAAGAACCTTTTTCAAGTTCATTACCCCTTTTATATCACTTATTACCATGTTATGAACATTATGTAATTATTTAAGTTAATAACGGTCGTTTTGTCGATCTTTGGTACTTGAGTCAAAAATAAACTTCATATAATTACAAGTTGTTCATGTGGTAAAATATCCATTACATCCAGAATTATATTCAGGATATAGATATCATATATATCATTTATGTCCATTATATACATTCATTTATAACATTACACAATATTTAGAGGTAAGAAATGAAATGCACCGTTCATGGAGACGGTAAGCCGTACGTACGCATGAACGCTACTTTCATTTATATTTCGTATTTAATGGAATTAAAACTAAATGAGATATATATATTATAATTATATTATAATATATATGTTATATAGGTCAAATAATTTCATTAATTTCATTCTTTATACATTCCATGTATTGCATGAACGAGTCACATCACTTGAGGGGGCGGTAGTCCACACTTCCTCAAATGAAATTATCGCATTTGCACAACATGCAAAGCATAAAGGTATGCCATAAATGAGAAATACAGAAGCATAAGAAAAACATAAACATAATATATATATATCATATATGAAAATAGTTTCATCAAAATGGCCACCATTAGAGGTGTTAAAAGAATATTGAACAATCATCATTTCGTGAAGCGGTATTTCGCCACCCACAGAAATAGTATGTTATTTAACCATTAGACGAAGGTGTGTGTAAGTGTAAATAAAATAATTCTCATAAAAACATCCTAGTATATTTAAGATACTGATTTTGTTACAAAATAATGGAATAAAAATAGTTTAAGGGGTTGGAGAAGCAAAATAAAACAAAATAACATAAGAGAAGACATTACCTTAAAATTGGGTAACTCTTTTTGATTTGAGCCAAAGGCTTCCTTGGGAAGACTTCTTCCCAAAGTGAGGCTTCTAGGAGTAATAGAGGAAAGTTGGGAGAGTATTTTGGAAGAGTTTGGACGAGACAAATGGCTTTGATGGTATGAATAAGGTGGTAGAGGTGAGAGCCTTTTATAAGAGGAGAGGAGGGGCACTCTTGGAAAGTCATGAAATGTTACATTATTAAGAAGTGATTTTAGGATTCCAAAGGCCCAAAAATTATGTATTTCTAGGATAAGTTGATAAGGGTTAGAAATATGCTCATAAAATAGGTTTTTGACAAGTGTAAGTCTTAGATTTTACATTATCTTTTCATTTTATTTAAATCGTTAATTAAAAAGGTAATCGCTGCGTCATCATTGTGTAAAAAAAATTTAATTTATTTAATGTATAAAAATTATAAAAAAATTACCATGATGTAGCAAATATTTTTATCTTTACAATGAATATTTATAGTCAAAATGTTCACTTATATAACCCCATGTAATAATTGTTTTAGTAAAACAATACATGTTTGTGACAATTTTATTTTTACTTTAAATAAAAAGTTATTAATGTAATTTTCTTACCCAAGTGGCTCCATGGGGTCCCCAAGTTGACCCATGGATTGTATTGTTTGGACATGACTCATCCAATAAGGGTAGGACAAGTTTAAGGGTATTTTCATATTTTTATAATATCATTTTTACCTTAAATTTCACTAATTACCTTTAATCGCGATTAATTAAACTTAAAAGTTACTATTCACCAAAAAATTATTTTAATCCCATTGAAACACATTTTACTTCCTAATGAAAACCATGTATGTCGGATTTTTGAAAATCAAATCATAGAAGTGGTAATGTTTCATTTAAATGAAAAATTAGTTTTTTAACTACCACTTAGTGGTTTCACTATTCATCAAATATTGAAGTTTTTCAGAACAATGCCAAAATTTCATCCTAAGATATAATTGATATTACGAATTCAAAAATGATGTATATTTTACAAAATTCCAAACATATAAGTTGAATTAATTAATTTTATAATTAATTCCCGCTGTCACAACAAATAGCGTGTTTTTAAGAAACAATATATATCAAAAGATTGACAATTGTTTATGTCCAATTTCAAAGTGAAATTAATTCTAATGAACACCATTGGATAAAATGGTAAAAATATATTCTAATTATACTTTAAAACCACTCAATAGTATAATTTATCACTATAAATTATTTTGATTAAAAAAGTTGTTTTTAAGTATTTTTCACTATTCATAAAAAATTGGAAGTTCTCAGAAAATTACAAAAAATTCAAATTAGGATAATTTCGATATTACGAATAAAAAATGAAGTCCATTTTGAAATATAAAATCTATTTAATTTAAAAAAGTAGGTATTACTATTTCTAATGGTTACTTTGATTGGTCGCGGTGTGTTAGAATCTCGAACTTGAGTATAATGCAAGCTATTGCATTATTGAAAGAGAAGAGTACCATGGAAGCTTGGGGTGTTACAACACATGAAGTTTTTGATGAAATAATAAAAAATAAATCTCAGAAGAAACTGGGGGATATGGATTTCATAATCAACCTTGCTGAAGCTAATGGATTTGAAAATCTAAGCTGTTGAGAATTTATAGGAAGAAGATAAAAGGGAAAAACAAAGGAAGAGATTAGTTGAAGAAAAGTTTTTTGAAAATTTAATGAAAGGTTTTGAGATATCCTCTGAGGATCCTGTGCTTCTGATTTCTTAGACTGATCAGATCATACCAGAAGTATGTCTATTTTTTCAGTAAACTTTAGTTATCTCATATAAAATTCCTTCTGACCCAAACAAAGGAAAAGAAAAACTTTTTAATGAATAGTTGGTCCATATAATTAATGAAAATCATTCGGAACTAGAATTAACTAGTAATAGAGTTCCAAGATCTTCTAGGCAGTTAGAGATAGAGTTTGAAGAGGAAAGATAAGATTTTCAGGAAGAAGAAGTTTATAGAAAATAATTATAAGAAAAATAAGATGAAGAAGCAGTAGAATATGAATAGGTTGAAGAAGATATTGAAGAAGAAGTGGATGAAGAAGAGGAGGAACAAAATGAAAATGAAAAATATGATGATGAGAAAAAAAATTCAGAAAATGATTTTTCGGAATATTCATCATCGTCATCAATTTTACCCTACAATGATGATAAGGGTAAAAAATATGGAGGTACTCAATAAGAATCATCCTCATAAAAAGAATAAGAACAATCATCATCAAATAAAGAGGATAACTAGAATTCAAAAAAAAAGTTGATGATAAATCCAACACCAATGATGTTAATATTATGGAAATTTCTGATGATAATAAAGTTTTTGATGAAGGTGATAAATAAGTTTTAAATAAATATAAAAACAAAGGAAAAGAAATGGATGTTTAAACAAGTGGAACAAAATATCCACAACATAACCCTGGACAATGAGGTTCGGTAGGTACAATAACTCCAAAAGGTTTTTATTACATTGTTCATGTCTTAAGGAGACATGAAGGAACAATTCCATACTTTACAAATCTTGAAGTAATAAGTTAGTTAATTCAAGAAAGAATAAATAAAAAATAGGATTCAATTAAATTTTTAATGGAATCGGTTATTTAGATTGAATCTGAGTTGAATTATTTAAAATAAAATTACCATACTCATAAAAGGTAATTTAATCAACTGGTGAAATGGTCAAAATAGGTTGATGAAGATATTTAGATGCCTGATGTGCAATTTGAGGAAGCTAATAATATTATGGTAGATTCATCAAGTTCTTTCAATTATTAATCAAAATATATGGCCAATGGAGTGAAGTTTGTTGAAGAATTTAGGGATTCTACTGATGGTCGCACCGAATGAGTCAATTCTTTGAAAGAAAAGATATGATAAATAGAGTTGGAGTTGATATGGTTGAAGCTATGTGAAGATGAAGTGATCATGTTAAGGGATCAAAATAAATATCTAAGGAAGTAAATTTTTTTTAAGTATTAGGATCGGTCTCAATAAGAAAGGATAATGAAGCTTGAGAAATATCAGAAGGAGTTCAATAAGATAAAGGATTTTGTAAAAACCTTGATAAAGAAAGAATAAATTTTTCTTTTGAACTCTTTATGTATTTGTTTTTTGTAGAAAATTTGTTTTTTGATCAATGTAATTATATTTTCATCCAATTCTATTATGATTTAATATCTTTCCAATTCTTATTGGTTATATATTCTTTCATAATTATATAGACAACTAGTTAGTTCAAAATTGTTTCATTTGTTACTTTTTTAAATTTTCAGGAAAAATCATTTTATTTCCCCATTTTTTCTTGAAAATCACAAGGGGGGATTATTAAATGGGAGATAAATTCTAAAATGGAGAGAAGATTTTATAAAGGGGAAGTTGTTATATAAATGGGGAGAATATCTTTATAAGGGATATTTTTTATCAAAAGGGAGATATTATCCTAAGGGCGAGTTTATTGTATTCAAAAGAATACTCTCCATCGTATTTAGAAGAGTTATAAATTCGGGGGGGGGGGGTTAAGGTTTAAATAATAACTATGAATATGAAGTTATTAAATGAATAATGGGCTGTATGTTTTTCAATGTTAATTTTCATTTAAATTTTGGGATTTTTACTTTCCAAAAAGGAGGATATTGTTGAGTTAGAAGTTATACTTATTAATTTTCAATTCATTTAGTTTTGGAAATCAAAAACACCTTCTTAAAACATTTTTACTAAATTTTTATGTCTCAATAGATTTATTATGTTTTTGTAGAAAAAATTATCTTTTACCATACATAGAATAAGTTCTAAAGAATTAAAAATATAAACTTATATTTCTTAATAAAAATAATCGAAATGATCATGTTTTCCTTTAATTGGGATTACCTTTAATCATACCAAAGGTTGTAATTTTGTCTTGTCTATCATACCAACAAAAGTCATGACCATCGGGCTAGTTATGAAACTGATACAATCGGACTGACTCATATTACAATAATAGTATTTAAAATCACATAGAAGTATATCAAACTCAACTAAGTTTATAATCAGAATACATAAATTTTTTTTCTATAATAAGGAATACCTTTAACACTATAATAATTTTAATCAATATGATGTTAAATATTTAGTTACAATGAGTTTTCAAGTGTCAGGTGTTTGAGACCATTTTAACAAACTCATAAATATGAATGTTGGGAGATAAACTATAAATAACGAGTCATTTGAAGAGTTTAGAGATGATCAATTTCATAATTCAAGTCATCTAAATATTTCTCTATGTGAATCGATCATTCTTAGTTAGTGTAATTATTTAGATATTTTTCATTTTTAAGGAATTCTTGTCAGGGATATTTCCTTAAGAACATTTTCATTTGTAATTTGCATATGATCATTGTTACGATCAAAGAATTTTGGGGATATGAAAATGATGAATCTAATCCACTGGATAAAGGGCTTATGGGGATATTAAGATAGAGTTGATCATCATATTGAGGGATTCCTAGGATAGTAATATAGAGAAAATATGATCATCATATCGAGAGATTTATTAGTAAGGGAAGATAGACTTTACTATAAGTATAAAATAGTTGATACCTTTAGTCAAGGTTATTAACTAACATACTATTAAGGTTAGTAGAGTTATATTTTTAATATAGATTTTAAGTCATTGTTACTTTTACATAGCTATTGTATTACTTATTTTCACAAGTATCTATTCTACTGCATGTAATATAAAGTTAGTCATCATACTCATATTTCTATATTGTTTTTTTACCATTATTAATCTAATTATGATGAAAATACTATAATAAATTGGTTCCATTGTGATACCAATCTTTTACTCTGATATAATCAGGCTGATCTAGATTCCACTTCTATGACTATGATAATCAAGCTGAGTCCAATTCCAATAAATCTACTTAAAGAAGATTTGTGTTTTGGTTAGTTTAAATATTTTAAACTAAGTTTTTAAACTAAAATTCACCCCCTATTGTAATATATCCATCCAATCTAAACATTAAAGCACTTTTATGATGTATATCTGGAGAATTTAGTTAAGATAGAAATAATACTTGATAATAATTAAATGCACTGACTCGATAGTACATTAAACTACCACCCAAATAGAATTATTGCCTGTAGGTGTCATGGGAAGTCCTATGATGAAATACAAGGTTATTGTTTCCCATTTTCATATTGTTATGGGAAATGATATATCATACCCTTAGAATTTTTTCATTATGTATTGACTTGTTGGAATTAAAAGCATCAAGATACAAACTCCTCAATATCCTTATTCATGTTATCCCACTATAAGTTTTGCTTTAATTATATATACATATTAGTGCTTCCTAGATGAATAGATAAGGATAATATATGAACATAATCTAGAGTTTCCCTCTTCAGATTTTTTTTATCTGACACATATTTAGGTTCCAAACCTTATAACTCCATCTTCAACAAAGTTTAAGTCCAGAATATTCACTACCTTCTTTTGTAGCAACTCATCATCTTTCTGAGTCTCCTTGATCCTCTCCAAAATAGATGGTTGAGTATTTATTTGAGTAAGGTAAGGTTAATATCCTTTTATTATTCCCATAGTCATCCTTTTCCTGTACAATATTGTTGGATTCCTTTCAATCCTCACCATGGATAGAGTATTAGGATTCTTTCTACTCAAATCATCTTCCAATTTTTTTTCCTTACCATGATGATAATAGATTTAGAAATCAAAATAATTTATAAGCTATAACCACATTCTTTAGAATATATTAAGATCATTTTATGTGACTATATACTTGAGGCTTTTATGATCTATATATATGTCACACTTTTCTTTGTAGAGATAATTTCACTAAATCTTCAACACGAAGATAACTGCTGCTAATTCTAGATCTTGCGTCGGGTAGTTCTGCTCATGGATTTTTTATTAGTATGAGGAATAGGTTATCAATTATTAATCTTACATAAGTGCACAACCTAATACATTTTTAGATGCATCAACATTGATCACAAATCCTCCCCACTGGTGAGTAATGTGAGCATAGGTGTAGTGATTATCCTCTTCTTAATATCTTTAAAACTTTATTTTCATTCATCAGTCCAAAAAAAAATTGATTCCCTTCTAAGTAATATTTCTTAGTGGGATTGAAAATCACTAGAAGTTTCTCACAAATTGATGATATTACCTAACTAATCTAAGGAAACTACTGATTTTTATCACATATGTTGGTATTATCCATCCTTCAATTGATTTTATTTTTGAAAGATCCATATATATCCTTTTTTTGGTGATAACATGCCCCAAGAAAGTTATTTTCTCAAAAAAAATCACAATTACTATAATTTTCATATAAATTTTCCTTTATAAAGGTATTAAATATAGTATTTAAATAAACCTTATGTTCCTCATTAATTTTAGAGTATATAAGAATATCATTTATAAATACTACCACAAATTTATCATGGTAATCCATAATTACTCTCTTCTTTAAGTACATGAATATCTATGGAGCATTAGTGAGTGTGAATGGAATCATTATGAACTTATAGTGATCATACCTTTCATGAAAAGTAGGCTTGGGGATATATTCCCCATTTACCTTTACTTGATAATATTCTTAACAAAGATGAACCTTAGATAAGTACTGGGCTCCACGAAGCTGATTGAAAAATTCATCAATCCATGTAAGTGGATAATTTTTCTTTATCATTATCTTATTTAGTTCATAAAAATAAATTTAGAGGTGCATTGACCCATCCTTATTATTTATGAATAGGACTAGTGTACCTCATAGTGAAGCACTTGGGCATATAAATCCATTATCTAGATTCTCTTATAATTATTTCTTCATCTCCTCAAGTTCAACAATAACCATTCTATATAGAGTCATGGGTTTTGTAAAATTTATGAGTATGAGATCGATTGGGAACTCAATTTTACAACTATAAGGAAGACCAAAAAACTCATAGGGAAACACATCAATGAATTCCATTATAATGGGCATGTCATCAAGTATGATATTTTATTTAATCTCAATCATTTGATCTAGATACACTTGATTGTAAGGAAATAATATACGTGATTGAGATGTTAGAACCAAAAAAGATTCATCCTCCTCCTTGCACTTGTATAGAATCAGAGGGCGATTTGCGATATGATGGGTGATTTATTTCCCTTGGAAATTTATGTTGGATCTATATAAGGAAATAAAATACATATCCATAATATCATTGAATTCCAATAAGTAGAATATCATAAGGATTATTGGGAAATTCATCCCACAAATTTAGATATGGAATGAGTTATATGCTTGGGATGCAATAATTAACCCATTTTCCATCTTTGTCAATAACTTGATGTCCATGTTTTGAGGTGGTATTTGAATATTTATACTAAAATTACATGATATGAAATAATGAGTAGAACCATATTCACATAGGAATTTTAATTTTTAGGAATATATAATAATATTGAATTTCACTATTTGATTCTGGTTCTAATCATTTACTTTAATCAAAATAAAATTAGGGATGATAATTTTCAAACTATTAAACACATAAAAGGGAAAATATGAACATTTAAGTGATAACCCATAAATAAAATATAATCCTTAACCTATTATTTTTTAGTTTTCAATCTACATTTTTTAATGATATATTTCCTAATAGAAAATCTTATGGTAATTTTTGTCCCCTTAATAATGGTTTATAATGAGCTTTAAAATTTAAAAAATCATATCCTCTAGGAGTGTTAAACTAGGTGTGAATCAAGGCTTATTTTTATAAACTAGGTGATGATATAGTTTATATCAATGTGCCCTTTCTGGGGTTATTACCCCTAGGTACAACTATGCCAGAGCCACATCTACTTTTAGTATCCATATAGGGATATATTTTCTTGGAAAAAATTTACTCTATAATTTACCAAAATTTAGGGGTGTTTTCCCACATTTATTATTATCATTAAGTATTTCACTGGAGTTTTCTAATCCTAATATCAAAAAATAACTAGACTTTCCTCTAACACCAATTATGACAACCCATATTTTATTACACATTAATTCATGATTTATCACATAAAGATACACTTAACACAACCCCAAAATATCACGAGGCCTAATATATTTGAGAAATTAGGTATATAGAGAATTAAATTGAAACAAGGGTACGAAATAATTATTTAGAAACTTAGAAACATGCTCTCATATTCGTTGGATCTTCTAAAACTAAATGGGATAACCTGGTGATGTACATAAGAAACGGGTGAGCTATAAATCCCACGATGGGAATAAACAAAGAAAAATATAATGTAAAAGAGTAAATGTTACCCAATAGGCATATCAAGGCAACATAAGAGGGGTGAGAATCATAATATTGAATAATGAGGCATGATATAACATGATAAAAACATAAAGAAAACATAAAAATGTGGCAACTATATAAAACATGACATCATAAACATAAGGAAAGGCTAAATACCAAGAAAAAACAACATAGTGTGCATAAGATAACCTCCCATGCACCAAAAACAACATATCATGAGATAAAAACATTACCTAATGCATCATAGAGCTATATAATTTTGGGTCCACCCATCAATTTCATATCATGTACATGAATAAGTGATCCACATAGTTCATATAATATAAGGATGCATTTTATCAATTTAAACCTCATTATTAAGGATTATGGGTTAAATAATTTTAAATATCCAATCAATTAAGTATAATTACAACTAGTTGAATACCCTTGAGTGGAAATGGATATGGGTATTCACTATATAAATGTTTGGCATGGAAAATCATAGTATAATTTCAACAGCATAACAGGTGTATGTAATGGTTTATAGAAGGGGTGAATGAGAGAGAAAGGGGTAAATAATCACTTTGGAATCATATGGATATTAATATGGATGTATAAAAATATATCCTAATTTTAACAATTATAAATAAAAAGGCATAACATAAATAAGGTGTTTGAATAAAAAGGCGAAGGAGAGGATCCCTTACTTTGACATAATAATGACTTAACTAAATGTTATAAAAGAGGGGAAACTGATATCTCATTATTAGAACATAAATTGGACAGTAAATGGATATTTATAAATTCATAAAAACATAATCAATTAATATTTAAAAGTCTAAATACAAAGAAGGTGTATAATGGAAAATAAGAGAGAAATCCATTACCTAGAGAGGGAGCTTCTAAAATCTTGGGAGGATATTCTTACAAGATTGTAAAAAACTTGGGAGGGATTTATATAGGTATGGGTAGAGAAAATTTATTCTCCAAGGGTTTTTATTGAAGAGTAATGGGAGTTTGGGTGGGTTTATATAACGAAATATAGGTGAATTCTTTATGAATTTCTAAAATTAGGTTTTGGACTCTATATAATAAATTAATCCAAAACAAAAACCATCCCATGGTTTTTCCCATGGTTTATACAAAGTGAAATGGATTTCATTATTTTATAATTCCAAGGACTGAACTCATTAAAATAATAGCCTTGGTGATGTGGAAGTGAGTCATGTTTTTAATGAATTGATTTTAAAACCTTAAAATATAATATAGGTTTTGGAGGATTCATTATAGGTTTATAAAATTAATCAAATAACATAAAAAACACATTTTTTTAAAGTTAAAGCATAATTTTGGTCGTGGATACTCTTTATAGTATTTATTACATCAATTTTTGGCATTTATATTGTCATAATACACTACGTATATTTATATCGTATTTAATTTTGACAAAAAAATACGACTGTCCTAGAAAATTATGAAAAATTAACCATTGGATATTTATGAAATTATTATTTGAAAAATGATATTTATTTTATCTAAATAATTCTCTAAATATGAGAATTTAAACTTTTAAATCGAAAATCTATATTTATTAAAAAATACTTGATTTTTGGAAAATGACTGATTCTGACCCTTATAAAAATAACATTTGACTTAATAAAATTATATTATAATTTATATTTAATAAATATTATTTTATTAAAATATCATTTATTTAAAAAAAATTATGAATTCATCAAAATAGTGTCTTGATTGAAACAATATATTTTCAAAAAATACAATTTCTGTTTCATCGAATCAAAATATAATTTTTATCACTCATTATTTAATCATTTAAAAAATCACAAAAAAGGAATAAATATAATAATTATTTTATAAAAATATACAAATTCATACCGTTATGGTCTAGATACATATCCATTTATTACATTAGTTTATGACATAAGAGTAAGGTATGCGATAACGATATTTTATTGGGGTGGTTGGAAAACATGGTTTGGGATGAGATCTCAATGAGCTTGAACTTCTCATGGAAATTGGTTTTCTTGTGCTTTACTTATTGAATCTCATATTGGGTTTGGTCAAGGGAAAATACCATTGATGATATCTCCCTTGGAAACTCTGATAGTTGGGCTTAATAGGGTATGATCTTACTAGTTGTGGCCATCTTTCCTTTAATCCGTGTCAATTGGACTTTATAATAACCCTTAATATACTAATATTAATGGTTAATGTACAAAAAATATATTATCAATGGTTATGATACTTAATGGTATTTTAAATCTAATAGAATATAACTATCCAAAATATCAAAAGTTATGCATTTGCTTTTTATAAATACATTAATTTATATATAATTTATTTATTGAAAATGGAATAAAAGTTTGGTTCAATACAAGTATTTGCATCGAGGTAATCACATATTAGTAGGGAAGGAATGATCACCCCATAGTCATCCTACCTATCCCAAGGCTCTAAGGCATCAAATATTTCTCACAAGGCCAATCCCTAGGACATCTATCTCGGTTCATCACTCACATATACTTGGAGGTCATTGAGTTTAATTATCACCAAGTCCATTGCATTAGGTTCATTTAGTTTAATTTTCAACTCTCGGGATCTATACATATCAAGACATATATTTTTATTCAAGGACTCATCCATCAGTGGTCGAGGCAATCATGACAGTGCCCAATGACCCTCACGGACTTGGAAATTTGTTCATCTATTTGTTAAATAAAACATTTCATTTAACAAAAGTTATAAAACATAGTGATAATTCCAAACATCATATGATATAAAAATAAAAAATAATACCATAGGGAAGATGCATAATGATCACAAACCTAAAAAATCTATTAACCATTTAAGAACATCCCAACAACTCTCACCCGATCTTTTCCAAGTTCAACTGGTTATCACCTATCACTATGAGGCCCTAACTCATGGAAAACAATTAATTAAAATAATTTATAATTAATTTAAAAATTACTATAAGTTAATAAATTTAATTTAAATAGGAATAAAGGATAAAATATCACTAGGTCATCCCATCATGTCGAAACTACTATTAACGAGGTGTGATCCACTCCTGATGCTCCACAATCCTAAACAACAAAAAAAATACCCAATTGATATCACTAATTCAATGAACAAATAAATAAATTTAAGGATAAAACCATTGAAAAATCTAAACAACGATGTGACATTGCTAAAAAATCTTGTGAGGGAATGTATACATAACCCAAAATCAACATGGATAGAGGAGGAAACAAGAACAAAGATATGGGGGAAGAATAACCTTACTTACTTTGTCGTGAAAACACACCCGAAACTACCCAAAATAGAGGTAAATCAAGAGAAAAGAAGGGGGGTCTGGCTGAATGGCCTCCTTACAAGCTTTTGTAACCTAATAATGAAGGTGTGTGTGTGTGGGGGGTGGGGGTTATCCCTATTTTAAAATTTATAAAAATATAGGCAACACATTTTTAGGGAGTGGACATAGTCTTCATGCCATGATTCTTTGGGAAGTACCCACTTCTCACTTGACCAACCCTCTTTCACACCCTTAAATCCTAAAACACACCCCATGAAAACCTTTTATAATGTAAAAGTCCCTTTTATACAATGAAAGGCCTACCAATACAATTTTTAGAAGACCAGGCCCCCAACCACTCCTCCAGTGTTTAGTCGAACCCTCGATATAACCATTTAAACTTAAACCACATCCAAAAGCATATGTTTAGGGAATTAAAAATTTAAGAATATCATTATGGATCTTGGTTCTCAATTTGAAGCATCCACCAATGAAAAATTTAAATTACCTTAGAAATTCACACCTTGAAAAGGGTACAAGGGTTTACAGTCATGTATTTGTGAACTGGTTTTGGAGGGAAATCCATAAAAATATGGGTTTATATCACATATTTTGTGAGTATGATAATTAGTATGTTTTGAAAATTATACCTAAGTCTTGACTGAACAAATGACTATGGATGGACTGTAAGATAATTATCTAGAATATTTCTAATAGATGAACTAACTATATGTGTTATTAATCAACCACATGATAAAAGGTTAAGTGACCATAAAACTTTAATAATATAATGATTATACATGGATTGACCTACTAAAGAAAATTGACTAACCATTACATTCTAAGTGACCACATTAATAAATATCAATCAAATATTTAATCATTTTTTATTAACCATAAAGTAATCAATTTTTTAACTATTAAACCGACTGAATGAAGACACTCAATTACCTGTAAGGTATTTAATATACTATAACTATAAATCTCACAAAGTTATAAAATGACCACATAAGTAAAAGGAATAACCATTAGTATCTAGATAAATTTTATAATGGATCAATTTCATTTCTATAAGTATTTAATCGACTGCACATTGTAAAAATAATCAATCGCACATTGTAAATTTATCTACTGCATGTTGTAAATTCGATCAATTGCATATTGTATATTCTATTTACCACACATTGGAAAATTGATCGGATGTAAGTTGAAGTAGATTGAACACATGAGGAAAATAATGAATTAGCACAAATAGTGACTTACCATGATTTTGGAACTACCACAATTCATGACCTACCATGGCTTCAATATACCATGCCTTAAGGGTTTATTTTCTATGATGTTCTGTTTTTTTTATACTTTTTATATTTTTTACATTTTTATTTACTATGTATTTTTAAGGGTTTTCATTAATCTAATTATTTTTTAAACACTTATTGATTATTTCAATGCTAATGAATTTTATTTGGAATAATTATATGTAGTATTTAATGATCATCACATGAATTAAAGTCTCATAATGGTTTCTTGGAAAAGCATAACATTTAAATTTAAAATGTTTGGAATTTAATTTTTTTCCTCACATGATATATGGGAATGTTTCAAGGGAATTTAATATTGTTCATTATATATTGTTAGTTTCATATTAATTATTTTAACATGTTACATTTTATAACCTATTTTTAATATTATAGATTATCAAATTGAACCATGTGGGAGTATTTTTCATGTGCATTCAATGAAGAAATCACATGTTTCTTTGGAAATAATGAAATAAATTGGCTTACAATTTCTATGGTTTTTAATTATTTCTATTTTTTGTGTTCTTAATCATGTTTGGGTTATACTACTCATAAAAGGTAGGATTCAGGTTATTCTACCCAATACAAAAGGTGTGTTTTGGGTTGTACCTCTAGGTTCACAAAAGGATGGGTAATTGGGTTGTGTATCTAGGTGAGAAAAATTCAGTGGTGGGTTGTGACTCCAAATGTAAAGAATTCAACTTTGGGTTTTTTATCCAGGGTTTAAAAAGGAAGTTTTAAAGGGTTGCGACTCCTTAAAAAAGTTATAGATTCCATAGTTAGTGGGTTCTATTTATCTTTTAATTTAAGAGGGGAGAAGTATAAACTAGGATCATTTAGATTTGAACTACTATAAAAACCAACGTGTTCATTTATATTTTATTTCCACTACATTAATTATTAATTTTGATAATAATTTATTAAATTTATTTAAAAGGGCCAATTCACATCCTCTTTAATTTTCAGCTAATATCACATTAGGACTCAATAATTGGTATCAAAGGGAGTCCCCTATCTTTTGAATATTTATATTTTATTTTTGATAATAAAATACTAAATTAAATAGTCATGGGGAAAAGATCTATTTTGAGATGGTAGGAATAAATTCTAATGATGGATGGACACATCAAAGGCCTCTATTATTTGATTGAAATGATTATGATTATTAGAAGTCTCACATGGAAGATTTTATTAAGAAACTAATCATTAATATTTGGAAAATCATGGTGAAACCATACAAATTACATGAAGTTGACTTTGAAACATTAAATGGTAATGCTGTTTCTAGATATGTTTTGAATTATAAGGTAATAAACCTTTTATATTTTTTAATTAGTATAAATGTATACATTCATGTATCTTTATGTAAAACAACACATGAAATATGGGATATTCTATAAGTTACTCATTTTTGTTCTACTAAGCTTATAAGAACTAAACTAGGCATATTATGAGCTGAATATAAAGATTTTAAATTGAAGAAAAAGACATAGTTAATCAAATGTTTCATAGATTTACAAGTATTGTGAATGGTGTGAGTGACTTAGGAGAAAATCTAGATAATCTAATTCTAGTTGAAAGAGTTTTAAGTGCTCTACCAAATAAATGGAATGTTAAAAAGGTAACCATTGATGAAAGTAAAAAATTTCAAGGAATATATATTAGATGATTTTATGAGATCTTTACTATAATATGAATTAGAGTTGAAAAATATTTCACAAGAAGATATTTTGAAAAAGAAAGGTATTTATTTTAAATAGAAAATTTATATTACCACTCACTCTTCTAATTATGAATAATAAATTAGTAAAAGAGACCAAGTTTTATAGCTTTCCCAAGGGAGAATAAAGAAAGTCCACTCAAGGATAAGAAAGAGGAATTACCCACGGTATAAAGAAAATAATAAAGGTAATAATGATAATGAAGTTATCTGTTTTTAATGAGGATAAAGAGGTAACATCAAGTCTAAATTTACAAGACTCATGAATGATAATAATACTAGATAATGATACAAAAAGGAGAGAAAATACATGTCATTTATTTAGTGTTATACTTATGATTTAGTTTTAAATGATGAATTTGGTGTAGGAAAAGAATAATAAAACTCATGTTTAATGGTTTCAAAAAAATAGGTAAGTTAATTTGATTAATCTTACTCTTTTTAATAAAATTTTCATTATTTTAAATATCAGTTATATAAATATATTGATAGAATCAATAATACAGTTAAAAATATTACTAGATTATTAAAAACTATTAAGATAAAACATAAAGATGTTCTCGCTACAAAGGAAAAATGTAAAAAATACTCCTTCAAGCTTAAATGAAAAATTATGTGATGATTTGGAAAGTTCTTAACTTGAAAATATTAAACATAAAATATTATCAGTTTAAATGTGAAAAATATCAATGAATTAAATTTGATTCCATTTTGTAAGAAAATGATAAACTTAAAAATGAAATTGAAATATTAAAGGTTGATCTATCCAATTTTTTTCAAGGTAGAAAAATGTTATAAAAAAATGATGTGTTTGAATAATATGAATAATAAGAAAATGGTCTTGGTTATGATAAAATCTTACCCAAAATCTATAAAACCTTATTTTTTAAAGGTTAAAGTAGAATTTTATCTACTGTTACATGATTTAAATATCAAATAAAATACCATTATGAAAATGAATGTGCTTTATAATCTCCATAGTCTCTTGGCATTGATAGGGATTTTATTTCTAAATCATTGTCTTCTCGATTACCTACGAACACCTATTTGAAATATATATGGGTTCCCAAGAACTCATATACTAATCTTATAAGACCTAAGTTTTCATGGATACCAAACAATTATTAAATATTATTATATAATAAACTTATCTTGGAATCATCAAAAGGGATGTGTGGTACATGGATAGTGTATGTTCACAACATGTGACCTGTGATATCTGTAAATTTCTATCTTGTAATAAGTGTGATGGTGGTAGTGTTACTTTTTGTGGTAATTCAAAAGGAAAAGTAAAAGGTTTTAGAGATGTTGGTATTCAAAATTCAACTGTTATTTCAAAAGTTTCATTTGTTGAAGGATTAAAATATAATTTTATAAGTATTTAAAAACTTTTTGATGATAATGTGAATGTGAAATTTGGATGGTAAAGGTTCATCGATGATGTTTTATGGTGAGTCTGATGGTGCTTTCTTGGTCACATATTTCTATGGAAGGTATGCCCACTCGTACCCTTCTCATGCCTCTATATTCACTACTCCGTTCAAGGTCGGTGGGGTGTGATGGTTTTTAAGTGGTTTTGTATTGTGTTATAAATCATGGTGGGGGGTTCCAGGTGGCCCAACCTACGTTCAGGTGATGGTGGGGTTTCAGTTTGGTTGGGCAATGTCGAAGATGATCATGACTCCCTGTGAAGGCTCCATGATTATTATAATTTGCTCTGGATTTGGGTACCACCTCTTCTCCCTAGGTTGGTCTAGTGAGGTGGATATAACACAAAATTGGGAGGTGTTGTTTGAGTGGATATCAGTGTTCTAGGAGGCATGATATTCTTTCAGTTGATGCAATGTCTTTTTATAGTCAGTATGTGGTCTGGTAATGGGGGATGACGACATGATACTGTTGATGGGTTTTGACATTCTGGTGTGGTTTTTTAATGATGATGATGATGGTGGTGGTGGATCAGAGTTTATGGAAGTCACGATGAGGGAGGTCCTGTGTGCCGATGGTGATGGTGTTTGGTGTAGGTGGGGGACATTAGAGAAGAGTTTGATAGTAAAGAGCCGATGAGCGCAATGACTATAGTGACATGACGACTTGGTGATGGTGGAAGTGATGAGATGATAGGTTGGAGATGTGATGATGGAGGTGAGGTGATGTGGCTTCCTCAACGGTGGGTTTCTTGGGCTACATTCTTTTCCCGCGTCTTGTAGTTTTCAATTTTTTAATTTGAATTTTAAAATTTGAATGTGGATTTTGGGATTAAATAATGTTGTGTAATTGTGCTTATTTTGGGTGATGTTTGAAATTGATATCATGATTTATGTAAGGTTACCACTGAAACAAAATGTGGTACTTTGAAAATGAAAAATGTATTTGAGGAATGTAAAATTTGGAAATGAAAAATTTATTATTTTCAAAGAAGAATCTATCTTGTTTTATACAAAAAGATCAAAAAGAAATTTATTTAATTAATTTTTATGATTTGATTGAAAAGAATTTAAAATGTTTAAATACTATAAAATCTAACAATGTTTTGTGGTATTGAATATTGGTCCATGAAAATTTCAGGTTTTTACAGAATATTTATAAAAATAAAAATGTGTTGGGTCTGCCTGAGTTGAAACTAGATAGAACCAATGTATGAGACTCATGTTTAAAAGGTAAGAAACATAAAGAGTCATTTAAATTGATCCATTAGGTATGAACCTCAATAATCCTTCAACATTAACATTTTTATTTATTTGGACCCATGAAAACTACTAATATTGGTGAAAAAATGTATTTGTTTGTTATTTTTTATGACTATAGTAGATTTATATAGACAAATTTCCTTTCACATAAATTCGAGACTTTGTCTAAATTTATTACCTATTGAAAATTGGTTCAAAATAAAAAAATTATGTAATTTTATGAATTATAAGGGACTAAAATGGTGAGTTTTCAAATATAGTATTTGATAAATTTTGTGAAGAAAATGGATATAATAATAATTTTTCTTCTCCTAGGACACCACAAAAAAATGGTGTTTTAAAAAGGAAAAAACATGACTTTATAAGAAATGACTATGACTATGTCAAATGAATATAATTTGGTAAAATATTTCTAGGCAGAAGCTATTAAATAATCTTGTCACATTTCCAATAGAATTTTTCTTAGACCATTCTTAAAAATGATACCTTATGAAATCTAGAAGGGAAAGAATCTAAGAATTGGTTATTTTAGTGTATTTAGTTGTAAGGTTTAAATTCTTAATAACAAATATTAATTGGAAAGATTGATTCAAAATATGATGAAGGTATTTTTTAGGATATTCTGATTCTAGTAAGGCATATAGATTTTATAACAAAATAACTTTAGTAATTGAAGAATCCGTGCATGTTAAATTTGATGAATACCATTTAAAGGAAATAAAATATTATTTAGACCTAGGTGAGGAAGATTTTAGGGAAGATAACTTTGGAGAAGTGAAAAATTCAGATTTAGATGCATAAAATGAGGGGGAGAGATCCTCTCTGGAACAAACTTTAAAAGTTTATAAATATCATATAGTTGACAATGTAATTGGTGATCTCACTATTGGTGTTAAAAATATAAATTACTTAAGAAATATTCATTGTTATTAAGATTTTATTTATGATTTTGTGCCTCAAAATGTAGATGATTATTTATTTGATTCAAAATGGATTATGAAAATTCATAAAGAATTAAATATGTTTAATAGGAATATAGACTGGACCTTAGTCAGATCCACTAAGGATTAAAATATTATTAAAACCAAATGGATATTTCACTATGGGGAAAAGAATTTTTGTGATGGGCCCGTCAGTCGTCACAAATAGTCCATCGACAAAGACTATTTGTGATGAGATTTGTTTCCCATCACAAATAGTTGTTAAAAAATATTATTTGTGATGAGAATATTTTCCCTTCAGAAATACTTTTGGCCCACACTCCATGCCAAACCCTAGAAAGACTATTTGTGATGGGAATATACCCCCGTCGTAAATACCCTCCTATAATTTTTTTTATTTATGATGTGAGTTAACTGGCGTTGCAAATAAACTGTTAGTAGAAAAGTATTTACGATTGGACCCATCACAAATACTTTCTGTCATTATTTTTTATTTGCAACAGAATTATCTCCCATCGCAAATAAACTATCGAAAGAGTGTATTTACGATGGGACCCATCATAAACACTCTTTTTACCATGACCGTAATTAATAAAAATAGTTTTATTTGTGATAGGTCCTATCATAAATAATGCTCTTTACGATGGGAATTCAATCTCAAATTATCTTACCTATATATACCCCTCAAAATTTTTCCATTCTATTCTTGTCTAAACTCTCCTCTCCTCCTCTACACTTATATTCTCCTACTTAGAGTTTTCAAAGTTTTTAATTTTACAGGGGAGCAAATTTCAAGTTTTGCATCCCTTGAAAGATTTAATTTTAAGGTATTTATTTAATGTTTTCATTTTTTTAATTTAATTTATTTTATATTAGTAATAACTATTATTAATTAGCAGTAATTTAATTTAATTAGAATTAGTCAGATTTATTTTTCATTAATTAGTTTTAAGTAATAATAATTATTTTTAATTATAAATATTTAGTTTTAATTATTAATAATTATTTTTAATATGAAGTATTTAGTTGTAATTAATTTTAATTATTAGTACTTAGTAATAATTAGCAATACTTAGTAATAATTAGTAAAAATTAAGTAATATTTAGTGGTAATTAGTAATAATTTACGGTAATTAGTAATAATTAGTGGTAATTAGTAATAATTAGTGGTAATTAGTGACAATTACTGGCAATTAGTGGTAATTAGTAACAATTAGTGTTAATTAGTAATAATTAGTGTTAATTAGTAATAATTTGCGTTAATTAGTAATAATTAGTGGAAATTAGTAATATTTAGTAGTAACCAGTAATAATTAGTTGTAATTAGTAATAATTAGTGGTAATTAGTAATAGTTAGTGGTAATTAGTAATAAATTGTTATAAACTAAAAAAACTTAATAAATGGATATAATTTATAATAAATTGATATAAAATTATATAAATTAATATAAATTATTATAAATTAATAGCATTTCTTTATAAATTAATAACATTTGTTATAAATTTAAAAAAAAAATTAAACATAGAAAATTTGTATAAATTAATAATTTTTTTTTACACTAGTATACTTTATTATAAATTACTATGAAATAATACAAATTATTATAAATATATAAAAAACTAAAACTGAAATAGGTTGTTAATTTTTAGGTGATGAGCAATCATAAATTGGGACATGGTTGTCATAAATTGGTTTCATCACTTGAATATTGTAAAATATATGATTAACACCTTTCAATAATTTATAATATATTTTATTACTTTATATTAAATTATACTCAAAATTAGTGGTAATTAGTGGTAATTATTTCTAATAACCACCAATTGCAACTATTTTTTATTATAATTTAATATAAAGTAATAAAATAAATTATAAATTACTAAAAATGTGTAAATCATAGAATTTATAATATTCAGGTGATGAGAGATGACCAATTTGTGCCAACCATGTCCAAATTTTTTATTAGGTCGGTAAACCAGGGCAGATATGATGTGACACGTCAATGGTAGTAGGAGGCGGAGGAGGAGATGCATCGATGATAGGACCAAAAACACAAGCAGATGATGGAGTACCTGTGATAGTTATTGTAAATTAGAAATATTTAGTTTTAATTAGAAGTAATGTTTGTAATTAAAATTAAATAGTTTTAATTTGAAATAATTTGTTTTAGTTATCAATAAGTGGGTGTTATTAATAACAATTACTTATAATTGACAAATAAATAGTATTAACTAATAGAACTTAGTAATAATGTATATATCTTAGTAATAAGTAATAATAATTTATAGCATTTTTTAATAAATAATAGTAATTAGTAAAAATGAATGTTAAACCACTATAATTAGTAAAAATTAGCGTAATTAGTAAAAATTACCATTAATTTGTAAAAATTAACTATAAACCACAACAATTTTAAAAATTATCGTTATTAGTAAAAATTAGCAGTGATTAGTAAAATTTAGTAAAAATTGGTGGCAATGACTAAAAGTTTGTAAAAAATAGCAGTAATGACTAAACATTAGTAAAAATTAGTAGTGATTAGGAAAAATTAGTAAAAATTAGCGTAAACCAATATAATTAGTAAAAATTACCAGTAATTAGTAAAAATTAATGGTAAATCACTCTAATTAGTTAAAATTAGTGGTAATTAGAAAAAAATAGTAAAAATTAGCAGTAATTAGTAAATATTAGTAAAAAAGAACATTAAATACCTATAATTAGTAAAAATTAACTGTAATTAGTAAAAATTAGTGGTAATTGGTAAAAATTAGTGATAAATCACTATAATTATTGAAACTTAGCAGTAATTAGTAAAAGTTAGTAAAAATTAGATACAAATCACTATAATTAGTAAGATTTATTGATAATTAGTAAATATTACTGGTAAATTAGTATATATTACTATTAAATCTCTATAATTAGAGAAAATTAGCAGTAATTTAGAAAAATTAATGGTAAATCAATATAATTATTAAATTTTAGTAGTAATTAGTAAAAAATAGTAATAATTAGTGATGATTATTAAATAATAGTAAAAATAAATATTAAATTACTATAATAAGTAAAAATTTAACTATAAATAGTAAAAAAATAGCAGTAATTAGTTAAAATTAGTGAAAAATCACTATAATTATTAAAAATTACTAGTAAAGTAGCATTAATTAGTAATAATTACCTGTAAACTATCATTAATTAGTAAAAATTAATATTAAATCACTATAATTATAAATAATTAGTTGTAATTATAAATAATTATAAAAATTTTTGGTAATTAGTAAAGATTAGTAAAACTAAACATTAAATCACTATTATTAGTAAAAATTACTAATAATTAGTAAAAATTAGCAGTAATTAGTAAAAATAATTCGTAAATAGATAAAATTGGAAATATTTACAAGTAAATTATAATTTTTTAATTTTATACTTTTTTTATCGTCTTTTACTTATATCAAAGTAATCATATACACTTTATCTATTTTATATTTTTTAGGTAAATATAGAGCAAGAAATTCAACAATAATATTTATTACATGATTATGATTGGATAAATCATTATAGGAATACAAATAGTTATGGTATAAATTTTGTATATATTGAGGGTGTTGAATATTTTTTATCATTTGCATCATTAATACAAAAATTTATTTTAGAAGGTATAATTATTTGTCCATGTAAGAAATGATATCTGAGGAGGTTTAACACATTTAAAAACATTGGTGGCCATCTATTTTATTTTGGTTTGTTAAAATATTATGCTTTTTGGTATCAATATTATGAACACAATTCTGAAGAAGATACTAATAATTTGGTTCCATATCTACCACTATTTCAAAATTTAGTACATGATGTGGCTAGTCCATATTTTCAAAAAATTGAAACTTAGGATGATATTGATTTAACTCCTAAGTTGGAACCATCTCAATTTTATGAGTTGTTGAAGTCTTCTAAGGATTCCTTATATCTTGGTTTCAATATAATCAAATTTGAAGTGATTGCAAAATTTATGTCTATTAAATCAGATAATAGAATATAAAATAGATATTTTAATCAGATATTCTCTTTAGTTAAAATAATTTTACTTGAAGGAAATGTGTTACCTATAAATTTATATGGGAGAAAAAGGATGGTTCATAATTTGGGTCTTGGATATCAGAATATACAAGCATGTTCAAATGATTTCATCTTATATTATGGTGAAAATGAGTCTTTAGTTAGTTTTCCTACATGTGGTAAATCATTTTACAAAGAGGCTCAACTAGGGAATTCTGGATTGATTCCTTTAAAAAAAGTTGAGGTGTTTCCTGCTTATATCCAAACTACAACATTTATTTATGTCTTAGAACACAGTGTCATTGATATCATGACACAAAACCAATATTTTGACTGGTAAAATCTCAAATCAAACTTTTGATAGTGATTCATGGAAAAAGTTTGACCATGTACATCATTATTTTTCTTCAGAAGCTCAAAATGTGCAATTGGGTCTTTCTACTAGTAGTTTCTATCCACTTGGTTCTTAATTTAGTTAATATTCTTATTTGACTATCTTTATAACTCTGTACAATTTACCTCATTGGATGTTAATGAATGAGCCATATATCTTTTTGACCTTATTGATTCTAGTACATCCAAAAAATAATATTTATGTTTACTTGAAGTCATTGATTGAAGAGTTAAATTTATTATGGAGTAATGGTGTTAATACATATGATGTTGTTGAGAAACAAAATTTCCTAATGAAAGATGCATTAAGGTGGATAATTATGACTTCCTTACATATAGAATGTTATATGGATGGAGTACACATTTTATAAAATCATTCCCATACTCTATAAGAGTTAGTAAAGATTTTATGCTCATCTATGGAAGAAAAACTTGTTTTTTGACTACCATCAAAGATTTCTTCCTACTGATCATTATTTTCTGAGGAATAAATATCATTTCAAAAAAGGTAAAATTGAAAGAGATGGACCTCCAACAATGATCTCAGGTATTGAGTTAAAAATTATTGTCTCTTTATTATCTCCCAATACCTTTGGACTAACTATAAACCAACAAAAAATAGATGGATCTAGGAAGAACAAAATTGGTTAAAATAGATAATTTTTTGGGATCTATCATATTGGTCTGATTTTTTTGTCCATCACATGTTGGATGTCATGCATATTGAGAAGAACTATTTTGATAATATATTTTATATAGTTTTGGAAAAACCTGGTAAGACCAAAGATAATGTAAAGGCACAATTAGATATTTTCTATTTTTTTTGGAAACCATAATTTGAACTATTTTAAAATGATATATCACAGAAGTTAATGAAGCCAAAATCAGCTTATATAGTTTCCAAAGAAAATAATTTTTTATTTTGTTAGTGGATTTCAGATTTGAGGATTATGGATGGTTATGTTTCCAATTTGGATAGATGTTTTAGAAATGTTCATATTACCAGATTAAAAATTCATGACTGTCATGTTATAATGTAAATACTTATACCGATTATATTTAAAGGTTTTTTTAAATTCTATGATTTGGGATGTGCTAATAAAAATATCATATTTCTTAAAGAAATTTTTGTGAAGAAAACAGAGAAATATGCACTAAATTGTTTATGGTTTAACATATAAAATCAATTTATTACTTTTTATATTGATTTTTTTTCAAATTTTTAGGTATCACAACATGCTGATAAAATTGATAATCGATTGTGTGTATTGAGTGAACCACCATTCAAAATGGTTAAATATTATAATGAATATTTGTTGAATGGTTTTAGATTTCATACACGTGTATATAGAGAATAAAAAACAATTAATAGTGATTTTTTATTGATAGGAACTCATCATAGTGAAAGTGAAGTTGACTTTTATAGCATGTTGGAAGAGATAATTGAACTATGTTATCTAAGAAAAAATTATGTAACAATGATTAAATTTAATTGGTTGGATACTGATAGAGGATTTCACATTCATCCATGCCATAGAATTGTTGATATTAAATATAAAATCTATCTTATAGCAAGTGAACCATTTTTATTGGCTCATTAGACACATCAAATTTATTATGAAAATTATTATGCTGCTTTAAGAGAGTTAAGTGATTGGTGGAGCATAATAAAAATGAAATATTTTGAAAATAATTTTATACAAAGTGAATTTGGTTATTCTAAAGTGAAATGAATTAAATTTTTTCAAGAGATAACTCCAAATCCATCTTTTATATGAACTGACATGAATATTAATGATGAAACCCCAAAATTATAGGTCGATGATGATGATGATGTTATTGATGTTACTAATGAATTTGAAATAACTAGTGATGATGAAGCTGAAAATATTATGGAAATTGATGATACTGAGGAAGAATATAAATATATTGACACTGTTATATATGAAGATGAGGATAAAGATGAAGATTGACAAAATTAAATGCTGGTTATAATCATATATAATATATATCTATGTATAATAATTTTTTTTCAATTATTTACTGACAATAGTCATTTTATGTTTTAGATGGATGATGACCATTTATCTGATCTATTTTGTGAGTTGGATGAGACTACACTACCTGGTGATGAGCTTGATGCTACATCATCTGACCCTCAAACTGCTGGAGGTTTAGTGATGACTTGGAGGGGTCGTGGTCTTGAGAGATTGATGGTTCCTGACCCTATCCGTGAGTGACCTCCACATATTGAGTTCAATCCATACATGATGTGACATTTTTAGTTGTGTATTTTAGTTAGTTTTAATTAATTTTCATTAATTTATTTATATACTAATAATTTAATTATTTGTTCTATTTTTTAATAGATTTTCACATATAGTTGTTTGACATGGGAGAACTATATTGAAAAATTATTTTTTTGGAGCATGGGTGACATGGGATTGAATTATCATTGATGTTTGGAACCACATGTTTGATCACTATATGGTATGTAAATAAATAATAGTTATTTTAAAATTTATTTAATTAATAACTTGATATTATTAATTATTTATAGGGTTTATGGTATCCTATTGATGATAGCACGTTAGCCTCTATCTCGAAGGCATGGGAGGTCAATATGTGTGAGAGTTGCCATAAGTTTTTGCACAATCTGATGCTGACATCCATGTGAAAAGTGGGATTCCCAGATTTTGATTATTCTATATTTTACCACTGACCATATTACATATCATCTCAGGTTTTGGATTTATTATGTTCATAATTTATGGGAGATAATTTTTATAGGAGAGCATCATTAGGTTGATAGAACTAGGGAATGCAGGAGGTGACACATCGAGATGGTAGTCATACATTCAGTATACATCAGCAACATATGGTACGTAATTTTTAAAAAAATTTATATAACATTAAATATGAACTTTTTATTTTATACTTATACAGGTAGTCAAACATCCCAATAATAAAGAGTTCAACATTTATAAGTGGATGTACAACAATCTTGTAACTGGAGAGATTAAATGTGGTCTCAAGTGTCATATTATTTTCAGTATAATTTTTTTTAGTTTTAAAATTAACTGCCAATAATATTTTAACTATTTTAATTTTAAAATGAAATTGAAGGAGTCATTTGAGGCCACGAATTCTCAGACAAAGAATGATAGTCAGGATGAGATTGAGGATCAGACCACTAGTGCAACAGGATTTGATGATACAACATTGATGTTGGTGACTCAGTATGCCTTTAAGAAAGGTCATGTTGTTAGTATCAACTCTCGATTGATGCCTCATACTTGTAATGGTAGCACTATGAATTCATATTCTAGCTCGAGGGGTGATTGTGGAGAGTCATCATCATCTACTACATAGTATGAAGAGTAGATATGAGCTCAGGGTGAGATTATAGAGACCATACGAAGGGATCAGGAAGAGCTCTATCAATAACAACAACAACAAAAACAATATAAGATGTGTTGATGACAGGAGAAACAAAATGAGCCAATGACAGAGTACATATGACGTTTGACTCATGGTTTGGGGATGGATTTCCCTCCAACACCTCCTCTAGATGACACCCTCATTGATTTATGTATTTTTTTGATAAACATTTTAATGTACATTATTTTAATATTTTTATTAATTAATATATGTATAGTTCTATATAGTGCGTTTTTATATTATTTTGAATATTATTTATTATTTATTATTTATTATTATTATTATTTTTTTATTATCTTATTATTAATTTTTTTACTTATTTGTGACTGGATGATTCACCAGTCGCAAAATTCTTTTTTTATATATGAGAAAATATTATTTGTGTCGGGATACCTACTAATCACAAATAGTTTTTTGTGATGTACCATTGTAAAAAAAGGTTATTTGCAATGTCGTTTTCTTCATCAAGTCATTTTCAACAGGGTCCCATTACAAATGACCCATAAAAAATAATTCAATTTCTAGTTGTATTTGAAAAAAGTAGATTAGTATGGAAAAATAATTATAAATAAATCCAGATTAGCGGATTGCATCTACAATTAAGAATAAGGAACATAATTCAAAGAATCATTTTCCCCATTCTCTTTATGATAATATATAAAAAATATTTTGTAATATGAATCTCATTTTGTAATTAAACCTTTTTAAATGGATTTCAAAATCATATTTTTAAATAGATATATTTCTGATTTTTTTTAAAAAAAATGCCCCCAGGTTTTGAGAATGAGTCTAAAACTAACCATGTTTTGAAACTTTTTAAATAATTTTATGGTTTGAAACAAGCTCCTTGATCTTAGTATTAGAGGTTTTCATTGTTTTTTTGAATAATAGTTTTGAAAAGGGAATATTTGATCCAATATTATTTTTTAAAGTGATTCAAAAAATAGTTTAAATGATTAAATATATGTTGATGATATTATATCTGGATCCTCAAGTGATTTTATTTATAATTAATTTTAAAATTTAATGACTTTAGAGTTTTATATGACTCTTATGAGTGAACTTATGTTCTTTTTGGGATTGAAAATACTTTAAAGGAAAGAGGGTACTTTTATTAATCAATAAAGAAATGCTAAATAATTTTTTAAAAGGTCTGGTCTTGATAGTTATAAAAGTTAAAATATTCTAATAAGAACTTATTGTAAGCTATATTATGATAAAGTTATAAAACATATTGATAAAAATATATTTAGAGCTATGATTGGTAAATTACTTTATTTGATATCATTTAGAACATATTTGATGTTTTCTGTGTGTACATGTGTAAGACTCAAATCTAGTCCTAAATAAATTCATTTAAAGGAAGTTAAAATATTAATTAATTATATTAATGGTTCTATGAATATCATGTTATTTTATCCTGCACATACTTCATTTGAACTAACTAATTTTTCAGATTCTAATTTTTGTGGTAGAAAAATAAATAGAAAAATCACAATAGGTTTGAAACACTTTATTGATAATTTTTTAGTTTCATGGAGTTATATGAAAACAAAATTTAGCATCTTTTTCAACAGCTAAGTGTGAGTATGTTGTTACTATATCTTATTTTTCACAGTCTTTATTGATTAAACAATCACTTTTTTATTTCAGTTTTAATTTTGAGACAATCGTGATTTATTGTGATAATAGTTATTTAATTTATATCTCTAAAAATATTTTTCATCACTCTAGGAATAAACACATTTATGAAAAGTATTACTTTATTAGAGATCATGTTCAAAAATAAAATTTTATTTTGGATTATGTTTCTATAAAAGATCAGTATACTGACATTTTTACTAAACCTCTATATTTAGCTAAGTTTGATAAAATCAAATCTGAACTTGGTATAGTGGAAATTTAAATTGATAAAACATATTTTAAGGGGATTTAAATTATGATTTAGGGTTATTTATTTAATTTTGTTTACTCACCAACCAGAGTTCATGTACATCTCTTATATTATCTGGATCACTGGCGTATTCTTTAACAATTGGTTACTACTTCATTCATTGAATATCATATCATTTATTTAATATCTTGAAATGTTTTCAGGGCACCTTAAGGCTTCTAAAATAGTTTTAAGAAGTATTTTTCAATAATGTGTATACATTAAAGGGGGAGGGGTGAATTTGTTACTTTAATCATTTTGATTAAATTTTTAAGAAGAATTTGGGATCATGTTTTCTAATTATAAAAAATGGGGATAATGTTGAAGTTTCTCCAAACCAATTTGTTTATTTATGTTTTGATAATCACAATACCTCTTTATTGAATAATTTTAACTTCTCACAACTTTTATTTTAATAATTTATTCCCTCTAACATGAGTTATGAAAAGTATTTTATGATTAAATTTTTTATAATTAATTACTATTATGATGTTCATATTTTTCATGTATTTTGTGAATAGATTTTGGAGAAAAATACACCCCTATATAGTTTAATATCACATATAATACATGTATGATAATTAACTTGTTTTCTAAATTCTGTCTATATATTGATTGAATGCATGACTATAGATTGACCATAAGATAGGTAGTCAAAATATTTCTAACTAATAAAATAACTTCATATGTTATCAATCAACTGCATGGTAATTTTTATTGATCATATGGCAGTAAAAAAATTTATAACCATTGAACCGACCACATGAAGAAACTCAATCAACCACAAGGTATTTAATCAATTGTAATTATAAATACAGTAAAGTCATAAATTGACTGTATGATAAAAAAGGGCTAACTATGAGTATTTGGATTGATCATGGATTTAATTAACCATATTTATTTATTTATTGAATCTAACATATATTGTAAAACCAATATACTACATGTTGTAAATACAATTGACCTCACATTGTAAATTTGATCAACCATGCATTGAAAAGTTGATCAACTACAATTTTAAGTTGATCAACCACATGGGTAAAATAATAAATTACCAAACAGAGTAAATTAACATAATTTTGGACCCAACACAAGTCATGAACTACTATTACATTAACCTACCATTTCTTAAGGGAGTTATTTCTATGATTCTCTATTTTTTCATACTTTATATTTTATATATTTTGATTCACTACATATTGGTTTTATGGGTTTTAATTAATATAATGATTTCTTAAATATTTTTTTGATTATTTCAATGCTAATAAATTTTATTTGGAATAATTATATGTATTATTTATTCTAATAATGCGGGTTACATTCTCATGATAGTTTCTTGAAAAAACAAAATTTATAAATTTAATCTGATTGGAATTTAAACAGTTTTCCTTGAATGCTCTAAGGGAATGTTCTGTGGGAATTTATTATTATTTGTTATGGATATTTAGTGGTATAATAATTATTCTTACATTTTTTACTATACAACATATTTTTAATATTGTATATTATTTAAGTGAACCATGTGGGAATATTTTTCATGCGTATTCAATGAATAAATCACATGTTTCTTTGGAAATGATAAAATGTAATGGGATTCATGATTTGAATATGTTGTGTATAAAATAAATCTATTTATTAATTTTTTATAGAACTAGTGAATTAATGACGTTGAGGATATTCTTGAAATTTATCACGCCTTACACTATTGTGATAAATTACTGATATTGACTAAACTTCAATTTTTTGATCCTTTATTGCTGGAGATAACCCAAATGCCTTGACTCTCAGATGCTTTCTTGTTCATCTATTTTCTATGGTTCTTAATTCTTTCTATTTTCGGTGTTCTTAATTTTTTTCTAGGTTATACTAACCATAAAAGGTAGGAGTTGGGTTATAATACCCCATTCAAAAGGTAGTATTTTGGTTGTGCCTCCAAGTGCACAAAGGTAGGCTAATTGGGTTGTGACTCCATGTGAGAAAAAGCCAATGGTGGGTTGTGACTTCAGGTGAGAGAAATCCAACTTTGGGTTTTTCCTCCAGGGTTTAAAAAGGAATTTGTAGAGGTTTTTAAATCGCTTTAAAATTTAGAGATTCTATAGCTAGTGGGTGAGATTTCTCTCTACATTTTAAAGGGGTTAAGTGTAGAGTAGGATAACATAGATCCAAATTACTATAAAAATCACATTAATAATTTATCATTTATTTCCAATGAATTAATTATTAATTTTGATAATAATTTATTAAACCTATTTAATAGGGTCAATTCAACCAACCTCTAGACTCTTCGTCCAATATCACATTAGGACCTAACAAGATTTATTTAGTGAAATACACTTTAATAGATAATGTTTGGGCATTTATTTAGGTATCATTTATACTAGGGAGTTGGGAGGTGATGATCATTGATGTTAGTAATTCTACCAAAAAATCTAACTTAGTGTTTGAGGATGTCAGGAACATAATCCTGAATGAAAATATAAAGTGAAGGGAATTTAAAAAACCTATTGAAAATGAGTTTAACAATGCTGGAAGAGGTCATTAACCTATTTGGAAAATGATTCATAAGAAATAAAATAAATCTTGAGATGAGATTAGATATAAATATACAAGACACATACCTACATCCTAGCACTATGGTAAGAGGGGGGATCTCAAGAAGTATTGAAAAGAACAATGAGTTTTTTCTCAAAGATTAGTTTTTGGAGGTTATAGTTTTTTAAATTTATTGGAATATAGTAGTCTCTTTTTGTTAAGTGTTAATGTTTCGATGGAATCATGAGTGGTTGATTTTGAAGCATATTTCCATTTCACATCAGAGTAGGGGTACATGGAGAATTATGTATATGGAAGATTTAAGGTACACTTAGCGAATGATGAGGAACTTTAAGTTGTTATAAAGGGTGATGTAGATATCTATATTCTGAATAAAAACTTCCTTAAGTCAAGGGGAGTGAGACAAATTCTAGGTTTATAAAAAAAATACCATTTCCATGAAAAAACTTAATGAAAAGGGATATGGAACAATCTTCACTAATGGTGTATATAAAATTACCTAAAGATAAATGTTTGTGGAAAGAGGAGTTAAATATGTGAAATTTTATGGAAGATTAGATGGAATTTTGATGGTCTAGATAACAAATTTTGGAAGTTTTTAGTTATGCAACATTCATCTTAATCTTCTTAGTGAGGAGAATATGAAGGTTTTGGTGGTGAAGGGTGTATTGATTATCAATTATACTGATTTTAGAACTTTTTAAGGTTTTATATTTGATAAAAAATGAAAGTTTCATTTAATTTTAATGAAAGGAAAACTCACTACCAAAATCTTGAACCTTTTCATTCCAATGTTTGCGGGCCATCTCTAGTTTTTTCTCATCGAGGTTCCTTATACTTTGTCACATTTATTGATAATGAAATAAGAAAAGTGTGTGTATATTTCATAAATAACAATTCATAAGTGTTTATTGTTTTCACTCAACATGAATCCATGGTTAAAATGTGGACTAAAAGAATACATAAATAACTTAGGTCAGATAATGGTGGTGAATACGATGGAATGGAATTCAAATAGTAATGTTGAAAGAAAGGAATCATACATTAGAAAACCATACTAGGAATACTAGAAAAAAATGGTGTGGAAGAAAAGTGAACAAAACATTGATTAATAAGGCATGTATCATGAGGTTACACTTTAGTATGTCCAAATAAATTTGGGTGGAATGACTGAATTTCATTGTGTACTTAGTTAATTGAAATCTATTAGAACCATTGGGCCAAGAAATACCTAAGCAGTTTTGTTCCAATAAACCAATGTAAATTCATCATTTAAAAGTTCTTATAAGTCTTATATATAATGACATTTATTCTAAGGTGAGGGAGAAGCTTGAGGATAAATCTTAGGTTTGTTTCTTTGTAGACTATGAACATGATAACTTTGGTTATTGACTCTGGGATGAAATTCTTTATAATATCATCAAAGCTCAAAAAAATTATATTTAGTGTCTTATATTAAGAATATAACTTAGTAGAGGATGTAGTTGAGTTCAAATAATCAATAGGAAAAACTTAGGTTGATCTAGATAGGAGCACTGAAAGTACATTCGTTTTTATGGGTTCAAATTTTGGAGAAAATATTCTGGAAGATAGTTCAATGGAAGTTGTACCTGAATGATCAAGGGAAAAAAAGGTGTGAGGCAGAGCTCTAGAAGTTTGAACTCTGGAATTAAGGCCACCAAAAGATGAAGTTCCAGAAAGAAAAGAATCATATATTTAATTAAAAAGTTCCTATAGAGTTAGATTATGAGTACAAATATTTAGTCATGACTTGTAATACTTACTTCTAATAGACATGGGAGAGCCCCAAATCCCTAAATAAGCAGCATCATTTAAAGATTCTAGAAATTGGAAGTTAGATATGGAATAGAAAATGGATTAATTGTATTCTAATAAAACTTGGGAGTTAACAAAGTTTCCATGAGGAAAGAAAGATCTTGATAATAATTGTGTTTTATAATTAAAGGAGTAAATAGATAAAAGTAAGAGGTATAAATTTAGTCTTGAGGTAAAAGGATTTCAATATAAAGTGGTAGTGGATTTATCAAAAATATTTTCACTTGTAGTTAAACATACTACTATATGGATGGTTTTAATATTGGTTGCTACCGATGATTTGGGTTCAAAACAAATGGATATAAAGATGGATTTTCTTCATTTAGAGGAATAAATTTACAAAAAGAAAATAAATGATTTTGAGGTAGATCAAAATATATCATTGGTGTGTAAGTTGAAATGCAGTCTGTGTGGATTGAAACAAACACCAAGGTAATGGAACCATAAACTTGACACATTCAAGGTTGAAAAGGGATTCATGAGAAGAAACTTAGATCACTATTTCTACTATTAGGTGTTGAAAAATAATTGTTTTATTATATTTCTCTTATATATTAACAATATACTTTGAGTGGGTCTAAATATTAAAGAGATATAGAAATTAGAGTGTGAGTTGTTAGAAACATTTGAAATGAAGGATATTGGGGTTGCAAAAAACATTGTTTCTATAAGGATTAAAGGAGGAAGAATAGCTAGAAGTCTATTGTTATCTCTATGTGAGTACATCCAGAAGTCCATTGAGAGATTTTCAATGAATGTATTAAAATTAGTTTCAACACATATGGTCAAGTACATTAAATTATCAAAGGGGAAAACACCAATAACAGATAGTGAGGAAAAATACATGGAAAAAGTTTTGTTTTCTTTATTAATTGGAATTTTTATGTATACTATGATATGTAATCTCATTAAAAATACATTTACAGTGGGATTTTTAAGCTGGTATATGAAAAATTTAGTGAAAGAACAAAAAATTCATGAAATGGATCATTTAATATCTTGAATCTACAATAGATACCACCTTATGTTCCAATTTATTAGAACCATTGAAAGGGTATGTAAATACAAATTTTAAGGGTGATTCAGACACTCATAAGAGTACAAAAGCTTTGTGTTTACATTTTGAGGAATGATAATCAGCTGGATGTTTATGCTTCAGTCGGCAGTTTCACTCTCTACTATAATAATAGAGTTTATATCCGTAATGGAAGTAACAAATGATATGGTTTGGTTAAGGAATTTATTTGGGGAACTCGAGAGTAATTAGGAAATTGGATTATGTTTTTGTGATAAACAGAGTGAAATTAACTTATAGAAAAATATAAAGATTCATTATAGGGAAACAATTATTAACATGAATAACTGCTACATTCAAAAGTTGCTTGAGGATGGAAAGTTAGAGCTATAAAAGATTATTTGGAGACAAAATCTAGCTGACTTGTGAACTAAGGTTTTGGTTCAAGAAATTTCAAGGTAACACTATGCCTCATTGGGACTGGGTTGACCTTAAGGTGGAATTGAGCATGGAATATATGTGGAAGGAGGATTAGAGTTATAATTTTTCTAACTATTAATGGTTTACGAGGGATCCTCAAAGTCGTATTCAATTGAAAGATTGTTATGATTGTGAATCCTCTTCAAATATTTGGATTCAATTCATTAGGAGGTAGAAACAATAAGACATCAACTAGAAGTTGTTCAATTTGGAAGAAGTTTTGATGGAATTTTAATTTTAGTGGACAGTGGATCATTCAGTTTGGTAAAATGTTTGGTAAATAGTGAAGCACTCGATCTATCGGTTGCAACTATTAATGTTGAGGAATGCTAAATGAGATCGATATTTACTATTACTAATGGATGGAGACCCATGTAAGTAAGAGGTCGGTGAAACTAGGTGACCAACTAGGCCCCACTATATATATGGGGTGTGACTACTTGTTGATGTGTAATGTGATTAATTTCTAAGAGTGATCCACATAGGTGAAAAGTCACTAATTTGAAATCTTTTTACTTCTAGAGAAATTTAATTTTTCAATGTTGTTACATTTTTATATTTCTCTTACTTATTTATATTCTTGTGTATGTTTTTCAGGAAGAAATTTTGAATTATGATTTAGGGTTAATTAAATCTTTTAAAGTTCCAAAACTCTTATTATGGGAGGTTTGGAATGTCAGTTGTGCATAACATTTGGAATTTGAATTAATGGTCAATGAAAGATCTTGATTTTAGTGGTTGAAAATTTTGTGACTTCATGATTTTAACCTCTCAGGTTTTTCTCATTCTCTCCCAACACCAGCTCTTCCACTAACACAGTAGAACCCGATTCAATAACTTTCAAACAATCAAACATTCTCACAAAACAAACCCTAAAAAAAACCATGAGCCGCAATTTCATGAATGGTCAAAGAAACATTTATTTCAGCATTGATAAATTTTTTACCTTTATCAAAATATTATTTAGTGCTGATAAAATTCATTTTTTTGAAAACTTGTAATAGTGTTGATAAAATATTTATCTATTATTATAGGATAAAATATTTATTAATTTTTATTTAAATAAAAGATTAACAAATTTAATGTTTATATGAATTAATTAATTGAGCTTTTAAAATTTTAGAACTTTCCATATAATATTTTTTATATATTAGTATTATATATATATATTAATCAATTATAATTAAATATAATTAATTTTATTATATATAGAAGTAATAATATAATTAATATTATATACACTGTATATAGTTGGATACACACACGTATGTGTTGAGTTTCACCTCACACACATCGGGTTCTTTAAACGTTTGCATGTACACGCATACACAAACATATTTATATGCAAATAAAGATAATCATATATGTAAATATGTAATTGAAAAAATAACACTTTGAACATTTAAATGAATTTATAAAATGAACTTATATTTAAAATTTAAGTAAAATTTTTAATTAATTTTTTTATAAATTATTATACCAAAATTATTAATTAAAATTTATATTTAAGTAATTAGTAATGTATATTTCAAACCTTTCTGTATGTATACATATAATTAGTTTTCAATATAATTATAAATTTATATAACTAATGATATATTTTTTTTAAAAAATTATTCATTTATATAAATAATAATATTTTTAATTATAATTAATATTTTTTAAATTTAATGAATAATTAGATATATTTTTATGTATAATAAATATAATATATACATCTATATAATTAGTTAGAATAATATATATTTGTATTAAAAACTATAAATATATTTAAATACAGTTATTAAATTTTTTCTTTTAATTTTAAAAGTCTATAATTAAAAATATATTGTGATAAACATCCATACATGTATATTTTTCATGAAGTTGATAATAAGATATTATATTTTTACATATATAATTTATATATTTATTCTTAAAATTATAATAATTTAGTATAATTTTAAATATAGTTGATAGTAAATTTAATATTAATTAGCAATATACTAAAAATAATCCTATGTAAATTGAAAAATTGTTATTAATATTTTTAATTATAATCATAAATATTCATAATATTAAATATTAATACTTTTATATAATTAATTTTTTAAAAATATTATTAAAAATATTTTAATACAAAATTTAATTAGTATTATATATATAATAAATATTATAAAAATTTATACAATTAGTAATTTTTTTGTAAATATTTAATAATTAAATGAAAATTTTAATATTTTTATATTTATCTACACATTTATATATTTAAATAAATATAATAAAAAATATTTTCACATTTATATAACTAATAATATATCTTAAATAAAATTAGTCACTTTTAAATATAAATATTAACTATAATGTTTTTATATAATTAATACTATATGCATATTTTAATTATTATTGTATTGTTTTTTATCTTTGGGATTTATTTTTTTTGTAGATATACATATAGTTATGTCTGAATATAATAATATATTTACATAATTAATGATATATTTTAAAAAATATTCATTTATTTATATAAATTTTAATATTATTTATTATAATTAATAATTTTGAAATGTTATTAATAATTAATTATATTGTTTTATATATAATCAATTTAATATATGCATCTTTATAATTAGTTATAATAATATCTCTATATATTAGAAATTGTAAATCTATTTAAATATAATCATTAAAATTTTTACTTTTAATTTCATAGTTTTATAATTAACAATACACTGTAAAAAACACTTATACATTTATATTTTTCCTATAGTTGATACTAAATATTATATTATAATGTATATAATTTATATATATTTTCTTAAAGTAATAATAATTTAGTAGAATTTCAAATATAGTTGATAGTGAATTTAATATTAATTAGTAATATATTGAGAATAATCCTATGCAATTTGAAATATAGTTTTTAATATTTTTAAATATAAGTTTAGGTTTTTATAATATTAAATATTTATTCATTATATAAGTACATATTTTTAAATTTATGAAATATGTCATATTAAATCCACAAACTAGCATCCCTAAAGAGGTATTTCCAAAGGTAATTATAATTTAATCTAATATATATATTATATGGTTCTTTATATATATTTTCCCAATACTACCATGATCTTCGATGGTCCACATATTCAAAAGAGGAAATAGATTTGTTTTAGAATGAATGGGAAACTTAAATTGTGTTTGAATGTTTGTATACATTATAAAGAGGTGGTTTCCTATCACATTCATATTTTTTTATTTAATAGAGATCATGAAAAGTTGGTTAATCTATTTCTTATTTAGTTAATTGACTATCATTATTGGTGACATTTATTTTAGTTCCATGCGATTATAATTTCTTCATAAGACCTAGAATATTGAATGCATTTCAAAATTAAAATAAATGTGTTGAAGGAAAAAGGGTACACCAATTGCGCATTTTCAATTTAAAAGTTGCATTTTAGTTTAAAAAAGTGAATCACATATTCAAAACCAAGAAAAAAACTCAGATTATCTTGATTTTTAGGGAAATGAATAGCTTTTAATTTGTGACATATAGGAATTAACTGCATGTTAATATAACAAATGATAAGCACCTTTATGATTAAAAGTGCGTGTTTTCAGTTTAAAAGTGACATTCTAGTCAAAATACACTCCACAGAATCAAAATCAAGAACACATGATTTGATTATCTTGAAACTTTAGGAAAAAATAAATGATTCATTTTTTATGTGTAGGAATTAACCACATGTCATTCTGATATGAAGAGTATCCATTTTGACATGAAGTGTGTATTTTTAGTTTAAAAGTAAATTTTTAGTTTAAAATTTTTGTTACAAACTAAAATTCAAGAAGACGATATTTAATTATATTGATACCAAAGTCTAATTATCAATGTTTTTTTGACATTTAATAATTAACCACACATCATTCTGACATGAGATATGGACATTATGACTGAATGTGTGTGTTTTTAGTTTAAAAGTGACATTTCAGTTCAAAACATGTGTCACATAGTCAAAATTGAGAAAAAAATATTAAATTGTCAATATACTTTAGGAAAATGATCGATAATTAATTTCTTATATGCAAGAATTAAATGCACATCAATCCAACACATGATGTGTTTGTTTTGAATCAAATTGAATGTTTTCAGTCTAATTGTAACATTTTAGTTCAAAAAACATGTTACAGAGTCAAAACCTAGAAAATATGCTCTGATTTTAATGATATTTTAGAAAAAATATTGATAATTTATTTGTAACATATACGAATTAGCTACAAACCAGTATGATACATAATGTGGTTGTTATGATTGAAAGTGCATGTTTTTAGATTATAAGTGATATTTTACTTTAAAATACACTCAATAAACTCAAATCTAAGCAAACACACTTTAATTGTCTTGATATTTTAGGAAAATTATCAATGATTTATTTGTGACATGTAGAAATTAAATGCATGTCATTCTGACATGCTGATTTTATGATATGATTAAAAGTGTGTGTTTTCAGTTTTAAAGTGACATTTTATGTAACAAATCTAATTTTGATGTTTGGAACCTTTGAAAATTTCTTTATATATAACTTATTTTTTCTTCAAATTTGGCACGGTGTTACGGGTGTCGTAGGACCTCAAAGTCGATATATTAAAAATATTAGATATATTAAACCATGTGCATGCATCTATTTTGGAAATAATGGTTTTTACATTTATCAGAGTATCATATGGAAAATATGAGACCACCATTGGTTTTTTAATGTGGGTTTTACCCTAAAAATGACATAAGTTTTTTACACATTGGGTATCGAGTAGATGCACAGTTTCTGGTGGATGCGTTAAGTAAATTAAATAATAAATTTATATAATTTATTTAGTGTTCAACCTAGGATGAATGTCTAATTAAACCCCATTATGTATAATCACTAGGGTTAGCAATACAACCCTTGAAGATTTTGATCTTGAGGAGACATCACCCCGAGGGTCCTTATGTGATTGAAGGAATGAGGAATGAGGATCGATGATATGATTTCTACAAGATCCATCATTGACAATAGAGTTCTTGTATCTCACCAATGATGATGATGCAAAATTGTCTTCATTAGAGATTGATCAAATTTCCAAGTAGGACTTTTTTATGGATTTTTTTACATATCATTCTTTATTTATAGTATGGATTTATTTATATGCTATAGGTCTCAATATCTCCCCATGATCACATGGGCCGATTAATTTACAATTTGGACTTTTTTGATGTTGAATTCTTCTCTATTCTTTGGGTTTCATTTTGATGATCAATTACATTATTTGTATCAAATAATGATGATTTTAACTTTGATGTTTCTTTGGTTTTGTCCCACTATTCTTCACCTCATTCATTACGAGCCTCATTTAGAGTGGTGGTTCAACTATTTCTAGTATGGTTTGAATCATGATTGAATCCCTATATTCATATTTATTTTTGTGTGAATGAACTTGATGATCACTGTACTTGGAGATTCAAGAAAGCATTAGTGGAGTTGAGATTGATCTGGTTCAGTTTCCTTGAGTTTGGGCATTCAGGGACAATTTTCTTTAATGATGATTTATATTCCGATGACGCGAAGTCCTGAAATCAACTTTCGATGGTGGAAGATCTGTTATTGATGCATCTAGAGGCATATTTGGTGGGATTATTGGCATAATCGGTGGACACATAAAGATACAGGAAGATAGAATTTACCATTTGAGAAATTATCGACTGCACACTATGTTTTCTAGAAGAACAAACATAGTGTATTCCACTTTTTACTGTATCTAGGGTTTTTAGCTGAGTTCATACGACCATGTGGCAGTCCCACATGTCATGTGACCCTACCTGGCTAGCTGAACCATACATAGGGAGGACATGCCTAGTACCCCATGTGGTCCCACATTTTGTGTCCCTTGGGTCACACATTGTGAACATGAACCTCCAAATTCTAAGTGGAGCATCAAGACATGGGCATACATGGACTTAGGGGTAGACCCAATGTACACCAAGGGACACACTATGTACTTATCTTAGAAGTTTCTACATCTTATATATCCTTTATTGGTACTCAGATTTGGGTCTGTGAGTAGTCTATTATGAGAATAATTCTATGTAGTATGTGATGGTGGATTTTTTTTGAAACCTGATATATAATGAGAGTTTATGTGAATGGGACACTTTTTAATGATGCTCAAACAATGATAAGGATTAAGCATGATCATCAGAGTGATTCCAGGGTTGGTACTCCCTAGCTTGTTGAGTTTTCCTAGGTGTAGGTCCCCCATATCATATGAAATAGTAGAGTCAGTTCCCCCCACATTATAGGGGTATAGGTCATTTATGAGTGGATTCATTACTCCCCTATAATTGTGATCTAGTGAGGAGTAGTCCCTCTATTGGAGTTAATACTCCCTCAGCTGTTGTACCCGTCCGTGAGGTGTGGGTCCTCTATTCTGATTCTTGTGAGGTTGTGGATGGATCTTAGCTTTAGAGATGGAATATATGAAGCTACAAGCAGACTCATTATTATTAGTTGGTTGTGAAGACCAATATTCTTATCTTTCTTTGATTGAGGTTTCTTTATGAGAATATCTATTATAGGGTTCTTCTCCCCTCCTTGTCTTGTGGGTTGAGTTGATTATTTTATTCTATTACTTTCTCTTTGTGTTTTGGGCATCCTACTGGGTATGTATATACTCACCCTTTATGGTATTTTCCAGAATGTGTTATGTATTATATAGATGATAGATAGTTAGATGGTATCTTTTTAGGGCTTGGTGTAGTTGGAGCTTAGTAGTAATCAGATATAATAGTCTCAAGTTGGTGGTCGATATCGAAGATCGTGAGTATGACCTTACACCTCATTAGTTTTCAGTTTGTGAATCCCATTTATTTCTAGTTGGGAATTTATTTTTTACCTTTCATACCTTGGTTATATTTATATTTTTTAACTCTAGTTTTCTTAGAGTTTATTACATGTACTTGTTTCCTCTTGGGTTATTACAATATTTTATCTTACATGAATATGATGTACATGGAGGTGTGAATGTGTACAAGTTCATCAGGGTAAGTACTAAAATTTTTGAGATATAGATACTATAAACTAGTCTCCATACCCATTATTATTGGAGTTGGTATTGGGGTGTCTCACTCGACTTACTTCCAGTGAAGGTGGGCCCCTGGTGGGTCAGGTCATGGATGAGTTTTATTACAATGTCTTAAATATGTTTTTAGAGTTATATGTGTTGTGAGGATTGATTTGGGATCTTATATAAATTATATTAAGGTGTTTCTAATTTTTTATACAGGATAGGGAACCCAGTGATGGTGCAGTGGATGACTTATACATATACAAGGACTCTGATAGCCTATTTCTGATTTGTCATGTTGAGACACCAGTTGCAGGGAAACAAATGGTACATGCATCATATAGGAATGAGTATTTGATATCAATGAACTTATTGAGTCATCTCCCCATATATTCTCATCTAACTATGGTACATCTTATTAACTTTCAATATGCCTCCATGATGTTAGGAAACTTGGATACCGTGACAAGGTCATGATGATAACTAGTTGAGTGATGATGACTCATTGCAGAGACCTCTCCATGAGATGTTACCTCCAAGTGAGTAGAGAGTAGTGCATCCACCTGATAATAGGTGCATGGAATTGCCTCCAGTAGTTTAGAATGATGTTCTTCTGCATGCTGAGCAACTAATTATAACGCTCCAAGCCCGCTCTTCCAGACTCAGTTCTTGAAAGTTCTATGTATTTTTTATAAAAAGAAACTGAATAATTACACAACATATTACACAAATGAGGACCTTTTACCGATCTAGGTTATGGAGAAATTAGAATACATTTCCTAATTAATCAGAGTGAAAAAATACTAAGTAGTACGTCCACTATGCTTTCACACGCACTAACTCTAAAATCATTGATGTCTGATTTAGAACTTTTATGATTCCTATTAAAATCATTTTAAAACAAAGGGGTGAGAATTCAATTGCCCAGTAAGGGGTTTTAAAATCACTAACATACTTTTAGAAATTCATTCCTTGAAAATAACTTTCAAAAGTTCTTTGGATAATAATATAAAATACTTTTCAAAATACCCTTTAAAAAACATAATTTTAATTACTTATGTTGGAAATAATATACCTCTTTTTAATTTACTTACGTAAAAAAATGATTTAAAATTAATCCAGTGATTTTTCTAAAAACACTACGCAAGTTCTTGAAAGGAAAATATTGTGTCTTGTAGAAACTTGAAACATTGAAGGCTATCTTGGGCCTATCCACTTATTAAGGTATTAGGTTCACTCCCCAGTTCACTACCATATTTACAATGATCAAGCGCCTATTTTTATAAAAACATTTTAACTTTTCTTTACTTATATTTACATTCATTGGAGTTTTAGCTTGAAATATATATATATATATATATAACCATAAATGAAATAAACATGCTCACTTTTATTTATATATATAAATATATAAATACTAATATTCCTTGGAAATTACATATTTGAATTGGTCTAACCAAATCTCATGATACATGACATTGCATAATTACATGGAAGATTAATTATTATCCACGTACTTAAAACTTTATTATTAATCCAATAAAAAATCATTTTTTTAATAATTTATTCAATGAATATATGAATACACACACACACATATACATGCATGCATATATTAATGTATAAATTTCATGATAACAAAATCATCGATGTATGTCCATAACCTTTATTTTTATATGACATGTATATGAATTGATAAAATTATGATATTCTTAACTTCTATAATAATTTATTTAAGATAGTTATTAACATAAAAATTATACAAGTAAATAAATATGTGTCTGATAATAATATAATAAATCCATTTTCGAATAAAGGTTCGATAAATAGAAACATCTCTTAGCAAGACTAACATGAAATCAAATTAAAATATAATATTTATTAAATATATAGATATATCCCTATCATGTAATTAAAATTATTCTTAAAAAATAAATTTTGAACACAAAACCAAATAATAATAATTTTTTTTTCCGAAATAATTTTCCCTTATATCAAATTTGTCTTGCACATAGATATATAAATAATCTCACTAATTCAAGAATTAAGGAACATAATTAGGAAAAAAGGAATAGAAATATATTCATTATGAAAAAACATAAAATTAAAATCATAATTTTGAAATAACTAAACTAACTATCTCTTACTAATAATTTTAAAATATATAAATTTTAAAATCAAATAAAACCATCCCTCACCTTTTTGACTCTTAATTCTCTTACAACAGGATCTAAAGCAGCATGCTAGAGATTGAGAAAAAAGAAAGGGTATCTTATACTCAATGCCTATAATAAACATGAGGAAAGAAAAACCATCCTTTGACCCTATGCCTCTCCTGTATGTAATGCCTTCTTGCAGAAAACACCCTACTCTCTTATAAACTCAACTAAGACAAGAAGGACAATTGATTTCAGCCAGTTCTCCACATTTAGTATTTATGCACCCAATGAGATAAAAAAATTTATAGTTTATTTAAAATAGGGAATACACTTAAGCACAAGTGGGTTTACAGATAAGAGATATCCACAATGTATTTTATATTCCATAAAAACTCAAACAGCGAACTTTGGGGATAGACAATCGCATTTAATTTGGATGTTTTTAGGTTGGACATGATGAAGAGAAAAATCAATGGATCGCATGAGAGAAAATCAATAAACAAGAAAAACATGAATTAAATAACAAGATTAAGATATATATAAATTTTTTGGATATGGATGAATTCATTGAATCCACAAAAACACACAATGATAAAGAAATGATAGGTGATGAAATTAACACAGTGATACCAGATAAGATTCAGGTATAAAATAATCCTAATTGCAGATCTCAGAATAGGAGGACATCAATATCATGAATAAAAACAAAGAGATTGTAAACATACATCGCAATTGACCCGATTTTCTGAAGATTCAGTCATTAATCATACTCATACACACAGATTTAGAAATTAGAAACAAGATTCATCCTACCACACATAGATCGAAACCCTAATCACGATATGGATCTATTTTTCCTTCGGCCTGCGACTCCACGAAATATGTCATCCTTAGATCTGAAGATGAACCAGAGTTTGATCCACCTCCATCCAACTCACGACCTCGCTTCAAACCTACACCGTTCTTTAAATCCAAAAAAGAATCTCCCTCTGCTCAAAGACCTGCTGCATTGGACACCCCTCTTCACATCGACCTCAACCACACAAACCCTCCCCAATTTCGTCTTATATTATTTATTATTTCTTTAATTTTTTTAAATAACAAATATATCATTTTAATATATGTATCTAATATCATTTTATTTTATAATAATATTAATACGAGAATAATTTTAAAATATTATAATATACTCCATTAATTTTATAATTAAAAATAATCCTCTTATATATAACACTAATATTAATATCTTAACATGTCATAATTTAAAATATTAATATATTTATTTTAATGATTATAACATTATTTATTCTTAGAATATATATATTCTATAAGAAAATTTATTGAATACATAAATTTTATTTATTGCATATGAATTAAAAATATAATAATAATATTCAAATCAATATTGTTTCTATATATGTATATTTATTTATTTATTTTATTTATATATCAACAGTTATCACATGTCATTTTTCAATTTTAATTTAAAAGTCCTAACATACATTTTTTATAAAGGTCATATTTTTTTGATAAATATCAATATCTAAGGGAATTCAAACACACAGAAAAATGATTTGATGCTCACACCACTATTTTCAGAATGGTTTTATATATTACTCTTATTCTTAGTTTCATTGCTATTGTTCTTGCTATAACCTTTGTGCTTATAACAAATCTAAGAGATGTGAACTACCCAATCGACATCGTTGTGTCTCTCAAAGGAATTCCAGTTGTTTTATTATCAATAGTAGTGGGTTTAATTGGTTAGTTCTTGTGTGTCAAAGATGTATTAAGGTATTTGTATAAATAAAATTCTTACTAATTATATCTATGAGTTCAAAAATTTATGTATTTTATTTCATTTTTGGAACATTGATAACACATAAAAGTTAATTTTAAACCTGGGGTATTAAATTCTTCTCCCCTTAATTGAATTGACCCTCACAATTCATTTACACTTATCACTTCGAGTTTTCATCTCCCCTGAGTCTCACATGATATCCCCAAGGTCTATAAAGTTGTATTCTACGGTTACTAACATATCTTCCTATGAGGTTAAAGTTCAAGGTGGCTTCAAAATCCTCCACATCCTTTACACAAACACAGCTTGTGCAAGAGGGGTTGTGTGGATGTAAACACTGAAAGACAGTAATTAAGGAAAGATAATCAACACAGTACAGTAGATGGTCGTTTTGAATTTTATTCCGATAATAAAATCTTATAGATTCATCTTAGAATGTTTCAAAGTCATCATAAATTCTTCCTATGAAAAAAAACTTAAGAGTTGACACATATAAGATGCATGAATATTTCCTTCTTATGATTCTCTATAAAAGGCTGAGATTGTTTCAGGTTGCTCAAACAGGGTAAAGCACCTAAAAAGTCCTTCAGGATACACCCCTTAGTGTCTATAGGAGTGAAATTGAATCTTACTAATGTATTTGAAGAAAAAACCCAAACCGCTATGAAGATGATGTATATTAGAGTTACCTGATACATTGTAAATTCATTTACAGGTAATCCACATGGGTTTATAGGGATGATATTCTTATTTTAATGATTTTTTAATGACCGTAGCAATTGATTCATCTGGAAGGCATAAGAGACTTGTTTGAGTTCTCCTTCATTACATCTGAAAACTAAAAAGGGGAAATTTGACTAAGAAAGGTGACTCAATCTAGAGAAGGGTTCTAATTTACCAAAATTATCTAAAACTTTAGTCTGATACCAATTATAATGCACCAATCCCACTCTTCTGAACTCAGTGCTTGAAAATGATGTGTATTTTTTTATTAAAAGAAACTGAATAATTACACAACACATTACACAAACGAGGACCTTTTTACCGATCTAGGTTCTGGAGAAATTATAATACATTTCCCGATTAATCAGAGTGAAAAAATACTAAGTAGTATGTCCACTATGCTTTCATGCGCACTAACTCCAAAAGTTTTGAAGTCCGATTTAGAAATTTTATGATTCATGTTAAAATAATTTAAGAAAAAGGGTGAGCATTCAATTTCCTAGTAAGGGGTTTGAAAATTGTTGACATACTTTTAGAAATCCATTCCTTGAAAATAACATTCAAAAGTTCTTTGGATAATAACATAAAATACTTTTTTAAATACCCTTTGAAAAACATAATTGTAATTACTTACATTGGAAATAATATACCACTTTTGAATTTACTTATGTACAAAAATTTCTTTAAAAGTAATCCAATGATTTTTCTAAAATTACTACATAAGCTCTTGAAAAAAAACATTATGGCTTGTATAATCTTGAAAAATTGAAGGCTATCTTGGGCTTACCCACTTGTTGAGGGGCTGGGTTCACTTCCCATTTCCCTACCTTATTTACAATGATCAAGTGTCGATTTTTATAAAAACATTTTAAGCGTTCTTTACTTATATTTACGTTCAATAGAGTTTTATCTTAATATATATATATATATATATATATATATATAATCATACATGAAATAAACATGCTCAATTTTATTTTTATATATAAATATATAAATACTAATATTCTTTGGAAATTAAATATTTGACTTGGTATGACCAAATATCATGATACATGACTTTGCATAATTACATGGATGATTAGTTATCATCCACGCACATAAAACTTCATTCTTAATCCCATAAAAATCTATTTTTTTTAATAATTTATTCAATTCATATATTAATATATATATATATACACACATGCATATATTAATGTATAAATGTCATGATAACAAAATCATTGATGTATGACCATAAACTTGATTTTTATGATATTCTTAACTTCTATAATAATTTATTTAAGATAGTTAATAACATAAAAATTATAGAAGTAAATAAATATGTGTCACATAATAATATAATAAATCCATATTCGAATAAAGATTCGATAAATAGAAACATCCCTTAGCAATAATAACATGAAATGAAATTTAAACATAAAATTTGTTATATATATAGATATATCTCTCTCATGTAATTTAAATGATTCCTAAAAATAATAATTTGTGATCACAAAACTAAATAATAATAAAAACTTTTTCAGAAATAATTTACCATTGCATCAAATTTGTCCTGAACATAGATAAATAAATAATCTCACTAATTAAAGAATTAAGGAACATAATTCAGAAACAAGGAATATAAATATATTAATTATGAAAAAACATAAAATTAAAATCATAATTTTGAAATAAATAAACTAAATATCTCTTAATAATAATTTTGAAATAGATAAATTTGAAAATCAAATAAAACTATCCATTATCATTTTGAATCTTAATTCTCTTGTAGTAGGATCGAAAGCAGCATGCTAGAGTTTGATAAAAAAGAAAGGGTCTCTTATACTCAATGCCTCTAAAAAAATGAGGAAATAAAACACATCCTTTGGCCCTCTTCCTGACCAGTATTTAATTCCTTCTTATAGAAAACACCCTACTCTCTTATAAACTCAACTAAAACAAGAAGGACAGTTGCCTTCAGACAATTCTACACATTCAATATTTATACACCCAGTGAGTTAAAAAAATGTTTAGTTTATTTAAAATAGTGAATAGAATTTAGGTAAAGTGGGTTTACAGATAATAGGTTTCCGTAATGTATTTTATATTCCATCAAAAACTCAAACAATGAAATTTGGGGATAGATGAGTTCATTTAATTGGGATGTTTTTAGGTTGGAAATGAAGAAGAGAAAAATCAATGGATCACAAGATAGAAAATCAATAAACAAGAAAAAAATGCATTCAATAACAAGATTCATATATATATAAAATTTGCAGATATGGATGAATGCATTGAATTAAAAAAACAAACGATAAAGTGATGATAGGTGAAGAAATTAACACAGTGATACTAGATAAGATTTGGGTATAAAAGAATCCTAATTGCAGGTCTCAAAATAGGAGGACATCGATATCAAGAAGAAAAACAAAGATATTGTCAACATACGTCGCTATTGACACAATTTTCTAAACATTCAGTCATTAATCATACTCACACAAATAGATTTAGACATTAGAAACAATATTCATCCTATCTCATGTAGATCAAAACCCTAGTCACGATATGGATATGGTTTTACTTTGGTCCATGAATCCATGAAATATGTCGACTTCGGATCTAAAGATGAACTAGAGTTCGATCCACCTCCATCCAACTCGCGACCTTGCTTCGGACCTACATAATACTCAACATCCAAAAACAAATCTCCCTCTGCCCGAATCCCTATTGCATCAGACATCCCTCTTCACATTAACCCCAACCACATGAACCCTCCCGTATTTTGTCTTCTATTTTTTTTGTCATTTATTTAATTTTTTAAATAAAAAAGTATATAGTTTTAATATATTTATCTTATATAGTTTTATTTTATAATAATATTAATATGAGAATAATTTTCAAATATTATAATATACTCCATTAATTTTATAATTTAAAAGAATTTTATTATATATATAACACTCATATTAATATCTTAATATTTCATAATTCAAAATATTAATATATTTATTTTAATTCTCAAAACATTATTTATTCTTAGAATATGTATATTATATAAGAAAATTTATTGAATACATAAATTTTATTTATTGATTAACAATTAAAAATTTAATTATAATATTCAAATCAATATTGTTTCTATATATGTATATTTATTTATTTATTTTATTTATATATCAATGGTTATCACATGTTATTTTTTAACTTTAATTTAAAAGTTCTAACAAACATTTTTTATAACAGTCGGGTTTTTTTTATTAATATCAATATCTAAAGCTAGTCAAACACACAAAAAATACCTCGATTCTCACACCACTGTTTTCAGAATGGTTTTATATGTTCCTCCTATTCTTAGTTTTGTTGCTATTGTTCTTGTTATAACCTTTGTGCTTATAACATTTCCAAGAGATGTGAACTACCCAATCGGAATTTTTGTGTTTATCGAAGGAATTCTAGTTGTTTTATTATCAATAGTAGTGGGTTTAATGGGTTAGTTCTTGTGTTTCAAAGATGTACTATGGTCTTTGTATACATAAAATGCTTACTAATTATATACATGTGTTCATAAATTTATATATTTTATTTATTTTTTAGAACATTGATAATACATAAAACTTACTTTTAAACTTGGGGTGTTATAATAATTGTTTTAGTAGGACAAGAAAACTGTGCATTCATGATGAGTGCACTATGAAAGTTTTAGTGATAAAGACCACACATGTTTTATAGTGAGTAACAACCTTATAAATTATAGGACTTTATTTAATTAATGGTTTGAGTTTTCTATCTCATGAAGACTCTGATGGATCTGATGGGTATGACCAATCTTCTTCAAAGAGTAGAATAAAATTCATGGAGTCTAGTCACCCAGACCCATGATGAGGTAAAACTATCATGGGGGGATTTTCAGAACTTGTTTTGTGATGAGTACTATCCTTTTACCTTTCTCCCTATGCAGATTTGAGAGCTTTTAGAGTTACATCTGGGTGACCTAACTATTGCAGATTATGTATTGAAGTTCAACGACCTCAAACCCTACTCTCTTAACATGGTGCGATATGCATACTTCGGCATGGAAGTTTGAACAGAGACTCCATAGAAACATACAATCTAGAATAATCTCTATATGAATTACCACTTATGTCAGGGTGCCATAATGAGCCTTAGTAACTGAGAGATTCCTGGTAGAGGGGCATAAAAAAGTCAGGGATGATAGTGGACATCATGGTAAAGAGTTATTTTCTTCTGTTTTTAGATGTTAGGATTCATAATTTTAATGTAGGAGGCATACTCATTCCTAGAACTTTACGTAGAGTTCTACACCATAAGAATCATATAAGGGATCCATTCATCCTAGAGATGGATGATGCTATGTTTTTGGTGGTCCGGGTCATATGGAACGTGACTGCCTAACCCAACATGCTATAGATGGTGGGTAGTTAGTAGACAAACCTCTGTAGTAGAGGAAACATCACAATACAAGATCTTATGGGGGTAGTTAGGGCATACCCTAGGGATTTGGTGCTTACATAGGAGATATAAAATCTCTAGGAGGAGGATCTAGATGTGGGGGAATGATGTTATGACCTAATTCCACTATCACCACCACTAGGTGGACCACTTCAAGCTTGGGGATATTGTGGCTGAGTGCATGGACATTTTTAGGTTATAGAGGGATATAAACATGATGAACATGATATGATTCAAGGTTTTAGATTTTTTCTTCTATAATTTAGCACTATCACTTGTATACATAAGTTCAATTCATTCTTTCATCACCCTACCCCTTGTTCAAGATATTTATATTCTTGTTAATCCTTTATCCCATTAGTTGTGGCTGGATATTCCCACATAAAGTGATTCCACTATTTCACACATATATAAAAAGTGATAGTTAATTCTTGGTGGATAGATATTCATGTTGAACCTCTTTGTATTTTTAATAAAGCTGTATGATATAATTTTGAGAATGGAATGACTATCCATGGTACATGCCCAGATAGACTGTCATCGTTGGAGAGTCAGGTTCCTATGAGTGGAAAGAGTTTAACACTCCTTCAATGGAGATAAGGAAATATTAGAAGACTGATTGAGACTCATGAGTATAAATATAACACCTATCTCCCATAAATTGGTGAGTTTACCCCTTGGTGTAATAATTTATTTAGATATCTGGCTACTAGTAGTAGTGGATGAATGCATAGATGTATTCCTCAAATATGTTCTAAGACTACCTATGAATCAAGAGATTATATTATAAACTTATTTTCACATAGGGACTATATATATATCTTTTAAAACATATCAGATGGATCCTGATGAGATTTAGGATCTAATGATGTAGTTAAAAGAAATTCAGAAGAAAGGTTTTATCTAACTCAGTGTTCCCCCCTGGGTGGCTCTAGTGTTTGTTTCTAAGGAGGATGAGATATTGAGGTCATTAATTGATTATCATTGCCTATATAAATATATTATTAAGAACAAGTACCATTTACTGAGGGTTGATGACCTATTTGACTAACTAAAGGGTACAAGATGGTTCTAAAAGATCAACCTCAGGTCCAACTATAACTAGTTGAGGGTTTACGAGGATAATATTCTAAAGACAACATTCTTATGTATCTATGGTTATTATGAGTTCCTAATTATTCCATTTGGTTTAAAAAATCACCCTCATGTATTTATGGGATTTATGAATTGAATCTTTTGGACTTTCTTAGACCATTTCATAGTTTTCGTTATCAAGGACATTCTCATTTTCTATGTATTAGAGGAAGAGAACACATGACATTTAAGGATGGTATTAGACTTAATATAACAGAACTAGTTATATGGTAAGCTATAAAAGTGTCAATTATGGATTAGATAGGTTCAATTTTTGTTGCATTTAATGTCTGATCATAGTGTGGCTATGGAAATGATGAAGATAGAGACAGTTCTAGATTATAAACCACCCAAGAACATGTTAGAGGTGTGGAGTTTCCTTAGGTTTTCAAGGTAGTATCAGAGGTTTGTTGTAGAATTTTTGAGGATTTCATCCCCTATGAATGATTTGAAATACAAAGGGAATCCATTTAACTGACTGAATGATGTGAGAAGGAATTTGGGAAGATGTGGAAGAGGTTAACGAATGCTTTTGTTTTGAGACTACTATAGGTGGGTGTTGAGTACACGGTGTTCTGTGATACCTTTAGAGTTGGGCCTAGGTGTGTGTTGATATAGATCTTGAAAGTGATAAATTACAGGTCTAGTCAGCTAAGACACCATGATTAGACTATGATATTCATGAATTAGATTTGGTATTAGTGGAATTTACATTTAATATGTGGATACATTATCTTATGGGTGAGTGGTTTATGGTTTACTTATACTACCAGAGTCTCAGTTATATGTTTTCCTAGAGAGACTTCAACCTGAGACCAATACACTAGCCTAAGTTCCTATAGGACTGTGACTTTGAGATATTCTATACTTCTTAGAAGGGAAACATATTGGAATATTCCCATATTATAAAATCCCAGTCTATCTTGGTAGAGGTGGCATCAAAATAGATGAAACTTTGTAGCTAACCCTAGTGGAGGAGAGAGGGAAAACTTATCTCCAAATAATGGTAGTGACTCCACTGCTTCTCCAATATGTGAGTGATTCTCAGTTGGGAGTCATAACATGTGAATTTATAGGTGACTATATATCCCTGGGGGATGTAGTAGAATTATTTTCTGAAGGTGTGGAACATGTAACCATTTTCCAAGGATAGAAAATGGTTCTGATCATGTTTCATGAGGAGGTGTTGAGGGAGTTTCATACCTCCCCATTGGTGGTAAATCTTGAGGTTATGAAGTTGTACAAGTAATTTCAATAGTAGTTTTGGTGGAAAAGTATGAGGAAAAATATTTTTGATTTGTTTCTCAACAATTCACCTATAAATAGGTGAAGGAAGAGAATCAGGTTCCAAAAGGTTTGACTCAACATCTTGAGATCCTAGAATGGAAGTGGGATGAAATATCGATGGAATTTTTGACCGGTATTTTGTGGATAATGAAATTCAATGACATGATATGGGTTATTTTTTATCACCTTACCAAGTTGAATCTCTTTTTTCCACATGGGAGCAGAGATCGGTGGAGACTTTGTAGAACTTGTATGCGCAGTAGATATTGAAACTTTATGGGGTACCCTTTATAATTATCTCCAATCATGATGATTGGTTCACATCATAGTCATGGAGAGTTTAAAATGATGTTTTTGATATCTATTTTTTAATGAGTACAAAATTCCACCTCTATAAAGAATGAACCATCTAGGTTTTGAAGGATATGCTAAGATCCTACATGTTTGAATTTGGTTGGAGTTGGGAGGATCAATTTCTATTAGTATAGTTCACTTATAATAGCAACTATCACACTATTAATGTAATGAAACAATTTGAATATCTGTATGGTAGACCCTATAAGTCATCCTTATGCTAAAAGAAGTTATAAGTGTCATCTCTTATGGGACCAGTGTTGCTGAATGAAATAATGAAGAAACTACAATTGATCGGTGAATGAATGAAGATCATTTAGATTTTATAATATCCTTTAACCCACCCACCCAAATACAATGCTAAAAACACAATTTTTACATTTTCAGATTAGATAATGATAGAAATAGCCTAATTTTATGCATCCAAAACTTGAAATGGAAATATTAGATCACTTGAATACTCAAAGAGATTTTAGGATTATAGTTTTATTTAATTATGATAAACTCTTACATAAAAATACATATGTATTTAATTGATAATTTTTCCCACTAAACAAGTTATTTATAAAGACTCACTTGTTTCATTCAAGGTAACTCCCATCTATAGAACACTAAAGTCATTAAAATCTATAATCATCATTAATTCTTTTTAAAAACATTTGAAAATGTGGAATTATCATAAAAATATTAGTAAGGGACATATAATAAAAATAAAATAAAATATAACCATTAGTCCATTTAAAAACCATGAGATCATATAAGAGAGTTTTCTTTTAACATAATAAAATTTGAGATCTAATAATTGTTTACTTACACATGAAATCATATTTACTTCCCAAATGTTTTCATAATTTTTTTTATATAAAGTAAAAATGAAAAATAAAATCATGATGGTTTCTTAGAAAACATGAGAATACATATTTTTGTTTCTTAAAAACAGAACTTTTACCCTTAAAGGGAAAAAATCATTCATGAAAACAAAATATCATTAGCTTAAATTATGAAATAAAAATATTTAAATGAAAAATAATTATCAATCATAAAATAATAATGTATGTTCCTTGATACATCATATTCATAGAACCCTTACAAGAACCCTTATAATAACCCCTAAAAATTGAATAACATACTTGCTTAATTCCAACATAGTCCTCCAAAGAACATAATCATTAACAAATTCATTTCAGTTCTATATCAGTTATGGTGGTGGTGAGGGGAAAATAAGACAATGTGGTGTACGTTAAAATAGAACATTCCTTTTACCTTTTGTAAATAATGTCAAAAAATATCATATAAAATAAGTAAAAAGATTCCTTTTGAAAACCTTTAAAATAAATTCAAAGGAATCATAAAATGTAATTTATAATTTATTTATATAAATATGAATATATCCATAAAATGATTATAAGAATATGGATATAGTGGGAAAATATTTATAAATTAACTCTTTAATACATTTAAAGTGATATTTTAAGGTAAAGTATCCCTTATCTTGAGTTTGAATTGTCATACTCTCGAATTGATTTATACTAAGGTTATGTGTTCCTATTTTTTTTTTGAAATTTTAATTTCTAATTTGTATTACTTTATTATTCTTTCCCATGTGGTGTTTTGGTTACCTCTCAACCAAAAATTATCCATTTTGAAAATAAAAAAATAGAATTTTCATTCAGTTTAGTATGAATTGTCATGCACATTATTTATCATCAGGAATAATAAAATTATGTTAATTATTTAATTTATTAATAACTTTTTTAATTTTATTATTCCTTTTATTTAACTAATATCCATGTTATCCTTAATTACTTAATCTATTAAGTTTATATCGAATGTTTTGAGAACATTCAACTTATAAGTCAGAAATGGATTGGGTAGGTTGACTATGATCAAAGGGGAAATTATTTAATAATACATATAATATTAATCATGACATAATTAGAATTTCTATACATTAAATATAATTTTATAACCATCGATGAATGGTGTATATGAATAATTAATCACATTGCTTTGTAGAGGTGGTAATCTTGATGTACGCACGAACGACGTTATCATTTTTCAATGGATGTAAAGTTAAGATAATAAATGATATATTATATTTATAGAATTATAATTATGTAATTAAAATAATATATATCAATTAAATCCATCAGAGTAACCATCCTTGTGAGGTGGTTATGGAAAACGAAACACATCGCTTTGTGGTGGTGGTAATCCACACATACGCACGAGCAATGTTTTTATTAACCATAGGATAGAAAAAAGATGAAAAAGGGTTTCAACATAATCATAATAAAAATTAATTATATGAAAGATACTTATTATCATTTCATCATGGTTATATAATATTTCAAGGAGGTAGAAGAAGAAATATACTTGAAATAGGTTAGTTATGACTTATACCTTCTCCTCAAATAACCTCTTTGGATTTCACATGAAGCCTTCTAGGTTTGGTCTTTTAGTGAGACCAATACATCTAAGAAGTAGAGAGGGATGTTGGTAAAATATTTGGGTAGGGATTTGATTAATTAGAGTGCTTAAATTGTATGAGTTAGAAAGAAGATGAGGTTCCCTTTTATAAGTGAAGGGAGGGGCACCCTTGGAAATACTTAAGGTATTAAATTAATATAAATTAATTTTCATGTTAAAGTGACACAAAATTTACATATTTAAAATATTTGATGATTAATATTATAAATACTCTCATATAAAAAATTAGTACAAGTTCAGGAGATTTTTTCACCATTATCTCTCAATTTTAACCCCCTTTAACCCTTTTGACAATTACTATGATATCAAAGTTTTTTACTCTTTATGGGTCAGGAAAGTCACTATAAAAGGAAAAGTTACCCATAAGTGAAAAATAGTTGATATTATGGATTATATCACATCCACTTGGAAAAATATAAATTTTATGAAATTTACATAATTAAATAAAATGTTATTTAATATAATATACAATTAAAGTCATTTTCAGTACTATTCACATAGTTTGAATTTAATAACATCAAGATAGTAATGAAATTTGAATATAAAAATTTTATCATATAAAAAATATGTTATATTTATCTAGAATATTCGTGTGACTTCATAAGTTATCCAAAAAACATTACATTTTTTATTTTTAAAATCATTTAATTTGATTTTTCTACTATTTTCACAAGCACTGTGTCAGTGTTGTGTAAGTATTTAAGTTAATTATACCATAACTAAAAATTAAAATTAAATTTTCATAATAAAAATAAATAAATTAAGTTTATAATAAAAATTTATATTCATTAAATATGTATATTTACTCACATTTATTTCATGAAAACTTATTTAATATTTTATTTTGGATTTTTCTCGCCTTGCATAAGCATTGCACAAAAATTTGGATGATTTTCTTGTTATATAAATTTAAAATTAATAAATATAGGTCTATATCATAAATTTAACATAATATTAATTAATAAATTCAATAAAATACTTCTTTCATCTCAAATATTATCTTTAGGACACCAAATTTGAATTTTCCTATGATGTGCAAATACTACGCAAGCATTGATAACGATTTTCTCATTTATCATGAAATAAATTCTAATTTATGTGTTTTGAATTATTTTTGAATTATTTTTTAATTATATTATCATTATTATATATATATTGTAAAAAAATTATATTATATTTATGTCTTAGCGATATCATAAAAGATACCACCTTTCATAGAAACTATATTTTTTTACTATTCCCCAAAAATGAAACTTCTTCATAAAAATATCAAAACTTAATCCGAGGATAAATTTTAATTTATGGATCAAAAATTTAATTTCATTTCATAAAAATTAAATCCTATAAGTGTTATAAATTAATTTTAAAATAAATTCATAAAAAATGATGAAAAATATTTTCCAAAAAAATGTATTTTTAAGTATAAAAATGTTTTTTACCAAAATTAAGTATAATATAAATTAAAATTAAAATAATTGGTATTTGTTTAATAAAAATAAGAAATGATATTTTAAAATTAAATCAAAACAAAATTAGACTTTTTAAATACCAAAATGGAAAATAAAGTTTTCTATAAATCGATATTTTTTCACCATACATTGAAAAATTATTATTTTTAGGAAATCAAAAAATATCCCATTAAGATAATTTTCATTCAAGGATTTAAAAAGTTATATCCATTTTATAAAATAAATTTTATAAAATTAGAAAAAATTAATCATAATATTCACTCACAAAATTCAATAAAAATTAATTTCAAATAAAACTTATTTTTGAAGTATAAAATGATTATATAAAAATGATTATTTATAAAAAATTAATCAATAAATTTTAATTGAGTGCGAAGTTTATAGATATAATTCCTAATTCAGATACTCATATTCATACCTTCCAATTTAATGGCTAGGTTATTATGGTCACATTTAAATAATTTTTTTTATATCGCACTTTGCATAACACTCAGTGTTGTGTGTTAATAAATATATAGAGAATAATATTATTTTAAACTAAATTTTGAATGTTTTACATTATAACCCTTAAATAAATTTCATCCTTGTAATTTTTTTATCATTCTTGATAAAAGGGTTTAAATTTTTTTTTTAAAATCACTTTCAGGGAGTGGAAGATAAAATGAATGACCATGAATGGATATTTTTAATATTGAAGAATACCTTCATTGAAAAAACAAAATTATAAAAAGGGAATAAAACATACTTTTTAAAAGTGTAAAGGGGAAATATAGAGGTCACATGGAATAATACATAATCAGGTTCCCTGATAAAGTGAACATTAGAAGGAAGTGAAAATATGTAAATGGAGGAAGAATTACATCTAAAAAATAATAGAGTGTGATAGAGAAAGAGGTCATGAGAAAGTTAATGAACACAAAACAATAAATTAGTAGGGGATAAATAAGACCATAAATTCCTTATAATTTATTATAAAATGATAATTTTTTTTATTTCAAGATCCTTCTTATAGAGTTGAGGGATTCCCTTACCATAAAGATAGAGAACATATGAAAATATAATTACTTGATTTATTTATATTTCATAAGAATAAGTTCATCATTTTTTCATGATTCAATCAATTACACTTCCAACACATCATTATTCCAAGAAATGAATATTTAAGATGAATATTTCATGCCTGAACCACTAAAATCAAATTCAAACTGATCACATGATCCATAAAAGATTAAAAATTTATTCCTCCTATCTTTAAAAATTGACCATAATGGTTAGAATAAGGTAAATTATGTACAATATGAATAAATACTACATTAATCTTAAAATACTTAATAATAAAACCCAAATTTAAACTTTAAAAATTCCATAAATAAATAACTTAAGACTCTTGAAAATATTCCCAACCAAGTTCAAAACCCAAAAATCAGAAGGAATTGATCTCATATACTTCAGAGCTAAATTTATCATTTATCTATAAATTAAATTAGTCTCTCATAGATTAATATACCAAAAAAATTATATGTCATAATCAAATAATCTCTAAAATATTATAATATTTTCTATAAATAGCCTGAATCACCATCCTCCAAATCCCTTTTTTTTGAATTTTCTAAAAGAAACATTAAGGTTTAATGGTAACCACACATTTAAAAGTTCACATACAACAATAAAAATATTTCATAATTCAAATTTAAAAATCAAAATTAAAACGAACCCCAATATAAGCTTCAACCAATTGATGTTACCTTCATACTCAAATTATCCTATGAATATAAGTTAAAATCCAAAATTAGAGAACTTTCTCATTATCCTTGGATTCCTGATTCCTTATCTTGGACTATGTGAAAAGGATAAAATAGGTAGAGGCATTCGAGTTAAGACCAAATAATGGGGATCGGTGACCAAAAACTATTAGATGTGAAGTAGAATCCCTACTTTTATCAAGATGGTCTTTGTCTTATTTATTTCCAAGTTGTGCCACAAAACCAACACTCTTTCCTCCCTATAATGAGAGAGAAATTTTTGATCTGGACTTTTTCCCTTTATAGAGAGTGAAAATTTATCCATCAATAATCAATTTCTTAACCTTATTCATATCAAAGGCATAACCTATTGATTCAAGAGTTCTAAATAGACCACGATTATCCTGAGGAGGACTCCAAAAAATACCTATATTGTTAACATGTAATGTGCAGATGGCTCCATGAGCCATTGGAACCGATGATAGATGCACATCCACTTGATTCACACCCTCATAGGACATTTTATGTTCTATATCGAGTTTCAATCACTCAGACTCAAGGGGAACCTATTGAAGAAGACCCTTCTTTCCCAGACCATCTACCCCACTAGCCCTTTCTGAACAAGTCAAACCACAAACAACACAATGTACATGGAATGAGTCTAGACTAGAAAGTGGCCCCAAGGATACCTTCAGAGGAAGAACATTGGTAGAAATAGAAGGAAATTCCTACTTTCCCTTGACACCACCCTATCTATAGAAAGAAATAATGAGAGAGCACGTCAATGTATCTCCCTATTAATAAACAAGAACCAACTAGGGAGATCATCTTAATCATAAATGTTATCAATAAATTTAAAATTATATCCATAACATATGAAATAATTATTATAAAAATAACCTTTTCACTAAAACATATACTAAACCTAAGGATTTTATTACCATAAATGTATCCCTAAATACTCTAAATCATCTTAAAATACCATCATTTAAAACATTGAAATGGGTGTTTATGACTTTGAACTTATGATCAACCCTGAAATTATAAATCAACGATGGTATCCATAATTCTTAGGTTGAACTTGTAACAACCCATAATTCTATCAATGTAAATTCCCTTCTTATAATTATTTCATATAATATAATAACTTAAAATCACATTAAGAATGTAATACGTCCTTTATAAATGAAGAATGAATTAAATAATAGGTATTTCTAGAAGTTAAGGAACCTATACCAAAGTAATAGTAACTTGACCTTTGGAATAGTAGTATGGCCCTTATAGATAGTAAACCAGACAAATGAATAGTAACCTCTCCTATAAAAGTATAAATAAAATTTGGGTATCTTGTAAATTAAAATATGATATATCTATATCTTAGAATAAGTAAGGCTGATGCGCCCGCTGTACCAACTACCTGAGCTCACCAAATTTTGATCCGGATTCAAAGGTGTCATCACCTATAACCCTGTGACTACCGATCCCCCCCCCAACAAAGAAAATACTCCACCTAATATCTATTCAAAATTATCCACCAGTTTTCGATCTGAGCCACTGCACTGATCCTTTCTTTGACGACACTATTGGAATTGAAGAAGACGATGTTGATATCGTGGGTCTGAAATCATGCAGAGAGAAGCCTCTACATGAAGCTTGGAACCAGGAAGTCATTTCATCGAATATTAAGAAACCAAACCCAAAAATGATAGATCTTGGTGAGGTCAAGATCTATTGAAGGAGTTTTCATGATGTTGAATCAATTTAGATATGAAAATTCAGATTTGGGAGAGATTCAATGAAAATATATTGAGAAGCCAGTGTCGCCTTTTCTGAAGCTTGTCTGAGGATGGAGATGCCGCTTCTGATGGATAAATAAGGTGGGATGGATTTAGAACACATGTAATACACAACAAACATTGATAACATACCATAAAAAGTGAAGTTACAGATGATTTTTTGGACAACTCGAGTTAGAGATTCACAATTCTACTTTGATGAAGATGGATTTTGAAGACACCACCTGCACCTAGAATATGTTCAGCTAATTATCATTTGTGGTTTAATCTAGTTTATTTTTATGATGAATTATTTATGAGTTTTTAAACCTTCAATTTTTAACTTTAACTCTCTCTATATATTAGAATAAGTAAATAAATGTTTTAGAAATAATAAATTAAGTGTTGGTATTTTTAAAATTTATAAATATTTAATTACATTTTTATAATTAATATAATGAATTAAAATAAAATTTATTTTCATAAAATTTATTCATAAATTAATATTTCATTGTCTCATGATTATAATATAATTTTATGATACCTTAATTAGTTTTTCAAGGTGTTATAGAATCAGTTAAAATTTTAAAATCTATATTTTTTAAGTAAATGAAGATTTTAATTAAAAATTAAAATTCCAATATTTAGAAAATTATTTTCATAAAATAGAGTTCATTTTCCGATTCTACATGTCGAAAAATGGTCAGGGTCAATTTTTGGGTTTTTTCTAAAATAGTTGACTTTTTGTTGAATGGTAAAATATGGTAATTTACAGTATTTATACATTATAATTTAAATACACTATTACTTAAGTAATAGATGATGTACACAAATTAAACTAGAAATATCCTTCATTATTCTAATATATTTGATGATAATTCTAAAACTTTTCAGTCTTTATCCAAAACAATAAACTAATGAATAAAAAAAATGAGAAAACACCCCTCTCCTCCACTATAAATACCACACCTCACCACCTTTTCTCTTCACACCTCTCAATACTTGATACTTTTCTAAATTCTGATAAAATATCTTACCAATCCCATCCCTCATATCCTAGATATTTGTTTCTTACAAAATACCAAAACCAATCCCCTAAGAAGGAATCAAGAGGTAAAACCCTCTTTTTTTTCTTTTAATTTCTTTTCAAGTTCCTTTATTTTATTTTTCTCTCCTCACCTACCCTCATAAAAATGGTATCATAACTAAAATACATTATATATAATGTAATTTTATTATGATAATGGAATAATTCACCATCATCACTTGTTAGGACCAAAAGGGGCCTAGATACCCTGAGAGGGTGGGTGAATCCGGGTATGGATATTCATTGACATAATTCTTCCAGCCCCACTGGATCTTGACCTCTTTATTATTAGTGTCACTTTGTTTTCTCTTGTGTGTTTATGTTGATCACTTATTTTTATCTTTATTTGATGGTGATGCTTTAGATGCAATGTAGGGAAGCAACCATGAAGACACATAGATTTTTACTTGGTTCACCATCACTGGGCTACATCCAAGGAGCATACAACGGTGATGTGCTTCTGTACCAAATCCACTAAAGCTCACTACCAATAATATTTGGGATAGATCACTTTTATACCCAGACTCACTTCCTTTACAATGTTTAGGGTCAGCTCAATGCTTTCCCAAGGGTCACTCCCTGTTCCTCTCTCTCTAGATCACTGCCGGTAGAAAGGATAACATTCTTCCTCTTCCTTTGCTCTCTACACTTGGAAGGGATCCACTCAAAATTTATAGACCTGTAGGTATATTCATTAGCATGAATAGATACATCATCAACTAGTGATAGATTCTTTATTGAAGTCCAAATTTTATCCACTAATGAATACCCCTTTTCCCCTAAACACTGGGCAATTCATTTGGAAATACCTTCGCAAAGCACCCTACTTCGTGAGGCTCCAAATTTCAGAAAGCTCAAAAAATCCTTCACGAAGCTCCTACCTTTTTGTGAAGCTCAAGCCTTTGTAGAGCTCAGGCCATCGCGAATATCAAGTCATATCAGAGTGACTTCCCTCGCGAAGCTCACTGAGCCAACGCAGAGCATGCAACTTTCACGGAGCTTGAATAGCCACCACAAATCTCTTTCCTTTCGTGAATCACCCTGCCTTCGCGAACAACCTTCGTGATCCGAGACAAAAATATTTTCCTTGAAAACTCTCTACTTCTCCAGAGTGGGTCAAGGTCTATTTATAGGCAATTTCACTGACCCTCGCACCTTTTGCGCGAATTCAGTACCACATCATCACAAATCTCAAAGCTCTGAAATTCCCGCCGAAATTCTCTCAATATCGCTAAGCACCACGACAATTTTTCGATTGTAGAGATTGTCGTAATTGCGGAGTGTTCCATCAATTACTTTTCCCAACCTCCACGAATCTCCCTCAAATTTCCATTCAACACTGTCATTCGCGAAGCTCATCGTAATCACGAAGAGTCACCATCAACATTCTTCTGGTCTTCGTGAAATCCAAACCATGAGGCCTATCTTCGCGAAACTCATGCCTTTGGCATATTTTGATGAGATCTTCAAGGAAATCTAATTTTTGCGATTCTCACCAAAATCCAAATTTTGGACCCCAAAAATTTGGCAAACACTGGGAAACGACACCACCTTCTATATGTTCTTTTATATTGCCTCCAGATCGTCCATTCCTTTATCATGGTTCTTTGTCAACATTGATTGTCAAAAATATCTTTGGAACTCGAAAATTCGCCATGGAAACCTTCTTTGTCAACAAATACAATCAACCCAAAAATGCGGCAATGTTACCTTGAGGGATTTTGGCCCAACATCACTATTTCCCCATCATTTTTGTACTAAAAAGAAAACATCATCTGTGATGTGTTAATTTATCACATTCAAGGATGATGAGTTTTAAATTTATATTACCCCCTTCAAGACTACTTATAAAACCATTTTATGGTTAAAAAGGATTATAATACATGTTTTACATACTATTTAAGGTTCTATAAATAGTATATATACATTATATTAAATAATGAAACAAAACTAGTATGTGATGATTGAAAACTCGCCAAATTAAACCAAACGATTATCATTAAAGTTTTAACTAATGATTCATCAAAATTCCATATAATAAAATCAATTATATGACCATTTTATCTAATGTAAATTCATTAATATAATATAATTTCACTTCTAGAAAACCATTCAAATTTTACATGAACTTTTGTACTCTTATACAAGTGAACCGATCATGAAAACCAAGAAAAAGAACACTCCAAACCAATGAAATTAAACACTATAACCCATCAAAAGACCATAAATGATCTTAATAAAATTATAATAAATAAAATGATTGTATGAAATTTTCTTTAATTATTAATTAATGAATTTAATTTGATTATCCAGTACATTAAGATCAAGGGCAGAACCGTTTTGGACATAAGGTAAGAGATTCGACCTAAACCTCTGTTATTCCTTCAGGTTACTCTTTCTCTCTCTTTACCCAAATGAAATTCTATTTTATTTTTATGTAAATAATCAAAATTATGTTTATATGTTTCAAAATCATGCATCAATATCATTTCATCCTTCTTTTTTGGGGATATACATGTTTTTAAAAGGTTCCCTTCTCAATTATTCCTGATAATCAAGACCTATTAAAGGTAAATTACCTAATTATTTCCCATTTTTAAGTGCACTCCATAATATGATTTAATTATTATTTATTTTTTCTAAAATCAGTCATTTTATTTTGAAAACTTTCTTTCTTAATTTCTGGTTTTATAGAAAAGATTATTCCCTTTTCTTCTTTAAATTATCTTTAACATTTTCTTTAAAGCGCACTAAATTGTTTTATTTCAAAAGTTTCTTAAATACTCTTTTTACATGTTATCAGGTCATCTTGACATGAATTATCATGTTATATTAATATTTAAATTTATTAATGTCCATGAATGATTTGATTCCTTTCTTTCTTGGAGGATTTTATAATGCACCCATTTATTATGCGTCGTGATGTGATTCTTTCCATGGGTTACCCTTATGTTTATTTTTCATGTGGAACACATATTCATGAACATGTTATGATTGGTGTACCCAAATAGAACTAAAATTAATTGGGTAATGTTTAGTATCATGAGATGTCATGTGTAACTGTCTTGGTGGTTAGCCTTGACTCATGCTCCATGTGCTAAAATCTTGGTGGTTAACCTTGACTCGTGCTCTTTCTTGTGAAATGAGCCTTGAATCATGCTTATATAATCTTATATGTTGTTTCCACATCTCCTATGATATCATGATTACATATTTTATTCTTAATTATGTACATTAATTCCTTTTTTGTCATCTTATTATGTCTTCTAACCCATGTTCTGTGCTTTATTCTTCGGTTTATTCCCATACTTGGATTTTTAGCTCACCCATTTATTCATGTTATCCCCAGGTTATCCTATGCAGATGCAATGACCCAAAAGAAGTAGGATCTCATAATGGATGATAAATAAATAAATGTTTTTAGTCCCATGTTTTTTAGTTTTATGTACCTATTATTCAAAAGACAATAGAATTTACAATCCTTGGATTTAAATTTGATATTTAATTAGGTTTAAAATTAGGTAATATTTTGTGTAAAAGGTTAGGGTCACTATAGTTGGAATCAGAGCACAATCTAGTTTTTTTTGGAGATTAGTAATAGGGAACTTTAGTATGAACCTTAGGGATAAGGCTAAGTATAATAAAACATCCCTAAATTTAAGCAGTATAAAGTATGTGTTTTTTCAAGAAAATATATCCTTGCATGGATAATACAAGTGGACATGGTTCTGGCACAAATGTACCTAGGATTAACAACTTTGGCAAGGTGTTCCGGGCCTGACTCGGGGTAACCTGGTACATGAAAATGGACCTTAATTCACACCTGGTTTGACACTCTTGAGAGATATTATTTGGTAAATTCATAATCTCATTATGAACCATTATTTAGGGAATAAAAAAATCCCCATAAGAGTATATGTTATAAAATAAATCTTGAATAACCTAGATTGAAACCTCAAAATCAAAAGTTAGGATATACTTTTCCTTTACAAGTTTATCATTTTATGTTCAAAGTTTCATTTTATTATTCGTATTAGCTAAGTATTAAAGCACCCTAGTTGCACATTATTTTTCTTAGTTAATGGTGGGGAATAGAAGAACTCATTCCAACAATAAGTGTTATAGGAAATGTGAAAATTTCCATAATGATATGAAAAATATGTTGGGAACAAGTGCACAAAACATCATGAAAATACTTTATCTACTAGATCATGTTATGAATAATAACTTGAATCATGTGTAACACCCTCCTTCTCCTAATATAGAGAAAGTTTCCATCAAATACTTCAATAGTTTAGCTATCACGATCAACTTTATACATGAAAATCTTGCATGGGAAACTATCGAAGAATGTACCCTGTATGGAAAGATGATGTCCAAAAGTAGGAGAGGTAATGTGAATACTAAAAATATGCACACCTCTCCAACATGTTCCAAGATTAACAACATCATACCGAACCTCCTCCGAAACTCACAATAGATTGTAGGGGAGGAGGATATTTTGTTCTGGTATGACAATTGGGCAGGCAAAGAGATTGGATATCCAGGCTACCCAGCTCCTACCATCTCCTTTAAGGAGTCGACCCTTCACCAGTTGTTCATAAAGTACATATTAGAAAAGAATAAACTGGAGAAGTTCACTTCAATAATCATTAACTAAGATCAAGATAGACGCGTCTTCACTGCCTCCAAATTGGTAAATTTCAACTCAAAAGACTATCATAGGCTTTTCAACACTCGTGATCAACAGGATAGATGGAATGAAACACTTTGGTTCACTAAGATTCCCATGAAATATAACTTTCTCATTTGGAGGTTTAGGAACAAGGCAATTCTTTCATATAAAAACGTCAAAATAATGGGAATAAATCTTCCTTCCAAATTCTATTATTGCAAGGAGGGATGGGAGGAGAATACGACTCACATTTTCTTTTGAAGGGGAGTGGGATCATGTGGCATGTAGTGATTTTGGTGGGCTTACTTCATATTATTCACGGGAGCTGTGCGATACTCCTTTCATAGACCGATGGTTCAAGGGGGATGAAGACAAGGGTTAGGAAAAGACGGTGAGGACCATGGTTCTCAGTACTGGGTGCTGGTGCCTTTGGCAAGACAGAAATTAGGCAAGATATGAGGGGAGTACTTCAACAGGGTGGTCCATCATTGTGTGGACAAAGAATATTTTGGTAGACATGGTGTCACTAACCAGTAACTGGAATGTGTCACCTTCTCTACATATGTTGCATGCTTCCCCACCATCCAACAATCCCATGCAGGGACACTGGGTGTGGTGGTCTCCCCTAAGAATTGACCTCAAGCTTAAAATAGATGGATATTGCATCTCAGGGGTCATGCGTGGTGGAGGGGTCATTTTGGACTATAGGGGAAGTGTTTGTATAGACTTCACAATACACTATGGTAGCAGATCCTCCATGATGGAAAAGGGAAAATAAGTCTTCACGGGGCTCAACCTTTGTGCTCAGAAAAATATTTCTCTCTCCCATGTGTAAAAAAATTCAATGATTATTCATGATTCCTTACATAGTAGAGGATCAACTCCATGGTCAATTTCTTACATCATCAGGAGCTGCAAGGGCCTCCTTAGTGACAATATAAAGGTTACCCATACCGGGCGTGAGGGGGACAAAGTAGTGGATTATCTTGCCTCTTTATCTCTCTAAGGCTCTCCAATGTAACTTGTTTATCCAACATTATTCTCTTTAATCTCCAGGGGTGAATCTGATTTAAGGGGGCACCCTTGGTCGCCATTACTTTAGGCCCCCCTAGGCTGTTTTCCATGTTTTCTTTGTAGTTTTGTGTTTTCCACATGAATAAAAATGATAATATTGATGATAATGTAATGGAAAGATTTCAAGAAAATATTTTTCAATAAATATTTTTCTAAACCCTCCATCTCAAGTTATAAAGGGAATTCCTTAGACTAAAGAAAAATGAATATGAGTCTATCATGGTTTATGGAACAAACTTCATAAGGCTTGAAAGATATGCCTCCAGCTTTGTCATGAACACCGAAAGTAGGGTGTATTGCTTTATTAGTGGACTAAAGTTGATTCTATGAAAATAATTGGTGATTATAGACTTTGATAGATATGGGGAGATTGTTTTTTGTTCCCTTAAGGTTAAAATGGAGATTAGAGACTCTCAGTGGTCTTGTGGGACCGTTGATAAAAAGTGGAAAATAGAGTATAATATGGGTGGATCAGCAAATAAATCCCGTAAGGGAAAGAAGAATGAATATATAACATGTAAAAATTTTGGGAAGAAGAATCTTGGGAACTGTATAAAGGGAAACAAGAAATAAGTCAAATGTGGAAGAATAGGGAATCTAGCTAAGAACTACCGAAGGGATATGAAGAATCCCATTAATAAAGAATAAAAAAAGAAGGTCCAGATCAATAATCAAATGTTAGTTCAGTTTTTCAACTACAAGGAACATAGTAATTTTTCAAACCAATGCCCTAAGACTAGGGTTGTTAGAGGAAATTAATAATAACAACCTCCAAGGTAGCATGAAAGGGAATATGCTATCACTACTATTGAGGTGGAGCCTGAAAATGATGTGGTGAAAAGTAAGCTGGTTATTCATTCAAGAATAGATAACATACTCTTTGATTCTAGTTTTATGAATTATTTAATATGTTTCAAGTTTAGAAAAACTATTCAATCACCACATAAAAATTTGGATGTTGAGTTATCTCTGAGAAAAAAATGGGGAAACTATTGAATCCATAGTTTATAACTCCTCCTTGGTTAATGTTTGTGGACTAAACCTCCCATAAAATATTGTCACACTCCATTTGGTAGATTTTGATGATATATTAGGCTTATATTGGATATCTTTATATAAATCCAACATCAACTTTTAGGAAAATGATATCACTCTTCACATTCCAAAGCATCCTCCAATTCTGTACAATTATAAGGAGGAGGATGAATCTCCTTTATAATCATTGTCTTAAGTGTTGATATCATTTCCTTATGAGAAAGAATATCTAGCTCAAATATTGAGACTGTTGGAACCATGGTATTCTATGAATGAATTGGAGAATGGTTTGTGTTTGTTGAAAATCCTTAGTGGAAGTTCAGAATTTGTACCAGCAAAGTGATCATACAGTTCAAGCAGATAACAATATTGAAGGTGGCGTCGTTTCCCAGTGTTTGCCAATTTTTTGGGACTGAAAATCGACAAATGGAGAAAAGTGATTTTGGCAAAGAGACTTTCATGCCATTGACTAAAAGGAGAGGAAACTTGCGCGCCTATTGTTTTTGAGGACCATAGCATCAAAATATGGCAAAGGGATAAGGGTCGCACAAGTATTGGTGTGGTCGCGCAAGTGACTTGCACACCATGGAAGGACTTGCCCGCCGATACCTTGGAGAATTGGAAACTTGCGTGCCGTTTTACAATCGTGACCAGATCTTCAAAATATGGCAAAGGAAAGAGGGTTGCGCAGGTATTGGTCGGGTCGCGCAAGTGAGTTGAGCAACAGAGGCTCGGGCAGATAGAGCTACACGCCAAAACTTGCGCGCCGAGGTAGGATTTTTGTGCCGCTGCGTAGGGTATCCGAAATGCATATAAATAGAGGTCCACCCCTCCTCATTCGACACAAAGTTTTGGACTTAGAGATTTTTCAGAGCTCCCATCGCATAGGTGTTTGAGTCGCGCAAGTGTTGGAAGGTCGCACAGGGTAAAGCAACACAACAGAAGTTAGATACTCATCCAGTAGTCACGCAGGTGGTTTAATGAGACTTGTGCGCCAAAATTGAAGATGCGTTCCAGGTGTCCTTTGGGTTTCAAATTCAGTTTGGTTTGAAAAGAAGTTTAGTTTCACAAGTTTTGGTTTTAAGAAGACTGAATCGCGCAAGTGTTGAAGGTGGACTTGCGTGCTAGTTATAACTTGCACGCCGTCCTTGAAAGTTGCATGCCACCTTGGAGTTGCGTACTGGGTGTTGATTGAATCTTTCTAGTTGTCATGGTGCTTCACAGAAGTTGAAGATCAGTTCACGGGTGATATTTGGACTTCAACAGAGCATCCACATAAAGTATAGGATGCATTCATTGGGAAATGATGAAGAGACCTTCATGTCTATAAACTGAGTGGGACTAAACCAACGACAGTGAGCCAGGGGAGTCAACGGGAGTGACCTAAGGGACACCGTGAGCTATCCCTGAAAAATTTTAAAGGCAGTGAGCCTAGGACAAAATGACTGTGCTCGAACCATTTTAATCCACAACTAGTGAAGATTAGTGGAATTTGGTACGACCGACAACTTTTCAGCATATACTCCTTGGACGTAGCCCTTAGTGGTGAACTAAGTAAAAAGTGTTGTGTCTTCTCTGTGCATGTGAATGTTTTCTCTTTGATCATATTCATCATACAGGTTCAACAAGTTTCTACCAATGTGGTAATAAGATCCATCACATTTAAAGAAAAAGTTGTCACCCTGATTCACCCCTCCCCTCTTAGGGTGTCCCGGGGTCCTACAAGTGGTATCAAAGGGTAAAGGTTACTGGTGTTGAATCTGTCCCTTGTCATCATGGAGAATGCAGTCAATGTCAGGGGAGTCCCTCTGTTTGATGGAAGTAATTTCTAGATCTGGAAGAACAAAATGAGATCTCATTTAAGATCTCTAGGAATGGAATTTATCTTTGCTACTGTGCAAGGAATACATGTTATTGATCCAACAGGTCTTGCTACGACTGATATAGATAGGAAAGTTCTTGATGCAGATTCTAAATCTCAGAATGCTATCACTGTAGCTCTTTCTGATCAAATTTATCGAAAAGTGATGAGATGAACCTCCAAAAAGTCTATGTGGGATAAACTTGAAAATATATATGAAGGAGAAAACCAAGTGAAAGAGGCAAAAATTCAAGTCCTACACAACAGGTTTGATGATCTAAAGATGCATCCTGATGAGAATAAAGATTCATTCTTCAATCGAATCACTGAAGTTGTCGGAGTAATTCTAGGGTTTGGAGAGGAAATCAAGGAAATTGATGTCGTAAAGAAAATCTTGCGAAGAATTCCTCCTATGTACAATGCAAAAGTATCAGCCCTTGAAGAAAGAGATCTATCTAAACTATCTCTTGATGATCTGCTAAGTAGTCTGGTGGCATATGAGATGAGAGTCAAACCTGAAGAGGCTACAACTCATGTTAGCAAGGAAATGGAATTAAAAGCCATAGACAAACTGAAAATATTAAGAAGATTTTTGTGATGAAGATAATGAGGAAAAAGAAATTATTTCTCTTATTTCCAAGAAGCTGAAGAAGGGAAAAGGTAAGTTTAAAGGTAAGTTGCCTCTGGCATGCTTTCACCGTGGGAGAGTTGGGAACATTACTTCTCAGTGTTAAAGAAAGTTCAATTATGAAGAAAGTGAAGCAGAAGACATTCAGAAGCCTTGAAAAAGGTTTTTCAAAAAGGGAGACTTCAAATCTAGAAAGAAGATACAGAATAAGAGTTTCGTCTCTGAAGAGGAAGAGGAAGATATTGAATTCTGTAAAGAAGAAGAACCTGAATTTAAAATGGGAAACCATGCCTCCATGATGGCTACCGTTGAAAAGGTAGAACCCTCCATTGATAAAGACATAGACATTCATGTGACTCAAAATTGTAATCCAAAGTTGAATATCAAGGATGCCTTATCAAAGCTTGAGAACAAATGTAAGAAATGTAGTAAGTGGAAAGAAATGGTGAAAGAGTCATCAGAATATGTGGATGAGCTTAAAGCTAAAATTGAAAGACTAGAATAACTTGTGAGAGTTCAATATTCAATCCTTGAAAACACAGACGACATTGCAGAATTGAATCTTAGAATTGAAGAACAAGAAAAGGTCATAAATGACCTTACATCCAGACTAGAAGAGAAGTCCAAGACTATTGAGGGTCTTGAGGAAGAAGTTGTTACTCTTAGGAGTAAACTTGAGATTGAATCAATTTCAAAAGAATCAAGGAAGAAAATATAGTTTGGAAGATTGTCAAATGAAGAATTACTGGAAAGAGCCAAGAGTGGTTCAGATGGGGTTGGAAAAATCTTAAGTGATCAAAGACCCACTTGCATGGGAAAGAGTTGACTTGGTTGTGAAGTCGAGACATCAATAGCTGAGAGTAATGAGATCCAAAGTAAAGACAAGATAAAAGTTGGACATGTTGAAATAGTGCTTGAAGTGCTGAAAAAGAAACCCTAAATTCAAACTAGAAGAGGTACTGAAGATTATCCTCAAAATTTCAGAAATAATAGGTAGTCCAACCATTCTACCAAGGAAGAAGGCATGAGGATAAATTTAAGTGAGAAGACATTTCCCCTCATGAAGTGTCAGTTCTGTGGCTATTTGGGTCATACCATGTCATACTACGAAGAGGCAAGAAGCTACTTGAATGGGGAAGATCTGGGAAGTCAAAAAAGGAGACCGATTTCATATCCTCCATCTTATAGAAGAAATAAATTTTATGGTTACTGTTTTCATTGTTCTAACTTTGGCCATAAAGCTATGTATTGCAGGAAAAGGTATGACAGGAGAAACTCATACAACTCTCATAGATGGGCTAGTTATCACCCCCCTAATAGTGTTGTTCTCACAAATAGTTTCTCACCTCTATAAGAAGATTATGGGTATGAAGAATCAGATTTTGTGGATAAAACTACTAGAAGGCCGTTAGTATCTTTTGCTCAAACCATCATTTCATGGAAAGAAAAGAAGAAAATTGAGAAATCTAACCTTGCAGAAGTATCCCTCAAAGCTACAAAGAGCAGTAACACCTGGATTCTTGATAGTGGATGCTATTCCCACATGACGGGAAATGCTGACCTTTTGAAGAATGTTAAAAAGAAGGTGGATGGAATAGTGAGGTTTGGTAATGATGGTGCTTTAAAGATTAAAGGTAGTGGGAATACTGCTCTATCAAATGGAGAGATAAAGAAGACTAAATTTCTTTATGTGGACGGTCTACATCACGATCTCCTTAGTGTAAGTCAACTATGTGACTCATGGATCATAGTAACTTTCAATCAAAATCGCTGCACTATAAAGGGAAAAATAGGGAATTCTATTATGAAAGGATGTAGAATAGATGGAAACTTGTATCAGGTCGACAACAAAGTGAACTCCTTCTATTTGTTTATTGAAGAAGAGAACAATTTGTGTCATCGAAGGATGGGGCACATTAACCAAAAAGACATGGAAAAGATATCTAAGCTGAATATAGTCATGGATATCCCCATTCTGAAACGTGAAAAGAAAAATCTTGTGATGCTTGCATTTGTGGGAAGCTGGTCTGTAGTTCATATCAGCCAAAGAAGAAAAGGGCATCGCACCTTCTTCATCTCATACATACAGACGTATGTGGGCCGGTAAATATTGCTGGAACTCATAGAGAAAGGTACTTCATCCTTTTTATAGATGATTATAGTAGAATGGCTTGTGTAATGGTTATACATAGGAAACGAAAAGTGCTTGACTGCATGAAAACGTATCATCGAATCGCCAAGAATGATACTGGACGAACAATAAAAGTGTTGCGATCAGACAATGGAGGGGAATACACATCCATTGAATTTGAAAACTACCTGGAGAAGCATGGGATACAACATGAGGTAGCTTCTGTGATAACTTCACAGAAAAATGGAGTTGTTGAGTGCATAAATCGATAGGTTAACAATATGACCAGAACTATGCTGATTGAGAGTGGTATCTCTCGCCATTACTGGAAGGAAGCTGTTGAAGCTGCAGTATATATTCAGAATCAAACAAGGCTTTATATGGGAGAAACAAAGACACCATATGAATTGTGGCATGTAAGGAAGCCTTCGTTGAAAAACTTTCGTGTTTTCAAAAGTAAATGTTTCATACGGAACAAAGAAGGAAATCAAGGGAAGTTTGGTGACAATGCTGATGAAGGAATTTTTCTTGGATATCCACTGAATAGCAAAGTCTACAAGTGTTTCAACAAGCGACTAGGAAATATTGTGGTAAGTAGTGATGTTAAGATAATTTAAGAGAAAACCATAAATTCTTCAAGGACTTCATATGCTGGTGTGATAGTAAGTGAGGAAGAAAGTGAACGTGGAGAAAATAAAAATATAGAAATAGAGGAAGCTGTACCAAACATTTAGTAGTCACATCATGATGTTGACTCAGAAGAAGAATCTGAAGAAGAAACTATGGCTGGAGAGAATGCAACTGAACTACACAAAAGAAATCACAGAGCTGAGATTGATCCATCTAATATAATTGGGGACAAGAGTGCACCCACTCAAACAAGGAGGATGAGGAATAACACGCAATCTACATTTCTGTCAGTTGTGGAGCCATCTTCATTTGAAGAAGCTGTAAAGGATGAATCTTGGGTGAAATCCATGAATGAAGAGTTAGATCAGATTGACAAGAATCAGACATGAGATCTTGTCCAGAGACCCGAAGGTTATAATGTGATTGGTACAAAATGGATTTTCAAGAACAAGTATGATGATAATGGAAGTGTTGTCAGAAACAAGGCTCGACTGGTATGTAAGGGATATTCCCAAATTGAAGGTGTTGATGTTGAAGAATCCTTTGCTCCAGTGGCTAGACTGGATTCAATCAGGCTGTTCCTTTCCATGGCTCTCCAAAGAGTATATAAAGTATATCAAATGGATGTCAAGACAGAATTATTAAATGGCGTACTTGAAGAAGAAGTCTACATTGAACAACTAGTGGGTTTTCTTCTTGGTACTGATGAAACAAAGGTCTCTAATCTAAAGAAAGCGCTTTATTTCTTGAAATAGGCACCACGAGCATGGTACTCACAACTGGAATCTTATCTTAAGAAGCTAGAATTCAATAGAGGTGGCATAGATAACAATCTATATATGAAGAATTATCCAAAAGATCAATTCATGATTCTAGTCTACGTCGATGATATCAACTTTGGTGGCAGCATGCAGAAATCAGTGGATGAATTTTCCAATCACATCAAATCAGAATTTAAAATGTCTATGATTGGGGAGCTCACTTATTTCTTAGGGCTATAGGTGATTCAAAAGAAGGATTACACTGTCATTTCTCAAGAAAAGTATGCAAGAGAGATGCTGAAGAAGTTTAATATGCAAGACTCCAAACCAATGTCAACTCCGATTGAAGTGGGAAATAAACTTGGAAAGCATGAAGATGGGACCTCTGTAGATCCCACCATGTACAAGAGGATCATTGGGAGCCTACTATACCTTACTGCGACACGACCAGATATTGTCTTTGCTACATGTCTTGCGGCCCGCTTTCAGAGTAATTCAAAGGAGGAACATATGGCGGCAGTCAAAAGAATCATGAGGTACATTCAAGGTACACATAACATTGGGTTATATTTTGCTGCAGGTGGGGACAGTGAATTATCAACGTTTTCTGATGCTGACTGGACTGGTGATGTAGTAGACAGAAAGTCCACCAGTGGTGGAGCCTTCTATATTGGGAATAAATGTGTTGGTTGGTTAAGCAAGAAATAAGAAAGTACTTCTCTCAGTACTGCTGAAGCTGAGTATATCTCTGCCACAAAGGCATGCACTCAATTACTATGGATGAAGCAGCAATTAACAGACATTGGTGATGAGTTAAGACAACCAATGGTGATTTACTATGATAAAAAGAGCACAATTGATCTTACAAAGAATACGGTTTAGCATTCTCGTACAAAACATATTGAAATTAGGTATCACTTTATCAAAGAGAAAGTGGAGCAAGGCGTGATTAGAATGGATCATGTGGGAACAGATGAGCAAGTGGCTGATATCCTGACTGAGCCACTGTCAGCGGCTGTGTTTGAAAATCATCGGTTGAACCTCGGTGTTCAGCCACCTTCTAGTGTATAAGGAGGTTACGAAATACCCCTCTCCCCAGTTATGTTAACTGCTTTTTATTTTTTTGTGGCTGTGATGCAAGTTTTGTGGGGGAGATACTATCCTGGGGGTGTGGTTTGAGCTGAAAAATGATCAAGTACCAGTATTTGGGTTTAATGCCAATGGGGTAGAAAGGAATAAATTCAGTGTCAGAAGATGAGAAGGAACTCAACACACAAGGCGACATTGAGAATTCCAAAATACGGGAACCTAATTCAAGCTTCATCTCTTGTTTTCTACACCGAGCATTGCTCACGTAGACTTAGAGTACTGGCTGAGTTGATTCGTGCTTTTTTGGTCTGCACGTGGATCTATTAAATTTATTTTATGATTTCCAACAACCCAAAGGGGGAGATTGTTGGAACCATGGTCTTCTATGCATGAATTGGAGAATGGTTTGTTTTTTTTACAATCCTAAATGGATGTTTAGAATGTGTACTAGCAAAGTGATCATACAGTTCAAGCAGATAACAGTATTGAAGGTTGCACCATTTCCCATTGTTTTCCAGTTTTTTGGGTGAAAATAGACAAATGGAGAAAAGTGATTTTGGAAAAGATACTTGCGTGCCATTGACTAAAAGGAGAGGAAACTTGTGAGCCTATTGTTTTTGAGGATCAGAGCATCAAAATATGGCAAAGGGATAAGGGTCGCGCAAGTATTGGTGTGGTCGCGCAAGTGACTTGTATGCCATAGAAGGAATTGCACAACGATACCTTGGATAATTGGAAACTTGCACACAGTTTGACAATCATGATCAGATCTTCAAAATATGGAAAAAGAAAGAGGGTCGCGCAGGTATTAGTCGGTTCGCGCAAGTGAGTTGCGCGATAGAGGCTCGGGCAGATGGAGCTGCGCGCCGAAACTTGCATGCCGAGGTAGGAGTTGCGCGCCGCCGCGTAGGGCATCCGAATGCATATAAATAGAGGTCCACCCATCCTCATTCAACATGAAGTTTTGGAATTAGAGATTTTTCAGAGCTCCTGTCGCGTAGGTGTTTGAGTCGCGCAAGTGTTGGAAGATCGCACAGGGTGGAGCAGTGCGGCAGAAGTTAGCTGCTCGTCCAGTAGTCGCATAGGTGGTTTAATGGGACTTGCGCGCCAAAATTGAAGCTATGCGCCAGGTGTCCTTTGGGTTTCAAATTCAGTTTGGTTAGAAAAAAATTTGAGTCGCACAAGTTTTGGTTTGAGGAAGAAAGAATCGCGCAAGTGTTGAAGGTGGAATTGCGCGTTAGTTATAACTTGTGCACCATCCTTGAAAGTTGTGTGCCGCCGTGGAGTTGCATGCTAGGTGTTTATTGAAGCTTTCCAGTTGTCTTGGTGCTGCATGGAAGTTGAAGATCAGTTCACGGGTGATAGTTGGACTTCAATAGAGTATCCACATAAAGAAGAGGATGCATTCATTGGGCAATGATGAAGAGACCTTCATGTCTATAAACTGAGTGGGACTTCACCAATGGTAGTGAGCCAAGTGGAGTCAATGGGAGTGACCTGAGGGTCGCAGTGAGCTATCCCTGAACATTTGTAAAGGTAGTGAGCCTGTGACAGATTGACTGTGCCCAAACCATTGTAATCCACAACTAGTAAAGATTAGTGGAATTTGGTACAACCGACAACTTGTCGTCATATGCTCATTGGATGTAGCCCTTAGCGGTGAACCAAGTAAAAAGTGTTGTGTCTTCTCTGTGCATGTGAATGTTTGCTCTTTGATCATATACATTATACAGGTTCAACACGTTTCTACCAACGTGGGAACAAGATCCATCACATTAAAAGAAAAAGTTGTCACCTTGATTCACCCCTCCCCTCTCAGGGTGTCCCAGGGTCCTATAGAGACAAATGATAGAATCATGCTCAAATTCATGCCCATTGTGAGGGATTACACTAATGTATTCCCCAAAGAATTTCATGGTCTTCCTACTGAATGAGAGGTTGAGTTCTCAATTGAACTTATTCCTAGATCCGTTCATATATCAAATAAACCTTATAGAATGGCCACCGTTGAGTTGGAAGAACCAAAGAAGCAGTTATAGAATAATCTGGATGTAATAACCCAAGATTTCATAGTACGTTATCTCTTCAAAATAATTCAATAACTTGTGCTATACGCAACATCAAGTTCAAGCGCACCACGACTTACCAAACTAGTCGTTCAAAAAGCGGTTATGAATAGTATTAACTTAATTTTAAATTTTATATAATCCTTATAAGTTTAGAATCCATATTATATATTTCTTAGACATAATATAAGAACAAATTCATTTTTTTCAGATAAAAGAAGTATTTTTCAAAAAAATGCAATTTTACTACCTTTTAATGGAGAACCCTTTTTAAAAACTAATATTTGAAACTATTATATATTCAATTTAATGAAATTAAATACTTATTTAGAATTGAGAAATAAAAATTTAGTTTGGATAAATTTTTGGTAATTTTCTGATAACTTTCATATTTTTATGAATAGTTAAAAATACTAAATATTAATTGAGAACAACTTTTTTAATCAAAATAATTTATAGTGTTAAATTATGAATTTGAATGGTCTGGAAGTATAATTAGATTATATTTTCTATCATTTAATACAATGTAGGTCATTATAAGTAATTTCACATTTAAATTTGACATAAACACATGTCAATCTATTGATAGTTTTTACTTTTTAAAAACCCATTTTTGGTTTTGACAACGAGAATTAATTTTAAATTAATTAATACAACTTGTATGTTTTTAATTTGGTAAAATATAATTCATTTTTTGAATTAGGAATGTCAGAATTAGATTAGGGAAAATTTTTAGTATTTTTTGGAAAACTTTCAATTTTTGATGAATAGTGAAAAACACTGCGTTATTATTTAATACCGAATTTATATTCAAATAATTATTTATTTTATTTAAATTTATTTTCAGTAAAAATAGATACATAATACCTATATAATTTAAATGTATTTTATTGGAGTTATTTTATAATAAGTTTAGATATATAAAATTTTATTGAACTTTTTACCGACTTTTACTCACCTTCTAGGAGCATTTGCAAATTTGCATACAACTTAATTTTACCGCTTCTGTGAATTGAATTTCAAAAATCCGAGAGACACAGTTCATATTAGTAAGTAAAATTTGGTTCAATAAGATGAAAATAATTTTTGGTGAATAGTAACTTTTGACTTTTATTTACCACATTTAAAAATAAATAGGGTAATTAAAGGTAAAAATGATATTATAATTACCGTAAGACATGTCATAATTATGTTTGATAAGTGTAATTCGACCAAAAAACAACCTTAGAAATAAAATATGATCCTTTTGGTCCACTTGTATTAGATTAGGACATTTATTTTTATTTTATTTAAAGAAGAGTTAAAAGTGTTAAATTCAAAGTTTAATAACTAAACCATTTTTAATATAGGGTTAAACATAAGAAAAAATCGACTATAAATATTCATTATAAAGATAAAAATATTTAATACATAATGATATTTTATTTATAACTTTTAGACATTAAATAATTAACTTTATTTATGACATAATGATGATGCAGTAATTACCTTCTTAATGAAATATTAAAATAATTGATATTATAAATATTAAAACAAATATAATTTGAAATTTTTGATGCCATAAAATAATTTTATAGTTTAATATTACATGTTATGGTTGATTAAATGTATTTGTTTCGAAGTAATCAAGTTGGTATGACTTTCACAAAAACCAAATACTAAATAGTGTCAAAATTGATATAAATTAGTTTTTAAAACAAATATTATATTATTAAATGATATAACATTCCTAAAAATCTATGGTTCTGCCAAAGGACTTATATAATGATTAATATATCATTAATGAACCACTTGGGGTTCTATTGACATTTTATAGTAAGTTTATTAACCATATAATATAAAAATACAAGGAGACGTGGTAAATGTCAAACTATTTAACCAAGAGTTAAATCTAAAAGATAAGGTTAATATGGTGACATAAAACTATATAAAACCTATTAGTTGAGAGGTTTTAGACCCATCCCAACCTTATTTTCAAAATAAATCATTTTGGAGCCATTATAAACTGAAAATTATTTTCTTATAAAATAATATTTCAATCTTTTCCTAAGGTTCCCCTCACCTTTCTTATAAAAGGGCACTTCCCCTTCTTTCAAAATCACACCTCCAAAGCCATTCGGCTCAGCCAAACCCTGCCCAAATATACTCTCAACTATATTCCCTTAATCCTATAGGCCTTAATTTGTTCCTAAAGCCAACCTAAGGATCCCTTTTGATCAAATCAAAAGGAAGAACCCGAAGAAGAGGTAAATATTTCATCACCTCTTTCAAGTTATTTTCTTCTTCCACTTCTTCTTTATTTGTTGTTTCCATTATAAAATAATAACCCCAATATATTATATATACTATGATGTTATTATAAAAATGGTACAACCATATTCATTATTCTGTCCATCATATGAATGACAAAGTCACCATACGTGCGTACGTACGGCTTACCGTCTCCACATCGTGGTGTAGTTGTTATTCAATACATTATTTTTTGGATGAGTATAATAATTATGTGTAATTGATGTAAATAATAAATATAACATGTTAATTATTCTGTATATATGACATACCATCTATTTACATATGATTTTAATTTCAAAAGAATGATATTATTGCTCGTGCATACGTACGGATTACTATCTTCATGAACGCGATGAGATTTATTTCCCCATATTAACCATTCAAGAATAATTTTCATTTGATGATTAAAATTTTTTTTTATGAAATTAATATAATTCTGGATATTAATAAAATACATCCTATCCATAACAAACTTGAATTATGTAACAAAACATATAAAGTAAAACGAATCAGTTAACACCCGAAATGACGATAATACTAAAATATTATTAACAAAGAAAAATTATAAGATCATATATGAAATCATATTTATGTACATAGTTCTTTTATAATTTAATAACAATGTTTTAACTATTATACATGAGGCTAACATACCATTTACTGATGAAAATTACAAGGTAAGGGTTAAATTTTACAATCTCTTTATTATCCGAGGATCTTTATACGTGAGTATCTACTGGGACCACTTTATCATCCACATCCGTGTTTCTTAAAAATGTATTTCAAAACATTTTTAATATTTACTAGACTATGGGTTAATGTCATTTATACCCTTTTTTGATTTTTATAAAATGGTTTGAAAGGAATCTTTCCATCATTTTCCAAACAAGGTACCTTATGACCTTTTCAACAAAATTAAGGTAAGAACGTGTTTTTTAATTTATACAGAGGGTGCAGCTATTTTCCACTATTATAACATCGTATAATATTCCTCTACAATCTTATAATAATATTTTTAAAATAAATGTTTTATTTTATAATTATATGACTTTTAAATGATTTCAAAATAGAAAGAGGTATTTCTTTCAAATAGTTTTCATTTCATCTATGTAAGAATCCTTTGATGGATTTTAAACTTGTTTGAAGTTGATTTGTTATGATACAAAACATCCATACTATATTTAAGGTTTGTTGATATTTTTTACTATTGATGTGTTATTTTTATACCATTCACAGTTTATGGTTAAAGTATTGACATTTCGTATGCTAGTTCTAATATGAATGTTTATGTTATGTTTCAAACTTTTCATATGAGGAATGTATTGGACATAGTAAGTGACGGGTGAAGCCCGCTATAGCTCCTCAATGCATTGGTAGGTCTCATGAGACAACTAGACAAGGAATTGGATGAGGCCTTTACCAATTTGATACATGGTTTTGACTAAGGCCTTAATCATTTTTAGACGTCTTGGCCAAGGCCTTGACAAAATGTTTCAGAATGTCTGACATTATACATTACCTTATTATGAAAATAATATTGATGATTCATGTGGTTATTCGACTAGTAGAATACCCATGACTATGTTTTATTATAGAATTATTTACTCAACTCATATTTCTTCCATAAAGTGTTTGTGTTAATTATTTGTAAAGGAATGTGTTTTAAATTATTCACCATGCCTATTGTTTATGTTATCTTTCACTAAATTATTTACCCTTACAGAGCATCTGAGATCACCCCTTTATTATGTTTTATTTTCCCAGGATTCCATGAAGTATATTATGATTGATAAGCAGGGTTAAGCTAGGGGATTAATGGAGTTCTCAAAGAATCATTTATGTTGTGTTTCATTTTCTAATGTGTAATGTAACGTTCATGTATGTAATCTATTTTCCAAGACTACTAAACTAATCGACCCTTCATGACTTTATTCCTTGTAATCATGTCAATGTATTAAAATAATGCACTAACTCTGGGATTTTGGGGTTGGGGCGTTACACTGGATAAGTGTTTTATTTGCTCAAGTGCTTAACCATGGGGTGAACTAGTCCTCTTTGTCAGGAAGAAGGATGGATCAATGCACCTCTTCATTGATTACCAAGAGCTTAATAAAATCATGATAAAAAACAAGTATCCCCTTCCACAGATATATGACTTTTTTGATCAGCTATGTAGGGCCATGTATTTATCTAAGGTTGACCTTCAGTCTAGATATCTATAATTAAAGGTTAGGAAGGAAGATATTTCCGAGAAAACATTTCGAATAAGGTATGAACACTATGATTTCATAGTGATAACCTTTAGACTCACTAATTATATAGCTATTTTCATAGATTTAATAAATAGAGTCATTAGATATTACCTCAAAAAATTTGTGGTAGTCTTTATTGATGATATTTTGATATAATCCAAGAGCATAGATGAATATGAGAATAATTTGAATACTGTGATGATGAATTTGAAAAGGGATAAAATTTATGAAAATTATAGTAAATGTGAGTTTTGGATGGAGGAAATATCATTCTTAGGGCATATAATCACCAAAAAAGGGATATCTTTGAAACCTTCCAAAATAAAGGAAATCGAAGAGCAGCCTATGACAACATCTGTAATGGAGATACGTAGCTTCCTTAGTCTATCTAGGTACTACCAATTATTTTTTTGGAACTTATCATAATTTTAAAACCCAATAACCAATTTTACATGGAAGGTAGTGAAGTTTTTATGGACTCAAGAATGTGATGAAAGCTTTAAGGAGCTCAAAAATAAGCTTATCATTGGACCAGTACTCACACTCCCAAAAAGTGGGGAACTCTTTATGGTGTACAGTGATGCTTCAAAGAAGGGATTAGGCTATATACTAATGAAAAATGATTAGTTGATATCATATTCCTTAAGGTAGTTGAAAATTCATGAGAAAAACTATCCTACACATGATCTGGAGTTGGTAGTTGTGATCTTTGCATTGAAAATTTGACGGAATTATCTCTACAGGGAGAAGTGTTAGATTTATACTGATCATAAGAGCCTCAAATATTTATTCACATATAATAAGATTAATATGCACTAGTGAAGATAGTTAGATATCATAAAATATTATGACTTCTCAATCCACTACCATCCCGGTAAAGAAAATAAGGTGATAAACGATCTAAGTAGAAAAGATCCTGTATATTTTTCAATGATGAGAATTGATAAAGATACAATCTTATTAGACTTTCAAAGGATGGTCATGGGAATCATTAAGGAAGAAAAATCATCAATCCTTTCTCAAATGATTTATCAACCATCCATTATGGATAAAATAAAGGATTCTCAAGGAAATGATTTGGAAATTTAGAAAAGGGTGGAAGCTATCAAAAATGGGGAATACTTAGGGTTAAAAATAAATGAGGATGATGTCATAAGATTTGGGTCATGACTATGTGTACTATCTAATCCTGAGGAAAAGAAAGAGCTTTTGAATTATGCACATAGATCAATCTTCTCTATTCACTCAGGGAGCACAAAGATATATCGAGATCTCTGAGATCATTATTGGTGGGATAATATGAATAAAGAGATTGCGGAATATATATCAAAATTCCTAGTATGTCCGCAAGTGAAGGCTGAAATAAAAAGGTCTAAGGGGATGATGCAACCACTACCCATACCAATATAGGAATGGTCAAACATCACCATGGACTTTGTCATTGGACTTCCAAATAAATATAGAGGGAATAATTCTATATGGGTTATTATGGATCGTTTTACAAAGATAACTCACTTTATCACAATTTAAGAGGACTTATCACTAGATCAAATTGCAAGGATATACATCAAAGAAGTGGTAAGGTTGTTTGGAGTACCTCTATTTATTGTATCCGATCAGGATTTTATATTCACCTCAAAGATATGAAAAAGTCTCCAACATGATTTGAACACTAAGTTGAACTTTAGTATGACCTATCATCCTCAAACTGATGACCAATCTGAATAGACTGTTCAGACACTAGAAGACTTGTTGAGTTCATGTTCTATGGACTTTAAAGGAGGATTAGACCAAAATATTCCTCTTGTCAGGTTCTCTTACAACAGTAGTTTCCACTCAAGCATCCAAATGGATACATATGAAGCCCTTCACAGGAAAAGGTTTAGAACACTGGTGTGTTGGGATGAAGTTAGTGAATGTAAGATGCTAGGACCTAAAATAGTCGAAGAAATGGTGAATAAGGTGAAAACCATTAAGCAACACATCAAGGTAGCCCAAAGTCGATAGAAGAGTTTTACATACAATCATCAATGGGACTTAGAGTTTATGGTTTTAGACATGGTATTCCTCCATATATCTCAATGGAAGAAGGTCATGCGATTTGGTAAAAAAAGAAGGATAAGTCCCATGTACATCAGCTCCTTTGAGATTCTTGAACGGGTTAGAGCTGTAGACTATCGACTTGCACTTCCACCTACCATGTATCAAGTACAAGATGTATTCTATATATCCCTCTTGAGGAAGTACATACCCGATCCTTCACATGTACTGAATTTATAGGTGGTATAGTTGGAAAATGGTCTCTCATATGTGGAGAATCCAGTGAAGATATTGGATTATAGAGATAAATTTCTATAAAACAAGACTACTCACCTTGTAAGAGTAGTATGGTAGAACCATAAGTATGAAGAGAAAACATGGGAAATAGATAAAACTATGAAGGAGAAGTACCCACACTTGTTTTCACCTTATTGTGTAAAATGAAATTTTGATGGAAAAATTTCCTAAGGGGGGAAGAATGTAATGACCCTAAATTCTATCAATGGAAATTCACTTATTATAATTATTTCATATAGTATAATCACATAAAATCACATTAAGAATGTAATACATGCTTTATAAAGGAATAATGAATGAAATAAGAGGTATTTATCTAAGTTAAGGAACCTATATAAAAGGAATAGTAACTTGACCTTTGGAATAGTAATAGAACACTTATGAATAGTAAACCAGACAAAAAAATAGTAACCTCACCTATGAAAGTATAAATAAAATTTTGTTTTCTTATAAATGAAAATATGATATATCTATATCTTGGAATAAGTAAATAAATGTTTTCGAAATGATAAATTAAGTGTTCGTATTTTTGTATGTTATAAATATTTAATTACATTTTTATAATTAATATAATGTTTGAAAAGAAAGTTTATTTTCAAAAAATGTATTTATAAATTAATATTTTTTTGTATTGTGATTATAAGATAATTTTATGAGACCTTCATTAGTTTTTCAAGGTGTTATAAAATCAGTTATAATTTTAAAATCAGTATTTTTCAAGTAAATGATGATTTTAATTAAAAAAAATAAATTTATCATATTTATAAAATTATTTTCATAAAATTGAGTTCATTTTTGAATTCTACACATCAAAAAATGGTTAGGTTTATTTTTTTAATTTTTATAAAATAGTTGAATTTTTGGTGAATTGTAAAATACAGTTTTTTACTGTATTTATACATTATAAGTTAAATATACTAATACTTGATTCATAATTGATGTAATGACACTAATATAGAAACTTAATTAATTATTTTAATATATTTGATGATAATTATAAAAATATTCATAGTCTTGATCCAAAATAATATACTATTGAATAAAATAATGAGAAAACACCCCTCTCATCAACTATAAATACCACCCCTCACCACCTATTCTCTTCACACCTCTCAAGCCTTGAGACTTGTAAAAATCACACTCAAATATATTCTCAAGACCCTACCCCATGTACAAGATATTTTTGTCTTAAAAAAAGTCCAAAACCAATCCTCTAAGGAGGTTCTCAAAAATAAGGAATCAAGAGGTAAAATACTCTTTGTTTTCTTTTAATTTATTTTCATGTTCCTTTGTTTTCTTATCTCCCACCTCCCCTAATAAAAATGGTATTATAACTCAAATACCTTAAATGTAATGTAATTTTATTATTCTAATGGAATAATTAATCATAATCTCTCTTTACCCCTATTTTTTTGTAATAAAAAGAAAACATCGTTCGTGATGTGTTTATTTATCACATTCAAGGACGATGAGTTTTCAATTTCCATTACCTCCTTCAAAACTGCTCATAAAACCATTTTTATGGTTAAACTAGATTATAATACATTTTTTACTACCTATTTAATGTTTTTAACCAATATATATAAATGATATTAAATAATGAAACAAAACTAGTACGTGATGATCGAAAACCCTTCAAATTAAACCAAGCGATTATCATTAAAGTTTTATCTAATGATTAATTCTCATTAAGTATAATAAAAGTAATTACATGAACAATTTATATTATGTAATTTCATTAATATAATATAATTTTACTTCTATAAATTCATTCCCATTTTACATGAACTTTCGTACTCTTATACAAACGAATCTATCATGAAAACCAAGAAAATGAACACTCCCAAACAATGAAATTGAACACTATTACACATAAAAGACCATAAATTATATTAATAAAATTATAATAAAAAAAATTCAAGTATAAAAGGGTTTTTGATTATTAATTAATGAATCTAACTTTATTATCCAAGAAATTAAGATCACTTGTGGAACCGTTTTGGACATAAGGTAAGGGATTCAACCCGAACCTCCATTATTCCTTCGGGTTACTCTTTATCTCTCTTTAACAAAATTAAATTATCTTTACTTTTTATGTAAATCATATAAATTATGTGTATATGTTTCAAAATAATGTATCAATATCATTTCATCCTTATTTTTTGGGGATATACATGTTTTTAAAAGGTTCCCTTCTCAATTCTCCCCGATAAGCAAACCTGATTAAAGGGAAATTCCCAAATTCTTACCCATTTTAAAGTGAACTAAATAATGTGTTTTAAGAATTATTTGGTTTTTATAAAATCAATCATTTTATTATGAAAACTTTCTTGGTTAACTTCTGGTTTCAAATAAAATATTATCCCCTTTTCTTCTTTAAATGCTCTTTAATATTTTCCTTAAATCGCATGGAATATTTTTATTTCCAAAGTTTTTTAAAAACATTTTTTAAATTTTATAAAATAATATTTTCATCACTTATCATGGTATATGACTATTTTACTTTATTAATTTCCATTTATTATTTAATTTCTTTCTTTCATTTACCCTTTTATGATACACCCATTTATTTTTCTTTATGACATGATTATGGTATCCATCTCTTTCCATGTGTAACCCTTATGTTTATTTTTCATTTGGAACACATATTCATGAACATTTTTTGATGGGTTATCCTAGATAATTCTTCAATTAATTGGATAATGTTTAGTCTCCTGAGGCATCATGTGCAACGGTCTTTGTGGTTAGCCTTGACTCATGCTCCATGTGCAACGGTCTAGGTGGTTAACCTTGACTCGTGTTCTTTCATTTGAAATGAGCCTTGAATCATGATTATTTCATATTTTATATTGTTTCCACATGTCTTATGGTACCATTATTACATATTTTATTCTTCCTTATGTACATTAATGACTTTTATGCCATCTTATTATTCCTTCTTACCCATGTTCTATGCTCTATTCTTATGTTTATTCCCACACTAGGATTTTTAGCTCACCCCTTTGTTCATGTTATCCACAGGTTATCCTATGTAGATTTTAGGTATCAAAGGAAGTTATGAGCTCATAATTGATGATAAATAAATAATTGTTTTATTACTCCCATGTTTTTCAATTTTATGTACCTAGTCTTCCAAAGACACTAGACTTTACGATCCTTGGATTGTAATTTGATATTTAATTATATTTAAAATCATGTAATTTATTTGTAAAAGTCTAGGGTCACCATAAAAATCACATTAAAACATACTAATCTTCCAATTTATCTAATCCCTAATCTGATACCAACTATAACATCCCCATACCCATACTTCTGGATCCAGTGCTAAAAATATAATCTTTACATTTCTGGATTTAATATTGATAAATGTGGACCAATTTTATCCTTCAAAAATTTAAAACATAAATATTGGATCACTTAAATAACCAAATACCTTTTTGGTGTATATTTATAGAGAATTAGGATAAAATCTTACATAACAATACCCATGTATTTAAGGGAGAATTTTCTCCACCAAACAAGTTCTTTATAAAGAAAAATGGGATTCATTAAAGGTAAATCCTAGATCAAGAGACCTAGATTTATTAACATTTATACTCGCCTCTAAGCCCTGTGATTTTTTTTGAAAATGTGAGATTAACACAAAAATACCTATGAGGGACATTTAAACAAAATAAAAAAAAACACATTAGTCTATTTCAAAACCATGAGATCATATAAGATATCTTTTCCTTTAATATAATAAAATTTTATCTCAAAGAATCATTTAATTACACATAAAATTAGATTTAATACACAAATTTTATCATAAAAAACTTTATAAAAGTATAAGGTCAAATCATAATCAAGATAGTTTCTTATAAAACATTATAACCAAAGAAAAACATTTTATTTAAAACATATATTTAAACACTCCTTAAAAAATAAAATTATATTACCTTATGAAATTAAAATATTACCATATAAAATCATTATAAATCATAGAAAAATTATGTATGTTCATTGGGACATCATATTTGTATTATCTTTATAAGAACCCTTATAAGAACCCTTATGTTGGTCGGAGTAGATGACTCAAGAGGGGGGGGGGTGAATTGAGTATCTATGAAAACTTCTGTTAAAAATGGGTTCTATAAAATAAAATCCCCCTATTAAAATAAAATCAAAGTCAGTTTGTAGTGAATTTATAAAAGTCCTAAAGGTTCAATAAGTTTCTCAGAAGATTGATTAGTTCTCATATTTTCCAATATAAAGATTAGTCAAACTTTTGAAACTAATATACTGATTCAAAATAGATATAAACACTTTCTAAACTAACAATCAAAGTTCAGTTTATCTTAATGTGAAACATACATATCATATTAAAACACAAGACAAACTACACATCAGATAAAATAAGATGTTTAGTCTCAAGATGAGACTTAGTCCTCTCCACTTGGTGATCACCTGCCACCAAGAAGTTTATATTAATAGACTTTTGATCCACACCCTGGATCGGGGTTCACAACAGCACACAGGGCTGTCCAGGTTACACTTGACCTATACCACAATTATTTATGGGAAAACTAACAACCAGATCACACAATATCTATTCCACTATTCTACATGAGATACAAGAGTAAAATGATATTGAGTGTGAGGATATTTTGGTGTCCTTCAGTTATGCTCTGGAGACAGTGTGTGTGACACAAAAAGATGCACACACTAATCAAAAATTAAACAGAAGATCACAAAAGAGTTATTAAAGAAGAATATAGTTTATAAATATTTGTGTGTTATGCGGTAAAGCTATGGACTCATTGGATGTAGGGACAAAGATATTCGAGTCCTCTTCTGGAAGTTGTATTCAGAACAGAGTATCGTAGTTTTTGTAATCTAGATTCTAGGTGTGAAAAGGGACAACTCTTCAATGTCAGGATATAGAGTGAGCTTCAACAGGTTGTTTCTTGTAATATTGAAATTTTTGTGTGCTCAAACTTTGAGTTATTATATTCATAATATCTTTCATATTTTTACATCCAGCCATTTTGTTTTTCTATTAGGTTCCGAGAGAGAGTGAGAACAAACACTTTTAAGGATGAGGTTGTAGTCCTTTTATACTTCAAGATCCTGTAGGAATGGAGATCTCCCCATGTGCAGGTTCCTCTTATTGTCTACAGATAGTCCTACAGAAAACATTAAATAATGCCAGAAACATTAATTTATCTAAATATGACCATTAGAAATAAATTTGAATTAGTTATTTATGACTATCAGTGAGTCATTTGAATCGGTCTGTCATCTTCGGTCTGTTAGCATCAGTGTGTCATCATCGGTCTGTCATCTTCAGTATGCTAACATCGATCTGTCATCTTTAGTTTGTTATCATCGGTGTGTCCGCATCGGTGTGTCGAACATTGGTGTGTCGAACATCGATGTGTCGAACATTGGTGTGTCAAATATCGGTGTGTCAAACATCAATGTGTCAAACATCGGTGTGTTGAACATCGATGTTAGGGACTCTGAAAAGCTTATGAAGTTTTTGTCCTATACGTAACATTAATAGACTATGTGACATCCAAAAACACATGTATAAATACACTTGTAAACATATTGATTCATATATATATAGGTTATTGACTTATTGAAGTATATAGTTCTGTATGACATAATTTATTTATGTAGAAATATTAAATGGAATGACATAGTAGAATTGGTAGATTGATATTATATGTGATTATGAAACCTTCTATGGCATAGAGGGGAAAAAAATTAACCCCTTTTGATAATAAAAAATTATGGTATACATGAAAATATAAAGAATAAAGAAAAAACAGAACATATCATACTTCACTGAATTTGATTATTCAATATAACTAAAGCCTTCCCTTGTGTGAGTGTTTTAAACAAAGACCCCCTTAATAAATGGATTATGATGATTACATTCCATGTGTCCTATACCAGAATTTATCCCCTTAAATTAATAATGTATGCCTTTTCTCCCCCTTTTAGGATTAGTAAAATGAAATGAAAAGGAGAAAGTAATAGGAGAAATATCACAAAAAATTGTTTCCATTAAGAAGCAGAAGAGTAAAGTCCAAACAAAAGAACAAATCCCTATCAAAGACACAATACAACACTAAGTGTTTGGCTTCTAAGGGGCTTTGAATTTATTTTAACGATTCGGAGGAGGAGGAGAAGGTTTGGGAGTGGCAGAGGGAAGAGGCAGTCTGAAGATAACACCAGGCAGGGCAATGCTTGTAGGGACATTAGCTGCAATACTAGGTTGTCTTTCTGACATCACGCGACTGGGAGATTGCTCTGTAATGACCGGTCAAATCTAGGAAAGAGCCTGAGAGACAATCATTTGAGCAGTAGGCCTAGAGGTTGTACCAATGGAAGCAGTAGGAGGAAGCAAAATTGCTTCAGCTTAAACATGTAGATATGGCTTAATGAGGTTGATGAAATCATTGATGATTTCACCACCATATTTCATGGCTTTCTCGAATTCATCCTTATTCTCCATGAATTTATTCATCAAAGGGGTAAACTCCTTCAATTGAGTAACTTTATTCTGGAATGCTTCTGTGACTGGAGGTATTCCGATATTTTCTGCTAGAAACTTGAAGCTATTTATAAGAACATGCTTGGTATAAATCATATTAAAGTACTTATCCACTTTCTCTCTAATATATTTATGAGCAGTAGAGGATTTATTTGTGCACTTCCTAACCATGTTTTACACAAGGTCTATATTTATGTGTACCTTTTCAAGAGTTTATTTGTCTAAAACACTCTGAAGATTTTGGAGTTCCTCTCTCATCACAGCCTTGAGAGACTACAGATCAGTAAGAGAACCTTTCCCACTCCTAGAGATGGATAGGCCAGTAATCATTTTTCCAAGATCCTCTTTCAATTTATTCATATCTACACTTAGTAGATGAGTTACCAAGTTCCTAAGAACTTTCAGTACACCACTAAAGGAGGTCTTGAAATCAGAGGTTAGAGAATTTAACTCATTTATCATCTTCCTTACCTCTTCTATTAGCAAGGTATTATGCCTAATGATGGTTTCTACTGTGGTAATGATATTTGGTTGAATCTCCTAGATCACCATCCTTGCAATATTTACTACATCGTCATCTGAAATACCTATTGAAGTGGAGGATTCACTTCTGAATCCAACTGAGTCTTTCAATGACTCACATATATCATTTTGGAAATGTTCCAAATCAGACTTAGTGACATAGTCACTAGGAACTGTCTATGCTACTGGCTCTATTGCTGGAGGTGCAATTGGTGGAATAGGTGCATCAGGTTATGCTTCAGCTTGGGCCTGTGGAGCAGGAGGATAAGGCACCCTCCCTTCATCTGAGACATATTTCATCCCAAAAAGAATATATCCAGGATCATTATTACACTCGAGTACAGGCCCAGTCTCTTGGCTCAATACTATCAATCATGATCCTTCTTCCCTGAGGCTCATGAACAACTTCATCTTCATCAACTTCTTCATCCTTTCCTCTATCCATAAAAACGCTTCTAGGTACAGTTACCAACTGAAATTGATGTTCTGCATGTGCTCCAACCACTTCAACTTCTCCAGGAACTCCCTCAATTTGAGGCACTTGATCCTTAGTTTCTTCCTCTTGGCCACCATCCATAAGTTCATTCAATTTCTGAATGATTTCTTGTTTTTCAGCATTAGGATGGGGTGATCTGTCCTCATGACCAGCATCTCTATGATCAACAGCCTCCTGTTCAACAGGCTCAACACCATCACCCGCTACATGTACAAATTCCTCACTGGATCTGTCAACTACTTATTGTCCCACTTTTAAAGAATCACCTACATGATCATCATTTCCTCCTTAATCCTCCTCCTCCTCCTCCTCATCAAACTCCTCATCTGATTTACTTACATAACCTTCAACACCAGTAACCTTGGTCTCTTCCTCATCCTCACCACCTTACAAAGGTTCTCATGAGGGTAAGTATATAGGTGGAATAGAAGGTCCATAAGACATGTCTTTGGGACTTTCAGCAATATCAAGATCACTCCTGTCATCAAAAGGAGATCCTTCTTCCCATGACACTTCATTATCAAATTCCTCATTAGAATCAACAGGTTCTTCTCCTGGTTTGAGACCTAGATCAACTTGATCCTTTGGTCTGGTAGGATGGTTAATTGGATTAAAATCCTCATATAGCCTTTTCTCATCACCTACCCAGCGTTTATTCCAAGGGTTCCAGAAGATATTAATCCTTTTACAAATATCTTTTTGAAGACATAAACCACTACATGAACTTATCACTTCATCTCCATCTTCTACACAACCTAAATTTTTTAACATTGCAGAGATCATCCTCGGATAGTACAATAAAGTTTCCTTCTTTCATGGTTTTATCAAACTAGATACATGCACCATTAGATACCTACACATTTTCACTTTTATCCCATGTTTCAATAGATATATCAATAATTCATTATGACACTTTACAACAGAGAAATCTCCCTTGGGAAGATTTTATGTTGTATAAACTTAAAAAGTAATCTTACTTCTCCCTCAAATTCACTTACATTGGTCCTCTTAGATTCTCCATTTCCAGTCAAATCCTTTAGATAATCTTTATAAGAGAACAATTCAGAGGAAGGTGGAATATTACCCAGATAATCATCATAGACACCTTCATGAGGATTCTCTAAGCACTCATCCCATTACTTAGATGAAAAATCTATTTCCTTTCCCTTTACTGCTGACTTCATCCTCACTTCCCCAGCTTCATCTAGGGATATTTTCAAATGTCAATAAAACTTGTGTACTATATGGGGATAATAAGGACTTTCATTATTATAGAACCAGCTTATCCACCCTTGAGATTCCAGAACTCTTAATAAAATTGACTTGCTTGACAAAATCCACTGAGCATACACTTCTTTTTCAGTTGTAACCACTTGGCTTTCCAAGCTTGGTTTTGCAGTCCCACTGGACTCACCCTTCTGACGCTTATCAGATGGAGATTTTCTTGGCTCTTCCAAAGTGTGCTTGGTCCTTTCCATTTTGAGGTTTTTAGATAATGAAGAAGTTTAGATGATGAGGGTTGATAGATAGAGTGACAAAGGGTAGAAGGTTTTATGGAAGAGGGAATGTCAAAGGTCGAATTTGATTGAATTTGATTCATCATTTAGGGATCATAAAAACATAAAGCATAAAATTTAAACACGAAAAAAACAACGTCATTTTTAAAAATAGATATAATTTCAAAAAAGTCCTCAAATATATAAGTGTTATTGAATTGATTTTAAACGATCAGTTTCAAGAGATCGGTTTCATAAGATCGGTTTCATGAGGTCAGTTTCAAGGATCAGTTTCATGAGATCAATTTCAAGGATCAGTTTCATGAGATCAATTTTAAGGATCAGTTTCATGATATTGGTTTCAAGGATTAGTTTCATGAGATTGGTTTAAAGGATCAGTTTCATGAGATCGGTTTTAAGGATCAGTTTCATAAGATCAGTTTCAAGGATAAGTTTCATGAGATAGGTTTCAAGGATCAGTTTCAAGGATCGGTTTCATGAGATCAGTTTCAAAGATTAGTTTCATGAGATCGGTTTCAAGGATTAGTTTCATGATATCAATTTCATGATATTGGTTTCAAGGAATGGTTTCATGAGATCGGTTTCGAGGATCAGTTTCATGATATATTAGAGATTTATCATTATTAGTTGATGTATGATGTATTTTGTTCTCTCAGAATTTAAGGGTTTAGTGAATATATCAGCAAGATGATGCTCAGTACCAATAAACTCAAGAGTTATATCACCTTTTTGATAACGATCTCTCAAAAAGTGATGTCTTACATCAATATGATTTGTTCTTGAATGAGAAATTTTATTCTTAGAGATGTTAATAGCACTTTTGTTCTCACAGTTTAGGGGGATATGTTTGAATTGAAATCCATATTCTAATAAGGTGTGTTTTATCCAAACAATTTGTGCACAACAACTACCAGCAGCAATGTATTCTGCTTCAACAGTTGATATTGCAAATGAATTTTTCTTTTTTACTACACCATGATATTAGATACTTTCCCAAAAAGTGACATGTTCTAGAGGTACTCTTTCTATCTAACTTACGTCCACCAAAATTAGAATATGAATATATAACTAAATCAAACGGTTGTCCTTTTGGATATAATAGTCCAATGTTAGTTGTATAATTGAGGTATTTAAAAATTATTTTAACAGCATTTAAGTGTGAATCTTTTGGGTTTTCTTGAAATCTGACACACATACACACACTGAACATAATATTTTTCCAAATAGCAGTTAAGTACAACAAACTTCCTATCATTCCTCTGTAATCAGTTTGATCAACTGATTTTCCATTTTCATCAAGATCCAACTTATATGTAGACCTCATAGGAGTTTCACTACTCTTAATGCTATCAAATCCATATCTTTTCAAAATATCTTTTGTGTACTTACTTTGATTTAAAATAATACCTTATTTGTTTTAAAATATTTCAAATCAAAGAAAATATTTAAGTTCACCCATTAAACTCATTTTAAACTCGCTTTGCATTATTTTTAAAAAATCATTACATAAAGAATTTTTTGAATATCCAAAGATAATATCATCTACATATATTTGGGCTATTAAAAATTCTTTTGAAATTATTTTTATAAATAAAGTGGGATCTGAAATTCCTTTTGTAAAGCCTTTAGAAATAGGAAAATTACTCAACCTTTCATACCAAGCTCTTAGAGCTTGTTTCAAACAGTATAAAGCTTTTGATATTTTGAACACATGATTTGGAAAATGTGGATTTCTAAAACCTTGGGTTTGTTCAAAAAAAACATCCGCAATTATATAACCATTTAATAATACACTTTTGACATCCATTTGATAAAGTTTAAAATCCAAGTGTGTTGCATAGGAAAGTAAGATCCTAATTGCCTTAAGTCTAGCTACTCGAGCAAACGTCTCTTCATAATCAATTCCCTCTTCTTGATTATATCCTTGTGAAAATAGTCTAGATTTATTTATAACTATATTTCCATCTTCATGTACTTTATTTCTGAACACCCATTTGTTTCCTATGGTCAAAGTATCCTTAATTATATCTACAAGATTATAAAAATTATTTCTTTAAAACTGATTAAGTTCTTCTTGCATGGTTATTACCCAAAATTTATCATTGATCACATCATTGATATTTTTAGGTTCAAGCCATGACAAGAAAGCTTGATGTTCAACCTGGTTTCTCAAGGAAGCTCTCATTTGTGTTCCTCTATCTAAATCTCTAACAACAGTATCCAGGGGATGATTCTTAAGGTTCCTAGTTGGTCTAGAGAAGTTTGGACTTGATATTTCAGGTTGTCCAGGTTGATCTGGTTCACTATGGTTAGGATCTAAAGAATCTTCAGAACTAGATGTTTTCACAGATTCCTTCACATGATGATTTGAGGTTTTATCATTAATGTACATATTGGACATATCCTCTTCAATATTTTTTAGGGAGGTCTTGGGCTCATGCAGATCTTCTTCATCAAACTTGATATGTACAGATTCCTCCACACATTTGATTTTCTTATTAAATAATCTATAGGATTTACTTGATGTATAATATCCAATAAATATTCCTACATCACTTTTGGAGGCAAATTTATCTAAATTACCTTTAGTGTTCAGAATATAAACTTTACATCCACACAATTTAAAATAGCCTACTTCAGGTTTCCTATTATTCAACAAATCATAAGGTGTTTTCTTAAGGATGGGTCTAATTAAGACTTTGTTTATTATGTAACAAGATGTATTAATAGATTCTACCTAGAAATAAATGGGTAGGTCATATTTATTAATATTATTTTGGGAAATTTCCTGTAAGGTTCTATTTCTTCTTTCTACCACACCATTATGTTAAGGTTCCCTAGGAGCAGAGAAATTATGATTATAGCCATTTTGTGAGAAAAAAACTTCAAAATATTGATTCTCAAACTTACGTCCATGATCAATTCTTAAGGATTTAATCTTAAGTCCATTGAGATTTTCTAAAGTCCTAGTATACTTGGTAAAGTGTGAACAAGTTTCACTTTTGGGAGCTAGGAAAAATGTCCAGGTATACCTAGAGAAATCACTTACAAGAACATAAACATAGTGATTCCCATTGAGACTCGAAACTCTAGATGGTCCAGACAAGTCCATGTGAACCAACTCAAGAGGTTGAGAAGTAGTTACTTCTTTCTTTGGTTTGAAAGAGATTTTATGCTGCTTTCCTTTTTGACAAGGATTACATACTTTATTGTTTGGAAACTCTAATTTGGGCAAGTATTTAACTAAAACTTTTCTAGTTAAATTCTTAAGAGAGTGTATATTGCAATTTCATAGTCTTCTATGCTAGATCCAAGACTCTTTGTGAAATGCATTTAGATAAGAGACATTATATAAGGCTAGCATGTCTAGATTTATAGCATATACATTATCATTTCTAAAAGCAGTAAATACTAAATTATTCTTGGAATAAAAAACATGGAATGAATCATTTATGAATTTAACATTAAATCCATCATCATAAAATTGAGATATTATGATCATATTATACTTTATTCCATCAATATACAACACTTTAGAAATTAAAATAGAGTTAGGGTTACCAATCTGGCCTAGGCTGATGATTTTTCCTTTACCATTGTCACCAAATGTGACATGTCCTCCATCAATCTTGATAAGACTTTTAAGGCTTAAAAAATACCCTTTCATATGTCTTGAAGAGACACTTTACAAGTGCCAAAACTTTTTATTGGAGATCTTTAGGCAGTTAACCTACTAAACAGTTCATCCAAGAAACAACTTTGGTACCCATATTTGTCTGGGTCCACATACATTTGTGATATAAGTATTAGGAACCCACAACTATATTATGGGATTAATATATGTAGAATATATAGTTTTTAAAAAATAAACTCTATTTGGTCATAAATATTTGGATACAGTAAAAGAATTTTTTGAATAAGAACCTGCTATAAAATTCTAGTTTTTAAAAGTGATAGTAGATTTTATAGATTTGGTTAAAAAATGTGATTTGGATAAATTCCTTTGACCTAGTTGATATCCTATCCCAGACGTATACTTAGGAGCTATTTTTTACTAATCATTTGAGTAAGAGTATTTTTCCCATTAGTACACTTCTCTAAGTATTTCTTCATTTTCTCATTAGACATTTTTAACTCATTGTTTTCCTTGATTAGTTGACCATTTTTCTCTTTTTTAGTTGCAAGTTCAGAGTTAGCAGTCACAGTAAGAGAATGTTGTTTCTTTAAATATTTATACTTGTGTTTCAACTCATTAAATGTTTCTTATATCATGTTTCAATATTCGAATAATTCATCATTTGTCATATTCTTAGACTCACTTTCAGAATAATAAAAATTATGTAAAGTAGAGTATATGGTTACCTTAATTGTTTTTTTTCATAAAACACATATTAGCCATATCATATTTCTCATTTTGAGAAGATATAGATTCACTTGTTCTATCCTCGAAGGCACTCCATGTGGCCTTAATTGATTTCTTATACCTTATATCCTTATTTTTATACTTTTTCTTGTATTTAATCTTTAGATAGTCAACCTTGACATGTCCTTTCCTTTTACATTCATATAAAATTATCTCTTTTGATTTCTAATTTTTCTTCCAATACTTTTTCAAATTTCTCTTGTTATCATACTTTCCTCTGTATTTGGAATTTTTGAAAAACTTAATTTTCCTATTAAATTTCTTGAATCTTCTAGCCAACTGGGCCATTTCTTCCTCACTGTCTGAAGCTACTTCATCACTGCTTGAGCTTTCAAAAGAAGCTTAAACTTTCTCTTTGTCTTTAATTTTATATGTAGTTGTCTTGAAAGTTACAGAATTTTGTTTTGGTTCATCCACTTCTTGATTCAACTTCAATTCATCTTCATAAATAATTAATTTTCCAATAAATTCCTTCACTGGCATCTTTTCAATGTTGCACAATTCCCTGATAGACACAGAAGTTCCACACCATCTTTTTGGTAAGCATCCCAGAATCCACACAATCTACTCTTTAGCTGTTACTTATCTTCCTAAAGAAATCATGGTATTCAAAATTTCATTGAACCTAAGATAAATATTAGAAATATACTCATCATGATTCATTCTGAAGTTGTCATATTTAATAGTATAAGTATTTAATCTCATTTATTTAACATTAGATGTCCCCTCATGAGAAATGGACAAAAGTGTACCAAATCTCATGTGTAGTTTTACAAGCAGAGATGTGATTAAACTCTTCATCTCCTAGTGAATAGTACAAAGCATTCATTGCTTTATAATTATTAATATAGGTAGTCTTGGTAGGTTCATCCCAAGTGTTTATAGAAGTTTTAGGAATTTCATATTTACTTTCAATAGTAGTCCAGATTTCAAATCCCATGTTTTCTAGATGTATTTTCATTTTAGTCTTCCACTGAGCAGAATTAGTTACTTTAAAGAAAGATGGTATATTGGTAACAACCCCTTATAATATATTTTCCATGATACATATTGTAAAAAAATTTCAAAGAGATAAAAATTTAGAAATAACAGAAATATTGAGATCTTTGAAAAACAACTATAATCATAGTTGACATGATTTGAAAACCTCTGATACCAAATGTTGTTCCGAGTAGATGAATAAAGAGGGGGGTTGAATTGAGTATCTATAAAAATTTCTATTAAAAATGAGTTCTTTAAAATAACACCCCCTATTAAAATAAAATCAAAGTCAGATTATAGTGAATTTATAAGCCCGGAAGGTTCAATTAGTTTCTAAGAATATTGATTAGTTCTCAGCTTTACCAATATAAATATTAGTCAAACTTTTGAAACTAATCTACTGATTCAAAACATATATAAACACTTACTAAACTAACAATCAAAGTTCAGTTTATCTTAATGTGAAACAAGCATATCAGATTAAAACACAAGACAAACTGCACATCGGATAAAACTATAGGTTCAGTATCAAGATGAGACTTAGTCCTCTCCACTTGGTGATCATATTACACCAATAAGTTTATATTAATAAACTTTTTACTCACACCCAAGATCAGTGTTCACAATAGTACATAGGGCTGTCCAGGTCACACTTGACCTCTACCACAGTTATTTTTGGGAAAACTAACAACCGGATCACACAGAATCTCTTCCACTGTTCTACATGGGATACAAGAGTAAAATGAGATTTAGTGTGAGGATATTTTGGTATCCTTCAGTTATGATCAGGATACAGTGTGTGTGACACAAATAGATGAACACACTGCTCAAAAATTAAACAAAAGATCACAAAATAGTTATTAAATAAGAATAGGGTTTATAAATCTATGTGTGTTATGTAGTAAAGCTCTGGACTCAATGGATGTAGGGAAAAAGATATTCAAGTACTCTTCTGAAATTTGGATTCATAATAGAGTATCAGGGTTTCTGTAATCTAGCTTCCAGGTGTGAAAATGGTTAGCTCTTCGATGTCAGGATATAGAGTGAGCTTCAGTAGGTTGTTTCATGTAATATTGAACTTCTTGTGTGCTCAAACTTTGACTTCTTCTATTTTAAATATTTTTTATATTCACATAGCCAAACTTTTTGTTTTTCTAGTAGGTTTTGAGAGAGAGAGAGAGAACAAACAATTTTAAGGTTGAGGTTGTAGTCCTTTTATAATTTAAAATCTAGTAGGCATGAAGATCTCCCCACGTGCATATACCTCATACTATCTACGGATAGTCCTATAGAAAACGTTAAATAATGTCAGAAACATTAATTTGTCTAAATATTACCGTTATAAATAAATCTGAATAAATAAATTTGAATTAGTTATTTAGGGATATCAGTGAGTCATTAGCATCGGTCTGTCATCTTTGGTCTATTAGCATCAGTGTGTCAGCATCGGTCTATCATCTTTGGTCTATTAACATCGGTCTGTCATCTTTAGTCTATTAGAATCGATGTGTCTGTATCAGTCTATAATCTTAGGTCTGTTAACATCGGTCTTTCATCTTCAGTTTGTTAGCATCGATGTGTCAGCATGAGTGTGTCGAACATCGGTGTGTCGAACATCGGTGTGTCGAACATCGGTGTGTCAAACATCAATGTGTCGAACATCAGTGTAGGGGACTTTGAAAATCTTATGAAGTGTATGTCTTATATGAAACATTACTAGACTAAGTGACATCCAAAAACACATGTAAAAATACACTTGTAAACATATTGATCCATATATATATATAGGTTGTTGACTTATTAAAGTATATAGTTCTGAATGACATAATTACATATTGATTCATATATATATATATATAGGTTATTGACTTATTTAAGTATATAGTTCTGTATGAAATAATTGATTTATGTAGAAATATTAAATGTCTTGACATAGTTGAATCAGTAGATTGACATTATTTTTGATTATGAAACTTACTACGGCATAGAGGGGCCAACACCTTACAAATGGAATAACTTACTCTATTAATTAGAACATAATCCTTCAGAGAATAATCATCACCCAATGTATTAGAGAGATATATAAGTCTCACACATCATCATAAACAATGAATAAGGACCATAAAATACATGAAATGTATACAATCTTATATTTACATCATCAAAATCATAAAAATATACTTTTGAACCCATAAGTAAAACATTCTTGGATATTGATATATCCCATTCCTTTAAAACCCAATTTTCAAAACAAAAGTACCCACAACAAAGGTAAGGAGGGGTTTTATTTGAAAAAAATATGAAATATTATAATTTAATCAAAACATCAAATAAAATTTTTAGTGTTAGCAAAATACCTCGATGTTGTATATGTTAAAATAGAACATTAATTTTTCCTTTTGTAAATAAAGTCAAAATATCTTATATAAAATACGTAAAAATATTCATTTTTAAAACCTTTGAAATAAATTAAAAATATAAATAAAATTTCATTTATAATTTATTTATGTCAATATAAATACATCCATAAAAGTTTTTTAAGAATACATACATTGAGGAAAAATATTTAGCAATTAAATCTTTAAAACATTTAAAATGAAGTTTTAACCTAAAGTGTCCCTTACCCTAAGGTTGAATTATCACATATGTTCTTTATATTCATAAATAATAAAATGAATTTAATTATTTAATTTATTAATAACCTTTTTAAATTTTATCATTCCTTTAATTTCACTTATATCCATGTTATTCTTAATTACTTAATCGGTACTGTAGTAGCCGGAACTATTCACCTTGGGCCACCAGTTTGGGCTTAGAGTCCTTATGGCCTTCGGGCCACATAGGACTTCAAGTCAGTAAGGTTTTTGGGCCACCTTTAAGTCCTTAGGGCCACCTCAAGGCCTTCGGGGCACATGATTAGTGCAGTTTCCCCAAACAGACCTACAGAAAAGGAGCAGCTCCAGAGGAGGATTCAGAGAAAGTGCACTCACTAGAGAAGAACCAGATGGATTTGTCAGAATGAGAGGGTATGGTTATTACATCGGTACTAGTCTATACTTTCACAGGAAGCCTAGCCCGACGGACATGTGAAGGTGTAGAGCTACTATCACGATGCAAATGATGGGGAGGGGTAGTTCCTTGTAGATAGTCTGGTTGAATTCCCTAAGGCCTTTGGGTCATGTAATATCCTAAAGATGAAGGGCCATGTAATCTTTGAGACTACGGGCTTTGTAAGGGTTCCCCCTCATCCCTTGAAGGGGGAGGGGTGTTATAAAAAAATCAATAAAAATGAAGGCCTTCAGGCCATTAGGACATGTATGCCGAGCAATGATTTCATTTTCTATAGGATGAAAAATGTCATGACCCCATACCGCTAAAGGTACCCATCCTAGGATTATTATGAGATAAGGAAGATCATAATGTCCAAATCCCTCCTCCAATAGGCCACATGATAGTGAAAATCATCGTTTGTATATTATATAAAAAAATGGGAGGTATTAGCCTTAAATATTTGAGAAGAAAATAGAAAATATAAAAAATCAAAATGAATCCTGCGCATAAAAAATTAAAGAGATATCCCAAAACATACAATTAATTTCAAAAAAAAGTAAAGGAAACTATAATCACCAAAAAATAATCCTTGGTAGTGACCACAAAAGCTGAAATGGATCCTCAATAACCCATGAGCTAGTAATACCAAGCCAGATCACTAACCAACTCTTTCAAACTAGAAAAATAGTTTATAAATACATATTGTGATTATAACAAGTATACTTAGTAGATCCTCACTGGATCTTCTCATAAAAAAGATAAAGAAAGTATGATAAAGCCCAGTGAACAATAAGTGAAGCAAACTCATCACCTAAACAACTATTCTAAGTTCATATCCTCACTATTTCAATCTATCACCAATAATTATATTCAAGTGAATATATAATATAATATCAAAATAAGGTACCCCACTACCACTTCCCCACTAGTTTATCGCTCTAACCCAATATCACATGTCTTGAGTCATATATCTCTAAAAGTAATCCAGCTCGAAGATACATGTGATAATGTATCATACCATGTACCCCATGAATCACATTATCTCTTCACATACCATGAACCTCGTTCATCACAACATCTCATAATTCCACGCCACAACTGTAGATAGTAACCATGTAGATTCTAGGATCCACTACAGCCCGTAGGTAGTGTATTATACCTCATGTCATCATATCCCATACACATAATACCTATAATAATCCATAGGATACTATATCCAGATATACATGTGTGTGAAATAACCAAAATACATCTTATCCCTCTACACACATATATGAGACAAGTAACCACCTTGAATACCAGCACATAATACTACCAAGAGAAGAGAGTGGGGTTAGTGGGGTCAGTTTTCCATCCATTCCTCACCAACCTTGATACTAGGGGAATAACCCTCCTAGAGATCACTAAGTGTCAGTTACCCTACCCTCAGGAACAACTATAAATTCATATTTTAGCGATTGTTTATTAAACCACTGCTAAAAATATTTCAAGAATATAGTACATGTTTTTTTTAAAAACTGCTTCTAAATTTTATCCATTTGTTAAAAAATACACTTTATCCAAATCCCCCTTTCTACCAAGCCCCCCCTTCTCCCCCGAGAAACCCCACTCTAACCCAATCACCCATCTACCTCAAGACCTCACTTCTACAAAATTTACCCCTTGATTGGTGCTCTTCTTGTTTCCCCCCTCGTTGATGCTGTTGTTTCCCCCAAGCCCCCATCTCTTGTAGGTGCTCTATTTTGCCTCAACCCCCCAGACAAAGCGATCATCGTATATGAGGTTTCTCTAGAGCCCCCAAACACTCACACTCACTATCTCTAGTGATTATGTTTATTCTGATCACCCATAACCCTCACCTCCATTGTCTTTATAGTTTCCCCTGATCCCTTACCCTTGCCCTCATCGCCTACAACATCTTCTACCATGAGCCATCCCTACCAGGAGGTCATCAGGTAACACCTAGACTGGGTACCCCATAAATTCTATGGAATGTTACTTCAGTATTCACTTATTTTTAAATCTTACTTAATATAGGGATGATATAATCTTCTAATCACTTGGATTCCTTCCAATATAGCAGAATTTACTTAGGTGAATCTATGTTAAGCAGTGGGTTTTGCTTCCTAGATTTTTTCTCTTCAATTTACAATAGTGTTTACCTAATTCTAATAACTTTAATTCCCTTGGAAAGAATTTTATTAATTGATTTTATATTTTTAAATGTATTTTAAAGAATTTAATAGCATATTTTGCATCCTTAGTAGGCTCTAAGATGTTTTAAATTGTTATTTCACATGTCATGGGTGTGTCACAAGCTAACTATTTTTGAAAATTTCTAAGTGGATCTTTTAAATTTCTTCAAGTATTTTGAATTTTTTTTCTTATGCATTTATATTTTTATAGAGAACCATTTTTGGTTTTTTAATAGGTTTCATGTGGTTTCAAGAATTTTCATAGACCTTTTTCAAATTCAAAGTGTTTGTTAAAATGCATATTTAAATTTATTAAAGGTTTGTAAATATTTTTATGTCACATTTGATGCCAATTCATTTTAACATGCAGTGTGTGATAAATTAAATGTGTGTTTGTAAAAAATATATGGTTAGAAATCATTTTAAATGTTCAATACCATTGGGTATTTAAGTTTCCATGAATGTTTTAAATGAAAAAATTGAAGTATTATGAAAGGGTGTGTGGCATATATTACTATCTAAAATAATGGGGTTTATCATTTTAAAAAATTATTTTAAAAAATGTTTTAGATTCTAAATGGTATTTTAAGTTTTGTTTGAAAAATAGTTTCTAAAAGGCCATCTGAAATGTTGTTTTCTAATAGTGTGAAAATTATTTAGCCTCTTAAACACTTTTTTGGAATACCTATTTACACATTAAGTTATGTTTGTTTATAAATGTGTGAGACCCTCAATTGAGCCTCATGTATTTATTATACCTATTGTGTCTTGTTACCCCTTGGTGGATATTTAGAAATTGTTAGGCATATTTTGATGATTTTTTATAGGTGTGAAATCTGTTGGTTCATGTGAGGATGTAGGAAATGAGGTGTGGGATGTTATAAATGCATTATTTTTGTCTATTTTATTCTTATTTCTTACATCCACTATTTCTATGTCATGGAAGTCCTAGTAGACTCAAAGGGACCCTATAAGTACAAACCCTATTATATATTTTTCTACATAGTGTATGAACCCAATTGGACCAAGTGATAGGACTATATGTTTTATGTAAACCAGAGTACGGTGGAAATAATCAAGGATTTATTTTGAGATCCATGATCGTGATAGAGCCTTATTTGTTCTACAGGACTATCGGGACTTAAAATGTTCAATAGTTTCTACCTAGGTTTATTTTTTCTAGTTAAGGATCCGTATATGTGAGTATTAGGAGATACCAATGATACTTAGGTTCCTCCAAAGAAATATTTAAGTGATTTGAGTATTTTCTTATTTGTATTTCCCTAGTTCTTTTAATCATGGAAGCTTGTTGATTGTATTATTTTGTTTTTATACCTTGATATATTAGTGCCTATTTATGATGTTGTATCACATTATGTATATTTTGGTTCACTTTAAAATGGGTTTTTAAAAGTTTGTTTTTAAAAAGGAAAAAAATGAAAAGTGTGGGATAAATAATGATATCGATTGTTTATAGATTTAAGGCATGATTACTACTTTGTTATGTATAGTGAAGTATGAAACAATAGATATTAATTATATTTGTTATTGTTCATCATTTAATAAAGTGATATCTTTGTTTTATTCCATTCCATAATTTATAAGTTTATCATGAAACATGCCATTTCACTTATTGGACATGTTGAGTAAGTTAAATGCATTTATGTTGTTGTTTATGAAAACATAACCTCTTGTATTCATATTATTTATTCTATGTCTTATACACCATTTCTCATGATATTAGTATGTATTTTTAATGGAATCTACCATATCTCATACTTTTTTTTTGGTTTCCTACAAGTATGAATTGGTTGTTTTTTAATCAAGATATTATGAATCATTTGGAATTGTACTAGTATGAATTAGAAATTTCCTATGAGATCTCTTATCCTTTATTTAGTTTTATACTAGTATGTTAATTTTTCTCATTTTACTTCTCTTATATCCTTTTTTTCATACTACTAGTTTGAATTAGTTTCTTTATATGAAATAAATTTCAATTGTTTTAGTTTATTATTAATGTGAATCAGTTGTTCCCTATTTCACCTGCTTTACTTTTCTTGTCTTACTAGTAGTATGAAATATATTTTTGTTATTTAATTCCACATGAATTATTTATAATTAAATTAATATTCCTCAATGGTAATTTATATCATGCCATGGGCATTCTTTATATTTCTCATAGTATACCATTATTTGTAGTTATTCCATACCTTATTATTAGCATGAAACTCAGAACATGCATCAATTCCCATTTTGGTCTTTAAATTTTTTCAAATGGGTTAATTACTTGTCATATAACAGAGTCACATTCCACGTGGTTGTTAAAATTCCTAGTGGATTTTTTAATGGTAATTAACTATTTAAATGAGTGTTCGACACCTGTTTTTTCTTTAAAATGTGTATGTGTTGTTTTAGAGGCATTTTTTGTGAGTTTAAGGTAGTTGACCTTTAATATTTTTTAAATGGTTTTGAGACCATAAATCTCATGGCATATTGAAATTATTTTAAAAGGTGAAAGTTTGGTCTTGAAAATTGGGTGCTTGACACTAGTTTAATTCCTTTAAAGAGGGGTATATTTCCTTCAAAATTGATTTTATGGAAATAGTTTTATTTGTAAATTGGTTTTCAATTTTAGGTTTGATAAATTATTTTCAAATAACATTTGAAATGTTTTTTTCTTAATGATTTTATGATTTTTCTCTTTCTTATATCTTACATAATACAGTCCATGATTGATTTCCTTTTTTACTTTTAATTTTTTAGTTCTTATATGAATCTTATTATAACTACTTGGGTTGTGTTTTTTTCTCTTACATTTATCTCTTTTCCTACTTAGTAATACTTATGTGTTTTAGTTTTTTTAATAATGTTTACACACATTGTGATATATATGGGTAAAAGCTGAATCACATTACCGAGGAACACAACTTAGTATGCTGAGTTTTTTGATTTTTCAATTTTCAATTGATCTGTTGATGGGACAATAAGATTTAAATTTACTAAATGTCAATTTAGAAGATGGTTGAAGAGGTATTAAGTTTATGAACACTTGATATTGAATCAATTCCTTTCTCAATATTTGTGTTGTATTTGGCATGTATAATCAAAATATATATAAAGTTTGAACACTGATGTTAATCCATAGAATGAGATCCCAATTTCTTCAATAATGGAAAATGAAATGAAAAACATTATGAATGATTCTTTTATAATTTCAATAAAAAACATCAACTTCAAAACATATCAAAACAATTGATTTAGGGTTCTTTAAATAGTTACTTGACAAGTGATGTTTTGGGGATTATTGGATAACCATATCAAGATTGTAACATATAATTGGATCCAATTTTTGATTCTATAGAGACTAATTTAAGAGAGAAATTCACTGAGAAGAAAAATTCATTTCACGATTTAGTTGATGATATAAATCAAGACCTGTATGGTGGATGTTTGAAATATTCAAAAATTTATTTTCTGCCGAATTTGCATCATATCAAATGAAAATGTGGAATTACAAATAAGGTGATGTAAATGATATTGTAATTGTTGTGTGATTAATTTTTCGAAGCTAATCTCCTTGAGCCATTTTATCATATGAAAAAATTTATTAAAATGATTGGTATGAATTATAAAAAAAATAAATTCTTGTACAAATGATTATAGGCTTTATTAGGGAGAGGATTCAAGAAGACATGATTGAAAAAATATTATTATTCTAGATGGTAATCGATGGGTGATGTTGGAATTCTAGTTCAATATACTACTATGAAGAAGATGAAAAATAACACACCTTCAAAGGTTTTTCATTACTTCCCTTTGAAGCCTCGATTTTAAAGATTATCCATGTCATTGAAAACTTCTGATCACATGAAGTAGAATTCTATAGATAATAACAATGAAGGGTTAATATAAAATTGAAGAGATTCACAATAATGGAAGAAATTTTATTCATTTCTTCCATATTTCTCATCTGATAGAAGGAATATGTGATTGGTATTGACTGCCAATGGATTCAACCCATTTGGGACTTTGAGTACTAGTTATAGAATTTGGATGGTTGTTTTTATCCCTTACAATATACCTATGTGGATGTGTATAAATAAAATGTCTTTTATTATTTTGATTATTATTCATAGAAAAAATAAATCTATAAATTATATTGATGTTACTTGCAACCTATAATTAAATAATTACAAGACTTATGGAGAAACAATGTTGAGACATTTGATTAATCTTCTAGAATAATGTTCGAAATGCATGCTTCTATAATGTGGACCATTATAAATTCCCTAGACTTAGGAACTTTTCTAGTTAGAAAACTGACATGGGTTTTGATTTTCCTATTTGTAACTTTGATTTTGAGCCCAAATGAATACCTTAAAGTGAAAATGGCACTTCTTGTGTCATTGAAAATTTATCAATGCATCCCATAGATTTCAGTTGAACAAGTCAAAACTCAATGGTTATATTGATTGTAAACAACCAAGAAAGTAGTTGAATGTTTATTAATCATTGGAACAACTTGGAAATGTTGAAACAAAATTTTGGACGGTGTATAATTTGAATGAAAGTGGTAAACTAGTTTAAAGTGACTCATCAAGTGAAATTGGAATGAAATAATGGAATAAAAATAATATATTATTCAAACATCTGTATTGGTAATTTAATTTTTTGTTGCATAATCTTGATGTTATGAATATTGAGAAGAATTTTTGTGACAATTTTATCATCACATTTCTTAATGATAATTGGAAATTGAAGGACTATCTAAATTCTCATAAGTAATTAAAAATAATGAACAAAAATCAGAATATCTAGCCAGATAAGAATGGAAAGCATGATTTGGAATTTTTTTTAATGAAAATCAGGGAAAAAGATACATTCCTTTTAATTTTAAATCATTTGAAGTTATCTTATGGGTATTCAAGTAACATATCAAGGTGTTTTTACTTAAATAATCCTAGGTTACATGGATTGAAAATCCATGATTTGTATATTTTTTAATAATTTTTACTACCATTTACATTGTGTAAATTATTATGTGAAAAGGTTACTATAGTTGTACTCCAATTTTTTACATTATTCAGACAATAATGTGAAAAAACTCTATAAATAACTGATCTTGAAAACCTTTAGGAGAGATTTCTATTGACACTTTTTGAAGTGGATATGATCTTTCCTTCATCATGTTTTACTATAATGATGCATTTAACTATGAATTTGGTGGAGGAAAATAAATTAGGAGGCCCCATAAATTATCTAGGGATGTATCCAATTGATATTTACTTTATTTATATGCTTTTTATCTTAAGTAAACAATTGTTGGAAATTCATTAAATACATAATTTTGTTTTATTTATTTTATTTCACAGATATATTATCCATTTGAAATCATATGTGAAAAAACTCAACCTAAAGCTCTATTTATGAATTATATTTCGAAGAGTGTCTTAACTTTTATTCTAAATACTTGGATGATATTGAGACATGATTGAATCGAGATGGACATGTTGATAACACATCGAATCAATATCATATACATGGGAAATCATAAATCTTTCCTACTATTGGATGATTAGTTGGGAGGATCTCAAATATTACACTGACATAAATGGAATTATTATAGTAACATATATTCTGAATAGTGGAATTACATATCCATTTATTGAAGAGTTCATGATAAAAATAAAGAGGTGTATGAGAGTTCAAACATGAAATGAGAAAGATATAACAGAAGCTATTAATAAAGATATTATAGAATGGTTTTCACATCATGAAAATTCATAAATATTTAAATAAATAATGATATTTGGTTGAAAAATATTTTTTAAAACTAATAATCTATATTACTTTTTTTATAGATGATGAATTCTGATACTCAGGATGGTTTGTCAAAAGATTTGAAGTTTTTAGCTTGAGGTCTATTAAAATAGGCTAGAAAATTCAATTCATACAATGTTAATGGATTTAAATTTATACAATCATTCAGGAAGAGGGTTTTGAAAACAAAAAATAGTGTCATATTTATAGTTTCTGAATTGGGATACTTTGGAAAAATGACTTATATCATTGAATTAAACTAACACAGGAATTTTTCAGTTGTTTTATTCAAATGGAAGTGGGTTGATATTACCAGGGATATTAAAAGAGATTCATTGAAATTTACTTCTGTAAACTTCTATCCCTTGATGGATGTCGGTGACCATGAATTACATTATTTGTATATCTTTTCATCATAATAAAAAATGTAATATTATGTGGAAGATTCGTGGATGAATGGTGGAGTGTATTTTTTCACATAAAATATAGAGACTTTTATGATATGGGTGATGAATTAGATGATTTTTCATTTAAAATTTAATTCAATCAATAGAAATAAATGAAATTATTTTTCCATCATGATATTAAAAATATTAGTCTTGAAGGGTGGATGAAGTAGATGATGTAATGTTGGAGTAGGACAATGGCATGATTTAAGGAAAAATGATTGTACGTAAAGTCATCCATTAATTTAACAACCACTTATGTTATATGTTCATTCATTCCTTATCAGAGCTATATATATTTTATTTTTCAGTATTGTGCATATGTTATCATTTCTATTTTTTTTTCTGCATATTTTTTTTGAAATATATGTTTTGAAGTTAATTTTATTTTATTAAATAATAGGAATTAAAAGTAAGAATCATTTAAAAAATCCCATTCAACTCCCAGTTTACATTCCTTTAACCACATTGAAAGATGATGATCCATCTATCTCCCTCCATAAAACATCTGAGACACCATCCATCTACCCCATTCAGCATCTCTCACACCCTATATTCCATTAGTGTCTTAAGTACCCTACTTCTATGTTCCATCAACATCTGAGATGGTGCCTCCCCATTCAGTAGGTTCAAAAGTAAGGGAATAAGTCATCACTATTGTTTCTTAGTGAGGATATCAGAGAGTGATATTTATAGGCACAAATTTTAATTTGATTAAATTTATTTCAATTTTTTATACCACTAACTATTTTTTCATAAAATATGTAAATAATGTTACTATGGAGAGAAATATGAATAGTCCATATGTCTAGAATCTGAACAAAATGAAGACAGTTGTCCCATTTGACTGTTATGGGCTCCCCACAGATGATGTTTCAGGATTATTTGGCTAGATTCTAGGATAGCTAGTGGAAGATCCTGTTACCATTCCCATTAACTATACTGATCGGAGGAATGTGCCTCAATATTGAAAAAAATAAAGCCTTTTATTCCTAAATAAAGGTAATTTTAATGCATTATAGTGTAATTGAATGTCATTATGTTATTAAATTCTAATATTTTAAAAATTTATCTTTTTGTATAGATGTTATTCCACTTTACCACTGCAGATCTTATCGCATGAAAGTAGAAATTGAAAAATTTGGGTAAGAAATGGAAGGATTTAAATGGAGATTATGGAATGAATTAAACAATGCTTTATTGACCACTCAGTAGATGTATGATAAGGTACCCAAAGGGGTACCTAGAGAGTAATGGAATGTTTTTTTGATATCCATCATCATGAGAAGAACTTATTATTGAAATATATATTATTATATTAATATCATTTTACATATATACATTCATGTGAGAAGGAGATGAAATTGCATACATTACTGTTAAATTATATGTTATTTATTTCTGGATGTTTCAAGAAAAAATTCATCATGTTGACCTAAAAAAATTATCCCCCAAAATGCCAGTTCATAGATTTTTCCAAAAATATATCGAATCTGGTAATATTTTCATTAGTTTAAATATTTATAAGATAAAATTATCTGTTTCATATATTAAATTTTTGATTTATCTTTATTTAATGAATTCAAAAACATTAGGTCACCAAGTTTCCTAAACAAAATTTTGGTTGTATGTTTATACCAAATCTGATGGAAATTATGTTAATGAGCCCACCAAATAAGTTGGGGTATGAATTCCTTTTTCATTATAATAACTTATTTTTAGTTTTCACTATGTTAATATGTACTGCTTCAAATATGTCTGATATTTGATTTATAGGTAAAAATAAAAGAACTATTGGATTACAATGTCGCACATTACTTCTTAATCTCCCAAGATGATCCTGTTGGTAAAGTCCATGGAAAAGAGAATCCTGGTCATATGTGTGGGATGGGTTTGGGACTATTACCATCGAAGGTCTTTGGCAGACCATTGGGGATTACAACAACATCTACCCCTAGATCTAGTTACTCCATACATCAAGATTATCCTAGAGAGTTTTTTTCAATGGGGAGAACAATTTAAGAACAAGGGGAACATATAAAGATGCAATATGCAAAGTTCTTTTCTCTGCAAAAAGTGATGATTGAATTATATAAGAAGAAAATTGGGTTTGTCCTCAATAATATTTACTTGATGGATGACAATGAGAAGATAAATCAAACAAATTCAAAATAATTTATTACAAAATATTTTATTGGTTTTAAGTTTATATTTAAATATACAACACTATTTAATTTTCAACATAATTGTAATGCAGGTGCTGATAGCAGGGATTGAATACAGATATGGAGAAGGTGTCAATAAAAGTTCATCGGGTGGTGATTAGTGTTCAATTTGGAGTCAAATATGATGTGTAACTAAACTTATGATATACTGATACTAATATGGTGATTCAGAAACTATGTTGCGTATTTTGGTAGGGATATCTATATTTCCCTTATATTGCATAAAAATTTACAGGAATAGTTTATTTTCTATGTTTTATTCTGAAGTTTACCTTATGATTTGTTTTTTATTTAATATTCTATATATGATGAATTGTGACACCCCCATTCCACATGTATATTAAATATTATATAATTACTGGTATTTTAAATTTTTATGAGTTTTGTAATTTAACTTTGATTTTTCAGAGGACTTCTTTCTAATGAATGGTTTCTATATGGTTATGTGTAGATATACATAAAACCTTATGCTTTGAAAAAAACAATGAAAATGAATCTTACGTATGGGATTTACTTATAGTACATGGTTATTACATGACCATGTGAGTTGGAGTAGTAACCATGCACAAATAACTACACATGATGATTTTAGTTCAATTTGGTGTAGTGTCCCATTGAAGAAGCACATCCATAGATCTCTAGAATTATGATATGATAATTCATTTATTTTATGAAACTATCTAAATTAATATATGGAAAATTTCCTCCAAAAGAAAATATGCACTGAGTTATAATCCTCTAACTTTGTTGAAGTCCTATAAATAGGTTTTTCTATGTACCATGTGAATGGTATCACTCCATATGGTCATTTTATTTTTATGACACTATCCCCAATGATCAATAATCATAGATATAATCCTACATAGATATCTAATGAAACCATTGGAATAGACCTATATCCGGAAATCCACCTTATATAATGTATAATGCTATCAGAATAATGAACTCCCATTGATCCTTCCTCTATGTGAACCATGTAAACAAATTATATTTATACCACTACATCCAAACTAATCCCAACCTTTCAAGAGTCTACCTCCATCAAGAAAATTTTATTTCTATTAATCTGATCATATTCGGATGATTTTATCCATAGTTATTGAAGAAATAAAAATATTTATCACTACCATTTTCAAGATGCATTTTCTATAGACATGGGATATCAATATCAGTTTTTAACATGGTAGTTGTTAACTTCTCCAAGAATTTGATGATAATATAGAAACAAATGCAAAAAAATTGGACTTAAAGATTGTATTTATATGATACTACCCCAAAAGAACTATTCTTCTCTACAACTCCCATTCAATGTTCCTAATTAGTATCTACAAATTATAGGTAAATACATTCAGATGTCTTTTCATAACACCAACTTGATCTATGATCTATTATCTCATGGACCAATATTATAGTCCAATTCATTCATTATACTTATTCTTAATCAAGGAATGTTTAATTATAATGGATCCTATGATATTATAAGATATTTTTATATTTTCATTCCTTTGATTATCTCATTAGGAATATTGATGCCTATCACTACTTATAAATACCACACTCACAACCATTGCATTCTGAAAAAATAATATAACAACCAACCATCTGTATCCTTCCTTCCACCTGTTCTTATGGAATCATGAAAACTATGCCATAAACACCATATTATTGAAATATAAATGTTTGAAATTATATTACTCCATATATTAGTCTCTTTTAGAGATATAAACTTATAAAATATCATCAATAACCATAAATAACCCACCATGAATCCCAGGTCATTTAAAAAATATTCATCTTTTCCATAGTTGATCTTTAAAATGATTCCATACCCATTATTTCATTCCAAAACTTGATAGAGACACCACTCTAATAATAATGTGGTGTTTGAAAATTTTCTTATTATGTTATTATTACTATCCTAATTATTTTATTTTTTATATTGTCATATAACTTTGATTTTTTGGATGTATGGGGCTACAAAATATACTGCTATATTTTTTTTAAAAAAAAGTGACATGTAGAGGTAGTTTAAAACACCACTATATATGAAAAATTATTATTTAGAGGTAGTTTAAAAATCTTCTATATATGGTCTGAATTTTTTTAGTAGTGGTTTCCCCTCCTAATGAATTATGAGTATTTAGTGGCGGTTGAAACAGTCGCTAAATCCTCAACATTTTTTGGAAGTGAAAACTGCCGCTAAAACCAAAAACACTAACACTAAATAAACATTCTATGATGGTTCCATGAAACTAACACTAAATGGAAATAACCAATGTGATTTGGATGCTGAAGCCAACATTAGCATCAGTTTTTGGAAACCATCATAGAACCATATAGAGGCAGTTTAAACTGCATCCAAAACAAAAAAACCCACCCCTATTAGTAAATTTTGTTATAGTAATGGGTGGGGTAGTATATGAAAATACATAACATATGGGATATAATATATCTAATAAAAATACTATGAAAATTAACCTAGTCTCAAGCTCAACTCCAGCTATCGTCTCCCAAACACCCAACTACCAATGCTAAGAAACATATATCCTACAAGCACACAAGCTTCAAGGATCTTCATTTAATTAATCATTTCCTTTCAAAATTTCAATTTATGTTTATTAATTAATTATAAATTAATTAACATTATTAAATTCACATTTCATTAAAAACCAAGGAACTCCATTCCCTATAGGCATAATCCAATAGATTCCATGGTTTCACAAGATTATCAACATTTGTATTCCATTAAAGCACCAACCCCATGGGTTAAAAAATTTATTATTCATTATCGTTAAATAATTTCATGTACTATAGTAAACATACTAAATACCAAAAAAGTGATGCATAAACCAAGAACAACTAGCTACCTCATCCAGTGGGAAAAAACATAGAAACAAGAAACCTGACCATCCATCCCTTAATCAGATTTATTAACAAGCAAGCATCCTAGCTTCTAGAAAAAACGGGAAATCCTATCTTCAACCCATTACATTAGTACCGATACAATCTATGACACTCTCATGGATATCATGCTGAATCACTCCATCACATGTGTCAAGTACTATCACAAACCCATGCCTCCTTTAACATATCTTGTGAAACCATTATCCATCCTAGGATCACATCATGTTTCATAGAAAGTATCACATCAACAAAATACACAAGGAAGTAAGGAGACCAAAAATAGAGTAAAAAAATGAATCCATACCCTAAAATCCAAGGCATACGACCTTTAAAAAAATAGGGCATGCTTACCCACAAAAATTTATCTTTATTAAACAACCAATTATTTTCCATATTGAATTAATTGATTCATTTATCACAGGTTTCAAACAAATTCATGTAATGTAATAAAATATTAAATTCTATAAATTATTTAAAAAATCATTAAAACATAACTTAATATTTCAACAAACTTTAAGAAAGAATAATTCTATCAACATGACTATTTATTATTATAAAAAACAATCATTTACATCTTTATATTATTTATCTAATTCCTTTAATATTTGTAAGATATTTTTTAATTAAACACGCATTAGGAATCATTTGATTTCAATCAAATTATAAGAGTTAACATATTCAATAAAAATTCCTCTGTAATTATTTAGCCAATAAAATTATCAGTTTTGTGCTCTTAATAATTTTCATCAAATTAACATGCTAAAACCAAGCATAAAAACATGATGATCAAAGAATTAACATATATAACACACTATATATTAAAACAAGAGGCAAACCATTATCATGGTGAACACATGTGATCACTATAAACCCAAACCATTTCTTTTCATTAATATATTTTATTATTTATTAAGGTTAATTTCACCATCACAAAAAGATATAAAGCTTAATTAATTCACGATTTCCCAAAAAAATAATAGTATAAGTAACGAATCACCTACATTAAGTCTTTCCATGATCCTCAAATGAGAACAAAACAACAAAACAATTCTCTAATCACCTCTCCCATAAGGAAATTGTATCCTACTAAGGATATTGTGCCACAAAATAATAATGGAACACCATGAGAATAAAGTATACTAGCATACATAGGATGGAATGATTAAAAGATAGGAAACAAGACTGATCAGAGAATAACACACAAGAGAAAGAGGAAAAAATCACCTCAGATCACCCCAAATAAAAAACAAGAAGCTATGGATCAATATCGATAGAAGGGGATTCAAATAAAATCACCTATGTGTTCCTAGATTTGGTAGAGAATGAGAGGTTTTATTAAAAATTGTGGGAATAATTATATTTATAGGCATATTTACAGATGAAAATTCATGGTGTGAATAGGAAATTCACACCATAAATAGCCTATGTTTTAAGACTAGTCAAAAAATGAATCACCTCGATCTAATAAACCTGGATCAATTCATGTCATGAACTTTATATTCACATAATGTGTTTTTTGGAACATATTCATCAAATCACTTCCTCCACCCTTTCACATTGTGAACTTACATTTTATGTACTAAATCACACCCTATGAATTTCCTATCTTAGGCTGCTAATTCCTATTTGGGCCATGAACCAAACTCTTATGTCATGAACTACATTTCATGTTGTGAAATTCACATTCTTCTAGATTTAAACTCCTAAACTCCATTAATCAGGCTCTAGGCTTCTCCAAGCACCATAGACCTCAAAAATACGGAAAGGAACGGGCTAGAAGAATCCAAAACTTGACATCACATACCACTCAAACAATTACCATCCTCGATATTTTAAACTAAACCTATATAGAAGGAAAATAAAAGGGGAAGTCTAAATAACCACCCCACGAGACACCTCTTAAGAATATTTTCATCATAGGAGATCAACCCCATAGGAAAAAAGTGAAAAACTACGCAACACAAAAAATTATTTCCTAAACACTTTCCTTGGGGATATACCTCTCAAAAAAGAGTAAGACTACAAACAAATAATTGAATAAGATAAAACCATATAATATAGAATATAGATGTCAAAAAACACAAATGATAATTGGTACACGAGAAGAGATAAACATCAAACAACTTGGGATACTAAGCATGCATATGCAACTCACATTCCTAGGTTCTCTCCTCTAAACCACTATGTCACCACAATACATGAACCAAGAGAATAACATGACCCTGAAATACCTTATTTTGGTGTTCTTGGATGTCCAAATGTTTCTCATTGAAGGTAACATCATCATAAACATCGATCTCACCCCAATCGATGACATGATGGTATTTATGAAGATAATAGATAATATTGACACATGGAATACATCATGCATCCAGATCATCTATGAGGGAAATTTCTATTTGATATGAAATGGCTCTATCATGATACAACACCTTGAAAGGCTCAATAAATCAGGGATAAAGATTACTCCCATGTCCAAAACTTCACTGATTATGATGAATTGTCACCTTCAGGAACACATGATCTCTAAATTTGAACTCCATAGGTCTCTTACTTTGATCAATATAGGAATTATGATGATTTTTTGTTGGCTTAATATTCTCATAAATCAGTTTACCCATGTCTATAATTCTCTACACTAGTTCCATATTGAGAACTATTTACTCACCAACCCCAGTCCAAAGAAATGGAGAATGATAAGGTCATATGTACAAAGATTAGAAAAGGGTCCATACCATTGTTTGATTGAAAAATATTTTAAAATAAAGCTCAAAAAAATTTAGGTACCACATCCACAAATATCTCAAATATTAGACAAAAGTGTGCAACATGTATCACTACCTCCTCCAAGTACTGTCTCGTTAGAAGCTCCACTAATATGTACTCCTTGATCGCTATAAAGTTGGATAATTTAATCAAATGGTCTACTATCACACATATAACATCATAGCCTCTATGACCTCGAGGTAAAATAGTAATGAATTCCATCAAAATGACCTCCCACATCTATTGAGGAAAATCAAATGGTTGGAGAAATCCACTAAGAACATGATGTTCAACCTTCACCTTCTAGCAGACCAGACATCAAGACACAAAATCAGCAACTAAATGATTAAACTCAGGAAAACAAAGATAACCTCTTAGAGATTAGTACATATTTATCATGCTAGGATGTACCACCAATGGTGAGATATGGAACTCATAGAGAACCACCTCACACATCACCAATGGGATGAAAAGCCTCCCCTTGAACAAAAACCGGCATTGCTCATCCTAATACCAACCATCAAGGTCATCACCAAAGACATCTAAATCTCTCCAGACCTCTACCTTAGAATCCCTCCTCCACCTAATTCACCAAATAAGGATGCATTTTCATCTGAAAAAGGTGACCTCTTCCACAAAACTCTCCCATATAAAGATGAATCATTGAGATATCTTCCATTACTCTCCAGGAATCTATAGACTAACACATAGCATCATTGTATGACTTTCTACTCAATGAATGAACTACAAAATTACCCTTTACCAATGCATATGAAATCTTGGAGTCATAATTTTGTAATAATTTCATCCACTATCACAGTATCAAGTTTATAAAATACTGGGAGAAGACTTACCTCTGACTTTTGTGATTAGTAAAAACCAAATAAATGATTGCTAATGAGGTAATGTTACCAAAAATTTAAGGAAAACATGAATTCTCCCAACTCGAGATCATAGGTAGTATAATTATGCTCTTGGAGACATAACTTATGAGACCCATATGAAATAACTAATCTCTAATACATTAGAACACATCCCAAATAAATATGTGAAGAATCATAGAAAAACTTGAACTGAACTCCCTCTTTAAGAAAATAAAGAACCAAAATAATGAAACACTTCTAATTCAGGTACATGAAATATTCTTAAAATTGATTAGTCTACAAGAGAGCCTAATCAATTCTAGTAAAGTCTATCATAGGAGTCAAAACCTAAAATAAATCAGCTACAAACTTCTTGTAATATCCCAAAAGACCATGTAATCTTCATACCTCTACAAGTGTATTGGGGACATCTAGGAAACAAATTCCTTAACCTTAGAAGGATGAAAATCCACCCCACACTGGGAGATGACATGCCCCAAGAAATGAACTTCACAATACTAAAAATCAAACTTCAAAAAATTACCAAATAGATTATGATAGTGAAGAACTCAAAAAATGGGACATAGTTGCTCTGTGTGATCCTCCTCAGACATGGATTGCACAAGGATATCATCAATAAAAACCACTATGAACCAATAAAGAAACTCTCTAAGCACTATGTTCATCAAAACCAAGAAAATAACTGGAGTATTCTTCACACCGAATTGTATCAAAATGAACTCATAATTCCCATAAGGAAATTGGAAAGAAATATTTAGAATATCCTCATATTTTACCCACATATGATGATATCCCAACTACAGATAAATCTTTGAGAACTAACTAGATCCTTTTAGCTGATTGAATAAAACATCACTCTATGGAAGAAGAAAAAAACTCTTCAATGTTAGCTAGTTCAAGTGATGATAATTGATATAGAGATGCAGACCTCCATCAACCTTCTTTATATATAGAACTGGTGCACCACAAGGTGACACACTTTACCAAAAAACATCACTTCAAAATATCATCGATCTATACCCATATATCCCATGAATAAGAAGGGGATATCCTACATGAAGACATTGATATCAGAGAAGCAATTGGCTCTCTATCCCAAAATCGATTTCCCATCGAGGGTATAATGCCAAAACCTTTCTAATAAAGACATAAAGGTACTATTATAATATCCTAATAAACACCATAAATTGAAAATATGATGAAATTAGCATCATATATATCATGAAGGAATAAAAATACAAAACACACCCTCAACTTATCCATGAGTCTCTCTTTCCAAAAAGCACAGAAAAATCTCTATTGTCATCATATATCACAATTTTCCTTATGAATTAACCCATAATAGAATGTACCAAATACAACTAGTCCACTCCAAGTATGCTTTTTTATGGCTATATACATAAACATAGGAAGTCTCCCCAAGAGTGATGCTACCCCAACACTAGCTCACAGTATCTATAAAATTTATATAGATAAGCACAAACCCCAAATGGCATTGTCAACACCAAGGGTATTGGAAGCCTCTCCAAATCAAGTCAAAAATCATAGACTAGGGAATGTGATATAAAGGAGTAAATATATCTTGAATAAAACAAAGAATGCAACCAAGTATAAAGTAAGTAAAGAGTGCCTTAAAAAACACCTGGCTCACATAGAACTGGAAAATCCAAAGCATGCTGATCACATCCTACTCCATAACCTCTCTAACCCTAATGAATACCACCTGCATGGCCACAATATACTATATAATAATGGGGAGAATCACAGGATTTTCCTATTCTTACCCTATATTATCTCTACTAATATAAATCTAGAGCACCCTACTATTGCTGCATCGACTAAAACTACCACAAGAAAGGAACATGAATTAGAACACCTGTTGAACACTGCCTACTCAGAAAGTTCGAGCTCTCTCACCACTAATGAATTCAACATTCACATGAAAAAAATGAATATGATCCCAATGGTAGTGGCCTAAGATCCACCACTTCTAGAGAAATGAGACAAAGAGGGAATATACCTACCTTGGATGTCTAAATCCCTTCTTTTTGAGAAACTAAGAACCCAAACCATAAATTTTAAACATGAGGAATCCTAAAGATTCCCTTCTCATGAAAATATAGTCATGGAAAGAATCCTCTCAATAGAATATACTCTCACCAGTACCTCTATATTCATCAATAACATAAATAGTGCGACCTGAAACTGAATATTTAGATATAATTCCTCCTTGAAAATCCTTTACTTAGAATTGTCATTTGAAAATAGGTTTGAATCATAGTGGAGAAGGTTCAAAAAATGGATTCTAAACTCATACACACCAGAACTCCCCTACCAAAGGGTAAGAATCTCCTAGAGACTGGTAAGATTTGTATTCAAAGAAAGAAAATCTACTTAGAACTGGTCTCAGAACTTCACTAATGTGACTAATGAATCCTCATGATCCTTAAGGAATAAGAACCAATACTACCTCAATATCCCACAGAACACCATCATTGACAATGAAACCCAGTACTCCTTACGATTATGGATCTAAATGAATTCTTTATCCACATCCTCTAATTAGTACTCTATTAATAAGTCTTAAATGGGTCCCTCATACTTATGTAGGCTTTGGAATTGAAACTCATGGATTTTCCTCCTCTAATTGTTATCATCGTTAACCATTACTTTGCATTAATCTACTACCATATCTTTCTAAAAATATTTAACATCAACTTGATAAGGAAGTTTAACTGGATCCATAACTAAAAAATAAAAGCTATTATGGACTCCCAAACCTATAATATATAATATATAATATATAATATATAATATTTATTAATTAATTATTTAAAGTTCTACCTAATGAAAAGGTTGAAAAATTTCAGAAATTGGTACAAGAAGAATGATTCATAATGCTTTCCTAAGTCTCTACCTCACAAATAGTATTGTTTTTATTAGTAGGATCATTAAAAAAAGGCCCATGGATAATAAAATAATGGGCCCCAAATACCCATTTCTTAGTCGATTCCCTTTTTTACATTACTTATTAAACTTCCATGACACCGTTTCCCAACTAACCCATGCAGTCCTCCCCCACGACTACATCCAAATTCATCCTATCCATAAACCTCCCATTGATACCAATATGTTATGACCCCCTCCCCACAAAGATACCACTCCTAGGTAGTTAATGAGAGAAGAAAGATAATGATGCTTGAATCCTAACTTCTATAAGCCACAGGTTAGATATAATCACCAAGGGTATATCATACACACATATAGGATAAATTATGCTCTAATATTTTCGAAGATGAGAGATAATATATAAATACCCAAAAAATTATTCTCATAACATTAGTAAATATTGATCCCAATACATGCATTTAATTTCATAATACCGAAACAAAACTAAAGGAAACTACATGCACTAAAAGATAATCCTCGATAGTGATACAAAAGTCCCAAACAACTCCTGAACAACCCATTATCTAGTAATGCCTGGAAAAATCACCAATAAGATCCTACAGACCTAAAAAAATTTATATATACATAGGGTGAGAATAACATGTATACTCAATAGGATCCTCCTTGAATCATCATATGTAAAAGATAAAGAAAGCATGCTAAAGCCTAGTGAAAAAAATTGAAGCTAAATCATCACTTAAATAGGTTTTCTAGGTTCCTAGAATATCCATGGATATCTATCACCAAGTATAACATTCAAGGGATCATATAATATAATATCAAAATATGTTACCCTTATACCACTTCCCCATTTGTTTAGGGCTCTTCCCCAACGTCGCATTTCCTATACCATCTCTCTCCAAAATTTAGCTAGCCTGAAGGCACCTACGATAATGTATCATACCATGAACCCTACACATCACATTATCTCATCACATACCATGCACCATGTGAATCACATCATTTCGTAATCCCATGTCACAACTCCAGATAGTAACCAAGTAGTTTTTGAGATCCACCACAATATGTATGTAATTTATTATACCCGAATCCATCACAACCCATAAACATTGTACATATAATAATCTATAAGATAATATATTTGTAGATACATGTGTGTGAAATAACTATAAGACACTACATCCCTCTACAAACATATATGGGAAAGGTAACCACTTTGAATACCAACCCATAATAATATCGGGATTAGAGAGCGGGGTTGGAGGGGTACTCAACCATCTATTCCTCATTAACCTGGATATTGGGGAAAACACCCTCCCAGAGTCCATTGGGTGTCAGTCACCCTGCCAACATTGTTGGTACAACATATAAAAAAATATAACATATAGGATATAATATATATCACAACCATGCTATGGGAATTAACCTAGTCTTAGGATAAACTAAACTACTGGACACCTAGTTTCATGACCCGTCCCAGTGGGGCCCGTACCGTGACTCCCCAAGCCCACCTCCAATAGGCCAGAGGCTGGTGACTAGCACCGAGTAGGCATATCACTAACATGGAAGGCATTGCCTAAGCACCTGTACACACGAACACATCTCCAGGACCAAAAAAGCTCAAATGTAAAACACTAAGGAAAAAAATGCATGCATACAAATAAACCCCAACCAAAAGAGCACAAAGAAAGGTATAGTACTGTAAAAGTAAACTGGGCCAGAATACAAGACCACCAAAAAAAAGAGTCTGAAAACTGAAAGGTCCAAGCTGTAAGCACAAAAAGGTACTGGGAATTCCGCTCGTAGCCATAGGAATGCCTCGGCCTGTAGGGAACTTAGAAAGCTCGGTCTTGTCCTGGTCCTCCCTAGACTCTGTCGAAAGGCTGCTTGTCTGCACAAGACACCAGACGTGCGGGCAAAGCCCGTGCAGGGGTGAGTATAACAATACTCAGTAGAGGACTTCGAAAACCACAAAGTAGTAAACAAAGTAAAGGTACAGTCATCTATTCACATTATATGTTTAAAGAACATATAAAACAAACCAGATATACTCAAAACCCAGACTCGTGGTCTAGAGACAAGTCACGCAACCGCATACCACCATAAGGGATGAAGATTCTGTGATGCACTCATTCCGGGAGAACACACTCCACGAGTCTTATAGCACTGACGACGTCTGTCTGAGAAGTGCTGTTCATCGGGAACTGTCACGAGAGATGGTTACACTCATTACGGGAGACACACTCCTGAGTGGGAAAGATCTCAATAGATGGAAGCACTCATTACGGGAGACACACTCTTGAGTGGGGAAGATATCGATACACAGATGAGGATCACTGCCAGGGCCATGGAGGATACCATGACTCATCCAGAATTCACCTGGTAGGTAGAGTATCAATGCCCAATAGAGTTGGTCACATCGATTCCTGACTCTACCTAGGGTCTGGAATGGATAGAGGATCTTGATCTGGGCCTCTCGGATGGATTCCTGACTCTATCACAAAATGTCCTGCCGAAGGGATCAAAATCCTGCGTGAGGGAAAGATGGCTGACCCTCAGGGAAACAAGAAGAAGGGGCACTAACCCAAACGAAATATGTTCAAGGCACGGTGAACAAAAGTACCAAGCCGTTTTCTAAAAAGTACACGGCGTGTATAAATGATACACGCCGTGTTGTCTGACCCCGGGTACTGCCCGTGTAAAACTGCCCGTGTCATGAGGCTGGTCGTGTAGAAAAAAACATAGTACACGGCGTGTAGTACAAAGTACACGCTGTGTCTGGGTAACTAGGGTTGACTCCGTGTACTCTGGCCATGTGCTCGTACACGGTCACCAACCCGTGTACTCCGACCCGTGTAATCTACACACGGGGTGACCCGCGCTGCTGGCCTCGCCTGACTGTGTGATGGATTACACAGTGGTGTACTCCATCCCATGTCCTCGTATCCCCGGGATACATGCCGAGCTCCGCGTAATCTCCTTTTCCAAGCTGTACATGTCATGCCGCCTAAAGCCGTGTAGATCATCCTGTGTCTGTGTACTACCGAAATTACACGCCGAGATTCGGGGAAAGTCCAACATGCTGTGTGATCGGGGTTACACGCTATGTGATTCTTCTCTATCCCCAAAACCCTATCTGCCGCCAGTACTACATGGCGTGTTCTTTGGAAGTACACGCCGTGCATTCTGGAAATTTCCAAAAAAGGCGCTCTTCGCCGGTGCGCCTCCCGTGATACTCCAAACATTGATCCAGCCATCCGATCGCCACAAAACCTTCATGTTTTGGTCGCCTTGACACCACGAAGCGGCTTCTAGTGTTTTTGGACCTCCGATCGGCTCTGAAAATGTGTTTTGATCTTCCCGCATGAAGAACGCTCGAAGAACACCCTTTCCAATCCGGTCCGATTATTCATCCTCCATCATCGCCGCACCTCCAAAAGGTCGTTGTGGTGTCTAAAATTTGATTTGGGACCGTTGTGTCATAGAACGGATGTGCAACAATCCGTTGTTCATCGCCCCGTGAGGAATGTGAAGAATGCGCGGGGAAAAGAAGGGGGAGAAATCCAAATAAATGAATTGAGGAACGAACCTCCACCTTCGTTCGTCAAGAAATTGATCCGCTCATGTTAATAGGATTAAACAAAATAAGAATCAACAACAACATAAATCTTGGATCAATTCCCCATAATCTCCCCAAAGAAAATCCCTCCTGCAAAAATGTACCTGTCCGTGGATCAACTTATTCGTGGTTGATCTGCATTTGTCATTTAAACTTAAATACGGGGAAAAGAAAATCGAAATAACAACCCCTACCTTTCGAAAGGATCGACCGTTGATGAAGGCGTCGCACTGCCATTGTCGTCGGGATCCTTCAACATTGTTGGCGTAGCGATTCTCAACTTCGATCCGTCGTCATTCGTCACTGAGAATTTCCTCCAATGCCTTGCGGATTTGGCAGAGGTTCCTCTCAGCCATTGCCAACGATCAACAATTGCTTAACGCATTAAAATGGGAAACATGTTTTCATTTAATTATGTGGCAGCATTAATGAAGTTGACTTGCCATTTTGAAGTTATTATAATGTTCCATTAATTTAGGAAATAGTTGCGCCATCACCGCGCTACAGCGGATGTTTCCTTAAAAGAAAAGAAAATAAACTTGTTAATTTATTTTACTTTTTTATTTTAGTTAAAATGTATGAAAATTAACTTTTTCCCTCAACCCACACCGGTCGAGGTTAGCCTCATTCTTAGGTAAAGTAGTCATCCCAGACACAATGGTGCGCTGAGATTTTTAAACCGGGCATCCGTTTTGGAAACTGCGACAACCGCGTACTAGTTCCGACTCACCTAACTTAAAAAAAGTTCAAACCACCATTCCGGGGTCACTAGGCCTCAGAATGATGTTCCGTCTTCACGCACAGTCTTGAAATAATTCTATATAATATTTAAAATAATAAACGAAAAAATTTGAGACATTACATTCTCCCCACCTTGGGGATTTACATCCCCGAAAATTCAAAATAAAGGCTACTAAAAAAGATGAGGGTACTGGGCATGGATCTGGGCCTCCCGCTCCCACGTGCTCTCTTGAAGATTCCCGTGCTGCCACCAGACACGCACCAAGGGAATAAATCACCCACGAAGGACCCTCTCCTGCCGATCCTCGATCTCCACCGGGTACTCAGAAAAGGTCACTCCATCCTCGATGTCCAGCTCACCCCAGTCGATGATGTATGATGGGTCATGCACGTACCTCCGCAACTACGACATGTGGAAGACATCATGTACCCGATGCAACTGTGGCGGTAGATCTAGGCGGTATGCCACCTTGCCAACTCTACACAGAATTTGGAAAGGTCTGATGAACCTCGGAGATACCTTGCCACCTAGGCCAAATATCAACAACCCTCGTCGAGGTGAGACCCGAAGAAAGACGTGGTCTCCCTCCTCGAACTCCAGAGGTCTCCATCGTCTGTCAGTATAAGACTTCTGCCGGATCTGTGTAGTCTTCATCTGCTCTCGTATGATCTGCAACTTTTCTGTAGTAGCTCATACTAACTCTGGACCCATGAGTGCTGACTTTCCGGGGTCGGTCCAGCAAAGAGGTGACCAGAAGGGTCTCCCATACGAGGCCTCGAATGGTGCGATATCGATGGTGGAGTGGTAGCTATTTCTATACGAAAACTCCACCAGTGGTAGGTGGTCCTACCAACTGCGACCAAAGTCTAAGATACAGGCCCACAACATATCCTCCAGAACCTTAATGGTCCTTTCCGTCTGACCATCTATCTGGGGATGAAACGCTATGCTCAAGCGTAGCTGAGTCCCAAAAGCCTCCTGCAATCCCTTCCACAACTGGGATGTGAAGTAGGCATCTGAGTCTGAGACTATAGTCAAGGGGATACCATGAGGCCGAACTATCTCCTACACGTAGAGGTTCCCCAATCTCTCCACGGAACTCTTCTCCCTGATAGCTAGGAAGTGGGCCGACTTGGTGAGTCGGTCAACGATCACCCATAAGGAATCATTCCCCTTGGAAGTCTGTGGTAATCCTATCACGAAGTCCATCGATATTCCATCCCACTTCCACTTTGGGACTTCCAGGGGGTGAGCTAATCCTGCTGGAACCTGGTGTTCAGCCTTCACCTACTGGCATATGAGGCATTGAGAAATGAACTCTGCTACTGCCTTCTTCATGCCTGACCACCAGAACTGCCGTCGGAGATCCTGGTACATCTTTTCCACTCCAGGATGTACCTCCAAAGGGGATGTATGAAACTCCCTTAGGACCTCCTCCTAGAATGCCACTGGTACAATAGTGCGTCCTCTAAAAAGAAGTACATGCTCCCCTCCTAGCGAAAATCCATCAGGAGCATGTCCTATGGATAAATCAACACGTAAATCCACACGGTCATCATCCCCAAGTTGTGCCTCTCTAACTCACTATAAGAGTGGAGGGGTGACAACCATCGACTGTAGGTAAGCTGTATCCTCTCCATCCATGAAGGATAACTATAACGCGACTAACTACTATGTCGCCTCACTCAACAGTTGTGAGCTCGACCTTCTGCTAAGAGCATCCGCCACCTTGTTCCCCTTCCTAGAAGTATAGATGATCTCGAAATCATAGTCCTGGAGGAACTATAGACAACTCCTATGCCTTAGATTCAGATCCTTCTGTGAGAAGATGTACTTGTGGCTCTTGTGGTCAGTGTAGACAATAAACCGCTCGACCATTAGGTAGTGTCACCACATCTTCAATGTGAAGACTAACACTGCCTACTTGAGATCATGGTTCGCGTAGTTCTGCTCATGTGGCCTAAGATGGTGTGGACCATAAGCAATCATTGTATACCGCTGCATCATGACATATCCAAGCCCGGTCCCTGATGAGTTACAGAAAACTACATACCTTACACCCTCCTCCGGCAATCTCAAGACTGGGGCGCTCGTCAAACTCTGTCTCAACTTCTTGAAAGCCTGCTGGCACTTTTATGTCCACACGAAGGGTTTACCCTTCCTGGTCAAGGCTGTCATCGGTGCTGATATCAGAGAGAAGTCAGTAATGAATCTCCGGTAATATCCTGCCTACCCAGGGAAGCTCCGCACCTCCGTCACACTCCGAGGTGGGTCTCATGCTAACATAGCCTCCACCTTGGCTGGGTCCACAACTACTCCATCTGCTGAGATGACATGTCCTAGAAAGTGGACCTCATGAATCTAGAACTGACACTTTGAGAGCTTCCCATAAAGCTGGTGCTCCCGAATTACATCCAGAACCATCCGCAGGTGTCTCGCGTGCTCCTCCTCTGATGCCGAGTACACAAGGATGTCATCTATGAAGACCACTATGAACCGGTCCATGTACGGCTGGAAGATCTGGTTCATCAGCCCCATGAACACTATTGGGGCATTCGTCATGCCAAAAGGCATCACTAAGTACTCATAGTGACTGTAGCGACATCTGAAAGTCGTCTTCGGTATATCCTCATCCCGCACTCGTAGCTGGTGATAGCCTGATCGAAGGTCAACCTTCGAGAACCACTATGCCCCTCTTAGCTGATCGAAGAGGTCATAGATTCTCAACACTGGATACTTGTTCTTCACTGTCACCTAGTTCAGGTGCCAAAAATCCACGCACAGTCTCAAACTCCCGTCTACCTTCTTGGAAAACAAGACCAGGGCCGCCCAGGGTGAAACACTGGGTCTTACGAAACCCTTTCCCTGCAAATCCTCCAACTGCACCCTCATCTTGCGAAGCTCTACGAGAGCCATCTGATATGCCGATGAGGAAATCAGAGTCATCCCAGGGTGTAAGTCGATGCAAAAGTCAATCTCCCAGTGGGGAGGTAGTCCTGGAACATCTTTGGGAAAGAAGTCATCATACTCTGCCACCACTGCCCTCATCTCTCCCTGCTCCTCTGCCACGTTCGCCGCCTGGTGGGTCTGCCTGCTCTGTTCTCTACCTCTGACTCGGTGGTCCATCCACCACTTCCCTGTCAGCAGCTCGACGGGTCAGGCAATATCTAGCGAGATGTCCCCTACCGTCGCATGCGTAGCATCGCTTCTCCCTAGGCTGACTGGATCATGCCTAAGAGCCCTAAACTGTCGATCCCCTATCCTGGGTCCTCCTCCGACGTCTCTCACATCCTGATCCATGTGTCTGACATTGGCTCCCTGCTGCCAGTGTCTCCGCACCTGTCTGCCTGCTGCTAACTGCCGGCGGCTGTCTCTGCTCTGCCAAGAACCTCTCGATCACCAAGGCCCACTCGAGGACTCCAGCATAAGTCGATATGCATAGAGGCACCAAACTAGCTCAGATGTCTCACTGTAGACCTTGCTTGAAGGTCCGATCTCTGAAGTACTAATCCTTGACCATATCCATCAAGTACCTATCGAGGTTGGTGAACCTCAATGAATAGTAATCCACTACCATACTGCCCTGCTGGAGCTGAAGAAGCTCCTGGATGTGCACAGATCTCAGTGTAACCAGAGAGAACTCCTCCTTGAAAAGTCTCTCAAACTCTGTCCATGAAAGAGTCTCCTCGTCATGAGTCTACTTGGTCAGACTCCACCATTGTCCCGCCGAACCCTGAAGAAGGATCGCTCCTAGGATCACCATCTTGTCTGCTGGTGTCCTCACTAGATTAAAAACTTTGGTCACCACCTCAAGACAGTCCTCAACCGCCTTAGGGCCGGGCTCACCTCAGAACCTGAGGGGTCTCTGTCTCTGGAACTCATGGATTGCACTAATCCTGTGCTCCTTGCCGGTCGGTACTGCAGGTACCACTGGCTGCTCCACTGGTGGTGGTATAGGAGGTGCACCACCTGGTGGAAACACCTGGGGAGCTGGTCCCTGTATCGAAGCCTCATCACTGAGGGGGTCATCCTCATGATCGTGCTGCTGAATCCTAGCAGGTATGCGTCGTGGAGGCATCCTGTTAACAAACAAGATGTACCATGGTCAATGAGTATATCTTGATATCTGACACAAAGGACATGGAAAGCACAACCCATTCCTATATGATGTATGCACCTTTAATTTCCCTGCAACCAGTGTTTTCGTGAACCGAGTCAAAAAGATGGTTATCAGAGTCCTGGTGTATGGATACGTCGGCCGCCGCACCAACACTGGGGTCTCTGGCTTGAAAGCCGAACTCAAAACACTTAACACTGTTTCCCCAAACCAAACTCACAGACTCTTGGTCCTAAGGTAGAACCTACCACCTCTGATACCACTTTATCATGACCTTTCCTAGTGGGGCCCGTGACATGACTCCCCAATCCCACCTCCAATAGGCCAGGGGCTAGTGACTAGCACCGAGTAGGCATATCACTAACATGGGAGGAATTTCCTAAGCACCTATACACACACACACATCTCCAAACCCACAAATGCTAAAATGTAAAACACTAAGTAAAAAAATGCATGCATATAACTAAACCCCAACCAACAGAGCACAATGAAAGGTAGAGTACTATAAAAGTAAACTGGGCCAGAATACAAGCGCACCAGAAACAAGAGTTTGGAAACTGCAAGGTCCAAACTGTAAGCAAAAAAAGGTACTGGGACTGCCGCTCGTAGCCGTAGGAACGCCTCAGCCTGTAGGGAACTCAGAAAGCTCGGTCCTATCCTAGTCCTCCCTGGACTCTGTCGAAAGGCTGCTCGTCTACACAAGACACCAGATGTGCAGGAAAAGCCCGTGCAGGGGTGGGTATAACAATACTCAGTAGAGGAACTCAAAAACCACAAAGCAGTAAACAAAGTAAAGGTACAATCAGCTATGAACAGTATATGTTTACAGAACATATAAAACAAACCAGATATACTCAAAACCCAGAACCGTGGTCTAGAGACAAGTCACGCAACCGCATAACCCCGTAAGGGATGAATATTCCGTGATGAACTCGTTCTGGGAGAACACACTCCAAGAGTCTTATAGCACTGATGACGTCCGTCCGAGAAGTGATGTTCGTCGGGAACCGTCACGATAGATGGTTACACTCATTAAGGGAGACACACTCCTGAGTGGGAAAGATCTCAATAGATAAAAGCACTCATTATGGGAGACACACTTCTGAGTGGGGAATATCTCAATACACAGATGAGGATCACTGCCAGGGCCATGGCGGATACCGTGACTCATCCGGAATTCACCTGCTAGGTAGAGGATCAACACTCGGTAGAGTTGGTCACGTCGACGCCTGACTCTACCTAGGGTCTGGAATGGATAGAGGATCGTGATCCGGGCCTCTCGGATGGATGCCTAACTCTATCATAGAAAGTCCTGCTGAAGGGATCAAAATCATGCGTGAGGAAAATATGCTTGACCCTCATGGAAACAAGAAGAAGGGGCACTAACCCAAACGAAATATGTTCAAGGCACGGTGAACAAAAGGACCAAGCCGTTTTCAAAAAAGTACACGACGTGTAGAAATGATACAGGCCGTGTTGTCCGACCCCAGGTACTGCCCGTGTACAACGGCCTATGTCGTGAGGCTGGTCGTGTAGAAAAAAACATAGTACATGACATGTAGTATGGAGTACGTGCCGTGTCTGGGTAACTGGGGTTGGCTCTTTGTACTCTGGCCATGTGCCCGTACACGGTCACCAACCCTTGTACTTCGACCCGTGTAATTTTCACACGGGGTGACCCGCGCTGCTGGCCTCGCCTGGCCGTGTGATGGAGTACATGGTCATGTACTCCATCCCGTGTCCGCGTATCCTCAGGATACACGCCAAGCTCCACGTAGCCAACTCTGCCAAGCTGTACACGCCATGCCGCCTAAATCTGTGTAGATCATCCCGTGTCCGTGTACTACCCAAAGTACACGCCGAGCATCGGGGAAAGTCCAACATGCTGTGTGACTGGGGTCACACGCCGTGTGATTCTTCTCTGACCCCGAAACCCTAGCCACCACTTCCAGTACTACATGGCGTGTTCTTCGTAAGTACACGCCGTGTATTCTAGAAATTTCCAGAAACAACGCTCTTCACCGGTGCGCCTCCCGTGCTACTCCGAACGTTGATCCAGCCATCCGATCGCCACGAAACCTTCATGTTTTGGTCGCCCCGACCCCACAAAGATGCTTCTGGTGTTTTTGGACCTCCGATCGGCTCTAAAAACGTGTTTTGATCTTCCCGCATGAAGAACGCTCGAAGAACGCCCTTTTCGATCCGGTCCGATTCGTTGTCCGCCATCGTCGTCGCACCTCCACAAGGTCGTTACAGTGTCGAACCTTTTATTTGGGATCATTGTGTCACAGAACGGATGTGCAATGATCCGTTGTTTTTCTCCCCATGAAGAACATGAAGAACACACGGGGAAAAGAAGGGGGAGAAATCAAAATAAACAAATTGAGGAACGAACCTCCGCCGTCGTTCATAACGGAATTGATCCGCTCCTGTTAATAGTCTTAAACAGAGAAAGAATAAACAAAAAATAAAGCATGGATCAATTCCCCATAATATTCCTGAAGAAAATCCCTCCCATAAAAACGCACGAGTCCGCGGATCAACTTGTTCGTGGTTGATCCGCATTCGTCGTTTAAACTTAAATACGGGGAAAAGAAAATTGAAATAACAACACCTACCTTTCGAAAGGATCGATTGTTGATGAAGGTGTCACACTTCCGTTGTCATCGGGATCCCATAAAATTGTTGGCGTAGCGATTCTCGACTTCGATCCATCGTCGTTCGTCTCCGAGAATTTCCTCCAACGCCTTGCGGATTCGGCAGAGGTTCCTCTCAGCCATTTCCAACGATCAACAATTTATTAACCCATTAAAAAGGGAAACATGTTTTCATTTAATTATGTGGCAGCATTAATGACGTTGAATCACCATTTTGAAGTTGTTATGACACGCCATTAATTTAGGAAACAGTTGCTCCATCGCCGTGCTATAGCAGATGTTTCCTTAAAAGAAAATAAAATAAACTTGTTAATTTATTTTATTATTTTTATTTTAGTTAAATCGTCCGAAAATTAACTTTTTCCCTCGAACCTCGACGGTCGAGGTTAACCTCATTCTTAGGTAAATTCTTCATCCTGGAAACAATGGTGTGCTCAGATTTTTAAACCAGGAATCCGTTTTGGAAACTGCCACAACCGATCACAAGTGCCGACTCACCTAACTTAAAAAAAAGTTCAAACCACCATTCTGGGCTCACTGGGCCTCGGAATGATGTGCTGTCTTCATGCCCAGTCTCAAAATAATTCCATATAATATTTAAAATAATAAATGGAAAAATATGAGACATTAAACCTAGCTTACACATCAATGAACAAGATATCCCACAAGAACACAAGCATTTAAGGATATTCATTTAATTTATTATTTACTTTTAACATTTCAATTTACATTAATTAATTCATTATACATTAATTAAAATTATTCCATTAGAATTTAATTAACAACCAAGTAAATTACATTCCCTATAAGAATAATCCAACCTATTCCATAGTTCCAAAATATTATCAATATTTTTATTCTACACAAGCACCAACCTGATGGGTTAAAACATTTATTGTTCATTATAATTCCATAATTCAAGGTACACTAGGAATAATCCTAAGATACTATAAAAGATATGCATAAAACAAACACAACCAACTACCTCAAGAAGTAGGGAAAAGTATACATAAATAAGAAACCCAACCATCCGGCCCGACCATTAAGCATATTTATTAATAAGAAAGCATCCCAACTTCCAGAATAATAATGGTAGATCCTAATTTCCACCCATTACATTAGTCCCAATTCCATCCCCAACACCATAATTCCTATCACCATGTATCTCGACATCACATGCATCAATAACAATCATAAACATGAGCCTCCCTACCATATCACCCCAAACCATCATCTACACCAGGATCACATAATGTCTCATAGTAATTATCACATTAGAGAAAAAACATGGAATAAATGAAACAAAAACAGAGTCAACAAGGAATCATGGCCCTAAAAACAAAGGTATATAGTCTTTATAAATAAATGGGTATTATCACCCCATAAAATTTATCCTTATAAAACAATTGGTTATTTACTATCTTGAATAAACTGATTCATTTATCATAGGTTACAACCACATTTAACCTAAGTAATCAACTATTCAAATCTACAAATTATTTAAACATGATCTAAATCACAAGTTCTTATTTCAATAAACTTTAAGAATGAATAATTACATTAACATGTCTCTTTATTATTATCAACAACAATAAATTATAGCTTCATGTTCTTTAGCCAATTTCATTATCAGATGAAATAATATTTTTAATTAAACATGTATTAGGTATCATTTGATTTATATCAAATTATAAGAATAAAAAAATTAAATAAACATTCCTATTTAATTATTTACCAAATAAAATTATCAACTTTATGTTCTTAACCATTTTCATAAAATCAATATGTTAAAACTAAACATAATTTTTTTAATAAAATAATAAACATAGTCAACACACTAATATTAAAAAAAGAGTCAAAGTGTTATCATAGTGGAAACACATAAGATCAATAATATCTAAACCATTTATTTTCATTAATCCAGACTATTATTTATTAAATTTAATCCCACCATCAACAAAAGAGATAAAATATGATTAATTTATGATTTCATATAAAATAATAAGATAAGTAATGAATCCCCTACCTAAAAGATTTCAATGTCCCTAAAATGAGAAAAAAATAACACAGATCCCTAATAACCTCTCTTGTAAAGAAACTATATCCCTCTCAGAAAATAATTCCATAAAGCAAAAAATAAACCTCACAAGAACAAAAAAGATCAATATCCATAGAATGTAATGATTGATTGGGAGGAAACATGATCAATCAGATAAGAAACTACAAAAAAGGTAAAGATCACCTCTAATCACAAAATATCAAATACGAGAATCTTGGGATTAATCTATATGTAAAGGGATTTAAAAAACCTAAATAAGAACCTTTGCATACTGATATTTGGGAGAGAATTATAGGATTTTTAAAAAAATTGATGTTGCGATTAGATTTATCAGCACACTACCAGACACATATTCATGACATGAATGGGTAATTCACATTTTGAATGGAATGAGTTTTAAGACTCACTAAAAATTGAATCACCACAATCAAATAAACCAAGATCAATTAACATCATGAAATTCATGATCATGTTGTGAGTTTTTGGGGAAAGATTCATCAAATCAAATGCTCCACCATTTCACATCGTGAACCAACAATTCACATCCTGAATAACATCCTATGAGTTTCTATTCTCAGGATGTGAATTACTATTAGGTACATGAAATAAAATATCATTTCATAATATATAATAAATTCAAAAACTTAAAATTCTTCTATATTCCATCCCCCAAACTCCACTAATACTTCTCTATGCTTCTTAAAAGCATAACAGAACTTAGAAACGTGCAAATGAATGGGCTAGAAAAATCATGGAATTTATAGAAAAGGAGATGAAAAAGGGTTGAAACATAATAATAATAACATTTAAATACATATAGGAAACTAATTTTATTATTTTAGCATGGATAAAGAATAGTTTAAGTAGGTAGAAGAAGAAATAATCTTAAAAAAGGTCAGTTATGACTTAAAACTTATCCTTATACAACCTCTTTGGATTACTCCTTAATCCTTCAAGGATTGGACTTTTTGTGAGACTAGGATGTCTAGTGCATGGGTATGGATTTTTTAGATATATTTGGGTAGGTCTTGGATAAACTATATTTCAAAAAAGGTGTGAGGAAGAGAGGGGATGATGTTCCATTTTATAAGTGAAGGAAGAGACACCCTTGGAAATAATTAATGTATTAAATTAATATAAATTATCTTTTATTTTAAAGTGGAACCAATTTGAAATATTTAGATTATATGAAGATTATGAGTCTAAATCCTCTCATATAATAAAGTTTGGATAATTTTAGGTTATTTTTTCACCCATACCTCTTAATTTTAACGCCCTTTAATCCTTTTGATGATTACCATGAGATCAAATTTTTTTAATCTTTAGGGGTGAATAAAGTTAGTATAAAAAGAAAAGTGAACCATAAGTGGAAAATGTTTTATATTATTGACCATACTACATAAAATTTTACAAATATAATATTTTTATGAATTTTGAATCATTAAATAAAATATTATTTAACATAATATACCATTAAAGTCATTTTTGAGACTATTCACATAGTTCGACTTTAATGGAATCATGAAAGTAATGGAATTTTAATATAAACTTTTAAAACATCGCTAATAATTTATATTTATCTAAAAAAATTCGTTTTAAACCATAATTAATTTTAAAAAATTTACTTTTAATTTTTTCAAAATCATTTACTTTTATTTTTCTACTGCTTGCACAAGCATTATACAAGAATTTAAGTTAATTATACAATCACTGAAAGTTAAAAATTAATTAACATAATAAAAATAAATAAATTAAGTTCAAAATAAAATTTTCTATTAATTGAATATGAATATTTGTGTAAATATATGTCATGAAAACTTATCTAATATTTTATTTTGACTTTTTCTGACCTTATGTAAGCACTACACAAGTATTTGAATAATTTTCTTGTTATATGACTGAAAATTCATAAATTCAGGTTAATATTAGAAACTACACATCATATTAACTAATAAAGTCTATAAAATACTTCTTCATTCTAAAATATTTTCTTTAGGATACTAAATCTGGAATTTCTAGTGTCGCACACACACTACATCGACACTGAAAATGATGTTCATATTTATTATGAAATAAATTATAATTAATATTTTTTAAATTAATTTTATGATATTATTAATATATTATCATACACGATTCATTAAATATGTTTCAAAAAAAAAAATTATATCATATTTATCTCTTGCTGGTATCATAAAAGATACCGTATTTCATAAAAACTATATTTTTTTACTATTCGCAAAATGTAACTTCTTCTGAAAAATATGAAAAATTGATCATTGGGTAAATTTAAATTTATAAATACATAAATAAATTTTGTTTCATCAAATTAAATTCCTATAATTGGGAAAATGTACTTTTAAAATAAACCTATAAAACATGACAAAAATACTGTTTTCCAGAAAAATGCATTTTTAAGTATAAAAATGTTTTATACCCATATTAATAACAACTTATATCCTAATGAGACTAATTTTAATTATTTAAAAAAAGTAACCAATAAAATTTCAAAATAAAATAATAACAAAATGGTAATTTTTAAATACTAAAATGGAAAAAGAAAGTTTTCTATAATATTGGTATTTTTCGCTATTCACTGAAAAATTAATCTTTGTAGAAAAATCAAAAAATTTAACCAGAGGATAATTTTGATTTTATAATTTAAAAAATAATATCCTTTTTATAAAATTAAATTTATAAATTTTTTAGAAATTAATAATAATATTCACTCATAAAAAGAAATAAAAACCATTTTTTTAGAAAATATGTTTTGAAAGCATAAAATGACTACTAAAAATAGAGTACTTATTTCATAAGATTTAATAAATTTATTTTTATTTATTGGGACCTTTATAGATATATTTTATAATTTTTTTACTCCTACTCATACCCACTAATTTAAAAAATAGGTTATAATGTTCACATTTAAATATTAATATTTTTATAGTATATCGCAATTCGCCTAAAGTTCAGTGTGCGAGTTAAGAAAGATGTCAAAGATAGTATTCTTTTAAACTAAATTTTTAGGGTGTTATAGAGTTATAATGAATATTATGTAGAATAAATCTACGGACCCTTGGAATTCTAGAAGGGGAAAATGTATTCTGGAAGGTCTCCTTATGAAAAGGTTTGTGATGTTTTGGTTTGGGTAACAAGTTGTCCCTGAGGTTTATTGATCCATTCTAGGTCCTATTCAAAATTGGATAGGATACTTATCACCTAGACTTACACCTATAGTTGGAAAGGTTCCTAACTTCTCCCACATGTTACAAATGAAGAAATACATGCATGCGCCATCACATGTCATTGATCGGGGGAAAGATGGATATCGAGGATGGAGCCAAATTTTTAAAGTACCCAATTGACATTGAGTCTCAGCTTGAGAGGATTATATATGGGTGATATATCCTACTGATGTGAGCTATTTGGTAGAATGGGAATCTCTAAGAGATAACATGGTGGCATGAGAGTTAGATGCAGACTTAGTACCCTTATCTTTTTGAGTAGTTTTTTTCATTTTAAGGAAAAAATCCTTGAAGGTTGGGAGAATGTAATGACTATGATTTTGATGTTTGGAACCTTTTTATATTTCTTTATATATATCTATGGTTTTATTTTTGTTTTTAATAGTGTAACTAATGTCTCAAGACCCATAAATATATTTATTAAAAATATTAAATATATTAAACTGCGCACATGCATATTTTTTGAAATAATAGTTTTCCTATTTTCCAAAGTCTTAAATGGGAAATATGATACCATCATTGGTTTTTAAATATAGGTTTTACCATAGGTGAAACCTATGTTTTTTATGAATTGGGTTTTGGGTAGAAGAACTATCACTAGAATATGCATTAAGTAAATTAAATAATAAATTTATTTAATTTATGTATTGTTTAAACTAGTATGAACAACTATTTAAACCCAACTATGTACAAACAAGGTTATCCAAATAAACCTTAGAGATTTAGAGTTTGAGGAGACATCACTATGGGGGCCTTTGATAAATGAACAAAAAAGGATTGAGGATTAATGATCATATTTATATGGGATTCATAATCAATAATAGAGTTCCTGGAACTCACCAATGTTGATGATGAAAAATCATTCTCCATTAGTGATTGATAAACCAACAAGAAGAAATTTTTTATTTTTAGTTTTCTACCCTATAATTCTTGATTTATTGAATAGATTAATTTAACTTCTATGGATCTTGATATCTCCCTATGTTTGCATGAACTAGTTAATTTATTATTTGATTTTTTTTTGATGAATTATTATTCTATATTCTTTGATCATCAGAAAAATTTGTATTGACTAAAGAATATTTTTACATTGATGTTTATTTGGTTTTATCTCACATTTATTCACATCCTTCACCATTATAACCATTTCAAATGGTGGTTATACTATTTAAGGCCCAATTAGAATAGTGATCGAATAAATGGATTCATAATATTGTTTGTGTGAATGAACATGATGATCATAGTGCTGGTAGATTCAAGATTTTTTTTGAAAAAACTGGATCTATGGATTGATCTGGTTTGGTTTCCATGAGTTTGGTCTTGTAGTAACAACAATCTTCAATGTTTATTTCCATTCCAGTGATGCGAAGGCTGGAAATCGACTCATGATGGTGGTAAATCCATTATTGATGCATCTGGAGTTATCTTATGCGTGATTCATGATGAAATTAGTGAACACGCGAATATCGAGGAAGATAGACTTTACTATCTGTGAAATTCTTGACTACATGATGTGTGTTCCATAAGAACACACACCATGTAGTCCAATTCCATGGTGGAAATAGTTTTCAACTGAGTTAAATATCACATAACCATGTGGCAGGCCCACATGTTGTGTGACCCTTCCTGGATACCCGAGCTATGTATAGAGAGTACACACCTAGGATCCTAGGTGGTCCCATAATCCATGTTCATTGGATCACATCCCACAAACATGAACCTCCACATGCAGAGTGGAGAAATAAGAAATGACCAGACTTGGACATGGGGGTACACCCCATGTACACTAAGGGACACAACATATACTTATATTATAAGGTTCTGCATCTCATATCTACTTCTACGGGACTCAGATTTAGGCCCATGAGTATTCCATTCTAATAATAATTTCATGTTGCACATAATAGTGGCCTTTGTTTTGACACCTAATATATGATGTAAATGAGAATATTCTTATAGTGAAACTTGAATAATTATAGGAATCATGAGTGATCATTATAGTGATGTTGGGGTTGATACTACCCTGATAGTTTGGTTTTCCAAGGCATGGGTCCCCCATATCATATGAACTAGTAGTGTCAATACTCCCCCACATTTAGGGGTATAGGACCTCTTTCAATGGAGTTGATACTCACCCTTAATTATGACCCAAAAAGGAGCGGGTCTTCCCCTAGAGTCGATACTCCCTTTTCTACGACACCCATTAGCAAGGTGTGGGTCCTCCATTCTGATTCTCATGAGGTTATGCATGGTGTTTAGATTTAGATGTGGGATATATGGATATAATGATAGACTCATCATTCTTAGTTGGATGCAAAGATCAAGATTTATCTCTATCTTTGATTAGGGTTTCTTTTTGACCATATCTATTATGGGGGTTTTTCCCATCCTTTTCATATAGGTTGAGTTAACTATTTTATTCTGCTACCTTCCCTTTGGTTTTGGGGAGACCTATTAGGTATGTATATAATCACCCATATATGGGATTTTTATACAAGTTTTGTGTTTTATAAAAATGAAAAATAGCTATAGGGTGACTTTGGGGGGTCTGATGTAGCTAGGTCTTAATATTACTCCATGATGGTGATCACATGTTGGTGGTTGATATTAGATATCATGAGTTAGACCTTCCTCCCCATTAGTTTTTAGGTTAGGAATCTACTTTATTTCTAGTTGGGCATGTATATTTCACTTTTCATACCTTGGTTATATTTATATTTATGCACTTTTTTTTGTTTTAGATGTTGTTACATGCTTTAATTTCCTCTTGGGTGAGATAGTCTTTTAACCTGTATGGTTGGGATGCACTTAGAGGTGTGTGTATGTAGGTTCATTAGGATAAGGCCTTATATTTGTGATATGTTTATACTATTCAAAAATCTCTATCCCTAGGCATATTGTAGGAAGGCTTTGGGTTTCACACTCAGCTTACTTTTAATCCAGGTGGGGGTTCAGTGGGCCAGATCATGAAATTTTAATTCAAAATGTACATCATAGACTCAAAACTAGAAAAAAAATTATATTTACTTGATACTTAAGAAAAAAAATATGATTCATTTTTTATGTATAGTAATTAACTAAACATCATTCCAGTATGTAGTGTGTCCAATATGACTGAAAGTGCATGTTTTCAATTGAAAAGTGGCATTTTAGTTTAAAATATGTGTCAAATTTTCAAAATTTGGTAAACATGATCAATTTGTCATGATACTTCAAGAAAATGATCGATAATTAATTTTTGATGTGTAGGAATTATCTTATCATCAATTAAATATGTGGTTTGGATGGTATGATTGGAAATGCAAGTTTTATGTTTAAAAGTGAAATTTTAGTTCAAAATGCATGTCACATACTCAAAACTTAGAAAAAATTCTCAAATCTCCTTGATACTTTATGAAAATGAACAATAATTATTTTTTGACGTATAGGAAATAAACATACGCATTTTTAACTTGTAGTTTCACCAGTGTGACTGCAATTGTTTTTAACTTAAAATTGATATTTTTGTTCAAATGGTGCATTTATATTATCCTTTTAATTTATGTTTTATTTATGAATTATTGTATAGTATTTATATTTTATTTTTTTCTTTATGTTTCATTACTAAAATAAGAATAATTTTCTAATACAGGTAAACATTATTTTTATACGGGGTTGGGTTGATCAACTGAGAAGTTAGTCTCTAATGATGATAATCTTGATGGAAACCAGTGATGATCATTTTATGGAATTCCAAGTTTATCACCACCATCACTTGGATTCTAAGGTGTCACAAAATTTTTAGAAAATGATGATAACTACTTGATTGGTCACATTCATTCACACCATTTGGTGGTTTGGTAAGACCCTTTGGATTTGAATTGGTTGGTTCTTAGGTAGGGAAACACCAAAAATACATTTTTATATTTTGTTCCTAGGTTGGGTTACCCAAAAAATAAAAGCTTCCTATCCAACCATTAAAATTTTCCCATTTTATTCAAAAAACCAAAAAATATGTTTATATTAAATATATTTTTTATTATAATAAAATATTTGATATTCCACATTATAAAATTATTTTTTGGACTGATTTTAATTTCTATAGTGTGATGTTAAATTAACACATATTAAAATAGCTGATATATCTTTTTTCAATGCTTAAATATCACTTCCCATATTTTATCAACAATAAATGTTATTCTAATAAAATATGGGTTTTATCAGTGATAAATCTAGCACTGATAAAAATATACTTCATCATTTTTTTTAGATTTGATAAAACCAATGGGCCTATAATAGTGCTTTCATAATTAGTGCTTTATAATCATTGATTAAATATTATTTGTGTGTCGATATAGAACCATTCTATAGTAGTTTAACCTATATTGATATGTTAACACAATAAAAAAAAACAGTCTTGGGGCATGTAAAAATCTCCCATTTTATCTTGTTTCCCAAAATATGGATCACCCTAGACTCCCTTCATAATTCTAAAGAGTATGAAATCAAAAAATTAGGATCCTTATCCCGTAAAGCAAATAGAACCTAGTTCTGATATAACCAGATCTTCCAAGATATCATCAAAATATGCTCTTTCAAACACTGATTATTCATGTATAATATATTCTCTATCGGTCCTAAGAAACTACATATTTCTTTGACTTAGTCCTTGATAGCTGGATACAATGAATTACACCTCCAGTTATACTTCACCATCGGATAAAATAAGAAAATAAAAATGCTCCTCCAAACCACAACATGTCCAACTATTATTGTTTATTCTCTAAATTTAGTCAAGATTTGTTATCTTTAGAAATTTTTATATCATATAATTTATATTAGTGACAATGATTCATTATTCTTTTATAATTATTACATATAAAATGAGTGATGATATGATAATAACCTCCCCAATATATATATATATATATATGTTGGATAAGTACTAAAATAGGTAAATCATATTATGGAATTGATCTATTTCATAATACTAAATATATATATATATAATGCATATCATAGTCTTTGATCTGCCCATATTTTATAAGGAATGGATATTCCTTTGTTATATTGTATTATTTTCGTATAATATGGGTAATATAATGCCTACAAATATATCTTATCTTCTAAATATTTTCCTTTGGTTTTTAATAATTAAGATGATTCATTTATCACATGAAAAGCATGTAATAATTGTTTGAAACGTTAAAATGGTTATATTGTCCAATGGGAATGTGTTATAAGTAACACAAGTTGGTTTCCTACAATTAATAGTTGAATATTTACTTCCTTCATTAAATAAAGGAAGCCTATATAAAGGGATTAGATCTCTTCCTATTGGGGTGTAATTTAGTTTATCCAAAAGCTGAAGTTATCTTCCTACATTGATCTCCATTTCTGTTCATAGGACATGGTGCTATCCCACCTTCAAATTTATCAGGGTCCTATCATAATATACAGGGATTCTAGTGGCTATTGTACTATCCATGGAGGCAAGATTCCATCAGACATTTCTTAGTGATCTCCCTAAAAACACACTCCATCAAGATGGATCTTGTTGGAATATAGGTATACCTATTTTATATTCATTTTATTCATTATCATGTTGAATTGAGGATGATAGATCCATATATATATTGAGTTTATTCTACTTTAATGGTCAAGTGATGACCCTACAAACCCCATAAGTGGTATTAGAACCTCTTTCATCATCAATTCAACATGTTTTTATGCAGTTATTATGAAGAACATGCACATCGTATTTTTTGTAGAAATATAATAATGTATGATATGAATGGATAAATGTTATTTTATAGATTTATCTACCATTATATTCTATATATGATACCATAAGTTGCGATTTAGTGTTTTTCTATGTTATATGGTCTGACTGAATGAATAATAGTGTATGATTCATTGAATCCAATGTTTTTACACCACATAATAATTTATTATATATGATATCACATCCTATGACTTGAATTTTCAGTTTTAAAAAACAGAGTATCATGTCATAAAAATGATAAAAGAGTTATTTCTAATTATGATCAGTATCCCAGGATAACACTTATCATAAGAAATATGACCCCTACCCTATAAAGGTAACCCTCATGGGAAAAAAATGAGAGAAGGGAGATAATGATGGAAAAATCCTACCTCCAATATTCCATGGGTTGGTGAAAATCACTGAGGGTATATCATACACATAAATAGGCAACATTACCCTCTAAGATATGAAAAATGAGAGATAAGATAGAAACACTAAACAAATCATGCTCAAGATAGAATTAGAAGATCCCAAATACATTCATGTAATGTCATAAATATAAACAACTATAAAAGAAACTAAAAGTACCAAAAGATAATCCTAAATAGTAACAAAGAAATTCCAAACAGGCCCTGAACAAACCATGAGCTAGTAAAGTCCAACCCAATCAAAAACTATACCCTACCGACCTGAAAAATAGTTTACACATTCATATGGTAAGAATAACATGTATACTATGTAATGATCCTCACCAGATAATCTTATAAAAAAGATAAAGAAAACATACTGAACCCTAATGAAAAAAAAGTGAGGCTAACTCATCACCTAAATAGGAATGCTAAGTTACTAGCCTAACTATGTCCATATCTCAAAAATTATAACATACAAGAGATTATATAATATAATATAAAAATATGGAACCCTATTTCCATTTCCTAATGATTTACTACCCTAAACCAATGTCATACATCTTAATCCATCTCTCTCCAAAAGTAATATAGATCGAAGACACCTGAGATAATGTATCATAACATAAAACCCATGCATCACATCATCTCATCACATACCATGCACCCCATATATCACATCATCTCATTATCCCATTCCTCATATTCAGATAGTAATTGAGTAGTTTTTAGGATCCACAACAACCTGCATGTCATTTATTATACCTCAATCCATCATAAACCGTACACATAATACATATAATAATCCATAGGATACTATATATGGAGATGCATGTGTGTGAAATAACAACAAGTCATTATATTCCTCTACACATATATATGGTAAATGTAACCATCATGTATACCCACACATAAAACAATCAGGAGAAGTTAGTGGTGTCAGAGGGGGTAGTCAATCATTTGTTACCCACCAAACTGGATATTGGAGGAAACACCATGCCAGATTCCACTAGGTGTTCTTCTCCCTATTGACATGGGAAGGTTAGCATATGAAAACACATAACATAAAATATATAATATTTCTCATAACCAAACTATGGGAATTATCGTAGTCTTAGGCTCAATAATAGCTATTGTCACTCGGACACACAACTTCTACTACCAAGGACTATATATCCTATAAGAACACTGACATACATAAAGATTTTAATTTATTTAAATATTTCCTTTTAACACTTCACTTTATGTTAAGAAATTCATTATCCATTAATTAACATTATTACATTGACAGTTCATTCACCACCAAGTAAAGTCCATGCCATCTAGGTATAATCCAAATGATTCCATGGTTTCTAAATATTATAAAAATTTGTATTATATCAATAACTATCACTATGGGTTAAAATATTTATTATTCATTATCATTCCATAATTCTAGGTACTCTAGGAATTATCTTAATCTACCACAAAAGATATGCATAACCAAGAACAACCAACTGCCTCAAGTAGTGGGGAAAGGAATGCAGAAACAAGAAACCCAACCAATTTTTTTTAAGAAAACTTATTAATAATAAATCATACAAGATTTCAATACAATAATGGTCAATACCATCTTAAACCCATTCCATCAAACTCAGGGTCTTCCTTAACACCACAATGCATATCACCATGTAACCCACCATTATAGACATCAAAATGATACTATAAAACTAGGCCTCCATTAACATATCTCATTAACCATTATCCATCCCAGGATTACATCATGTCACATAACGAGGCTCACATACTGAGAAAGAAAGAAAGAAAACAAACAAATAATAGAGTAATACATAATCAAGTCCCTAAAACAATTTGACCAGCCTTTATAAGAAAATAGGCTCACTTGGCCCCAAAAAATTATCTTTATCAAAAAACTAATTTTCATACCATCATGGATTAACCAATTCATTTATCATAGTCTACATCTATACGTAAGCAAAGGAATCTTTTGGAACCATGTTCGTTCTATGCATGAATTAGAGTATGATTTGTTTTTGTTTTCAATCATCATTGGAAGCTCAGAATGTGTTCTAGTAAAGTTATCATATAGTTCAAGAAGACAATAGTATTGAAGGTGGCACATTTTTCTAGTGTTTGTCAAAATTTTAGGCCTGAAAATTGGAAAATGAAGACATGGGTTCTTGGAAAAAGAGGTGCACGAAAAGAGGAAGTGGTTCATGAAATAGGTGATTTTGGCTTGAAAAATAGCATGCTGTGTGAAATAGTGGAGCGAGGTTTTTGCATGCAAGAGGTGTTCCAAAATTAGTATATCGAAAAATCACAAAGGCATGGGGTGCGTGAAAAACCTGGAGATGTGTGAGGAAAACAGTTCCTGTGCGAAACGTTTTGCATGCCGAATGAGAGGTTTTTCGTGCTATGATGGGTTTTCCATGTGGGAGTTGGCAGTACCTATAAATAAGAGGTGACCCTCCTCATTTCATATGACTGAAGAATTAGAGAAGATCCACATGCTGATGCACATAAAAGGTTTACGAAAAGGGAGTTGCGCGAAATATTTTGAGCTGCGTGAAATATTCCAACTTGTGCAAAAAATTATGAGTTGCTTGAAATATTCCATCTTGCATGAAATATTCCAAGTTGTGAAAAAAATTCTGGCTTGTGCAAAATATTCTGAGTTGCGCTGAAAATTCCGGCTTGCGTGAAAAATTCTGGGCTGCGTAAAAAAGGCACAGCTGCGCATAAAAGTTCTAGTTTCATGAAAATCATGCTACTAAATGAAATATTTTTCCACGTGAAAATAAAATATTGCGCGTAAAAGTGAGGTCTTACGCGCAAAGGGTAGGTGTTGCGTGTAATTGTCAGTGAAACCAATTTGCACGTTCTGATTATCCGATTCAGTGGTTCAGTTCGTTCAAGAGCATTAATTACAGACTTCGATGAAAGCAGAGTCTCTTTCTAAGCAGAGGCAAAGACTTCAATGAAAATCTATTGAATATACCTTCACGTCCATAAACTAATTGGGACTTCACAAAAGGCAGTGAGCTAGAGGGAGTCAATGGGAGTGACCCGAGGGATGTAGTAATCTATCCCAGAACTTTTGTAAAGGCAGTGAGCCTGACATAGAGTGACTGTGACCAAATCTTGTAATCCATAAACTAGTGAAGATTAGTGTATTTAGGTACGACGGACACACTATTGGCGTATGCTCCTTGGATTTAACCCTTTGTGGTGAACTAAGTAAAAGTGCTGTGTCACCTTTCTGCTTTCATTTGTTTGAGAGATATAACAAGTTCCTAGAAACGTGGGAACAAGATCCTCCAAATTAAAAAGGAAAAAGTTGAAATTTTGATTCACCCCTCCCCTCTTCGGGTGTTCCGTGGTCCTTCGAGTGGTATCAGAGCTAGTTTAACTGGTGTTTGATCAGTCATTTACCGTTATGGAAAATTCATCCAATGTCAGGGGAGTCCCTCTATTTGATGGAACTAATTTCCAGATCTAGAAGAAAATAATGAGATATCATCTAAGATCTCTTGGAATGGAATTTATTTCTTCTATTGTTCAAGGAATACAAGTCACTGATCCAAAAGGCATAGCTATGACTAATGCAGACAAGAAAATTCTTGATGTAGATGCTAAAGCACAAAATGCACTCATTGCACCCCTTTCTGATCAGATCTATCAAAAGGTGATGAGTTTCACCTCAGAAAAATCCATATGGGATAAAATTGAAAATATTTATGAAGGAGATATCAAAGTGACGGAGGAAAAACTACAAGTCCTACACAATAGTTTTGATGATCTGAAGATGCATCCAGACGAGAATGCAGACTCGTTCTTCAATCGAATTACTGAAGTGGTTGGAGAAATTCGGGGTCTAGGAGAGGAAATCAAAGACATTGATATTGTAAAGAAAATATTAAGAAGACTTCCAACCCTGTACAATACAAAGTTATCAGCCCTTGAGGAAAGAGATCTTTCCAAACATTCTCTGGATGATCTACTGAGCAGTTTGGTAGCATATGAAATGAGAGTCAAACCTGAAGATACTATGACTCGAGTGAGAAAGGAAATGGCATTCAATTCCCTGAACAAAATAAAAATTTAAAAAGATATTAGTGGTGAAGATGATGAGGAAAAAGAAATTATTTCTATCATTGTAAAGAAGTTCTAGAAGGGAAAAGGGAAATTCAAAGGAAAGTTACCTATTGCTTTCTTTCGTTGTGGAAAAGTTGGGAACATTGCCTCTTAGTGATTAAGAAAGATCAATGATGAAGATAGTTAATATGAAAACATTGAGAAGCCTCAGAAAAGGTTTTTAAAAAAGGGATACTTCAAATCTAGAATGAAAGTGCCGAAGAAGAGTTTTATCTTTGAGAAGGAAGATGATGACAATTAATTCTGTGAAGAAGAAGAACCAAAATTTAAAACTGGAAACCATGCTTCCATGATGGCCACTATTGAAAAATCAGAACCATCAAAAGATAATTGTCGAGACAATCAGTTGAAAACTAATTCCAATCCCGAGTTTCAACTTAAAGATTCTGTTAGTAATCTTAATATCAAATGTAAGAGTTTAAATAAGTGGAAATCAATTGTAGAAGAATCATCTGATTATGTTGATTAGCTCAAAGAATAAATTGAATGACTGGAAGAATTTGTGAAAGTGAAATTTAAAATTCTTGAAATCACTGATGATGTAGTGGATCAAAATCTGAGAATTTAAGATCAATCAAAGTTCATCAATGACCTCACCACTAGACTGGAAGAAAATACCAAGACTAATGAGAGTCTTGAAGAAGAATTTCTTACTCTTAGAAGAAAACTTGAGAGTGAATCAATTTCAAAATAATGAAGGAAGAAAATAGAGTTTGGAAGGTTCTCAGTTGCTGAGTTGTTGGAAAAAGAAAAACACGGTTCCAATGGATTTGAAAAAATTTTGAATGATCAAAGAGCTACTTAAATGGGAAATAGTGGAATCAGTTGTGAGGCAGAGTCGTCAAATGCTGCAAATAAAGGTGAACAAAATAAGGGCAAGCTAAAAGTGGGTGATGTGGCAAAGTCATCTGAAGCATTGAAACAGAAACCCCCAATTCAATCTGAAAGAGGAAAAGAAGATTATCCTCGAGCCTTATGGAAAAAGGATCCCTCAAGCAATTATCCCATAGAAGAAGGAATGAGAATAAATAGAAGTGTGAAGAAATTTCCTCTCATGAAGTGTCAGTTCTGTGGATACTTGGGTCATACCACGACTTATTGCAAAGAGGCAAGAAGCTATCTGAATGGAGAATATACCGGAGTTCAACATAGGAGTTCAAATTCATATCCAAATTCTTTTAAAAGAAATAGTTGATATGGATATTATTTTTCTTATTCTAAATTTGGTCATAAGGCTGTTAATTGCAGGAAGTGGAGGGACATAGACACATCATACCAGAGTTTGAGACAAGTCAAATCTTGTCAACAAGATAGTGTTTCTCTTACAAACATGTTTTCTCCTCTCAAAAAAATATTTCAACTATGAAGAACCAATGTACACGGAAGAAAGAATTGAAAGGCCATCAATGTTCTATAATCAATCCAATTTCTCATGGAATGAAAATAAGAAAATTGAAAAATCCAAACTTGCAAAGGTGGCCCTCAAAGCTAAAAAAATCAATAGTACCTAGACTTTGGATAGCCTTTGTTCGTCTCATATGATAGGTAATGCATGCGTGTTAACATATATCAAAAGGAGGGTTGATGGAATAGTATGGTTTGGTAATGACGGTGCTCTGAAAATCGAAGGTAGTGGAAGTAATGAATTAGATAATGGAGAGCTAAAGAAAACTGAAGTCCTTTATGTAGATGGCCTACGTCATAATCTCCTCAGCTTGAGTTAACTCTGTGACTTGGGAATTGTAGTTACTTTTAATCAGAAAGGATTCAATATCAAGGGAAAGACATGAAATTAACTTATGAAGGGATGCAAAATAGATGGCAACTTGTATCAGGTTGATAGTAAAGAAAACATTTTTTACATGACTATAGAAGAAGAAAGAAATTTGTGGCATCGAAGATTGGGGAACATCAATAAAAAAGAAATGGATAAGATATCAAAATTGAGGATTGTCATTCCCCACCTAAAGCGTGAACGTGAAAAGTCTTGTGATGCTTGCATTTGTGGGAAGCTGGTTTGCAATTCATATCAGCCAAAGAAGAAAAGGGCATCACATCTTCTTGATCTCATTCACTTAGACGTATGTGTTCCGATAAATGTTTCCAAAACTCATGGAGAAAGTCATTTCATCCTTTTCATAGATGATTACAGTATAATGGCTTGTGTAATGGTAATACATAGGAAATGAAAAGTACTTGACTACATCAAAACATATCATTGAATCACCGAGAATGATACTGGATGGGCAATAAAAGTGTTGCAATCAAACAATAGAGGGGAATACAAGTCTATTGAATTTGAAAACTACCAAGAGAAGCATGGGATACAACATGAGGTAGATGTCGTTAGAACTCCACAACAAAATGGAGTGGTTGAGCATAGAAATCGACAGGTAAACAAAATGGCAAGTACTTGTCTTAGTACTGCTGAAGGTGAATATATCTCTGCTATTAAGGCATGCACTCAATTACTATTGATGGAGAAATAAATGACAGATATTGGTAAAGAGTTGAAATAACCAACGGTGATTTACTGTGATAAAAAAAGTGAAATTGATCTTACAAAGAATCCTGTTCAGCATTTCCGTTCAAAATATATTAAAATCAGGTGTCACTTTATCCAAGAAAAATTTAAGCAAGGCGTGATTAGAATGGATCATGTGGGAACTGATGAGCAAGTGGCTGATATCTTGACCAAGCCACTGTCAATGGCTGCGTTTGAGAAACATCAGTTGAACCTCAATGTTCAGCCACCACCTCATGCATAAGAAGGTTATGAGATTCCCCTCTCCCTAGTTATATTTACTATATTTAATCTGTCTGTGGATGTGATGCAGGTTTGTTGGGGAGATACTATCTAGGGGGACTATGTTTTGATATGAAAAAAGAACAACTACTAGTCTTTCGGTTTATTGTCAATGGGGGAGAAGCAATAAATTTCGGACATGTAATACTTCTGTGACACTTTAAGAGAACTTCTTGGGTGTCATTGAGAATTCCAAAACACGGGATCCAAATTCATGCTTCCCCTATTATTTTTTACACTAAGAATTGCTCATGTAGACTTAGAGTGTTGGCTGAGTTGATTCATGAATTTTTGGTTTGCATGTGGCTAGTGCTCTATTGAATTTATTTACTGATTTCCAACAAACCCAAAGGGGGATATTTTTGGAACCATGGTCATTCTATGCATGAATTAGAGTATGGTTTGTATTTGTTGTCAATCCTCATAGGAAGCTTAGAATGTGTGACAGTAAAGTGATCATACAGTTCATGATGACAACAGTATTGAAGGTGGCACCGTTTTCCGGTGTTTGTCAAATTTTTGTGCCTGAAAATCGGAAAATGAAGACATGGGTTGTTGGAAAAAGGAGGTGCACGCAAATAGGAAGTGGTGCATGAAATAGGTGAGTTGGGAACGAAAACTAGTGTTCTGTGTGAAATAGTGGAGCGAGGTTTTTCAAGCAAGAGGTGTTCCAGAATCAGAATGTCGAAAAATGACAAAGGCATGGGGTGCATGAAAAACCTAGAGATGTGCGCGGAAAACAGTTCCTGCGCGAAATGTTTTGTGCGCCGAATGAGAGGTTTTTCGCGCCATGATGGGTTTTGCGCGCTGGGGTCGACATCACCTATAAATAAGAGGTGAACCCCCTCATTCCATATGGCTGAAGACTTAGAGAAGATCTATGTGCTGATGTATGTAAAAGGTTCGCGAAAAGGGAGTTGTGTGAAAAATTCTGAACTGCGCGAAATAATCCGACTTGTGCGAAATATTCTGTGTTGCGTGAAAAATTCCATCTTAAACATGATATTCTGAGTTGCGTGAAAAATTCCGGGCTGCGCGAAAAAGGCAGAGCTGTGTGTAAAAGTTGAGGCTGCGCGTAAAAGTTCCAGTTGCGCGAAAAGTGTGCTGTTACGTGAAATATTTTTCTTCGTGAAAAGAAAATATTGTGCGGAAAAGTGATGTCATCCACGCAAAGGGTAGGTGTTGCATGTAATTGTTAGTGAAACCTATTTGCACATTCTGATTATCCAGTTCAGTGGTTCAGTGCATTCAAGGGCATCAATTCCGGACTTTGATACAAGTAGAGTCTCTTGCTAAGCAGATGTAAAGACTTCAATGCAAATCTATTGAAGAGAACTTCAATTATATAAACTGATTGGGACTTCACCAAAGGCAGTGAGCCAGGGGGAGTCAACAGGAGTGACCCGAGGGATGCAATAACCTATCCCTGAACTTTTGTAAAGGCAGTGATCCAAGCATAGAGTGACTGTGACCAAATCTTGTAATCCATAAACTAGTGAAGATTAGTGGATTTAGGTACGACCGAAACACTATCGGCGTATGCTCCCTGGACGTAGCCCTTTGTGGTGAACCAAGTAAAAGTGCTATTTCAGATTCCTTCTTTCATTTTTTTGATAGATCTAACAAGTTCTACCAATATGGGAACAAGATCCTCAACTTTAAAAAGGAAAAAAGTTGAATCCCTGATTCACCCCTCCCCTCTCCGGGTGTTTTGGGGTCCTTCAAGTGGTATCAGAGCTAGGTTAACTGGTGTTTCATCTGTCATTTACCATTATGGAAAATTCAACCAATGTTAGGGGAGTCCCTCTCTTTGATGGAAGTAATTTTCAGATCTGTAAAATTAGAATGAGATCTAATCTAAGATCTCTTGGAATGGAAGTTCTTTTTTTCCATTGTGCAAGGAATACAAGTCACTGATCCAACAGGCCTGGCTATAACTGACGTAGACAGAAGAATTCTTGATGTAGATACTAAAGCACAAAATACACTCACTACAGCCCTTTCTGATCAGATCTATCTAAAGGTGATGATTTTCAACTCAGTAAAATCCATGTGGGATAAACTTGAAAATATTTATGAAGTAGATATCAAAGTGAAGGAGGAAAAACTACAAGTCCCACACAATAGGTTTGATGATCTGAAGATACATCCGGACGATAATGTAGACCCATTCGTCAATCAAATTACTGAAGTGGATGGAGCAATTCGAGGTCTAGGTGAAGAAATCAAAGACATTGATTTTGAAAAGAAAATATTAAGAATACAGCCACCCCTGTACAATGCAAAGGTGTCAGCCCTTGAGGAAAGAGATCTTTCCAAACTTTCTCTAGATGATCTACTGAGCAGTTTGGTAGAATATGAAATGAGAGTCAGACTTGAAGATGCTATGACTCGAGTGAGCAAGGAAATGTCATTCAAGGAAATGTACAAACTAAAAATTTCAAAAGATATTAGTGGTGAAGATGATGAGGAAAAAGAAATTATTTCTCTCATTGCAAAGAAGTTCCATAAGGTAACATGGAAATTTAAAGGAAAGTTACCACTTTCTTTCTTTGTTGTGGAAAAGTTGAGCACATTTCCTCTCAATGTTTAAGAAAGATCAATGATGAAGATAATGAAGATGAAAACATTTATAAGCCACAAAAAAGGTTTTTCAAAAAGGAAGACTTCAAATCTATAATGAAAGTTCCGAAGAAGAGTTTTATCTATGAAAAGGAAGATGATGACAATGAATTCTGTGAAGAAGAAGAACCAGAATTTAAAACTGGAAACCATGCTTCCATGATGGCCATTATTTAAAAATCAGAACCATCAAAAGATAATGGTCTAGACAATCAGTTAACAACTAATTCCAATCCCAATTTTCAACTTAAAGATTCCGTTAGTAAGCTTAAGATTAAATGTAAGAGTTCCAGTAAGTGGAAATCAGTTGTAGAAGAATCATCTAATTATGTTGATCATCTCGAAGCAGAAATTGAACAACTGGAAGAATTTGTGAAATTGCAGTCTAAAATTCTTAAAATCACTGATGATGTATTGGATCTAAATATGAGAATTGAATAGCAAGAAAAGGTCATCAATTTACTCACCACTAGACTGAAAGAAAAGACCAAGACTACTAAGAGTCTTGAAGAGGAAGTTGTTACTCTTAGAAGAAAAGTTGAGAGTGAATCAATTTAAAAAGAATCAAGGAATAAAATAGAGTTTGTATGGTTCTCAGATGCTGAGTTTTTGGAAAGATAAAATCGTGGTTCTAATGGAGTTGAAAAAATTTGGAATGATCAACGACCTGCTTACATGGGAAATAGTGGAATCGATTGTGAGGCAGAGTCGTCAAATGCTACAAATAAAGGTGACTAAAATAAGGGAAAGCTAAAAGTGGGTGATGTGGAGAAGCCATCTGAAGAACTAAAACAAAAAACCCCAATTCAATCTAAAGGAATAAAAGAAGATTATCCTTGAGCCTCCTAGAAAAAGGATCCCTCAAACTATTATCCCACAAAAGAAGGAATGAGAATAAACAGAAGTGAGAATAAATTTTCTCTCATAAGGATTTTAATTTAAGGAAGAGGAGGGACATGGACACCTCATACGAGAGTTCGAGACAAGTCAAATATCATCCAAAAGATAATGTTTCTCTTAAAAATAGGTTTTCTACTCTCGAAGAAGATTTTGACTATGAAGAACCAATGTACACAGAAGATATAATTAAAAGACCATCAGTGTTCTATACTCAATCCAATGCCTCATGGAATGAAAAGAAGAAAATTGAAAAATCCAACCATACAGAGGCGGCCCTCAAAGCTACAAAAAGAAACAGTACCTGGATTTTGGATAGCGTTTATTCATCTCATATGACAGGTAATGTAGGCTTGTTAACAGATATCAAAAGGAGGGTTGATGGAACACTACAGTTTGGTAATTATGGAGCTCTAGAACTCAAAGGTAGTGGAAGTAATGAATTAGCTAATGGTGAGATAAAGAAAATTTAAGTCCTTTATGTTGATGGCCTACGTCCTAATCTCCTCAGCATGAGTTAACTCTGTGACTCGGGACTTGTAGTTACTTTTAATCAGAAAGGTTTCACTATCAAGGGAAAGACAGGCAATTCACTTATGAAGGGATACAGAACAGATGGAAAATTGTATCAGGTTGATAGTAAATAAAATGTTTGTTACATTAATATTGAAGAAGAAAACAATTTGTGGCATCGGAGACTGGGGCACATAAATCAACAAGACATGGAGAAAATATCAAAATTGAGTATGGTCATGGTCATTACCAACCTAAATCATGAACGTGAAATGTATTTTGATGCTGGAATTTATGGGAAGCTGGTCTGTAGTTCATATCAGCCAAAGAAGAAATGGGCAACGCATCTTCTTGATCTCATTCATACAGACGTATGTGGCCCGATAAATGTTTCCGGAACTCATGGAGAAATGAATTTCGTCATTTTAATAGATGATTATAGTAGAATGGATTGTGTAATGGTTATAGATAATAAACAACAAATACTTGACTGCATGAAAACATATCGTCGAACCACCAAGAATGATACTGGACGAACAATCAAAGTGTTGCGATCAGACAATGGAGGGGAATACACATATATTGAATTTTAAAACTACCTGGATAAGCATGGGATACAACATGAGGTATCTTCCATTAGAACTCCAAAACAAAATGGAGTGGTTGAGCATAGAAATTGGCAGGTAAATAACATTGCAAGGACTATGCATATTGAGAGTCGTATTCCACGAAATTTTTGGAAGGAGTTCGTTCAAGCTGCAGTGTGTATTCAAAATTGCACAGGACTTTATATGGGTGAGATGAAGACACCTTATGAATTGTGGTATGGAAGGAATCCCTCTTTGAAATACTTTCGTGTTTTTGGAAGTAAGTGCTTCATCAGAAACAAAGAAGGAAATCAAGGGAAATATGGAGACAATGCAGATGAAGGAATTTTCCTTGGATACTCAATGAACAAAAAAACCTACAAGTATTTCAACAAGCGATTGGTAAGGATTGTGGAAAGCAGTTATGTTAAGATCATTGAAGATAAAACCATAAATTCTTCAAGGATTTCATTTTCTGATATGATAGAAATTGAGGAAGAAAATGGACATGGAGTAAAAACAAATACAGAAATAGAGGAAGGCTTACAAAACACTCAGGAGTCACATCATGATATTGACTCAGAAGAAGAATCTGAAGAGGAAACCTTGGCTGGAGAGATTGCGACTGAAACTCAAAGGAGAAATTGAAGAGATGAGATTGATCCATCTAACATAATTAGGGACAAGAGTGCACCCACACAAACAAGAAGGATGAGGAATAATACACAATATTCATTTCTGTCCATTGTGAAGCCAACCTCATTTGAAGAATCTAAAAAGGATGAATCTTGGGTGAAATCCATGAATGAAGAGTTAGATCAGATTTACAAGAACCAGACATGGGATCTAGTTAAAATACCTAAGGGTCATAATGTGATTGGTATAAAATGGATCTTTAAGAACAATTTTGATGAGCATGGAAGTGTTATTAGAAACAAGACACGATTGGTATGTAAAGGATATTCCTAGACTGAAGGTGTTGATGTTGAAGAAACCTTTGCACTAGTGGCTAGACTAGAGTCAATCAGGCTTTTCCTTGCCATGGAACTCCAAGGAGGATATAAAGTATATCAAATGGATGTCAAGACAACATTCTTGAATGGTGTACTCGAAGAATAATTCTACATTGAACAACCAGTGGGTTTTCTCCTTGGTACTGATGAAATAAAGGTTTTAAAACTAAAGAAAGCACTCTATGGCTTGAAACAAGCACCACAAGCATGGTACTCTCGGCAAGATTCTTACCTCAAGAAGCTAGAATTCAAAATAGGAGGAGTATATCACAATCTATATGGGAAGAATTATCCAAAATACCAGTTCATGGTTTTAGTTTACATTGATGACATTATATTTGGTGGTAGAAATCAGAAATTAGTAGATGAATTTTCCAATAATATGAAATCAGAATTTGAAATTTCTATGATTGGGGAGCTCACATATTTCTTGGGGCTGTAGGTGATTCAAAAGAATGATTAAACATTCATTTTTTAGGAAAAGTATGCCAAGGAACTTCTTAAGAAATTTAATATGCATGACTCGAAACCAATGTCAACTCCAATTGCAATTAGAATCAATTTTGGAAAGCATGAGGATGGAACCTCTATAGATCCCAAAATGTATAGAAGAATCATTGGGAGCTTATTGTACCTAAAGCAACACGACCAGATATTGTCTTTGCAACATGATTAGTAGCCCGCTTTCAGAGTAATCAGAAGAAACAACATATGGAAGCAGTAAAAAGAATCATGAGGTATATTCAAGGTACTTACAATTATGGATTATACTTTGCTGCAGGAAGGGACAATGAGTTATCAGTATTTTCTGATGCTGATTGGGTAGGAGATGTGGTTGACAGAAAGTCCACAAGTAGTGGAGCTTTCTATATTGGGCATAAATGTGTTGGATGGTTGAGCAAGAAATAATAAAGTACTTCTCTTAGTAATGCTAAAGCTGAATATATCTCTACTACAATGGCATGCACTAAACTACTATGGATGAAGCAACAAATGATAGATATTGGTGATGAGGTGAAACAACCAATGAGGATTTACTGTGATAACAAAAGTGCAATTGATCTTACAAATAATCCTGTTCATCATTCTCGTACAAAACATATTGAAATAAGGTATCACTTTATCAAAGAAAAAGTCGAGTAAGGCGTGATTAGAATGGATCATGTGGGAACTGATGATAAAGTGGCTGATATCCTGACCAAGCCACTATCAATGGTTGAGTTTGAGAAACATCGGTTGAAACTCAGTGTTCATCCACCTCCTCGTGCATAAGGAGGTTATGAGATTCCCCTCTCCCCAGCTATATTTTCTGTTTTTAGTCTATTTTTGAATGTGATGTAGGTTTTTGGGGGAGATACTATCCAGGGGGACTGTATTTTGAGCTGAACAAAGAACAATTACTAGTCCTTCGGTTTATTGTCAATGGGGGAGAAGTAATAAATTCCATACATGTAATGCTTCTGTGACACTTTAAGATAATTGATTGGGCGTCATTGAGAATTCCAAAACACAGGATCCCAATTCATGATTCCCCTCTTGTTTTCTACACCGAGCATTTCTCACATAGACTTAGAGTGGTGACTGAGTTGATTCATGCATTTTTGGTTTGCATGTGGCTGATGCTCTATTGAATTTACTTAGTGATTTCCAACAAACCCAAAGGGGGAGATTTTTGGAACCATGGTCATTCTATGCATGAATTATAGTATGGTTTGTGTTTTTTTTCAATCATCATTGGAAGATCAGAATGTGTTCCAGTAAAGTGATCATACAGTTCAAGCTGATAATAGTATTGAAGGTGGCACCATTTTCCAGTGTTTTTTAAATTTTTTGGCCTGAAAATCAGAAAATGAAGACATGGGTTGTTGGAAAAAGGAGTTTCATGAAAAGAGGAAGTGGTGCGCGAAATAGGTGAGTTGGGCATGAAAAACAACATGCAGCGTGAAATAGTGGAGTGAGGTTTTTTATGAAAGAGGTGTTCTAGAATCAGAACCTCGAAAAATAAAAAAGTCATGGGGTGCGTGAAAAACCCAGAGATGTACACGGAAAACAGTTCCTGCATGAAAAGTTTTGCATGCTGAATGAGAGGTTTTTCATGCCATGATTGGTTTTGTGCACAGGGGTCAGCAGCTCCTATAAATAAGAGGTGACCCCCCTCATTCCATACGGTTGAAGACTTAGAGAATATCCACATGTTGATGCATGTAAAAGGTTCGCGAAAAAGGAGTTGCACAAAAAATTCTGAGCTACGCGAAATATTCCTACTTGCGTGAAAAATTCCGAGTTGCGCAAAATATTCCGGCTTGCTTGAAATATTCTGAGCTGTGTGAAAAATTTCAGCTTGCGCGAAATATTCCGAGTTGCATGAGAAATTCTGGCTTTCAGGAAAAATTCCGAGCTGTGCGAAAAAGGAAGAGCTGCGCGTAAAATTTCCAGTTGCATGAAAAGGGTGTTGTTGCGCAAAATGTTTTTCCACGTGAAAAGAAAATATTGCACGCAAAAGTGAGGTCTTACATGCAAAGGGTTCGTGTTGTGTGTAATTTTCAGTGAAACCTATTTGCACATTTTGATTATCCAGTTTAGTGGTTTAGTGTGTTCAAGATCATCAATTCCTGAATTCGATGAAAGCATAATCTCATGCTAAGAAGAGGTGAAGACTTCAATGTAAATATATTGAAGATACCTTCACATATATAAACTGATTAGGACTTCACCAAAGGCAGTGAGCCAGGGGGAGTCAATGGGAGTGACCTGAGGGACGCAGCAAGCTATCCTTGAACTTTTGTAAAGGCAGTGAGCCTAGCATAGAGTGACTGTGACCAAATATTTTAATCCATAAACTAGTGAATATTAGTGGATTTAGGTACAACCGAAACACTGTTGGCATATGCTCCTTGGACTTATCCCCTTGTGGTGAACCAAGTAAAAGTGTTGTGTCAACTTCCTGCTTTCATTTGTTTGATAGATCTAACAAGTTCCTACCAATGTGGGAACAATATCCACAACTTTAAAAAGGGAAAAGTTGACACCCTGATTCACCCCTCCCCTCTCAGGGTGTTTCAGGGTCCTTCAGAATCAACTATTACATGCTATTAATTATTTAAACATGCTTTAAAGCATAAATTCTAGTTTCAAAAAACTTTATGGAAGAAAAATTCCATTAACATGACTCTTTTTAATTTTCAACAATAATAATTCTAGATTCATGTTATTTATCCAATTCCATTAATATATGGAATAAAAAATTAATTAAACATGCATTAATAATAATTTGTTTTCCATCAAATTTTAAGAATCAACAGATTCAATAAAGATTCATATTTAATTATTTAGCAAACAAAATTATCATATCTAAATTATTTAACCATTTTCATCAAATTAAAATGCTAAACCTAAGGATAGAAAATATGATAATCAACTAAAAAATATATATAAAACACAATTTAGTAAAATAATTAGAAACCCATTATCATGATGGAAACAGATATAATCGCTATAAACATAGGCTATTTATTTTCATCAATACAGATTATTCTTTATTAAGGATAATTGTAATATCACCCAGAGAGATAAATAGTTATTAATTTATGATTTCACATAAAATAATAGGAGAATAAAAAAATCCATTACCTTAAGGATTTCATCATTCTTCAATCGAGAATAGAACAACAACACAAATATCTGATCACCTCTCCCATAAGGAAACTACACACACACAATAATGATTCACCACAATAAGACCAAAAAATATTAAAATAACTCCATAAGAAAAAAGGATATAAAAATTTATAGCATAGAAATAAATAAAAAAAGGAAAAAAGACCAATCAGAAATGAAACCTCAAAAGGAAGATGAAAAACTCACCTTGAATCATCATAGACCAGACATAAGAAGTTGGGTATCAATCCCTATCAAAAGGGCCTCAAAACGACTTGAGAGAGATCCAATAGTTTCTAAGGGTTTAAAGATAATTGGAGGTTTTTTATAAATAAATGATGGTGTGACATGATTTTTATGTTCACTTTTATGGTGTGAATGGGAAATTCACATCATAAAAGGTTTGAGTTTTAAGACTCACCAAAACATGTCCCACCTCATTCCAATAAACATGGATTGATTCAAATTGTGAACTTAATATTCACATCATTAATTTTTAGGGACATATTCATTGGTTCCAAACCCCAATCCATTCATTTCATGAATATACCGTTCACTTTATTAATTTACCCCGCAAACCACCCCCACACAAGCCATGAGATTCCACTTTAGGCCGTGAATTTCCCACTCATATCATTAAATATAGTTCATGTCATGGAATTATTCAAAAACAATATTCTAGAATCAAAATTCCACCAAAACTGCTATAATATTCCTCTAAATATCATAATATTTTAAAAAAATGAAAAGGGATGAGATAAAAGAATTCATGGACTTATATCAGATACCTCTAAAAAATTTCTCATCTTTGAGAATTTAAAGCAAAACCAGAGAGAAATAAAATAAAAGGGGATCATTCGAACAAACACTATATGAGATGCCTCTCAAGAATCTCATCATCACAAGAGCTCAAATTCCTCACTCTAAGAAGAAAATCGAAAAACTAAGAAACACCAAAAACCTTATACAAAACACTCTCTTGGAGTAGATACCTCTCAAAAAAGAGAAATTCCATGAATCAGGAATCAAAGAAGAGAAGACAATCTCATACCAGATAAATGTAAAAAACAACAAAATAAGAATCACTATAAGAGAAGAGATAAATATCAAACAAATTGAGACACTGAGTGCACATATGTGACTCATGTTCCTAGGTACTCTCATTCACACCACCATATCATCAAAGGACTCACACCAAAGGAATGTCATGTCCATGAAACACCTTCTCCTAGTAGTCTTGGATCTCCACAGGCCTCTCCTTGAAGGTTTAATAATTAAAAACATCAATCTCACCTAAATGGATGATGTAAGATTCATCGTGAAGATAAAAAATAAGTTATGAAGCATGAAAGGCATCATGTATATAGATTATCTATGGGGGAAGCTCTGTCCAATATACAATATCTTCAGTGTGATACAGCACCTCAAATGACCCAAAAATCTAGGGAGAAATATGACTCTGATGAATAAACCTTCTCTTCCCACATCAAGGAGTCTACTTCATGAAAACATGATCTCCAAAAATGAACTCATGAGGTCTCTTTCTATGACCGACATATGACATATGATGATCATTTTCTACCTTCATCCTCTCAAAAATCACATGAACCATCTCTATTGTAATATGAACTAGTTCCTACCTGAGAATTACCGACTCTCTGAACCAAGTCCAATATAATGGAGAATATAAAGGTCATGCATATAAATCTTCAAATAGTGATATACCAATGGTGGAGTGGCAAATGTTTTTTAAGAAAACTCAACCAAAGGTAGGTGCCTCATCCATGAAGCTCCAAAATCCAAGACACAAGAATGAAACTTTTCCTCAAGAGTCTGAATAGTTTTCTCTATATGACTATTTATTTGTAGATGAAAAGATTTGATAAGGTATAATTGGGAGAAATAAGCATACTAGAGATCTCTCCACACTCAGGAGGTAAAATGAGGGTCATGATTAGAGATGATTATCCTCAAAACTCTATAGAGTCTCACCACCTCCTCTTGGTACTTCCTTGAAAAAATATCCACTGATATTGACTCCTCGATAACTATAAATTGGGATGATTTTGTAAAAAGGTCCATTATCAACTATATAGAATTAAATCCTATATGAGATTGATGTTAACCAGTAACAAATTCCATTTAGATTTCCTCCCACATACAATTTGGAACATCCAATAGCTGGAGAAAATCATTGGGACATGGTTCTTTACCTTCAACTTCTTGAAGATCAAACATAGAGACACAAACTCTAGAATTAATCACTTCAACTCAGGAGACTAAAAATAACATCTTATAGATCACTACATATTTTTCATGAAAGTATGTACTACTATGTGTGAGATATGGAACTCATGGATAACTACCTCATGCATCTCTAAATGGATAAAAAACCTACCTTGGAATAATACCTGGTGTTGTTCATCCTCAAACCAACTATCAAGGGTATCTCTAAAGGAAACTTGGTCTCTCTAGACCTCCACATCAAAATCCCCCTACTGGGACTCCTCCACCTAATGCATCAAATATGACTTCACTATCATATAAAAAAGGAAAAATCTACCACCAAACTCTCCCATATAAAGATTCACCACTGAGATCACTTCCACTAATCTCTAGGAATCTCTAGATTCATGCATGACATCACTTCATGACTTCCTTCTCAGTACATCAGCTACACCATTATACTTTCCCGGTGTATATGAATTTTCAAAGTCATAATACTATAAGAATTCCATCCACTATCATAGTTTCAATCTATGGCCATGCTAGTAGATTACATACCTTAAAATCTATTGATCAATAAAAACTAAAAAACTCTTATTGATGAGATAATGTCACCATAACATCAAGGAAAACATGACTACTACCCAATCAAGATCATGGGTGGTAGAGTTACTCTCATGGGGAAATAACTACAATAAACCCTAATAAATAACTAATATACAATATATCAGAACATAGGACAAATAAATACATAGAGTATCATAGAAAACCTCAAATTGAACTCCCTCTTCTGTCACATAAAGAACTAGAGTAGTGACCAAATTCCCCTTCAGGTACCCGAAAGATGCCTAAAACGGATCAATCCAAAAGAAATACTATTATTTTTTGGTCAAGGATATAATAAGAGTCTCAAATAAAGAGAAAGAACCTATGAAACTCCTATAGTATCCTAAAATACTAAGGAGAATCCACCCCTGTATAACTTTCTTGGGGGTTTCAAAGAAAAAAACTACCACGATCTTCGAAGGATCCACAACCACACCATGTTGGGAAATGACATACCCTGATAAAAAAACTAAAACATGATATAAATAAAACATCAAAATCTTCAAAAAAAGTTGTTGATGATTAAGAACTCCTAAAATAGAACGTATATTCTTTTCTTACTCCTTTATAGATGCGAAGTACAAAAAGATGTTATCGATAAAACCCACTAAAAACTGATCTAGAAACTCTATGAACACTACATTCATCAAACCCATGAACATGAATTGAGTGTTATCTACACTTAGATAGAACACAAAAAACTCATAATTCCAATGATGAAATTAAAAAATGTTATTTAGAAGATCCTCATAATTTACCCACATCTACTAATATCTTGACCACAAATAAATCTTGGAGAACCAACTAGCTTCTTTTAGCTGATCAAATAAATAATCAATCCATGGAAGAGGATAATGTTTCTTCACTATCACGTGATTCAACTGATAACAATTGATATAAAGATGCATAATTCCATAAAACTTAGTTTATAAATAGAATTGAAGCACCCAAAGGTGACACACTCAACCAAATAAAACCTCACTATAAAAGATCATCGATTTGTATTCATAACTCTCACAACTCAGAAGGTGTAACACTGTATGGAGACATAAAAATTGGATAAGTTCTTCAATGTTTCTCTATTTCAAACCCAATCTTCTATATAGGGGGAAAATCTATAAACACCTCAAAAAACATATCAGGGTACTCTTTCACAACCCTAAAAATCCCATTGACTAAACCTCCATTGAACTCAACATAAGCTCAACCATCAATGAAGACAAGGAAATAACATGTCTCTAAAAAATTTGAGGGTCTCACTCACCCAAAAAAAATCACATGCTATCAATCAGTATTATAGAACATAATCTATCACCTGAATCAATCCAAAATATACTGCACTGAATATATCTAGCCCATGTTGTGGATGAAATTGTATGGTTGTATCTAAAAAAATAGAAAGTATCCCCAAGAGTGGTGTTGACCTATAACTATCTCATAGTCTCTCTATACTTCATACAAATAATCTCTAACTCTAACTAGAATTGTCAGTGAAAAGGGAACTTGAATCCTATCCTCCTGAAGTCCCAAATCATAGACTATGAAAGGTGATATGAAGGAGTGCGTACCTCCAAAATAAAACAATGAATACAACCAAGTAGAAGAAAAGAAAAGGGTACCTAAAATGATGTATATATTTACTGGAATTGGTAACCCCAAATCATAAAATTGAGAAATACCTTCTCCATGTCCTATAAGACCATGATGGTGACCTCCACCATGGATACGCTATACTCTTTGAGGAAAAGGTCTATATAAAGGATATCCCCTACCTTCCACATTCATCCATTCTAATACAAATATGGGGAACACTTCTACTACTACTTTGAATGAAATCTCCTCGATAGAGGAACCTGAATTGGAACATCTAATTTATTCTACCTGATAAAAAATTTCAGCCACTGTTTCCATTTATTACTTAGAACTCCACATGAAAAAAAATCTTTTGATCCCTTAGTAGGGGCCTGAGAGCTTCCACCACTAGAGAAATTATATGATGAGTTTTGGGACCTACACCTGGTTGTTTTAAAGATCTTCTATATAGAAAATTGGGAATCCAAAAACTATAGATCTTATACATGAGGAATCTTGGAGACTCCCCTATAATGATGATAGGTCTTGGACAACGTCCTCTCAACAACTTCTACTCTCACCAAAACATCAAGATATATCGATAACATATATGGGGTGACATGGTTCTGGATCTATGGATACAAAGGATCCTCAAAATTACTTACCCTGGTATTATCATATGGAAATTAGAATGGATCATAATAGCGAAGGGTCCTGAAATAGACCCCTAACAACCACACATTAGAACTCCCCTATTGAAGGTAAGTAACTCCTAAAAACTAGCTCCCTTTATGGTTGAAGAAAAAAATCACCTTGAAACTAGTCTCAGAACTTCTCCCAAAATATATCCAACTACTCATGATCCCCAAGGAATGAGAACCACCACTTTATCGCTACTCCATGAAGAATCTTCACTGCCAAAAAAACCTAGTGATCCTTCCAAGAATGAATCAAATTAAAGGATATAAAAACCTCTTATAACTAGTCCTCTATCCCTGAGTCCAAAATGGATCCATAATAACTCTACATAATCTAGCATTGAAACTCTTGGAGTTTCCTCCTCTACGTGTCATCATCATCAACCTCTACTATATAATTATCTTCTTGAATATCCTAATAAACATATTTAAGGTGAACTTGATGATGACATCGACCTAGAGACATACTTGTAAAAGAAAAAATAGTTAGAGACTTATTTAAGGCTCAACCTAATCCAAAGGTCTACCCATTTCAAAAATAGGTAAAAAGATAAATGTTGCATGACCCTTTCCTAGGTATCTACCCCACAACATGTATCACTTAACTTTGTAGGATCAGTAAACATAATGTTATATATGTTAGATCAAACGGGGACTTAAATACCCATGTATCATATGAAATATCTTTTTTAAATTTCTTACAAAACATATATGGAACCATTTTCCTATAAACCCATGTTTTTCTCTCCTATGACAACCTTCGAACTCCATCACATCCCTCAACTTGAAGCTCTGATACCACTCTATCATGACCCCCTCCCCCCAATGGTAGCCCTAATAGGCTAGAAATGATATAATAGATATAATGATTCCTAAATCCTATATCTAATAGGCTATAGTTTTGAGACAAACACAGTTAGTATATTATATAGATAGATGGGAGACATTACCCTTTAAGTTATGAGAAAAAAGAGATAATATTGAAGAACCAAATTAATCATTCTCAAAATAAAAGTAAATAAGGATACCAAATACATGAATGTAATGTAATACTACTAAAAAAATTAAAATGAAACTAGAAGTAATAAATGATAATTCTTGATAACGACGACGAAAGCCCAAACCACCCCTGGATAACTCACAATGCTAGTAATGTTTAGCTCAATCAACAACCTGCTCCTTCTAACCTAAGAAATAGTTTATATATACTTAGGGTGATAATAACATGTATACTTAGCAGGACCTTCCCTAGATCCTCTTATACAAAAGATAAAGAAGGTATTCGAAATCCAAGTTAACAACTAATAAAGCGAATGAATCACCTAAATAGGCATTCTATGTTTCTAGCCTCAACATGGCTATCTCACACCAACTAATGTATGCACCATATCATATAATATAAAATAAAAAGAAGGTACCATTATACATCTTCCCATATAGTTTTCTTCCCTATCCCAACATCATATGTCCCGAGCCATCTCACTCCAAAATTAGACCAACCCAAAGACACCTAGGCTGAAGTATCATACTATAAACTCTGTGCATCACATCATCTCATCACATACCATGAAACCCATGCATTACATAATCTCATAATACCATTCCACATCTCTGAATAGTAACAAAGTAGTTTTTTGAATCCACCACAACCCATAAATCATGTATTATACCTTAATCCATCATAGACCGTACATTTCATACCTATAATAATATATAGGATACTATATCTAGAGATACACATGTGTTAAATAAGCACAATCCATTACAACCCTCTACACACTTATATGGGGAAATATAACCACCACTAACACCATCAAATAAAACTACTAGGATAAGAGAAAATGTTTATAGGGGGTAGTGATCCACCCATTCCGCATTAACCTAGATATTGGGGAACCCCCCCTAGAGTCCACCGGGTGTCATTTTCCCTATTGAAATTGGTGTGGTAGAATATGAAATCACATAACATGAAGGATAAAATATAACTCAAAACCACAATATGGATATTAAATTAATATTGGGATACACTAAAACTATCATCTCTTGAAAACCTAGCTGTTACTACTAAGGACTAGGTATCTTATAAGAAAAAAATCACTTGAAGAAACTTAATTAAATCAATTCTTTCCTTTTAAAATTTAACTTTATGTTAGTTAATTCATCATCCATTATGTAACATTATTAAATTCAATTTAATTTAAAAATAAAGGGAATTCCATGCCCTCTATCCACAATCCAAATGATTCCATGGTTCCATAAGATTATCAACATTTTCATTCCATTAAATTACTAACTCTATGGTTTAAATAATTTATTCAACATTATCATTCCATAATTCTATCTACTCTAGGAAATATCCTAAAATTATATAAAATAGATACATAACCAAGAATAACTAGCAGCCTCATGAAATGGGTAAATGAATTATGAAACAAGAAACCCATCCAACAAGACTTTAAGTATATTTATTAACAAGTAAGCATACCATATTTTAGCACAACAAAGGGAAATCCCAGATTTAACTTGTTGTATAAAACCTTCTTCCATCACTAACACCACCATGCATATCACTATGCATCCTTCCATTATAGGAATTAATTACCAGACAAAAATCAATCCTCCATACCCATATATCATCAGACAAAAGTTATACTAGGCTCAAAACACACCACATAGAAAGTACGACATATATAGGAAAACACAGAAGGCAATAAATAAAAAACAAAGTCAACATGAAATCTAGGCCCTAAATACAATACATATAGCCTTCAGATGAAAACTAGCTCACTCAAACCCAAACATTTATTTTAATCAAAAAAATAATTTTATTACCATCTTGGATTGACTAGTTCATTTATCATTGGTTACAACTATGGGTATCCAATGGAATTAGCTACCACAAGCTATTATTTATTTAAACATTCCTTCAAGAAAAACTTCAAGTTTCAAAACACATTAAGGAAGAACAATTCTATTTATATGCCTCTTTATTATTATCAATAACAATCATTTCCAAATTCATGTTCTTTATATAAATACATTTACACATGGAAGAAAAAATTAATTAAACTTGCACCAAGAATCATTTAATTTCCATAAAATTATAAGAATCAACAAATTCAATATATGTGACTATTTAATTATTTAGCTAAGAATATTACTAGACTTATGTTCTGAACCTTTTTCATCAAATCAACATGATAACCCAATCAGAACAAACATGTTAATAAATCATAAACATATATAACACACTATCTAGAAAATAAAGAGGCAAACTATTATTATAGTGTAAAAATATGTGATGGATACAACTATAAACCATTTATTTTCGTTAGTTTGGTTTATTATTATTAAGGTTAATTCCACCATCATACAAAGGAATATATCATGATAAATTTATGATTTAACAGACAATAATAAGAGAATAAATGAATCCCCTACCTAAATTATTATAATGTTTTTTGACCAAGAAAGGAACAACAACAGAGATCTCTGATCACCTCTTCCATAAGGAAACTGAAACCCTATAAGAATGTCACACCAAAACCATGGAAAAAAACATAAAATAAATATATAAGAGAAAAAGAGATCAACCAATATATCAAGGTAATAAATGACAAGAAGAAATAAGATTGATAGGAGAACAAACCACAAGAGAATGTGGGAAATCTCACCTCATGTCACCATAGATCAAACATGACAAGTCAAGGATCATCCTATATTTAAAGGGATTTGAAATTAATTAAGAGTGACCCTCTAGACACCTAGGGTTGGGAGATAATATGAGGTTTGTAGAAAATTTGGATATGCAAGATTATTTATAAGAATTCATCCAGATATACTTTCACATCGTGAATGGGTCATTCACATCGTGAATGTCTAGAGTTTAAGACCCATAAAAAAACATGTATCTTAGATACAAAACTCATGGGATAAATTCATTTCATGACAAAAAAATTCACACCATGATTTTTCAAAGATTGGTTCCCCAAAGATGATCCTCCACCCTTTCATATGATGAATATACCGTACACACTGTGAATCAAACCACACAAACTTATCTTATGCAAACCTCGAATAACCACGTCGGGCCACAAACTTCCTACTCACATTGTGAACTATGGTTCACATCTTGAAATTTTACTACAACTAGATTCGAACTCACAAACATTACTAATCCTTGTCCAGGATTCCTCTACTGACCCTACTCAACAAAATTCATCCTATCCATGTGACTTGAATTCAGAGTATCAAAAAATAGAGTATTATAGCATAACAATAATAAAATAGATATTTACAATTAAGATTGATATCCTAGGATAACACTTATCATAAGGGAAAAATAAATCATGGATTATGATAAATAAATCCACTATATGTAATAAAATATGATATAGGAATAAAATTGAGAAAAAATTATTTTTATGCATTATTACTTATGATTTATAGTTTTTTTATAAAAGATAATTGTTAGGTATTTTAAATGGAATATTTTTATTCTTAAATAAGACGTAAAATGTTTATATTAATATCTATTGTTTGTAAAATAAATAAAATGTTTAATTATTCATGATAGATATTCATATATATTAAATTTTTATATAATATGAATCTTATATATGCTTATAATTTATGCGATATATTGTTTCTTATAAAATTTCCATGCCATATTAGGTATGAAAACTGATATTTGTTTTCATATACCTTTAATTTGATTTTTTAGTGATGTTATTAACTTGAATTTTTAATTTGAATATATTTTATATGCATTAGGTGTTAGAGTTATGTTTGAATTGAAATATTTATTGAGTAAAGTATTGTTGGGTAGTAGGAATTTAAGTTAGACTTCTCACTATATTAGAGGCTTATGAATTTTTAATAAAAGTGGTGGTTGGATATCTATGACTCCAAGCCTAATCCTGTGGTAATTGATAATTTCATACAATTATAAACATTTATAAGAAAAAAGTTTCATGTACCTTATACATGATATGTATTTAGATATGTGTAAATATGTTTGGATTCAATTTTTAGGTGGGTAACACAAATTGTGAGTTGTGTAAATAGTTTAACATTAATATGGTTTGAACATATTAATTTGGTGTATAAAATAGGGATTCCAAGACTAAATCATTAGGTGTATGCATATATAAAGGAATAAAACAAGAAATAATAAATATTTCATGTGATTAAATAATTATGTAGCTAATTTACATATGATATAGTGACCCAAATTTTTCTTACATGAATATTACATCATTTTTAAAATAAAACACACAATATTGATACAATCCAAGAGCCAAAGGTTTAGTATATTGTGAAAATTAATATTATACATCACCTGTACATAATAAAACTTAAAGATTATTTAAATTATTTTTTTACCCTCATAAATTCTATCATGTTCTCATTATTAGATGTAATTACCGTGGAAAATACATCAAAAAAGGGGTTCACTATAATACTAGTAAGGGGAGGAATAACATGGGAGGAATAAGGGACATGAATCAATAGTACATGGGTTAACATATTCAAAATCATCATATCATAAGAATAGGATCATCATCATAATTGTGAGAGAAATTTTTTATAATGGAATGGAATGTGGTATATTCATAATAATTAAACATCATAACATAGTGGTCAAATACCACACATAGTTTTGAACAAATATTGCATCATGTTCACACATAACATATGTGCATAAATCAAAACATCATAATTGTGAAAAAAGATAGAATCTTGTTCTTGAATAATACACAAAATCTAATGATATATATCACATTACCCAATTAATTTTAGGTCTATATAATTTTGGTCCCACCTTTCACATAAAATTTTCATAATCATGTATGCTGTATGGAAATAGAACATATAACAATTATATTCATGAAATAAAACCATGTAAAGGAATGAGTTTCATAAGGGTATCATGAATCATACTTTAAGTAATTACATTTGGGGTTCCCAAATTAATAAGGGATATCATATTTGGGAATAAAAGATCATTTTTTTGAATAAGAAATAACTCAATATGAGTGAAAGTGATGTTTTAAAAAATAAATTCATTTTCCAAAAATCTTTATCATTAGATTAGAAATATTATTGAAATGGTAAAAACTTGTATATAATAGTAAATAATAGGGAAATAATTGCAAAATTTCACATTAAGTACAAAATAGGGACATCCATACTGAGAATAATGTGAAAGAGAAGATAACACAAAAAATGTATTTGGGTTTGAGAACTCCATTAACTTAAATATTTATTTATTTCATCACTTTTATTCCTCCTGAATAATAAACATTGTTTTATTAAAACACGGAACCAAAATTTAATTATGTTCAATTTTTTTAATCTTGATCAATTATATTCATTTGATTATATTCTTTAATTCCCTTTATTAAATTTTAAATGTTTTTATATCATATTTTTTAAAATATCATGTGTTTCTTGGATTTAATGTTTTTTATTTATTCACATTTATAAATTATTAATATTAAATCAAGAATATTTTCAATAATTATATTTATAAATTTATATATTATAAATATTTTATTATAACTAGTCATAAGGGTGGTGATAATAAAATAATTGGAAACGTCCTTTTTGGCGGTTAACCAACCTTTAATAGGACATTGTCAAAGGAAGAAGAAAGGGAAGTATAAAATATAAATATATCATAAATATAATAATTATATTAGGTTAACATCATTAATAAAATTTTAAAATGATAGTTAATTAATATTATAATATTTGGGTTTGAAATGAATATAGACAAAAAGGAAGATAATATTAAAATTAGAAGAAAAGTTGATGAAAACTTACCCTCTTCTCGATGTTGCTTCTTTTCTAAGGCACTAAACTCCTTGAGTGATTAGAGTTAAGTGGAGAAAAAACATACCTAAGTGTTATAAGGGGATTAATATAGGGGATTTGGGTATATCCTTATCTATGGTGAGTGGTAGTGAAATGGTTTTTGAAGTGAGTGGTGAGTGGTTATTTATACTTCAGGAGAGTGGTATGTTGGAGTTATAATATTGAATAAAATATTATATCCAAGGTAAACCTTTAAATAGTAATATTTTTGAAATTATGAAATATATTTGAATTGAATAACATTATTTTAAGACTTTAAGAAACTTTATAATTTTAATTTATTAGTTTAATTAAAAGGAAAGGTAGAAAAATGAAAAAAATATTATATTAATGGAATAATTTAGACTTTGGACTTTGGAAAATATTTTTTAGGTTTTGTAACACCCCAAACCTAGTTACCCAGAGTCGATGAATTATTACGTATCATTTTCATAATAAAAAAATATCAAGCCTCGAAATACTGATTAGTTTAGTAGTCTTGGAAGTACTAGATACATTCATAAGGTTTACATTACATCATAAAATAGAACACAACAACAACATTGTTTCCATGGAAAACACTGAGATCCCATAGACTATACCTATAGGTCAGTCATAATATAATTCTTCGCATCTTGGAAAAAATAAAACATAGAAAGGGGTGAGATTAGATGCCCAGTAAGGATAACAATATAGGGGAAGCTTTCATAAATAAGCATAAACATTTAAGGCAATGTATACAACTAAATCAAAATCCTTTTCAACTTAAACATCATCATAATATGGACAATATAATCAAAATAATGTCATTTAATTACTCACATGGATATTCTACTAGTCGAGTAATCACATGCAATATCAATAGCCACTTTTATAATGATGGAATGCATAATGCCAGACTTTCATAACCACATAGTCAAGGCCTTGTGCCAAGACTACAAATAAGATTTTGTTAAGGCCTTATGCCAAGAAACTAGTTTTACTCAGGAGACCTACCAATGAATAGAGAAGCTATAGCGGGCTGCACCCATCACTTACTAAGTCCAATGCATTCCTCATATGAATAGGTTTAAAAATAACATAAACATTCATATTAAAACTGGCATACGAAATGTCAGTACTTTATCCATAAAACATGAATGGTATGAAATAACACATCCACAGTAAAAAATATCACAAAACATTCAATACAAAATGGAAGTTTTGTATCATAATAAATCAACTTCAAACAAACTTAAAATCCATCAAAGGATGTTGACATAGATGAAATCAAAATATTTTTAGAGAAATATATCTTTCTATTTTTAAATCATTTAAAATTCATATAACTATAAACAAAAACTTTTATTTTGGTAATATTATTATAATATTGTAAGTAAAGCTTTGATGATTTTATAATGATGGAAAATAGCCACACCCACCGTATAAGTTAAAAAACATTCTTACCTTAATTCTTTCAAAAAGGTCATAGAGTTCCTTGTTGGAAAATGACCGAACGATTCCTTTCAAACAATTTTATAAAAAGTCAAACAAGGGTATATGTCATATAAATAACTTATTTTAAAGTTATTTTTAATTTATTTTCCATTCATGCTTTGTTTTGGGGGTTTCCAAAGGTTTTATAGAGAATAGGTGAGTTTTCATGAATTGGGCCAAACCGTGAGCCCAATTCCAGATTTAAAAATAAATATTGTTTATTTTATTAATTTTTCATTTTTTAATATTTTTCACAAATACCAACTCATAAATGTCCTCCCCTAATATATTAACACAAAATTTAAATTTTGATCCTTTATAAATCCATAATCATGGGGGATTTGGGTTTTTATTTGAGAATTGGGCCAACCCGAAAGCCCATTTTCCAGTTTTAAATTATTTATTTATTTTTTTAATATCTTATTCATTATAATGAATGTTTCGGTGATTCAACTTCCCTATCGACCCTAATAATCCTAGGCACGATCCCATTTCCTTTCCCCCCTCTTTGGAGCTCGTTTAAATTGCAATTGAGTACTGAAATTCTTTGGGTTTCTAAAATCGGGAAGATTTGAGGAGGTAAGTTATTTCCATCATAACTCTCTCAATTATTACTCTTTTCCCCCATTATAGTTCCTACATGATCTATTAATCCTTGTTCGAACCTCACATGAATGGTTAGATGTTTCCAAATTCATATACTGGTGGATTTCGGGTCATTTTATTCAAGATTGTTTTAGGTAAGTGTTTCTCTCTTCAATTCCTCCCTTTTCCTTAGGGTTTCCACCCTATTTCATGAATTTATAGAATGTACAGAAGTTAGGGTTCGAACTTAGGGTTTTATTTGGTGTATTTTTGGTCAAATATTGTGCTATAGGTATGGATTTATCTTCCTTTTGGTGCGGCGGTGGTGCGGTAGATGTTTCACACCAAGTTTTGAGGGATTCGACACTTTTGATAGGTGGTTCCATGTGTACAAAATTATTGATGAGTTATAATGCTGTATTTATTCAATTTTTCATATTCCTAATATGTTATTTGTGGTGTGAAAACTGGTTATGATTAATTTCTATAAGTGTTTAATTTTATAGTTGCATTTTAATTTGAAATTGGGTGTTTTCATGTGTAACTCATGGGGTATTATTTGGTTGTATTTTATAACATATGTAATTGGTTTAATAAATATTTTTTTGCCTGAAAATTATGGTTTGGTAATGTATTAGTGTCATGTGGGCATAAAAATAGGGTTTTTGAATAGGTTTTAGGTGTAAAAAATTGTTATACTTCTTAAGAGTATTTTATGAAAATGTGTGTTTTCATTTGGATCATTTGTAGTATAATTCAAGGTGATTTTATAAAACTTGAAAGTGTTTTTATAAATTTCTCTTGGGTGATTTGTAGTGTTTTTATTCAAATGAGTTTTGTGTGCATGACATATTTACAACACTTGGGTTCTTTTTATGAAAATTATAAATGTTTTAGTTGGTTAAAAAAAGTGGGAAAAGGGTGAATATGTACTGTTTGGTATGTGTGTTCACCTATTATATATTTTTTAAGTTGAAGTGATTTTTTAAGAGGTCAAACATTTTTATAATGTTTTGTAAATTTCTGAAATGTTTTAGTAAATTGTGATGTTGGAGCAAAACTTGTTTGGGAGATGTTTCATGTAAGTTTGATGATAAAATGATTTGGAAGGTAAAAATGGTATTATGTAACAATTGAGTGGGATTTTATGAGAGTTTTAATATATTGGAATGGTTTTATAAAATTGTTCGATGGATTTGAGGAAGTGTTAAATAAATGTGAAAAGTGTTGTGGGCTATTTTGGTGTGAGTCGGATTTCAAAATTATTTTGAATGAAAAGTGGACTTTTGTGACTTGTGTTGTATACATGTGGGATTTTTGGTGAAATTATGATATGGAAATGATATTTTCATGTGAAAAGTATATTCATTGACATGTTGAACTTGTTTGAGAACAAAGGGAAAACCCGGGTATCTAGGTTGGTAGACGTGTACTAGTATGCTAGTGAATCCTTTGGGATTGGCCCCAGTTGCACTTAGAAAGATTGATGCCTAAAACTCTAAATAAACTATGATGATGATTATTAGGGACCAATAGGTTATGGGTATATACCCTACTAGTGGATCGTGCATGAGAACAAATATTTGTGATGGTTACTCTCACCGAGATACGAGGTACCTGGGACCCACAACTAGCTAGTGCCTAGGGGTTATTTCCCATTTCTTGTGCTCACAAGATATTCTATACTTACATTCGGCATATGGTATGAGTGGCTAGAAAATTCAGTATCTTTGTTATTTACTTTAAAAGTGTTTACTCTTTAAATTAGCCCACCTGAAAACTGTTTTTATTTAATGTTGCATCTTTTAGAAATTGTAACTAGCATTTAATGTTTTTGAAAACATGCATGCTTTTCATCTTTAAATGTCTATCACGTGGAATATATTAGTGGTGTTATCCTACTGGGATTTGGCTCAAACCCTACTTACACCCTTGGGTGTAAGTAGACTTGGTTATTTTTTTTGTCGTAGGTTGGGTACAGTTTTTAGTTCTAGTGGTTCGGGTTTCTAGCAGGTCCTTGGTGGTGAAGTCTTGTGGAGCTGGCTTGAGGGTGGATCCCCTTTCCATGAGGGTTCTTGGGCTATCCTTATTTGGTTTTGTACCATTGTAATGGTCTTTAAAAATAGTTTTAACTTATGTAATTCAGTTCTGAAATTTTGTAAAAGATAGTTTTAGTTGAAAAATCCAGATTTATTTTATTGAGTTTGTTTGTTGTTTAATGTTTATAAAATTGGGTAAATCATTCCCAATTATCATGATATGAAACCTGGGAACTTTTCCCAGCCCGTGGGGATTGGGAATGCCCTTCGGCCTTTGTCACGGGCTGGGTTTGGGGCCGGGTTTGGTGGCGACCAGATTTGGTTCGTGACAAAATGATATCAGAGGAGGTTTAGGTTAACTCTTTGGGTCATGCTATTTGGGGAAGAGTCCAGATAGTATGGAGTTAGGATTGTAGGGACTTGGTATTATAGTTATGGGTAGTGTACCTGATCACCACACCTCATGATAGGATTCACGTTTCTATGGGAATTTAGGATTTATCTAAGTCCTTTGTTTTTATTGGTTTGATGATGGTTAGGGGAAATCAAAAGAGAGTTGGGTTAATGGTCTCAATGAGCTCGTAGGGCCGGGAAATCCATGTGGAGCTGGGGATCTTCCCTAGAACACTCTTTTTGACTGTGAAGTGATTGGAATATGGTCTCCAACCATATTTCCAAGTCACCTATTGAAACTAGTTTCCTCTCGCATTGTCTTGTGTTCTTTAGTTTTGAAATCTTGGAACTTTGGTTTTAAAGTGACTTGTATTTAAGAAGCGTAAAGTTATTTTGAAATGATTATCAAATAATGAGGGAATTTTTTGGTTAATGAAATGTTGGAACTGAATTTTCATAATTTTTTTGAAATGTAAAATGATGTGCTTACACCTCTTTTGAAAGCAGGAACTATATTCATGTTGGTTTTGGAAAGTGCTTCCAATAAAGTTTTCTAAACAATAAAAGGGTATTTTAATGGGATGAGATGTTTTGAAATTGATGTGAATATCTTGAAAGTGAGTTATTTTCAGAATGGTTGTGTCTTTCTGAAATGTTTTTGTAAGATGTGAGTTGGTCTTTTGATCTCGTTGTTAGCGGTTTTGAGAAAAAGGATGTGTTGGTTTTCAAAAGTGGAATTTTTTTTTTTAAACCTTTGGTATTTTTGTGAGAAACCACATGCATGGGGTTATATGGGATGATGGATGGTTGATGGCATGAATGGATGAGTGTTGTGATGGATATGAGGAGGGTGCCCGGTGTGGCACAGAAACATGCATGTGTAAGGCCCATGGGGTACCATTGGTGGATACACTAACCGCAGAACCGTTTGTTTTCAAGAAATGTTTTTAAATAAAAACATGATTTCTTGATGAATTATTTGGGCTGGATTATATTAGGGGTTTTTGATAATGTTGATATTGTGGGATGTTTTGAGTCCAAGAACCCCTCCTGTTTGAACTGTGTTTTGGGTTTGTGTTTGGTCGGTAAGCAGTGTGGTAGGGATGGTTAGTGGTATCTTTTGAAAAATGTTTTGAGATGCCTCTATGGTGGTTCCCTTTATGTGTTTGGATCTGGATTGTGGTATATCCTGACCAGTAGACCATCTTGGTTGGGTCCTTTGGTTCAATCATTGGATAAGTTACACCCCCATTAAAGGTTAGTGCACAAATGAAGTGCAACCAGGATTGTTTCTCCGTTTGAAGACCCTCCAGTTGATCAATATAAGGAATATTTTTCATGAGATTTTTAGATTGAGTCTACACACTTTCCATTCTTTGATTTTTAGATCCACTTGTAACTGGAGAGTTCTCATCGAAGTTTAAAAGAGACCTTAGTTTCTTAAGTTTTCTGATTCGTCGAAGGTGGATGTGGTCTAGGGTTGTTAGTGTGGATGAGTTTCTCGATGGTGTCTAAGAGGACCTTTGGGTTCTTCGAAGTTTCTTTAAAGAATGAAGTCATGTTAAACCACTGGTGTGGGAAATATGGTCATTATAGGATATTGTGGCCACTTTTTAGAATTGTGTGTTGTTTGGGGATGTTGTATAAGGTCCCTCTCCATGCATTGTTTATATCTGTCGCAATGGTCATGTTTGGTGATGCCTTATGATGTCATGTGATCGATTGAATGTATAGGTGAATGTCATGAAATCCTTTGAGAGTCCATGTTATGTTGGGATAATTTCTCCCCTGGAAAAACTTCAAAATATTCCATTTTAGAGGAAGGTGAGTGTAGGTTTTATTTTCTTATATTGTTTCTCACCTGAATAAACAAGGTGTGATGTGTGTGCATATTCTTAGCCCTTGTTTCAGTGAAATATCAGGATCTGGTAAAGTGTGTTTAGAATGTGTTATGTTTGGAAAACTTATCTGGGATTGAGTTGTAGTTTTTGGTGGTTCCAAAAGAATAATTATAATTTAGTGGGCTTCCAAATACTAACTATGAGGCTGAAGATGCTTCAATCATTTGAGCTCCATCCATAGGTCTCGGAGAGAAGCTGGCTCGTAGTCAGGGGAAATCACAGGGTCATTTAAACCCTTATACAAAGTCCTATCCTCAGTATGAAAGTTAGGAAGAGTTTAAACCTATTGTGTTATCATATTTCTTCTGTTGTTCATGTTCGGTGGAAATCGGTGGAGGGCCGTGTACCCATGTCATCACCCAATGTTATTCCCTCCCCCTTTGGTTTCCATTGAGTCTTTGGAGAAAGGTTTGAAGTTTGGATAGACTAGTTGAGAACACGGTTTTCACTTGGTTAATAGTGACCATGCACCATAAAACCATGTGGATGGAAGGATCCATAATGTTAGCGCATGGTTTCCGAAATCGTGCGGACTAACCATGTGACCTTACCAATTCTTAAAATTTTGGGGTCTTTCTGTACTAGACCATGCTGGTCGGTTAAGATGGTTGGTTCTTATGGTGGGGAGACCCACTATGAGTCTTATATAAGTTGTTTCGTAAAGTTCTGATGGAATTATACCCATTTTACTAGGGATTCCATTCATGCCTCCCCTATTAGTGTCATGATTCTGTCTCGGGAAAAATATAGGTTGTCTGTTATGGTGGGGAGCCTATTTTTGTTCCCCCGTACCAGTAACTCAGATTTATCCATGATCTTGGATTGATGGTTGGTAGTCTCATTTGGAGATATCAAGTTACCAACATCTTCCTTGAGTAAATGTTGGGACTGGAGAGCGCCCAATGGTTTAGTTAAAGTAAGGTAAGTGTAACATTGTTCAAAGTTGTTGTTCGTTTGGGTGAATTGCTTGAGTCTTATTTAGATAGTGTTTGAGGAGTTTTATTTTGGGACAAAGTATGAATGTGATTGATTCTTTCAGGAAAGTGGTGTAAGTTTTGGTTGTTAGTGTAATCCTTCTTTAATTGATCACTGGAGATGTTTTGGCCTTTGGGGATGAAACCTGGCAAGGGAGTACCTATTGGCTTCTCAGTGGGGTTTTGTTCTTGCTTTAACCTTACTAAGACTTTCTGGGGTGGAAAGTTTTCAATGTGGGGAGAATTTTCACATAAATAAATTATTTAAAAGTTATTTTTAATTTATTTTCCATTCATACTCTGTTTTGGGGGTTTCCAAAGGTTTTATAGAGAATAGGTGAGTTTTCATGAATTGGGCCAAACCGTGAGCCCAATTCCAGATTTAAAAATAAATATTGTTTCTTTTATAAATTTTTCATTTTTTAATATTTTTCACTCATTCAAACTCCTAAATATCCTCCCCTGATATATTAACACCACATTTAAATTTGTAACCTTTATAAATCCATAATAATGGGGGATTTGGGTTTTTATTTGAGAATTGGGCCAACCCGAAAGCCCATTTTCCAGTTTTAAATTGTTTCTTTAATGTTTTAATATATTATTAATTATAATGAATTTTTAGGTGATTCCACTTCCCACTCGACCTAAAGACGCCCAGGCGCGTTCCCATTGCATTTCCCCCCTCTTTGGAGCTCGCTTTCATTGCGATTGAGTGCTGAAATTATTAGGGTTTCTAAAATCGGCCAGATTTGAGGAGGTAAGTTATTTCCATAATAACTCTCTCAATTCTTACTCTTTTCCCCCATTCCAGTTACTAAATGATCTATTAATCCTTTTTCGAACCTCACATGAATGTTTGGATGTTTCCAAATTCAGATACTGGTGGATTTTGGGTCGTTTTCTTCAATATTGTTTTAGGTAAGTGTTTCTCTCTTCAATTCCTCCCTTCTCTTTAGGGTTTCTACCCTATTTCATGAATTTATAGAATTTCCAGAAGTTAGGGTTAGAACCTATGGTTTTATTTGGTGTATTCATGGTCAAATATTGTGTTATAGGTCTGGATTTATCTTCCTTTTGGTGAGGTGGTGGTGCGGTAGATGTTTCGCACCAAGTTTTGAGGGATTCAACACTTTTGGTAGGTGGTTCCATGTGTAAAAAATTATTGATGAGTTACTTGCTGTATTTATTCAATTTTTAATATTCCTAATATGTTAGGTGTGGTGTGAAAACTGGTTATGATTAATTTCTATAAGTGTTTAATTTTATAATTGCATTTTAATTTGAAATTGGGTGTTTTCGTGTGTAACTCATGGGGTATTATTTGGGTGTATTTTATAACATATGAAATAGGTTTAATCAATATTGTTTGGCCTGAAAATTCTGGTTTGGTAATGTATTAGTGTCATTTGGGCCTAAAAAGAGGGTTTTTGAATAGGTTTTAGGTGTAAAAAATTGTTATACTTCTTGAGAGTATTTTATGAAAATGTGTGTTTTCATTTGGATCATTTGTAGTATTATTCAAGGTGATTTTATAAAACTTGAAAGTGGTTTTATAAATGTCTCTAGGACTTAAAATTATGTTTTGGATAGGAATTGGTATGGTTTTTGGTCTTAAATTGGGGTTTTTAATGAGTTTTATGTGCAAGACATATTTACAACACTTGGGTTCTTTTTATGAAAATAGTAAATGTTTTAGTTGGTTAAAAAAAGTGGGAAAAGGGTGCATATGTACTGTTTGGTATGTGTGTTCACCTATTATGTTTTTTTAAAGGTTAAGTGATGTTTTAATATGTCAAACATTTTTAGAATGTTTTGTAAATTTCTGAAATGATTTAGTAAATTGTGATGTTGGAGCGAAACTTTTTTGAGGGTTGTTTCGTGTAAGTTTGATGATAAAATGATTTGGAAGGTAAAAAGGGATTTATGTAACAAGTGATTGGGATGTTATGAGAGTTTTAATATATTGGAATGGTTTTATAAAATTGTTCGATGGATTTGTGGAAGTGTTAAAGAAATGTGAAAAGTGTTGTGGGATATTTTGGTGTGAGTCGGATTTCAAAATCATTTTGAATGAAAAGTGGAATTTTTTGACTTGTGTTGTATACATGTGGGATGTTTAGTGAAATTATGATATGGAAATGACATTTTCATGTGAGAAGTATATTCATTGACTTTTTGAACTTGTTTTAGCACAGACGGAAAACCCGGGTATCTAGGTGGGTGGACGTGTACTAGTATGCTAGTGAATCCATGGGGTTTGGCCTCAGTTTCACTTAGCAAGATTGACGCTTACAACTCTAACTAAACTATGATGATGATGATTGGAGACCACTAGGTTATGGGTATGTTCCTTACTAGTGGCTCGTGCATGAGAACAGATATTTGTGATGGTTACTCTCACCGAGATACGAGGTACCTGGGACCCACAGCTAGCTAGTGCCTAGGGGTTATTTCCCATTGCTTGTGCTCACAAAATATTTTGTACTAACCGTCGACATATGGTATGAGTGGCTGGAAAATTCAGTAGCTTTGTTATTTATTTTAAAAGTGTTTACTCTTTAAATTATCCCACCTGAAAACTGTTTTTATTTAATGTTGCATTTCATATAAATTGTAACTAGCATTTCATTTTTTTGAAAACTTGCATGCTTTTCGTCTTTAAATGTTTATCACATGGAATCTATTAGTTGTGGTATCCTATTGGGATTTGGATCAAACCCTACTTACACCCTTGGGTGTAAGTAGACTTGGTTATTTTTGTTGTCACAGGTTGGGTACAATTTTTAGTTCCAGTGGTTCGGGTTTCTAGCAGGTCCTTGGTGGTGAAGTCTTATAGAGATGGCTTGAGGGTGGTTCCCCTTGACATGAGGGTTCTTGGGCTATCCTTATTTGGTTTTTTACCTTTGTAATGGTCTTTAAAAATAGTTTTAACTTATGTAATTCAGTTCTGAAATTTTGTAAAAGACGGTTTTAGTTGAAAAATCCAGATTTGTTTTATTGAGTTTGTTTCTTGTTTAATGTTTATAAAATTGGGTAAATCATTCCCAATTATCATGATATGAAACCCGAGAACTTGTTCCAGCTCGTAGGGATTGGGAACGCCCTTCGGGCCTTGTCATGGGATGTGTTTGGGGCTGGGTTTGGTGGTGACTAGATTCGGTTCGTGATAGTATAAATGACTTTAAACCATAGTCTAGTAAATAGTAAAAATGTTTTGGAATACATTTTTAAGAAACATGGATGTAAATGATAAAGAGGTCCCAGTAGATAATTACGTATAAACAACCTCAGATAATGAAGAGATTATAGAATTAACCCTTAACTTTTACTTTTACTTGGTTGAGGATAGGTTAACCATCTGTATAACTGTGAAATAATTGTTATTAAATTATACAAGAATAATATACATTAATATGATATCATATATGATCTTTTAACACTGCTTTGTTAATTATATCTTAGTATTATCATCATTTTGGGTGTTAACAGATTCATTTTCCTTTATATTAATTGTTATGTGAGTCATATTTGTTATGGATGGGATGTATCTTATTCATATCTAGAGTTATATCAATTATTTAACTATTATTTTTAATCAACAATTGAAAATTAGTCTTGAATGGATATGATGGGGAATTAATCTTATTGCGTTCATGGAGACGGTAATCCGTACGTACGCACGAGCGACAATATCATTCTTTTGATATTAAAATAATATATAATTGGATGGTATATCATATATACAGAATAATTATCATGTCATATTTATTATTTAAATCAATTACACATCATTATTATACACGTCCAAATAATAATGTATTGAATAACAATTACACCACGACGTGGAGATGGTAAGCCGTACGTACGCACATATGGTGACATGTCATTCAAAGGATGGATAGAAAAATGAATATGGTTGTACCATATTTATAATAAAATCACAGTATATAGAAGATACTGGATTTATTATTTTATAATGGAAACAACAAAGAAAAAGTATGTGGAAAAAGAAAGGAACTTGAAAGAGGTGATGAAATATTTACCTCTTCTTCAGGTTCTTTATTTTGATTTGATCAAAAGGGATCCTTAGGGTGGCTTTCTGACTAAATGAATGCCTCTAGAATGAATGGAGGATAGTTGAGAGGGTATTTGGGCAGGGTTTGGCTGAGCCAAATGGCTTTGAATGTGTGAATTAGAGAGACGGGGGAGTGCCCTTTTATACGAGGGGTGGGGGGAACCTTAGGAAAAGAAAGAAATATTATTTTATAACAAAATAATTTTCGGTTTCTAATGTCTAAAAAATATATTATTTAGAGGATAAGGTGAGTATGGGTCAAAAACCACTCAAACAATAGGTTTTAGATAGGTTTGGGTCACTATATTAACCTTATCTTTTAGATTTAACTCATAGTTAAATAGTTTGACATTTACCATGTCTCTTTGTATTTTTATATTATATGGTTAATAAACTTACTATATAATTCCAAGAGAACCCCAAGTGGTTCATTAATGATACACCTATCATTATATAAGTCTTTGACTAAACCTTATAATTTTAGGAATATAATATCAATTAATAATATAATATTTGTTTTAAAAACTCTTTTTATGTCAATTTTGACACTATTTGGTATTTTGTTCTTTCTAAATTCATAACAGTATTATTACTTCAAAAATATTAATCTAACCAACCAGAAAATGTCATATTAACCTATAAAATTAGTGTAATTCATAAAAGTCTCAAATTACATTTATTTGGATATTTATAATATCAATTATTTTAATATTTCATTAATTAGGTAATTACTGTATCATCATTGTGTCATAAATAAAGTAAATTATTTAATATCTAAAAAATATAAATAAAACACTATTATTTTGGAAATATTTTTATATTTCTAATTAATATTTATAGTCAAAAATCTGACTTAAATAACCCTATGTAAAAATGTATTTACTAAAAGATATTTGTTTATGTCATTTTTTCCATTAAGTTATGTTACTTAAAATAGTGTCATTATAATTTATAAGTGGATCCATGGGGTACCAAAATATACCCAAGTATGACCATGGTAATCCATGAATCATGCAATAAGGTTAGGACAAGTTTTAGGGAAATTTTGTATTATTATAATATTCTTTTTACCTTGAATTACACTATTTACCTTTAACCGTGGTAAATAAGTCAAAAGTTACTATTCAACAAAATTATTTTTATCTTATTGAAACACATTTTAATTATTGAGGTTAACCATGCCTCTCATAGTTTTGAAATTCAACTGATAGAAATGATGAAATTAATTTTTATTCAAATTTGAAAATTCTCCTAGGAGGTGGGTAAAAGACGGTAAAAAGTTCAATAAATATTTTATATATCTAAAATTATTATAAAATGACTATAATGAATTATATTGAACATATATAGGTATTATTTATCTATTTTTAACAAAAATAAATTTAAATAAAATAAATAATTATTTAAATAAAAAGTTAGTTTTAACCAATAACTCAGTGTTTTTCACTATTCATCAAAAAACGAAAGTTTTTAGAAAAATACCAAAATTTTACGCTAAGCTAATTTTTATATTATAAATTCAAAAATTAAGTCTATTTTACCAAATTAAAAACATATAAGTTTCATTATTAATTTAAAATTAATTCCCGTTGTCAAAACCAAAAAGAGTGTTTTTAAGAAATAATAACTAACAAAAGATTGATACTTGTATATGTTCAATTTCAAAGTGAAATTATTTCCAATGAATAAAATTGGATTAAATGGTAAAAATATAATCTATTTATACTTCCAAATCATTAAAATGTATAATTTAACACTAAAAATCATTTTGATTAAAAAAGTTGTTTTCAGTTAAAATATAGTAGTTTTCACTATTAACCCAAATATGAAATTTATCAGAAACACAACAAAAATTTATTTAAACTAAATTATTATGTCATAATTATAAATAAGAAGTTTATTTTATCAAATTGAATATATAAAAGTTTCAAATATTTGATTTAAAAAGGGTTCTCCATTAAAAGGCAGTAAAATTGCATTTTTTAAAAAATAATTTTTTTATCTGAAAAAATAATAATTTGTTCCTAAATTATATCTTATAAACTCATAAGATGGATTATAAAATTATAAGGATTATATAATGTTCAAAATTTAGTTTATACTATTCATAATCACTTTTGAACGGCTGGTTTGGTAAGTCATTGTGCGCTTGAACTCAGTGTTGCGTGTAGTGCAAGTTATTTCATTACTTTGAAGAAATAAAATATGATGAAATCTTGGGGTGTTACATTATTCAATCCTTCAATAAATTGTGTCCTCGTAATTTGAAATTGTTCTTTGAAAACAAAAGGTTGAAAATAGAAAATACCTTTGTGGGAAAGCCCACATCAGAAATTGGGTTAATAAAATTTAGTCTTAATAAGAGGAAAAGGGGAATGAAAAAGTCACCACCAAATTATGATCTCGATTAGGAGAACATTGGTGGAAATTAGAGACACATAATTGGAGGAAAAATGTAAATATTTATAGGGAGTGATTGAGGTCATCAGTCAGAAACAATTGTATAATTGAGATCCTCAAAGCCATTTATCTTTGATGATTTAAAATATCATCTGTTCAAGAAAACATAAGGTATTAGGATAACACATTTTTAGTTTTAAGATCCCTTACCTAAAGTTTAATAATTATTTTCTTCATAGAATAAGAGAAGAAAAAATATATACTTGACAAGTATAGTTCCATCCTTTAACTAATTTCTACCACAAACTCATCTTTCACTCTAAAAGATAATAGAACTAAAAAAATATTCTATTTATCCTATTCATATCGGGTTCCAAAAAATGAATTTATAATTCATCTACCATAACTTTTAAAAAAACAACATTATTCAATCTAGGACATCACGTGGGCCAGTGGTAGGTGGTACACCCTTGTCACCCTTCAGTTGCGGGTTCAAGTATCGTGGCCTTATCGGATGCAACGGGTTGCTTCCTGACCTTCGGGTTGTCCTTTTATGACAATCTAAAAATAATCTCAAACTAGAATTATCCAAAATACTTCTGTCCAAACTCACAGTACAAAATTTATAAGTAAGACAAACACAAGGAAGATCCTTTTTTCCACGTAATAACATGTGAAAACCTTCATCATGTAATCTTTTAAAACACTGCAACATCCTGAATTACCATAAAACCTTATTGATTACATTCATGCTCCCTTATTCCTTATAGAATGCTGGATATACTCCTTCTATCAAAAATGTTGTAAACTCCAACAATGATGGAATATACAAATCATTAATCAGTTTCAAGGTAGTCAAGAATATCAAATATAATTTATCCAAATCAATCTTGTATTATTCCAAAATTAATACCTCAGTATCAGAACCATATTATGGTTTATTTTTATCCCAATCATATATTTTAGAAAAATTTAACCTACTATTGATTCACTTTTCTTGGTTCCACACAATCTCAAGTCCTTAATGAAATAATACTGTAGTACAATCCTTATATACTCTATAATTCTTATAACTTGTACATCATTAATACAATACTCAAATGACAAAATACTTTAATAAAAACGTAATAAATCTAATCATTCCTCTTCATATTTGGTAGTATCATAACTTTATTATTATCCAATAGCAGCATTTGGGGTATACTCTGATGATTTGGACATTGATTCGCGTAGTGTCCCAACTCCTTGCAGATAAGCATTGTATATTTGAAACTTTTTTCTTACCCTTTCAATCACATACTTGGTGTCATTTTTCTCCACACTTATAACAAACTCTCATTCCCTTCAAGCATTTACCAAGGTGATTATTTCCACAATTATCACATATGGGGAAATCCTTCTTTTCCCACTTCCCTTTATCCATCTTTATCTCTTCTATCCTTTTATTCTCTTGTTCCCTTCAAATCCATAGGACATAGAGAATTATTTACTTATCTTATTAACACATGATACTATTTCTTCATATGTTGAGAATACATGGGAGACTAATTATTTTCTAAATGTTGGATAATACTATGAAAGATATGATCCTCCTTACTCCTTGGATGATACTTATTGCTGGAGTTCACATTTCTTCTACTGGGTTCCATTTCTATACAATGGAATACACTAAGTCAGTTTATGAATTGCAATGAATAATTCCAAACTTGTAGATATAATCCATAATCATAAAAATATTTTCTTTGAGGAGGTATACACTCATAAATACTTCAAAATTACTTGTAAATAAAATGAGAATTATCCTCAGCATATCCCCTGGGAGTGTCGTAACCAAGAGTGCAGCAAGACCCGTTGTCGTTCACCAGTTCCCGTTCGAGTCTAGCTCAAAGTGGTGTTTTTGGGTTTTACCCCTAGGTACATCTGTTCCAGATCCACCTCTACCTACTCATATCCAGAAAGGGATGTATTTCTTGGAAAACTCACAAAATATCTACAATACCAAAATTCTAGGAAGTTTTTCTATACTAATACTCAATGTCTACCTTAGGGTAATGTGCTCTAATCAAAGTTTATCTAAATCTAGATTCCAAAGTTTGTACTAAACTTCCTCTGATACCAACTATAATGCCCCAACCCTAGTTTCCCAGATTCGTGCATTATTATGTATCATTGGAATGATCACAAAAGATCAAGTCTCGAAAGACCGATTAGTTTAGTAGCCTTGGAAGTACTAGATACATTCATAAGGTTTGCATTACGTAATAAAATAGAAAACTACAACAAAATTGTTTCCATGGAAAACACTGAGTTCCCATAGTCTATCCCTACAGGTCAGTCATAATATACTTATTCGCATCCTGGAAAAAATAAAACATAGAAAGGGGTGAGCTCAAATGATCAGTAAGGATAATAATATAGCAGAATATTTCATAAATAAGCATAAAAATTTAAGGAAATGTATAAAAATAAAACAAAAGCCTTTTCAAAATAAAGATCATTATAATATGGAAAATATAATCAAAATAATGCCATTTACTTAATCACATGGATATTATACTAGTCGAATAATCACATGAAATACCAATTGCCACTTTCATAATGATGGAACACATAATGCCAGACTTTAATAACCACATAGTCAAGGCCTTGTGCCAAGACTACAAATAAGATTTTGTCAACGCCTTGTACCAAGAAACTAGTTTGTCTCATGAGACCTATCGATGCATCTAGGAGCAATAGCAAGCTCCACCCGTCACTTACTAAGTCCAACGCATTCCTCATATGAATAGGTTTACACATAACATAAAGATTCGTATTAGAACTGGCATATAAAATGTCAATAATTTATCCATAAACCATTGATGGTATGAAATAACACATCCACAGTTAAACATATCACAAAACCTTCAATACAATATGGAAGTTTTGTATCATAATAAATCAACTTTAAACAAACTTAAAATCCATCAAAGGATGTTGACATAGATGAAATCAAAACCTTTTTAGAGAAATATCTCTTTTATTTTGAAATCATTTAAAATTAATATAATTATTAAAGAAAACATTTATTTTAGTAATATTATTATAAGATTGTAAGGTAAGATTTAATGATGTTATAATGGTGGAAAATACCCACACCCGCCGTGTAAGTTAAAAACCATTCTTACCATAATTCTTTCGAAAAGGTCATAAAGTACCTTGGTGGAAAATGACAGAAAGATTCCTTTCAAACCATTTTATAAAAAGTAAAACAAGGGTGTAAATGACTTTAAACCATATTCTAGTAAATATTAAAAATGTTTTGGAATAAATTTTTAAGAAACATGGATGTAAATGATAAAGAGGTCTCAGTAGATAATTACGTATAAACAACCTTGGATAATGAAGAGATTGTAGAATTAACTCTTACCTTGTACTTTTCCTTAGTCGAGGATAGGTTAACCTCTTGTATAATGGTTAAATAATTGTTATTAAATTATACAAGAATCATATACATTAGTGTGATATCATATATGATCTTTTAACATTTCTTTGTTAATAATATCTTAGTATTATCATCGTTTCGGGTGTTAACAGATTCGTTTTCCTTTATATTATTTGTTATGTGAGTCATATTTGTTATGTATGGGATTTATATTATTAATATCCAGAATTATATCAGTCTTTAAAAATTATTTTTAATAATCAAATGAAAATTAGTCCCGAATGGATATGATGGGGAATGGATTTCATCACGTTCGTGGAGACGGTAATCTGTATGTACACACGAGCGACAATATCATTATTTTGATATTAAAATAATATATAATTGGATGTTATATCATATAAAAATAATCATTATCATGTTATATTTATTATTTACATCAATTAAACATCATTATTATACCCATCCAAATAAAAATGTATTGAATAACAATTACACCACGACGTGGAGACGGTAAGCCATACGTATGCATGTATGGTGACATGTCATTCAAAGGATGGATAGAATAATAAATATGGTTGTACCATATTTATAATAACATTAAAATATATATAATATACTGGAGTTATTATTTTATAAAGTAAACAACAAAGAAAAAGGAAGTGGAAGAAGAAAGGAACATGAAAGAGGTGATGCAATATTTACCTCTTCTTTGGGTTCTTCCTTTTGATTTGATCAAAAGAGCTCCTTAGTTTGGATTTAAGACTAAAGGAAGGCCTCCAAAATGAATGTAGGACAGTTGAGAGGGTATTTGGGCTGGGTTTGGCTGATCCTAATGGCTTTGAAGGTGTGAATTAGAGATAAGGGGGAGTTCTCTTTTATAAGAGGGGTGAGGGGAACCTTAGGAAAAGCAAGAAATATTATTTTATAATAAAATCATTTTCAGTTTATAATGGATCCAAAATGTATTATTTAATGGATAAGGAAAGTATGGGTCGAAAACCACTCAACCAATATGTTTTATACTGGGTTGGGTCACTACATTAACCATATCTTTTAGATTTAACTCTTAGTTAAATAGTTTGACATTACCATGTCTCTTTGTATTTTTATATTATATGGTTAATAAACTTACTATATACATCCAAGAGAACCTCAAGTGGTTCATTAATTATACACCCATCATTATATAAGTCTTTTGGCCAAACCGTATATTTTTTGGAATAGAATATCAATTAATAATATAATATTTTTTTTAAAAACTCTTTTATGTCAATTTTGACACTATTTGGTATTTTGTTTTTTATAAATTTATAACAACATTATTACATAGAAAAAAATTCATCTAACCAACCATAAAATGTCATATTAACCTATAAAATTAGTGTAATTCATAAAAAGTCTCAAATTACATTTATTTGGATATTTATAATATCAATTATTTTAATATTTCTTTAATTATGTAATTACTGCATCATCATTGTGTCATAAATAAATTATACTATTTAATGTCTAAAAAATATAAATAAAATACCATTATGTAGGAAATGTGTTTATCTTTCCAATGAATATTTATATTCGAAAAGGTGACTTATATAACCCCATCTAAAAATTGATTTACTAAAAGATATTTGTTTATGTCATTTTTGCCTCTACTTTATGTTACTTAAAATAAAGTGTCATTATCATTCATAAGTGGCTCCATGGGGTCCCAAAATAGACCCAAGGATTACCATGGTTGGCCATGGCTAATGAAATAAGGTTAGAACAAGTGTTAGGGTAATTTTGTATTATTATAATATTCTTTTTACCTTGAATTACACTATTTACCTTTAACTGCGGTAAATAAAAGTCAAAAGTTACTATTCACCAAATATTATTTTTATCTTATTGAACCACATCTTACTTATTGAGTTTAACCGTGTCTCTCAGATTTTTGAAATTCAACTCACAAAAATGTTTAAATTAAGTTTTATAAAAATTAGCAAATTTTCTTAGGAGGTGGGTATGAGATGATAAAAAGTTCAATAAAATTTTTATATATCTAAACTTATTATAAAATGACTTTAATGAATTATATTGAACTTATATAGGTATTATGTATCTATTTTTACCTAAAATAAATTTAAATAAAATAAATAATTATTTAAATAAAAAGTCAGTTTTAACTAATAACTCAGTGTTTTTCACTATTCATCATAAATTGAAAGTTTTCAGGAAAATACCAAAATATCACCCTAAGCTAATTTTGATATTCTGAATTAAAAAATTAAGTCTATTTTACCAAATTAAAAAAATATAAGTTGCATTATTAATTTTAAATTAATTCCCATTTTCAAAACCAAAAAGCGTGTTTTTAAGAAATAATAACTAACAAAACATTGATGCTTGTATATGTTCAATTTCAAAGTGAAATTACTTACAATGAATAATATTGGATTAAATGGTAAAAATATAATCTATTTATACTTCCAAAACATTAAAATTTATAATTTGACACTACAAATTATTTTGATTAAAAAAGTTGTTTTCAGTTAAAATATAGTATTTTTCACTATTCACCCAAATATGAAAGTTATCAGAAAAACACCAAAAATTTATGGAAACTAAATTCTTTTGTCCCGATTATAAATAAGAAGTTTATTTTGTCAAATTTAATATATAAAAGTTTCAAATATTGGATTTAAAAAGGGATCTCTATTAAAAGGTGGTAAAATTGCATTTTTTGAAAAATAATTCTTTTATTTGAAAAAAGTTGAATTTGTTCTTAAATTATGTCTAAGAAACTAATAATATGGATTCTAAAATTATAAGGATTATATAATGTTCAAAATTCAGTTAATACTATTCATAACCGCTTTTGAATGGCCAGTTTGGTAATTCGTGGTACGCTTGAACTCAGTGTTGCGTGTAGTGCACGTTATTTCATTACTTTGAAGAAATAACGTACTATGAAATCTTGGGGTGTTACAGGTTTAGAAAAAAAAAATTAATATATTTAAATAACTCATTTATCAAATTAAATATGTTTTCAGTCAATTCAACATTTCTAGAATTTATTAGGTCATTATTACATAAAAAATGATGTAATTTAAAATATAATAGTTAGGAAAAAAGTGTATTTTTATGATTCTCTTAAAAATTGAATTATTTTGGAAAATTAAAAAAAAATAAACCTTAGAAAAGATATATATACTAATTATAAAAATTACATTCATTTTATCAAAATAATTTTCTAAAATACATAATTTTAATTTTTAACATTAAAACATATGATTTTTGTGAAATACATTAAAATATTGTTTATTGAAAATGTGCTTATAGTTTCTTAGATTTTTTAATCTTGATATTTATTTTATGGGAATATAATATTTATTTTTTCTTAAATCACTCATGGTATATATTATTTATATTACATTTTTTTATTCTGAGGTCAATTACTATTCTAATGGTCAGGTTACTAATACTAGTAATTATGTTTCTATTACCAATGGCTAGGTTTCTATTCTAATGGTCACATTACTATTCTAATGGTTATATTACCTCATATTAATACCTCTTCAATCCATACATTATTCACTACAATTCCTCCTATGGTTCTATATTTTCCTCTTCTAATATGTCAATTTTTTTAATAATTTTCTATTTCTTTTCTATATTGTTTCTCATGGGGTGATAATTTTAGTAGATTAGAATGATCCAAATTTTCCCATTCTACTTTTCCAATTTTTTATCTCATTTTAATGTTTGTAATTTTCATGGCTTTATTTATTGACAAATATAACGATCTCCATTAATGAAATAAATTTTTGTTGGATTATCTATGTGTTTTATGTGTATAATACTATATAATATAATATAATATACATTTTTTTCAGGAAAAAATTTCACATATAAAATCTAGTCTGTTACATTATTTTCCCCTTTAGAAATTTAATCGGCAAAATTTCAACTCATATTATCGATTGATAATAGATGATGGTACTTCAATTTCATTTTTTCCTCAGGTTCCCATGTTGCCTCTTTATATTTATGGTTTTCTAAAAAACCATTACAAGGAGAGTTTTCTTATTGCATATAACTTTGTACCTATAGTCTAATATATTCACTGGTTTCTCCTCGTATGAGAGGTCATGCTATAGTTGTATTGCCTATGGGTTTAGTATATGTGAGTGATCATATATGTACTTCTTGAATAGAGATATGTGGAACACATCATGAACATGATACATGATTGTTGGAAGTACTAGCTGAAAGTCCATTGATTCTATGTGATCAGGGATCTCAAAGGGGAAAATGTACCTAGGTCTAAGCTTCACTTTCTTTCTAAATCATATGATCTCTTATATGGTGATATTTGAAGTAAATATTTTTTCTCTAACATCAATCTCTAATTCCATTTGATAGTTTTAAACATTGATATTTTTACAACATTGATAATATTGTATACAAAATTGGATGGATTTAACCTTCTATGTCATCTCTCACACAATATTGGGCCCACATAGCTTTCATTCACCAAATTAAATCCAACAAGTTAGAGTTATACATCGATTCCCATACAAAGATTTCTATAGATCCATTTGAATTCTTGAGGGGAAACTATTTTTGTATTATTACTCAACTAATGAGAGATATTGATACCTTCCACCTTTAAGTTCTATTGAGCATGCTATAAACATGTCCTCATTTTTCAGATTGGTCCTTTAAGATTGGACATCAGTTTGGGGGTTATGGGTTGTATTTAAATTCAATTCAGTATTCAGAGAATCTTGAAAGCTTTTACAAAATTTATAGGTGAACCTTAGATCATGATCACAAATGATCAAAATTGGCACCCCATGCAGCGTCACAAAATAATTGACATATATATTAGAAAGTTGTTCAAACAAGAAATTTTCATGAATAGAGATGAAGTGGGTAGTCTTGGTGAGTTGATCCACTACAACCCATATCACACTACTTCATTTGGATGTATTTATGAGGAAAATGAAAAATTCCATAGTGATTTTATTCAATTTTCATGTGGTAAAAAAAATGGTTTCATCACCCCCTTAGGCTTCTAGAACTCTTCTTTAACTTGATGTAATACTAATCAATTTTAGGTGCACTCAATGATATCCTTTTTCATGTTGTACCAATAGAAGTAATCCAGAAGATCATGATACATTTTGGTACTTTAAGGATGAGTGGGGAAAAATAATCTTTGTGCACTATCTAAGATATTTTTTTTTTCTTAGGTGACATGGGAACAATAATTCTAGTTCCAAATCGAATTATTCCATCTTCATCGATGTAGAATCCATGAAGATTCCCCTCTTTTACTCCACATTATTCTGATTCTCTAGATCATCCCTTTACGACTTCTTGATCTTCTTTTAAAAAGATGGTTGGAAAATAATGTAAGCATGGTAGGATTTATTCCATACCATTATGATTTCTAGATCCATCCTTTGTATATCCATGGAGATAGGTTCATTCTCAATCCACATCATGAATAGTGTAGCCTATTTTTCCCGACCCTTCCCCTAAGGCCCATGTCGTGACTACCCCAAACCCTCCTTCCATAGGCCAGGGGATGACGAATAGCACCGAAAAGGCATATACCTTAACGGGAAGCCATTGACTTTAAACTTTCAAACACACAGTCCAAGCACACAACAGGAAGAAAACCAAAAAGTAAAATTATATAGTAAAAGAGTGAGTATTGTAAGTAAAGGGAGTCCAGAATACAATCCCAAATGAGAAAGTACAACTACAATAGAGAGAAATCTCCTGTGTTCATCCGCCAAGGATCCTACCTGAAGGGTAGGTACAACTCATGATCAATAGTCACTGTGGAACATCACATTAAATGGTTCACATCTGAGCATCATCCAGTCCTCGCTTCCTTAGCCTCAATCAACGCTGTCTGTCGTCAGCAAAAGACAAAGAAAGGTGTTGGCGTATCCCATGTAGGGGTGAGTATAACAATACTTAGTAGGGACCCCGAGATCCCTGAAGGTCTCCCAAAGTTCCAAAAAGGAAAAACCACAAAGCAAGATCACAATAAAAAATCACGAAGCAGTCATCAACTCTACTTAGGTATATGACCATACATATACCAAAGTTATCAAAATATACTCATCACAATCATGAGGAAACATAAGGATACAAATTTTAATCCATTTTCACAACTGATCCATAATGGGAGAATACCACAAAGGTAACACCGAGAAGGTAACACCACAAAGGTAAAAGTACCAAAAATGTAAAGACTCAGCTCACACCAAGAATAAGTAAAGTATAGAAATATATATGATTAGACATATCACCGAATCATATTATTCTATCGAGAGGGTCTACTGCTGACCCACACAGGATCGATAGATGCTGACCCACAGAGGATCGGTGAGCACCGACACACTCAGGATAATTGAGTGCTGACCCACATAGGATCGATAGATTCTGACCCACATAGGATCAATAGATGCCGACCCAAATAGGATAAATGTTCATTATTCATGTTACAACCAACCACTAGATTCTATCACTAATCACACATGATTTCGGGAGGATCCGCTCCTCCAGCCATCAGTCATACCTCAACTGCCATGAAGTTCCCTAAAGAATTATCCCAAAGGACTTCCATGTCGTAAGGGTTTCAACATGACTGACAACGTGTCAATCAGGTGACCGGTCTATAAGTTATAGTAATTTTAATGCAGAGGGCCTAGTTGGATTCAGGTTCAATCCAACCCAACCATACTCCAAATTTATCCAAAACTCAAGTGGATTATACCAAAAGGACCATATCTCTCCAAGGATCCCAGCACTGCAGACTGTTTGTCAAACGGACGTCTGATTCACAAGTTATGGCCCTTTAAGAGAAACTGGACTTGGCCGGGTCTGGGTCCGGTCCGACCCAATTCAGGTAGACCCGAAACGGTCTGGGTCTGACCCGGTAGGGATGGGCTATGGTGGGATCAGCTCTCTAGTCCACGGTCTGCCCCGACCCGAAGCGGGGCATGACCTGACCCACAAGGGGTCTGCGACCAGGCCCACAAGGGGGCGCAGTCTGGCCCGCGAAGGGCGCGGCCCGCTGGGCTCATGCGGCACGGACCGCGGAGGGAGTGGCCCGCTGGGCTCGCACAGCCTCTCCTACGGAGGGGCACATCCCACTGAGCCCGTGCGGCCTGCTGGCCCAACGCGGCCCGCTGGAGGCGTGGCCCATTGGAGTGGATCCCGCCTAGTTGGCACGACAGGAGTGCCCAACCCCTGGTCTTCCTAAATGGCTAATTCCATTCAGTTTGGGCGACCCTCAGGGAGAGGGTCCCTGCTACCACAGTGTTGGAGTCGTGGCCACCCTCTCTGGTGGCGCGCCATTGTGCGCCGCTCCGGCACCTACGGCCAGTCGGTGCCAGATGCTCTTTGCGTCAGCCACCATCACATGCCAGTGCTAGTCGCCAGTGTTGTTGTGCCGATGTCGTGCTAGCTATCTTCTGTGGGTCATCGGGTGAGCTTCAGTGGACTATTTTTCTATCCGAAGGTACCAATGACCTCCCCAGGACGTCCTCTTCACCGCTTGTCCCTCCTTTCTGAAATCCATCCAATACGAACAAAAGCCTGCGAAGAACATGTTGGGAAAACAAGTAGCAAAGGGTTCATTCCTTGTTCATTTGGCCCGCACCTCCACATTAGCATGAACAAGAGGGAAAAGATAGAGATCCAACAATTCTTTAAACAAGATAATACCTACCTCAAGATTCATTAAAGGTCATATACATTTAAAGGTGGATCGGTGTTCATCAAAACCAAAGCTAGCCTCCAATGACACCGCTCGAACAACGATCTTCGGCCCTTTCTTGGTGAATCCGTTCTTTGCCGAAGTTCTTCGTCGAGAGGCTCCTCCAGAATCTCCTCCTCTTTTTTCTAGTGGAATTACAAAAACCCTCTAGAAAAATATTTAACTTAACTCTTAATTTAAGAGGTGGTTCATTAATTTAAAATCAATGAACCTTATTAATTAAAGGGGTTGGTGGTTACACATTTTTTTTAACCAGGCATTTAATGTCCTGCATTTAATGCCCGACCACCACATTGTGGTCCCCACCACTGAAACCTAAAGATAGGTGGAAATAAAATAAAAGAAAAATAAATTTATTTTATTAATTTTCCATGGAAAAATGAAAAACTAACATCCCTCTCTCAACCCACTGTAGTGAAGGTTAAGCCTCCCTTAATTGAATCACGATGCTGAGAGTTCCACGGTGCCCTAAAATTTCAATTCTGAGCACCAGTTCAAAAGTTAGAATTTCCCGCTCGCACATTTACTGAACATAACTTAAAAAATTTTCATAAATTCATTCTAGGTGCAACAATCACATGCCATCAATTTTCACAACCTTGTAACAATTCCATATAATTAATAAAAATTAAATGTAAAATCCGGGTCTTTACATTCTCCCCACCTTAGGAATTTTCACCCCTAAAAGTCACAACATAGACTAAGGAAACAAATGGGGGTACTAAGTAAGAATCTGAGCCTCCCTCCCCCATGTGCTCTCTTGGAGGTTCCCATGCTTCCAGTGGATGTACACCAGAGGAATCGATCCTCCACAAAGGACCTGCTCCCGTCGATCCTTAATCTCCATTGGAACCTCTGTAAACGTCACCCCATCATCAATGTCTAGCTCAACCCAGTCAATAACATGTGATGGATCATGCATGTACTTAATCAACTGTGACACATGGAAAATTTCACGCACCCAATGCATCTTTGGGGGAAGATCTAGGTGATACGCCACCTCGCCAACTCTGCCGAGAACTTGAAAGTGCCCGATGAAACTTGAAGATATCTTGTTGCCCCGACCAAATCTCCAAAAACCTTATCAAGGTGTGAACCATAAGAAGACATGGTATCCCTCCTCTAACTCCAAAGGTCTCCATCTCCTATCAGCATAAGACTTCTGTCTGCTCTGTGTTGTCTTCATCCGCTCCAAGACGATCTGCACCTTCTCAGTGGTAGCTCGTACCAACTCTGGACCCATAAGTGCTGACTCTCGTAGGTTTATCCAGCATAGAGGTGACCTGCATGGTCGAACGTACAAGGTCTAAAATTTTTCCATACTGATGGTGGAGTGATAAATATTTTTGTATGTGAACTCCACCAAGGGAAATTGATCCTCCCAATTGCGGCCAAAATCTAGGACGTAGACACGAAGCATGTCCTCAAGTGTCTGAATGGTCTACTCTATCTAACCATCCATCTATAGATGAAAGGCGGTGCCCAAATGTAGCTGAATCCCGAACACCTCCTGTAATCCCTTCAACAACTGGGATGTAAAATGTTTGTTATAGTTAGAGATGATTGTCGATGTCACCACATGAAGTCATACAATCTCTTGTACATAGAGGCTTCCCAATCCCTCTACTGATCCCTGATCTCAAATGGGTAGGAAGTAGGCTGACTTGGTGACTTGGTCAATGATCACCCAGATAGAATCACGGTCCCTAGATGTTTTTTGTAGTCCTGTCACGAAATCCATGGAAATGCCATCACACTTCCACTCTGACATCTCTAGTGGATACGCTAAGCCTGCAGGTACCTGATGCTCGACCTTCACTTGTTGACAAGTGAGACATCGTGAAACAAACTCTTCCACTGCATTCTTCATCCCTAGCTACCAGTTCTAAAATTGGAGTTCTTGGTTTATCTTCTCCACACTAGGATGTAATGCCAGAGGGGATGTATGGAACTCCATAAACAAATCCTCTTGTAGTGCCACTGGTACCATGGTTCATCCTCTAAAGAGGATAACGTGATCCCCACCTTTAGAAAAATCCACCAGGTTCCTATCCTGAGGATATCTAGGCATGTAGAGCCTCATGGTCAATGTTCCCAAGATGTGCCTCCTGAACTCACTGAAGAAGTAGGGGAGTGACAATCATAGACTAGAGTTAAGCTGCTCCATCTCTATCCATAAAGGATATATGCAACACGGCTAGATGCTTTGTCACCTCACTCAGCAGCTGTAAATCAGACCTCCTGCTGAGTGCATCTGCCACTACGTTCCCCTTCCCAGGAGTGTAGACTATCTCAAAGTCATAGTCCTGGAGGAACTCCATCCAACATCATTGTCTCAGGTTTAGGTCTTTCTGTGAGAATATATAACTGATAATCTTATGATCAGAGTAAATAGTAAACTATTCACCCATCAAGTAGTGTCGCCACATCCTCAAGGAGAATACCACTACTAATAACTCCAAGTCATGGGTAGAATAGTTATTCTCATGTTGTCTCAGCTGTCTTGAACCATAATCGATCACTACTCGCTCCTATATCAGGACACATCCCATTATGGTCCTTGATGTGTCGCAGTAGACTACATACCCAATGACCTCTTCTGGTAGCCTCAAGATGGGGACATTCATCAGTCTTTGCCTCATCTCCTGAAAAATATGCTAGAATATCTCCTTCCACACGAAGGTTGTACCTTCTTTGTAAACACTGAAAAGGGTCATGAAACTATATAAAAGTGAGGTACTAATATCTGGTAGTACCTAGCCATCCCTAAGAAACTCCGCACCTTGGTCACACTCCTAGGTGGCTCCCAAGATAGAACACCCTATATCTTTTCTGGATCCACTACAACTCCAGCCTATGAGTTAACATATCCTAGTAAGTGGACCTCCTGTATCAAAAAATGACAATTAGAGAGATTTCCATAAAGCTAGTTCTCTTAGAGTGTATCCAGATCTATCTGTAGATGATAAGAATGCTCCTCCTCTGTCACTGAGTACACCAAGATGTCATTAATGAAGACCCCCATGAAGTGATAGAGGTATGGATGGAAGCTCATTTTCATGTTTCCCATGAACTCTTTAGGGGATTTGGTCATCCCAAATGGAATAAACAATAACTCATAGTGGTCATAACTACATATAAAGGCCTTCTTCTGCACATCCTCATCTCGTACCCTGAGTTGATGATACATGAATAGAGGTCTATCTTCAGAAACCAATGATCTCCCTTCAGCTGATTGAAAAGATAATAAATCCTCGAAAGTGGATACTTGTTCTTCACGGTCACTTGGTTCAGGCACCAATTGTACACAAAGAGTCTCAAACTCCCATATTCCTTATTGAAAAACAAAATCGAGGCTACCCATGGAGAAACACTGGGCCTTATGGACCCCTTTCTCTGCAAGTCCTCTGGCTATACCTGTAACTCACGAAGCTCCGTGGGAGCCATCCAATATGATGGTGTAGATATCGGTGCCGTCTCGAGTACAATTGGATGTATAAGTACACCTCTCTAGGAGGAGGTAATCCTGGAACATCATCAGGGAAGACATTGGCATACTGGTCCACCACTACAGGATAACTTGGACTCTCAACATCAACTGCTCTAAGGGTAAGGTTATCCAACTGATGTGTGATCGGCTATACCCTCCTCTGGGTAAGTCCATCCTATGATACAAAGGTTCCCTTCTCTTCGGTGATGGAAAACCAAGTCCCATCCTCACGAACACACCACACTTTGTGTCTAATGCAGTCAATCTGAGCATGGACTGTGGATAACCCGTCCATACCCAAGATTACATCGTAAGGCCTCGATGCCGCTAATAGAAGATCCTAGACGAATCTATCACCTCATAGAGTAAGTTCACATTGTCTTCACCAGTGTGTAATCATCAAATATTATCCCGTAGGAGTATTTAATTTCAAGGATCGAGCCAAAGGGTCCACGAGAATATCTGAGCTCCAAATGAGAGTTGTGGAAATGAAAGAGTGACTGGCACCTGTGCCTATAAGTACTATAGATAAGGTGGAGTAGACACATATCATACCTCTAATCATATCTAGAGCGTCGTGGTCACAAGCCTCAGCTTCCTGGAGATAAAATCGTCCCTGTCCACCTGCTCCCTGTAGTCAGGGTGGACCACCTGGAGGTGGTGGCGGTAGAACCTCAAACCATCATCCACCACCTGCCGCAAAATCTCGACCGTGTGCTGGTCATCTGTTCAGCTGGTTGGGCAGTTGCAAGCCATGTAACCCTTCTCGCCGCACATAAATCATAGGATTCTCCTCTATTGTCCTTCTCTACTTCATGAGCCTCGCACCTTCGACCCTATGTCCCGGGGTCTTCCACCAGATGTTTTGGTCCGCTTGGACCTCTGTGTCATCTGCCTACTACCAGTCGCAGAGGACTCTAATACGCGTCAACCAATGGTGGTTCTCACTATCAGTGTCTTCTCAGTAAGGAAACTATCCACCAAGAGTTCTCTCTCCAATACTCCAGCATGCATCGGGATGCTGAGAGATACCATTAAAGCTATAATCTCCCATCAGAGTCCCTGATCGAAGGTCTGGACCCTGGAGAAAGGGTCCTACACCATGTCTATAGAGTAGCGTGAGAGGTCGGTGAACCTTTCCGAATACTGGGCCAAGGTCAGGCTGCCCTGATATAAGTGTAGCCAATATTGTGTACACATGGAGTGTAGAGTCGATAAAATGAACTCTTCCCTGAAGAGGCCCAAAAAATCTACCCAGGCGAGGGTCGCCTCATCATGTGTCTGGAGTGTCAGGATCCACTATCTCCCTACTACTCCCTGGAAAAGTCTAGCAGCTAGGATCACCATCTGGTCAGCTGGTGTCCCAACCAGGAAAAAAACATTGGCCACAACCTCCAGCCAGTCCTCAGTCACCTGCAGATCTGTCTCGTCTCGGAACCTCAGAGGCCTATAATGCTAAAACTTGTGCAGTGCACTCAGTCAGTGTGCACTATCTGCTGGTGGGGCTGGTGGAAATGACTTCCCAATGGGTAATGGTGTTGTTGGTACACCACCTGATCGTACTATCACCATAAGAGGGCCCTACACTAAAGCCTCATCACTCTGTGGGACGTCATCAAAAACTCTCTCAGGAATCCTGGATGGCTGTCTACGTGGAGAAATACTGAAAGAAATAGGTTCTCTACAGTCAAAAGTTATACAAGATGAGATGACTCAAAAGATATCAAAGTAAAAATATGTCCAAAACACACGCAATCAGTGTTTTCATGCACTGAGTCTAAAATCAGAATTCAAGTTCCTTGTGTATGGATACGTCGGCCGTCACACCAACACTGGACTACCTGAACTGAAAACCACACTCAAAACACTTAACACTATTTCTATATTAAAATATCATATTCCTATTTCTTAGGTAGAACTGACTCCTCTGATACCAATTTTTCACGACCCATCCCCCAGGGCCTGTTCTGTGACTACCCCAAGCCTGCCTTCCATAGGCTAGGGGCTGGAGACTAGCACCGGAAAGGCATATCCCTTTAAATGGGAAGTCATTGCCTTTAAAAGTGTAAAAAAACAGTCCAAGAACACAATATGAAGCAAACCATGAAGTAAAAATATATATAGTAAAAGAGTGAGTATTGTAAGTAAAGGGAGGTGATAATACAATCCCAACTAAGAAAGTACAACTACAATAGTGAGACAACTCCTATATTCATCCGCCATGGATCCTACCTGAAGGGTAGGTTCAGCTCACAACTAGTAGTCATTGTGGAACGTCACGTAAAATGGTCTACCTCTGAGCACCGTCCATTCCTAGCTTCCCCAACCTCGATCAACACTATCTGTCATCGGCACATGACACAACAAGGTACATGCATAGGCCGTGTAGGGGTGAGTATAAAAATACTCAGTAGGGACCTCGAGACCCCCGAAGGTCTCCCAGAGTTCCACAAAGGAAAAATCCAAAGCAAGAACTCAATCAAAAATCACAAATTAGTCATCAACTCTACTTAGGTATATGCCCATACATATACCTAAGTTATCAAAATATACTCATATCATTAATGACGAAACATAAGGCTCCAACTCTTAAGACATTTGTATAACTGATCTATAAGTGAAGAATACCACAAAGGTAACACCATAAAGGTAACATCACAAAGGTAAAGTTACCAAGAAGGTAAAGACTCATCTCACACAGGAATAACTTAAGTACATAAGTACAAATGATTAGACGTATCACTAGATCATCTTATTCTATCGAGAGGCTCTACTGTGACCCACATAGGATCAGTAGATGCTGACCCACATAGAATTGGTGAGCACTAAACCACTTAGGATCACTGAGCAATGACCCAGATAGTATTTACAGATTCGGACCCACATAGGATCGATAGATGCTGACCCACATAGGATCGATGCTCTTTTTTCACGTTACAACCAACCAATAGATTCCTGAACTAAGCACGCTTGATTTCGGGAGGATCCGATCCTCGAGACATCATTCATAACTGAAATTACATGAAGTTCCATGAAGAAGTATCCCAAAGGACCGCTATGTCGTAAGGGTTCCAATGTGACTAACTACGCGTCAATCAGGTGCCCGGTCTGTAAGTTATAGGCATTTTAATGTTGAGGCCCCGGTTGGATTCAGGTTCAATCCAACCCATATGTACACCAAATTCCTCCAAAACTCAAGTGTATTATACCAAAAGGACCATCTCGCTGCAAGTATCCCAACTTCATAGATGGTTCATCAAACAGACGTCTCATTCACAAGTTATGACCCTTTAAGAAAAACTGGGCCTAGTTGGGTCCGGGTCTAGTCCGACCCGGACAGACTGACATGGTTGAGCGAGGCCACGATAGGATTGGCTTGCTGGGCTACAGTTCAGCCCGACCTGCAGGGGGGTGCTACCTAGCCCATAGAGGGGGCGTCCGGGCCCTCGGAGGGCGCGACCCACTGGCCTCGCGTGGCCCGGGCCACAGAGGGAGCGACCCGCTGGGCTCACGTCTCCCGACCTATGGAGGGGCGCGACCCACTAGAGTGGGGGCCACCCTAGCTGACACGTGGGGAGTGGCCACCCCAGTCTCCTTGAATGGCTAATCCATTTGGTTCGTGCATCGGTGCCATGTGGTGCCACCTGGTTTCCCCATGGGACCCACAGTGAGCAGGTCCCTGTTGCTACAGTGTCAAAGCCACATCCACCCTCTCCGGTGAGGTTCCATTGCACACTGTTCTGCCTCCTGTGGCCAGCCAGTACCAGCCACTCTTTGCGTCCGCTGTGGCTGAAGAGCCACGACCACCCTCTCCGGCAGTGCACACGTACCGCCTCTTCTTCTGCAGCCGGCTCGAGCTGGCCACTATCTTAACCCGCCGCGGCTACAACTGTGACCTTCTACACCGGCGGTGCATGATGGTGCACCTCCATCTCCTCCATGGATGGCCATTTCCGGCCGCCGCTGTCAGCCGCCATTGCTGTCTTGCCGGTGGCATGCCAGCGATCTTCCACAGGTCACCGGGTGAGCTTTGGTGTCCCATTTTTCCATCTGAAGGTATCAACGGCCTCCCCGGGATGCCCTCTTCACTGCTTGTCCCTCCGTTCCAAAATCCATCCAATCCCAACAAAATATCGTGAAGAACACATTGGTAAAACAAGTAGCGTAGGATTTGGGCCTTGTTCATTTGGCCCACCCCTCTATGTTAGCATGAACAAGAGGGAAAAGATAAATATGCAACAATTCTTTAAACAAGATAATCCATACCTCAAGATTCTTTAAAGATCGTCCGCATTTGAAGGTGGATCGGTGGTTGTCGACCTCGAAGCTAGCCTCTAATGTCGCTGATCGAACAATGATCTTTAGCCCTTTCTTGGTGGATCCGTTCTTCGCCGAAGTTCTTTTTCAAGAGGCTACTCCAAAATCTCCTCCTCCTTTTGCCAAAAAAATTCCAAAAAACCCTCCAGGGGAAGAGTTAACTTAACTCTAAATTTAAGAGGTGGTTAATTAATATAAAATTAATAAAGATTATTAATTAAAGGTGTTGGTGGTTACACATTTTGTGTAACCGGGCATTTAATGTCGTGCATTAAATGCCCGACCACCCCCTTGTGGTCCTCACCACTGAAACCTAAAGAGAGGTGGAAATAAAATAAAAGAAAAATAAATTTATTTCATTATTTTTTCACGGAAAACCGAAAAACTAACATCCCTATCTCTACCCACTATGGTAAAGGTTATTCCTCCCTTAAGTGAATCTCGGCTCTACGAGTTCAACGGTGCCCTCAGATTTTAATCCCGAGAACTGGTTCAAAATTTATAATTTCCCACTCACACGTTTACTGAAAATACCATAAAAAAAGTTCAGAAATTCATTCCGTGTACACCAGGCCTTAGAATTTAGTGCCATCAATTTTTACAGACTCATAATAATTCTATATAATTAAAAAAAATTACATGGAAAATATGATTCTTTACACTATTATTTTTTGATAAGAGAATCAACTACCTTTTTCACCTTTAGAGGATGGTAGTGAATAGAGAAATTATAGTCCTTGATCATATCTGACCATATTCATTGATGCATGTTTAGCTCTTTCTATGTGAATATCTACTTTATACTATTTTGGTCTGTGTATATGCCAAAATTCTCACCATATAATAAGTTCTATCAAATATTCAAGGTGAAGATCACAATTGCTAACTTTAGATCATTCATTGAGTAGTTCTACTTATGGATATTTAAATTTCATGTGGCATAGTATATCACTTTATCATTCTTCATGACTACATAACCCAATCATTTTTTAGAACCATCATTGTATATAAAAGAACCTTATCCACTTATGGTAGTTTGAGTATAGGTTTAGTGATTTTCCTCTTCATGAGCGCCTTAAAGCTTCCCTCACATTCTTCCATCCACAAATAATTTATCCCTTTTTGTTTTAACATATTTTATCGGGTATTCAATCATGATAATTTTCTAAAAAAACTTTGGTAGTACCCATCTAATATAATAAAATACATATTTTACTGAAACTTGAGGGTTTGGTCCATTATTAAATTGCCTTTTTCTTTTAGGGTTCTATAGAAATCCCCTTGATTGTGATCATGTCCCCTAAGAATGTGAGTTACTACATCCAAAAGAAAAAATTGTTAAACATAGCATACATTTTATATTTTATTTGTGTCACCAAAATAATCCTTAAATGATCATTATGTTCCTGCTTTATCTTTGAGTAAGTGAGAATATATTCAATAAATACCACCAAAAATTTATCAAGGTTGTCTCTAAATACTATACTATTCAAATCCATGAAGATTAAAAAGGAATTAGTATATTAGAAGGGAATCACTATGAAATGATAGTGTACACACCTTTTATGGAAGGTTTTATTATGAATATATTCCTTATTTACCTTTAGTTGATGACATCTAGATTAAATCCCCACCTTTGAGAAGTAATGAATTCCATTTATTTAATCGAACAATTCATCAATCCTTGTAAGGTAATACATTTTATTTATTGTTATCTTGTTAAGATCTAGGTAATTGATAAAAATATGCATCAATAAATCCTTTTTCTTGATAAGTAGTACTCGTGCACCCCTAAGAACTGCACTAGGTAATATGAACCCTTTGTCCAAATACTCTTATAGCTACTTCTTTATCTTCTCCAGTTTAATCGGGGCCATCCTATAGTGGAATTTGAAAATCGGATTGGCTCCAAGTAGATGGTATGTTGATAAATCTACCTCATGATCTTGGTGAAGGACATGTAACTCTTCGATAAATGCAATGGTAAATTCCATTACAATGTTAATTTCCCCCTAGGTGACACTTTAATTTAACTCAACCATTTTGGAAAGGTATTATTCTTGAATTTGTATCAACACACACACCATTGATGGATTTTCCAAAGAAGATTCATGATCTTCTTTTCATTTTTATAGGATCATAGGATGGTTTGGAATATAGAAAGTTACATCATTTTATAGATAGTTTTTGCGATCTTTATATAACAAGATCCAATCCTTACCTAGTATGGCATCAAATTCCACTAAGTAAAGGATTATAAGATTCATTAAAAGAATCTTCCCACATATTATGAAAGGAAAAAATTATAACACTTGGGTTTTACAGATTGCACGACTAGGTGTTTCTAAAGATATATCTACTTTAATATATTGGGGTTTTTATTTAGTAGTTCTAGAAAACTTTCAGGATATAAAGGAATTCATAGAAATAAAATCTAATAAAAAAATTCCATTCTTCAGTGAATAGAAAGTTCACCTCATATGAATCCATTTAAATTTTATATAATAGTTGTAGTGATGGAATAAGATTTACCTTTATCCTTTTCCTTTGGTGGTTATTGACATTGATTTCCCTTGATAACCCATGATTTAGTGTACTAGATTGCATAGTTCCATTGTTCCCTACAATTGAAGCATTACACCCTAGGTTGTGCATTGGGAGGTTCCTTCTTTTCCTCCATCACATTGGACAATTTTTTCATGTATCTTAAACATTAATGTATTGGTGGATTTATATAACCCACTTAAAGAATTTAAATATCCCTTTAAGGAAATTCCCATGATGTTTATTCCCACATTTTTGACATGTGTGGGGTTGGGTCTTCTTTACTCGTTTTTTATTTAATCTGTTAACTTGAAACTAAGTTCTTATCTTCTTATCCCCATGTCCTTGGAGAAATTATAAATACTCTATAACTACTTTGAGTGAATATAAAAATACTTATTTGTAAATACTAAAGTCTTAGATGGATAGAACCTTTCAAAGCTTTGGTTTTAAACCACTAAAGAGTCTATATATTTCACTGCCATTTTTTATAACAAAACCTAAGGTGTATCTTGAAAGAATTGTGAACTTATCTTTATAAATCATGGCATATGAACGTTCTGGTTGCAGCGGAAGCATATAGGTGGATGTTCCCACTTGGCTTTTTGTCATTAACAATGATCAATCTGGGATCAATATGATGATAAATTCCAGTATCTAAAAATTGAATCAAAAAAATAGACAAAGAAAAGGAAAGTCCCAGAACCACAAAGTAGGATCGTTACAAGTTGATTATAATTAATTTAATCAATTGAAAAGAAGTACCTTTTGGTGTTCTTTCTTCATTGATATTTATGATCACGTTCCGATGTGATACATCGTTGCGTCACAGAATCCAAGGGTATACTTCCTCTAGCGGTGATCCACACGTGCACCACGTATCTCTGGACGTCGCCAAAGGATTCTCCAGGTGCTAGCATAGAGAAACCTTTACTTGCATTGTCTACCTTAAATCGTCTTTATATGATGGAAGAGGATCTCTCTCGGTCTTGAGAGCATTCTTGGAGGAAGGAGTTCTCTCAGCCTTGAGGGAATTCTCCAGAATTGTTGTGTTGTAAAAGATTTGGGGTTGTGAGGATATTTATAACCGGGTTTGAGGTTGCAGAGTTATGACAATAAATAAATGTGTTACGTGTTTTATTTATTTCATTAAATCTTATTCAAAACCTCCATGTTGAATAATTAATTCCTTGACATGCGCCCATGCTGATTATAATAAATATCATTTAATAAAACAATATTATATCCTCAAAATCCTGACAGGAAAACTACACGGCGTGTAGTCATTAATACACGATGTGTACTTGTTTTCCATAAAACTACACGACGTGTCATCAATAATACACGGTATGTGGTTGTTTTTCATTTCCTTTACAAAATAAAAACTACATGGCGTGTAATCATTAATACACGGTGTGTACTTATTTTTCATGAAAAACTACACGGTGTGTAATCATTAATACATGATGTATATATCTTGTTTTTCATTTCCTTCTTCATCCATCATTAAAACGATTTAGGCTTCCTTGAATAATTATTAAACCACATACGGGAATAATCTTTATTCTACTTGAGATACTTGGATACACTTAGTGTGTGACACTCTAGGCCTCTTTCTCGTTGGCATTAGGCGGGCTTCCCTAAAGTCCAAGATTACTGTCTAGCAACAGGTCAAGGCACCCAAGAGAAAGAAGTTGATGCCGCATTGACGTATTACCTCATACGAATGAAAACGGTGTAATTTAACCCCTTTGTCTCAATATCTCATCAAGTAGGTTTCATATAAGTGTCATAAACCTATATGCTTGATCCGTCGTTCTTTGACTACCTGAAATAAACTCTTCGTTTCACCATGGCCATAGAATTTCATGTGATGGTTCCATTTCAATCAAACGGATGAGATATCAACTTCCATAAATAGAAGTGACAAATACTTCCTCGACTTATCCATTAACAACATGTCATTCTTGACACACCCAACGTACCCTACTTCCTGCCAATTGTCTACGTGAAGGTTTTCATCAGAAAATCTAAGTGCGCGAGTCATGCCATGAGTTAATGATAATCTTCTAGTCTAAGGACCATTACACACGCTCATAGATAGAAATATCTGATGACACCAAGACATGCATAATTACTAATGGCAAGTCTGTTCTCATAATATCTCATCTTGGAGATTACCAAGTGTGAACTCTATGAGAGAGAGTCTCGCCTTTTACGAGTACTCGCACATGACGGTCTGTTTACTATGTGTCCTTTCATAGTATGTCATCCAACTATAGAACTTTATTTAAGAATATTGTTATATCATTTCAAGGTTCTCATCATAGCGGTGATCTGCGATAAACTTATTAATGCAACAAATATTCCAGGACATTATTATATTATAGTCATACAGAACAATGAACAATATATAATAAGAGTACATTCATGTAATAAAATTAAAAAATAGTTGGTTCTCAGGACACCAACCCTAAAAAACTCCCACTTGGACTAGAGCCAACTGCCTATAACTTTTAGTCCGCTAGACCTCACATGATGATCATGTTTCTGCTGAGTCAAGGCTTTAGGCAAGGGGTCTGCCACGTTGTCTTCCATGGAAATACTGCTCACTGTAACTTCACCTCTCTGAGAAAAATCCCTCAAGAGATTATACTTCTGAAGTATGTGCTTTGACCGCTGATGTGACCTTTTCTCTTTTTCAAGTGCCACCACTGTAGTATTATCACAATAGAGTGTGATCGGATCTTTACTGCTAGGTACTACGTCCAGCTCTTAGACTAACCTTCACATCCATACCGCATCATTAGCTGTCTCAGAAGTTGTGATATACTCGGACTCCGTTGTAGAATCTATCACCAAACTTTGCTTTGAGATCTTCCAGATCACTGTACCTCTATTCAAACTGAATATCTATGCAGTCCGTGACTTCATGTCATCTCGATCAGTCTAGAAAATCACATCTACATGTCCTCTGATGACTATTTTCTCATCTCCTCCATAAACCAAGAACATATCCTTAGTACGCCTTAGATACTTAAGGATAGTCTTGACTGCCATCCAATGGCGGTCTCCTAGATTAGCTTGATATTTGCCTACCAGACTTAATGTGTAAGAAACATCTAGCCTCGTACATAGCATAACAAACATGACTGGCCCAATTGCAGATGCATAATGGATCCTTTCCATTCTCTTTATTTCCTCATGTGTCTGAGGACACATTTTCTTGGAAAGATGAATTCCATGTGACACTGGAAACAATCCCCTATTGGACTGTTCCATACTGAATCTCTTTAGCATCTTGTCAATGTATTTACTTTGACTGAGGCCCAACATTTTCTTGGATCTATCACAATGGATCTTGATCCCAAGAATATATGCTTCCTCACCCAAGTCTTTCATGGAGAAGCATTTATGCAACCATGTCTTAACTGACTATAAGACAGGTACTTCGTTTCCAATTAGTAATATGTCATAAAAATATACAATTAGGAAAACGACTGCACTTCCATTAAACCTCTTGTAGACACAAGGCTCAGATTTGTTCTTAACAAATACAAATTCCATTACAGCTTCATCAAAACCAATGTTCCATGACCTTGATGCTTGATTTAATCCATAAATGGATTTCTGCAACTTGCATACCTTGTTGGAATCCTTTAGAGTCACAAACCCTTCAGGTTTTGTCATGTAGACAACTTCCTGGGGGTTCCTATTAAGGAATGTTGTTTTGACATCCATTTTCCAAATTTTGAAGTCATGGTAAGTGGAAATGGCCAATAGGATTCTGATGGATTTCAACATTGCAACTAGTGGAAAGGTTTCATCATAGTCAATTCCTTGACGTTGTCTAAAACCTTTTTCCACCAGTCGTGCCATATAGGTACTAACTTGCCCCTCCATGTCCAGTTTTATCATGAATACCCATTTATTACCAATAGGATTTACATCAACTGGAGGATCTAACAAAATCCAGACTTGGTTTTGGTAAATGGAATCCATTTATGAATTTATGGCTTCTTGCCACATGGAAATGTCTATGCCTTCAACTGCTTCCTTGTAGGTAAGAGGATCATCATTGTCAACCGATAATTAGTCACCATCCTCGGTGATAAGAAAACCATATCGTTCTGGTTCCCTCACCTCTCTCGTTCTCCTACACAGTTCTTGTGTCTCTGTAATAGATTGTTCTTCCATGGGGATTTGTGGAATCTATTCTTGTACCAACTCCTGTGTATCTTGAGGCTCGACTTCATCGAAGTATATCTCACTCCCACTATCTCTTTTGGAGATGTGCTCCCTCTCAAGGAATATGGCGTGTCTTGCCACTGTAACCTTTTTGTATGAGGGGTTTTATAGGTAATATCCCCTTGTTTCCTTGGGATATCCTATAAATATACACTTTGTGCATCAGGGTGAAAGTTTGTTACCTGAAGATTCCTTAACAAATGCTTCGCTACCCAACACATGTAAACTCGATAACATGGATTTGCGTCCACTCCATAACTCATATGGAATACCATTTATCGATTTAGTTGGTACTTGGTTTAGTATGTGTGCTGCTTTTTTTAATGCATATCCCCAAAAGGATAATGGAATACTCGCATGACTCATCATTGATCTCACCATGTCAAATAGGGTGTAGTTCCTCCTTTCACTTACACCATTCCACTGTGGTGTGTAAGGAAGAGTGAGTTGAGATAGAATCCCAAACTCCCATAAGAAATTAATGAAGTCCTGATTAAGATATTCTCCTCCTCTATCGGAGCGGAGTTTCTTAATCTTCTTACCAAGCTGGTTCTCAACTTCATTCTTGTATTCTTTGAACCGATCAAAATAATCTGACTTATACCTCATTAAGTATATATATCCATATATACTAAAATCATCAGTAAAAGTTATGAAGTATGAGAACCCACCCCTTTCTTTAGCTGGAAATGGTCCACATACATCTGTGTGAAATAATTTTTGAAGCTCTTTAGCTCTTTTACCTTTCCCACTAAATGGGGATTTGGCCATTTTGCCTTGTAGACACGCATGACATACACCAAGTGGTTTTAGTTAGAAAGAATCTATATAACCATCTTGATGTAATTTTGTCAACCATTTCTCATTGACATGACCTAGCCGGTGATGCCAAAGTTGGGTGTGGTATGAGTTATGTGAATTAACTTTGTCATCGATTTACATTACTTGGTTTGTGTAGTCTAACACATAAAGGCTGTTATATAAATGTGCCCTACCAAAACAAATGTTATCTTTATAAAAGTAGCATCATTCATTTCTAAACTTGAATATGAATCTATGAATATCTAATCTGGATACTGAAATAATGTTTTTAGTAATAGAAGGCACATAATAACAACCCTTTAACACCAACATAATTCAAGTTGTCAATGTGAGGTGGTAGTCCTCGACAGCTACAATAGAAAGTCTAGCTCCATTGGATGCTCATAATTCTACCCCCCCTCGATCAATCTTCCTGAATCTACTTGGTTCCTATATTTAGATAAATATGTGAGAACCACAAGCAGTATCTAATACCCAATTAGTAGAAATAGATATATTTCATTCAATAAAAAAATCACTTAAAGCTTCACCTTGCTTCCTTGACTGAGTGCAGTTTTTCTTCTAGTGGGCCTTCTTGCCACATGTGAAACAAACAACATCTTGTTCCCTTTCCTCCCCTTTTATCTTACTTTTCTTGGAAGTCCTTGAAGAATCTTTGGGCTTAAAGCTCTTCGCCTTCCCTTTCCTTTTATTCACCATGAGGACAGAAGTATTTTCACGCTTTATGTCATTTTCCACTTGGTGAATAAGGATAAGAAGATCATATAGATACTTCTCATTGCTGTTCATGTTGAAGTTCACAACAAAGTTTGAGAAGCTCTGGGGGATTGATGCGAGAATGAAATTGGTACCCAGTTCTTTGGAGAGTTTAAACCTTAGAACCTCCAAGCGCTCAATGTAGCCAATGAGCTTGACTACATGAGGCCCAGGTGGGGCACCCTCTCCAAGATTGCTCTGGAATAGAGCCTTGGAGATCTCAAACCTTTCCTGTCTTGCTCTCTCCTGGTATAGACCATGGAGGTTCTCGAGCATACTGTTGGAATCCATATCTTCATGAGACTTCATGAGCTCAATAGACATTGATGACAACATCAAACATTGAACGTCGAGTGCATCGCTCAAATATTGATCATAGACTAGGAAATCTTCATCACTCGCCCCTTGGACAGGCGGATCAGGAAGTGAGGACTCCATCACCTAAAACTTTCGTTCATGGAGTAGGATAAACTGAAGGTGCCTAAACCATTCCTGAAATTTACTGCCGGTTAGGATATTGTATTTATCTAGAATTGATCATAGAGAAAATGTGATTGATGAGTTTTTCATTTTTATTCTACAAATTAAAAGAGCAGATTTATCAGTACTTTCTTGATTACATTTTATGAGAAATAATAAAAATTTTATTAAGTCTCCCACTATTTTATCTAGTCCTAATGGCACTCACCATTGAACTCGGAATTTCCAGTTTCTTTGACATTCTAGTGGCAAGGATCCATATTCCCCTTCGCATAACCCCAAAAAGGGTTGGTACAGCTATTTGAATGTATTTAGATAGGCAGGTATTTGCCAACTGAGAGCTTACAGTTCCTTGATCTATTGAGTTGGATCCCAATCCTAAAATCCTGACTTGGATTTCATCAACTCTTGCATCCAATATTACACCAAGTCTAACAAGGGCTACTCCTCTTGATGTAATATGGTTAAGTCAACCCGAAACCTTTCATAAGGGATTCCTTTATAAAAGTAAGTGTCTTTACAAGGGTTGGTCAAACACATAGTTTTATTGAGTCTTTCCCCTAATCAAGTAATGGAAGGCTTGGTCTAACTTAATATGTTATTGAGGGCCACAAACCATTTTTTTTTACAATTTTCAAAACGCCATTTTTTGGGTGTCCGGTTCCCATAACATCCAAAGATCACATTGAAAATTCAAATCCAAAAAGAAAATCCCAACATCATCATACCAAATCTCTGACAGACGCTGCAGGCCGTACCAAGTGCCTCGGATGTACCGCCACCTTGATGCGTAGTTTTGAGGGATTTTAATCTTTATGCATAGTTTTTAATTATCACATTCTTGTTAATATTAAGTGATGTTTTCTTAAGTTATTAACCATATTTTGATAATGTTTATGCATAGTCCAGTTTTTATTTTATTCCATATTTTCATGCTTTGTTTATTTTATTAATTATGTGATCATGACAACACATACATAATCAATAAACCATGCAATCATAAAGAAATAAAATAAGATGGTATGATCATGAGATTCTATTGGTTATCTTATCTAGCGGTTTTGATAAGCTAACCCTAACCTAGGGAAAACACCTTGAACCTGATGGTTCGTGTTTTGATGCTCCCACCTATCCACCTTTGTATCTTCTTGGGTTGGTTTCACCTCAGCTTCGGATTTTAAATCGTCTCCTCTAACTTGGGAGATCCTTCATTACATGGGTTTACATTAAAGAAACTATGGGAATGCAGGCCCTACATTTTATTAGAAGAAGGATCACAGGCCAACAAATTTAAATTAAAAAAATTTAAATGAAACCATATATACAAATGGTATTTGGCCTATCTCATGATCATCCATAGCATGCAATGACATTTATGCATATTTAAAATTCAAATTCTTTTAATCGTTCTATTATTTAAGATAATTTGCGCTTGAATTCAATTAATTATGATCTTATAATTAATCAATTATTTATCCAAAATTCCATTCTAAATATCCTTGAGATTCTTCTCATCCATATTCTTTGTACAGGTCTTTGTACATTTTGAGGAAACCTGGTGAAATTCCATTTCTGGAAAGTACAGGGCATGTTGTTTATATTTACACGACATGTATTTATTTTCACCTTTTATCCAAAGTACACACCAGGGGATTTGGTGTGTTTTCTTTACTTTAGAAATTTTGGAGTACACGGTGTGTAGATAAGTCATACATGGCGTGTACTTCCTTGTTAATCGGTAATCGGCATGTAAATCCCATGTACGCGGAACACAGCTTCTCCTTGTACACGGTTTCACTTGGACCAGATCGTAGTACACGGTGTGTTGATTCAACATACATACCGTGTATTCTAGTTCCACACACCATTCATTTTTGGTCAGAACAGGGTAATAAATACTTAGGCACACTCAATTTACATGGCGTGGTTTGGCGGACCAGTACCAGCTCATTGAACCTAAGTACACAACGTGTAGTTTTTATTACACATGATGTATTCTTGTGTTGTACAGACAGAAATAGAGGCTCCTCTGGATGAGTTCCTCATTTTTATTTTAATAAAAATTAAAATTAAAATGTCATTTATGTGATGTGAATCGAGAAACGAAGGAGGAAGAACAAATCTCGTTCATTCAAATTTAATAGAATGATTTACCACAAATTGAATCAAATATAAATCTGTAAATTATCAACAAAAATTAAATAACTATAATCAACGTTGTAACCTCACTCTGATACCAATTTAAGGTTCCCGGCATAGCGGAAGAACGTGGGTGTATGTGGCCACTTGGATTTTTGTCATTAACAATGATCAATCCGGGATCAATATGACGATAAATTCCAGTCTCCACAAATCGAATCAAAGAAATAGAAAAAGGAAAGGAAAGTCCCGAAACCACAAAGTAGGATCATTACAGGTTGATTATAATTTATTTAATCAATTGAAAAGAAGTTACTTTTGGTGTTCTTTTTTCGTTGATATTTCTGATCACGTTTCGATTTGATACATCATTCCGTCACAGAAGCCAAGGGTAGACTTCCTCTAGCATTGATCCACACATGCAACACGTATCTCTGGACGTCGCCAAAGGATTCTCTGGGTGCTAGAATGAAGAAAACATTGCTTGAATTTTCCTCCTTAAATTGTCTTGATCTGATGGAAGAGGATATCTCTCATTCTTGAGAGCATTCTTAGAGGAAGGAGTTCTCTTGGCCTTGAGGGAATTCTCCAGAATTGTTGTGTTGTAAAAGAGTTGGGGTTGTGAGGAAATTTATAATCGGGTTTGAGGTTATATAGTTATGACAATAAATAAACACGTTACACATTTTATTTATTTCATTAACTATTATTTAAAACCTCCATATTGAATAATTAATTCCTTGACATGCGCCCACGCTGATTATAATAAATATCATTTAATAAAACAATATTATATCCTCAAAATCCCGAATGGAAAACTACACGGCGTGTAGTCATTAATACACAGCGTGTACTTGTTTTCCATAAAACTACATGACGTGTAATCAATAATACACGACATGCACTTGTTTTTCATTTCCTTTCCAAAATAAAAGCTACATGGTGTGTAATCATTAATACACAACGTGTACTTGTTTTTCATGAAAAACTACACGGTGTGTAATCATTAATACACGACGTGTATATCTTGTTTTTCATTTACTTATTCCTCCATAATTAAAACGATTTAGGCTTCCTTGAATAATTATTAAACCATGTATGGGAATAATCTTTATTCTACTTGAGATACTTGGATACACTTAGTGTGTGACCCTCTAGGCCTCTTTCTTGTTGGCATTAGGCAGGCTTGACTAAAGTCCAAGATTACTGTCTAGCAACGGGTCACGTCACCCAAGAGAAAGGAGTTGACGCCGCATTGACGTATTACCTCATACGAATGCTTAATGTGTAATTTAATCCCTTTTTCTCAATATCTCATCAAGAAGGTTTCATGGAAGTGTCATAAACCTATATGCTTGATCCCTCGTTCTTTGACTACCTAGAATAAACTCGTCGTTTCACCATGTCCATGAAATTTGATGCGACGGTTCCATTTCAATCAAAGGGCCGAGATATAAACTTCCATAAATGGAAGGGATAAATCCTTCCTTGACAAATCAATTAACAAAATGTCATTCGTGGCACATCCAACGTACCCTACTTCCCGTCAACTGTCTACGTGATGGTTTTCGTCAGCAAATCTAAGTGCGCGAGTCATGACATGAGTTAACGATAATCTTCCAGTCTAAGAACCATTACACACGCTCACAGATAGAAATATCTGATGACACCAAGACATGTGGAATTACTACTGGTGGGTCTGTTCTTATAATCTCCCATATTGGAGATTACCAAGTGCAAACTCTATGAGAGAGAGTCTCTCCTTTTACGAGTAATCGCACATGACAGTCTGTATACTATGTGTCCTTTCATAGTATGTCATCCAACTGTAGAACTTTATTTAAGAATATTGTTATATCTTTTCAAGGTTTTCATCATAGCGGTGATCTACCATGACCTTATTAATGCAACAAATATTCTAGGACATTATTATATTATAGTCATGCAGAACAATGAACTATATATAATATGAGTACATTCATGTAATAAAAGTACAAAACAGTTGGTTCTCAGGACACCAACCCTAACAACATATTCACCCAAAATTTTCTTAATATATAGTAATTATATCTCAATATTTATTCAAGTAGGTAAAGGGAAATATTTGTTAGAAATAAATTCTTAATGTATTCCCACTCCATTTCTTCCATTTCATCCTTTGGATTAGTATTAATTATCAACACCCCCATTGATCAACCTCTCCATATAAATGAAAGATATACAAGGTAAATTTATCCTTGTTATAGTAGTGGAGCATAAGAAAGATCTTCTCCTTTGGTTTAACCCACAATTATGTGACAAGTGGATTAGAAGATCTACTAAATGTAAGTGGTTATTTCCGCATAAAGGAATCAATGGCCAGTCCTTGTTGGGTGACAGAAGACATTTCACATGGTTTGAGTTATTGATCATATCCAGATACAGCTGGGTAACCATTGCTATACATTTTTGAACTCCTTATCCAATTTCATTGGGAATATTGTTTGGATAATAATTGCATTGTTCCTCACGTTGGTTATTGGTTTGGAATCTCCTAGTTCCCACAATATTATAAAATAGAAAAGGATTGAAAAAACATAAGACATAAAATAATGAATAAATAATTTATTTTTATACACAAAGTAATTCTAAATCATTACAAAAAAACTGTAATTTAGAGACATTTTTTAAAAATGTTTCTAATTTTTCAATTTTGAGATGTTTTTCAAGAAATGTCATTAATTTAGTGATGTTTCCTGAAAAAATTTCTATTTTAGTGATGTTTAGTAAAAACTTCGCTAATTTAATGACATTTTCTAAACATGTCACTAATTTATCATCATTTTATGAAAACATAATTATGTCTATAACGTTTCCTGAAAAAATGACACTATTTTTGTGATGTTTCCTCCAAAACATCTCTATTTTAGTGATGTTTCATGAAAAGATTCTCTATTTTAGAGACGCTTCATGAAAACATCACTAATTTAGTGATGCTTTGTTAAAAACATTACTAAATTAGCAAAGTTTTCTAGAAACATCGCTAAATTAGTGACGTTTACCACAAACGTCCCTAAAAATATTTATAATTATATAGCTCATTTCCATACATCAATGTATATATATATATATATGTTAATATAAATAAATAGAGAGACACACACACAGATATATATACCCATATATAATAATATATATATTTATATATATTTAAACACACACACACACAAATATATATATACAAATATCTATATATAAAAACACATATATATTGAAAATTTAGTCACATTTTTAAGAAAACGTGACTATTTTAGTGACATTTTTACCAGTATTTTAAAACGTTGCTAATTATATATATACATACATACATATATATATTTACACACACACATGTATATATATATAAACATATTTATATAAAATATAAATATATATATATATATATTAAAATAAACATATTATATATATGAAATATAAACATATATATAAATATATGTCAATATAAACGTATATATAAACCTGAAGTATAAACATAAAATATAAATAGATATATATACAATATATAATTATAATATATATATATATATATATGTATTACAATAGTTTGGGGAGGGGGCTTTTAAAGAAACAAAGAATCTACTGCACCTATAAATACTCAGGGAGACTCTATTCCAAGACCTCCTGTGAGACCTGCAGAGACACAAGATATAAACACACACACACACACACAAACACATACACACACACATAATGTAAATACACACACACACACATATATATATTATATAATATAAACATATATGAAATATATATATATATATATATATATATGTATGTATAATATAATATAAACTTATATACATAAACGTAAAACATAAAACATAAAATATAAAATATAAACACACACACACACACACATTAATATATGTTTATTAATATATAAAGTTATATATATTTATATAATATATTATTTTTTTAAATACTAACACATATATATAAATATTATATAAACACATACACATATATTTAGATATATATATATATATATATATAAACATAGACACACATATATAAACATATATATAAAAATATAAAGTATAAACATATATATATATATATATATATATATAAACATAAAATATAAACATATATGTATATATAAAAAATAAAAAATAAAATATAAACACACACACATATATAATATAAATGTATATATATAATATCAAATTTTTAAATAATGACATATATATATAAACATTATATAAACATAAACATATATATATATATATATATTAATATATATAAACATAGACACATACAGTGGGAGGCAGTTGTACGTGGAGGTAAGGATATTCTAGTAGGTACTATGTGGGGGGAGGCATGCGTACTTGGAATCAAGGTGGTTGTTGTGGTACTGTACGGGGAAGAGGTGGAAATATGTGGAGTCAGGGTGAGTGAGGTAGTATTTTAGGGGGGTATAGAGGCATACCATGTGGGGGTATCAGTGGGGTAGGGTAAAGAGAAGTGGGGCCAATTAGACAGAGAGGTAGAGGTATTTTTTTATTGTAATAAAATTATAAAATTTCAAAAAAATATTAGCGATGTTAATTAGAAACATCAATAAATGAAACCTCATTTACTATTGTTTTTTTATAAATGTCAGTAAATTAGGTGTTTCTAAATAGAGGCCCTTATAAAAATTGATAATTTAGTGATGTTTATTTATTGATGTTTCAAAAAAACATTCCAAAATGAGGTGTCACTAAATAGAAACATTTTAAAACATCCCTTTATTTAGCCTATTTCTAAAATGATTCTTCTAGGATCATGTAATTGAATCCTTTTATAACATTAAAGGAAAGAATTACTTTAGCTATATATCATTAATAATGGGTTGTATAATGTTTTTTATTGACTAAATCATGTCCCTCAGGAGTGTCAAAAAAGATGTGTATCAAAGCCTCTTTGTCGTGCACCTGGTGACAATCGAGTTAATACCCAATCATACCGTTTTGGGGTTATTACCCCTAGGTACAACTGTTCTAGATCCACATACACATATAGTATCCAGATATAGATTTCATTGGTTAGCAATCACATGCTCTTATACTTTAACAAAACTCAGGATGTTTACCAATACTTAGACTTATCCATATTGTTTTCACTGACCTTTTCTAATCCTTATTCCCAAATTGAATAAACTATTCACTAATACTAACTATAGTGACCCAAAATTTTCTTACATGATTATGAAATCATTTTTAAGATAAACAACATAATAGTGATACAATCCGGGATCCATTGGTTTAGTATTGTGGGAAAATTAGTACCATTCATCACTAGAACACAATAAAACATAAAAATTATTTTAATACTTCTTCTTTATCCTCATAAAATATCTCACATTCTCCTTAGTATATATAATCACCTGATGATTCACATAAAAATGGCATGGGATAAAAGCCCAGTATGTGGAGGATTAACATGGGAGTAATAAGGGACATGAATCAAGAGTACATGGGTGTGCATAATCAACATCATCATATCATAAGCATAAGATCAACATCATAATAATGATGGAATCATTTTTTAAAGGCATTCAATTTATCATATTCATAATATTTAAATATCATAACATAGTGGTAAAATCCCATACATAGTTGTGAGCAAATCTAGCATCATGTTCACAAATAACATATGTGCATAAATCATAACATCATAATTATCAACAAAGATAGCATCATGTTAACACATAATATACATAATATCATGATATATATAACATTACCTAATTAATTAGAGGTCTCTATAATTCTAAGTCCACCCGTCACATCATAAAATGTTCATAATCATGCACACCACATGGAAATAGAATAAAGAACAATCGTAGTCATGAAATAAATCTATGGAAAGGAGTGAGTTTCATAAGGGTTTCATGAATCATAATTTAAGGAATATAATTTTTGTATCCCAATTTAATAATTTAGACCATATTTTGGCATAAAAGTTCATTTTTATTTGAATAAGAGACAAGTCAATATGAGTCAAATAGATGTTTTAAAAAATAAAGACCTTTTCCAAAAATCTTTGTAATTGGATTAGAAATATTTTTTTCAATGTAAAAAAATGTATGCCCAAAAAAATAACTGGGAATCAATTGTGAAAGGTGAAATTAAGTACAATATAGGTACATCCATGTTGAAAATAATGTGAAATAGAAGATAACCCAAAATGAAGGATTTGAGTTCAAGAATCCCATTACCTTAAATCCTTATTTATTACGTCTCTTTACCACCTCCTAAATAATAAAATAAGTTTTATTAAAACATGGAACCATAAGTTAATTATGTTCATTTTTTTTCTTGATAAACTATAATTATTTGATTATATTCCTCATTTCTCTTTGTTATAGGTGAAATGTTTTGATATCATATTTTTCTTAAAATATAGAGTCTTACTTCAATTTAATGATCTTTCTTTATTCAAATTTATTCATTAATAAGATTAAAAAAGAAGATTTTAAATACATATATTTATACATTAATATATTATAAACAATATATTATAACCTGATATAAGAGTGTTGATAATAAAATAATTGGAAATATCCTTGTTAGTGGTTAACCAATCATTAACAGGACATTATCAAAAAAAAAGAAGAAAGATAAGTATGAAATATAAATACATCATAAATATAATCATTACAGTATGTTATCATCAATAATATAATATTAACATAATACTTAATTAATATTATAAGATTTGTTTTTGAAAGGAATAAAAACAAATATAAAGAGAAGAAGAAAATGAGAAGAAAAGTTAATGAAAGCATACCTTCTTCTCGGTGTTACTTATTTTCTACAGTACTAAACTCCTTGAATACTCAGAGTTGAGTGTCTCTAAAAAGTATTTATTGATTATAAGGGGATTAATAGAGGGTATATTGATAGATACTTGAATTTGGTGAGTGTAAGTGATGTAACTACCTGAAATTTTGAATAATATTTGTTTCCTGAATATGTGTGTTATTGTATACTCAACAAAACTATATCCTTTTATTAACGAAGTGAGTATAATTAAAATGAGACCGTTTGGTTTCTACTATTGTATGACCATTGGTCAATATGACTGTTGGAAACTATACTCTTAACTTTATGATTATTGTTTATAAAAACCAATGATTATGGTTAACTAATATAGAAACAAGAGTCGATGGTCTCATCCAGTAGACTCGGACCATACGAAGCCCATCTGTTGGATCTTGGGAAGGAGGTAGAATCAATGGGATTTTCTCCAGACCAAGCCTAAGCCGAGCTTCAACATATTAATCTTGAACGTAATATCCTTTGGGGGAAGTTCAAGTTGATAAAAATTACCACTCTGGTAATGTTGTCTGAGCCGCCCTAAGATTCTATCAACATTGTACACCTTACTCTTAGGTCCAATGAAGGTGTTATAAGGGGCTATGAAACAAGGCCTTAGTTACTTTGTGTAATCCTTTTGTATAAATAAAATTGTTATTTCTTATTATGGTAAAATTTGTGAATTTACAATATCAAGATAAATATAGGATTAATTTATAGAAGTTCCATATTATTGATGAATATTGGAAACAAGGTATTTTCATATATATATATTTTCTTACTCTAAATAACTAATAATGTGAAATTATTTTAAAAAAATGGTCTTATAAAGTTGTTATCAGTAAGAAATTTAGATTCTAATAAGATCAACTTATTTTTTGGTGAATAGTAAATCATGAATAATAATATTAACATTATGAATAGTAATGTGACCAATGAAATAGTAACCTAATTTAATTAAGTATAAATATAATTTAGGCATCTTGATTTGTAATGTGATATAATAGAATAAGTAAATAACTATTTTAGAAAATATTAGTTAAGTGTTAGTATTTTTCGGGTAAATAGTGATTTTACTTAAAAAATAAATATCTCATAATTAGAAAATTATTTTCATAAAATTGAGTTCATTTTTGAATTCATAACATCAATATTAGATTAGGGTAAATTTATGATATTTTTATAAAATGTTTTTTTCTGTGAATAGTAAAAAATAGAGTTTTGAGTTTCGATGTTTTTAATGACATCATTAATGATGTAATAATGATGTAATAATTCTGGTCAACTTTTGTATAGTAAAATATGTTATGAGGTGTCTCATGTTGCCAATACCGAGGGAAAATAATGTGGGAAAGCCCATGGTTTTGCAAATACCACTAATGAGGTGTCCATTAGAAATTAATAAAATATTCCCTCACTTTTTCTATAAATAACAACCCTTTCCTTCATTACTTTCATTAAAAATTACTCCCCAATGAAGATCTGGTCTTTATAAATCCCAATTAGTCCTTAAAAGGTGCTGAAAATCCCCCCCAAGGTCCCAACCTTCGAGTTTTGGAAGTTACTTTTCACAGTAAGGGAACCTATCACCCTTCTCTTTAGTGAACACTTATTTTATGTTATGTCTTTGAATTTCCATTTTCATATGTTGGGGTATGATATTATGTATCCCCCATACATTCTTTTTTATGTACATATATGATTATATTCCCTTTTTTCTTTCATAAATTCATTTTATAAATTTTTATGTGACGCCGTTAGGCTGTTGAATTTTCATAAAAGAAATCACTTCTTCTCTTTTCTTTAATGATTCCTTTTCCTATGGTATGTCATTATAATATCCATAACATGATCTTATTTTTTTATTCTGTACCTATACTGTATTATGATGTATTTATGAGTGGGTGACCCTTTCCCCTCTCTTTTTATTGTTTTCTAAAACCATGTTATATAGTCATTATGCTGTAGAATTTTTGTCTCAAAATATCGCTTTTTCTCAAGAAATTATCTTTTTTTATTTATGTGAATACCCAAACCTATTTCATTTTTAGGGGTATTCATCAATGCATACAAATTATATATTTTACACTGTAATTTACATACATAAAACCCTCATTATCTTTCGATGGGTTATAATTGACATAATGATCTTGTTTTTAAGCACTTTTTAAAACATCACGATTTTGATAAGAAACCCATTTCTTTTATTCTATTTGGGTTATTTTTGAAATTTTTGATTTTTATCTATGTGTATCACTTGAAAATAAATACATATTAAGGGTCCACCCTGATAGTTCTCCAATGTATTGGGTAAATAATTAATCTTTAGATATGATATGTTTTATGATACCTTGGTGAATAACCTTGGTAAATTTTATGACAGCTGGGGAATAGACCTTGGTGATATGATTATGAATGTATAAATTTAAGGTTTTAGACACATTTTAATGTTATGATACAAGTTATTAATGTGATATTCCCCTTTATTCCCATATTCTTATTCTAGTCTCTCAAGTTCATATGTAAACTGTTTCACTTTTTTTTCTTACTGGACCTTCTCTTCACCCATTCCTTTGATGTATGTTTCCAGGTTATGAGACACAGTAATTGTACATAAGATGAAATTTTCAAGAATATTTTCAAGGGGATTAAAATAATTTTTTATGTTTTCATTTATTATATACCCTTTTTCCAAGAGACTATTCTTTAAAGATCCTATGTTTGTAAAATGAAATGAAAAGTTATGTAATAAAAAGGCAGAATGCCATAGTTGGTATCAAATGATATTTTAGTTATTTGGGAAAATTAATCTATGAAAACATTAGGAATAACCCCATAGAAAAGTTTAAATATATTAAAACTTCTAGGTATTTTGGTGAAATATTAAGAAAGTTGTTTCTGAACAAATAAATCCTTGTCTGGATACAAAAAAGTGGATGTGGCTATTTCATAGATGCACCTAGGAGTGAAAAATATGACAAGGAGTTTTGAGATTGACCCGGGGTATCCTTTTACATGATAATGGGCCTTTCTGTACTCCTAGTTTGAAACTCCTGGGGGATATGTTTGGTTAATCATAAGTTTTTTATGAATCATTATGAAGGATGTATAGAAAAATGTAATAGTTTAAGCATGAAGTTTTAAGACATAAAATTATTTATAGTTAAACGATTCGTATATAAAATAAGCTTCTCACTAAGGTTTTATTATTTTATAAAATGGTGGAAAATAGGAGGTACCATGCAAATGGTGAATGAAATGGACCGTGTGATGACAGTACTCAGATGTAAGCCGAAATGGAAACTTTCATGAGAATGATGAACCAGTGGACTCAAGTTATGTGAAATAACATGAATCATGCTGAGAGACCAATTTCACCGCAAAGGGAATAACATTATGTTGATTCCTTTATGTGTCAATGACCACAAAACTTTATTGGATCTACCGACCCATTGATTTCTAAATAGTGGATTAGCTCTATCAAGAAGATCTTTTTTGTGCTCCGCAGTTCAAAATAAGAGAAGGTCACCCTAGCTGTTTACCCCTTAGAGAGATAAGTTGAGAAGTTGTGGGAACTGATTAAAAACACAAGGACGAGAGTGGAGGTTGAAGCTATGGAGTGGGAAGAGTTCATAGGGATATTATTTAATAAGTATTTCCCTCATTCTATGGTAACAAAAATGGACAAAGAGTTTCTCGAGATGAATTAGAAGGAGAATGAATCTGTTCGAAGGTACGAGATGAAATTTACAAGACTTTCCCATAACACCTCAAGATTTTTCATGGATATTAATGGGAAGGTTGATAGATTCTTTGGTGGAATAATACCTTGTCTGCAGAAGAATCTAAAAATGAGGACTATGATAGCTATGAGGAGATTGTTCAGAGTGCGATGAAAGTCGAACTGAAGTTCAGTGATACACAGTGGTCTCATAAATCCAATGAAAAGAATAAATCAATGAATCCCAGCTTAGGGAGGACCTTTGATCAGGGAAGAGGAGGAAAGAAAGTTTAGTGTCCTATATGTAATAAATGTGGGAAGAATCATTTGGAGAATTTCTTACTTGGGAGTGGGAAGTGCTACAAGTGTGGAAGATATATCCATATCACTCAGAATTGTCATAGTGAGGTGAATCCTCAACTTACCAATACTAATGACATAGGGAAGATAGTGCAGGTACTACCTGAAGTCTAATGCTTCAAGTGTGGAGAGCTTGGGTACTTTTCCAATCAATGTCCAAATCCAAGGGTAGTAGAGGGGAATCACCATCAGCCTTAGCATAGGACAAGGGAGTAAGGTCGTGATTTTACTATCATGACAGCTAGTATTGAAGTTCCAAATGATGTGGTGGAAGGTACTCTTATTTTTCTCTCAAATATGGAAAGTACTTTGTTTGACTATGGTTTTACGCATTCCTTTTTTCCTCTAAGTTTTCAAGGAATTTATAATCAACCCCTAAATTGATAAAAGTATAGTTATAAGTCAAGACTCCTGATGGGATTATCCAAGGATCATCAACGTTTAGAAAATCTAGTACTTACTTTAGTGAGCACAATCTTATCGCAAATCTAGTAGTTATTCCCATGCTGGAATTCAACATTATAATAGGAATTGACTGGATCTCAAAGTATAATGATAAGATAAAATATAGAAGTAAGGAAATACCAGTAGTCTTGAATAGAAAACCTATAGTTATCTTCCAAGGAGTGATATCTCAACCTGATTGTTGTCTAGAAGAACCTCCTATATCCTTCTTTATAGAGTTAATCAGTGAAGAAGAAGAATGAAATGATAATATAAGGATAGAAAATTTCTGAGTCATCCAAGAATATATTGATGGATTTTCTAAGGAGTTACCCAGACCTCCCCTAGAAAGAGAGGTAGAGTTCTCTATTGAAATCATACCTGGATCTCATCTGATATCAAAGAACCTGTATAGGATGGAAAATGTAGAGATAGAGGAATTAAATAAACAACTCCAAGATCATTTTAATAAGGGTTTTATCCAACCGAGTGTGTCTCCATGGGGATCACCTATTCTCTTTGTGAAGAAGAAGGATGGATCAATGCAGATATGCATTGATTATAGAGAACTGAACGAGATCATAGTGAGGAACAAATACCCTCTTCCAAGAATTGAAGACTTATTTGACCATATTTGTGGGGCTCAATTATTCTCTAATATTGATCTTTGACATGGTTATCATCAATTGAAGGTTAATAAGGAAGATATTCCAAAAATTGCCTTCCGATCAAGATATGGGCATTATGAGTTTGTTGTTATGAACATTGGATGGACTAATTCACCTATAATTTTTATAGATTTGATGAATAGAGTCTTTAATAACTACCTTGATAACTTTATGGTAGTTTTTATTTCTAATATTATGATATATTAAAAAATTTGATAGGATTATGAGGATAATCTATGGGTTATTTTTAAAACTCTATAGAAGTAGAAATTTTTTTGAAATTTCAACCAATGTGAATTTTGGTTAAAAAATTTTCTCTCTTGGGGAACATTGTAACCAATAAAGGAATCACAGTTGAACCTATAATGGAAAAGTTTTTAGAGTAGTGTCTTTAGCCTACAACAATAACCAAGATTCTTAGTTTCCTTGGATGAACATGATATTATAGGAGGTTTGTGAAAATATTTTCACAAATTTCTAATCCATTAGCCAAGTTAACTCTAAAAGGGGTCTGGTTTATCTAGAAAATGGAGTTTGAAGAAATTTTCAAAGATCTGAAGAAGATTTTGGTTACTACACCCATGTTAATTCTTCCCTCAAGCAGAGACGGATTATTTATTTCTAGCGATACATATCTAAAAGGGATTGGGTGAATCCTCATGTAAAATGAGAAAGTCATTACTTATGAATCTTGACAGTTAGAGACTCATGAGAAGAACTATCCTACGCATGTTCTGGAGCTAGCTGTATTATTTTTCTCTGAGGATATGGAGTCACTATATTTATGGTGATAATTGTGATATATACAAAAACCATCAATGTTTGAAGTATATTTTCAAAAAAAAGGAATTGAACATGAGACAGAGGGGATGGTTGGAACTTCTTCAAATGATTGTTCAATTCATTATCATCCTAGAAGAGGAAACAAAGTCACTAAAGCATTAAGTAGGAAAGACGTAGTTGTTCTATTCATTATGAGGATTAAAAGAGACCCCTTGATCCAAGATCTAGTGAAAATGGACATGTAAATCATAAGGGAAGGTACATCATCAACCCTATCCCAAATTATTTCTCAACCATCATTACTAGAGAAGATCAAGAAATCTCAAAAATAAGATCCATTGTTATAGAAGAAGTTTGAGTCTATAAAGGATGTGAAATTTTTTGATTTCAACATTGATCAAGAAGGTGCACTAAAATTTCATACAAGGATATGTGTTCCATCTATTTCAGAAATAAGGAAGGAGTTAATGGATGAAGCTCATAGCTCTACTTTCTCTATACATCCTGGAAGCGTGAAAATGTATAGGGAACTTCATGATCATTATTGGTAGGATAATATGAAAAGTGTTGGGGCCACTTTTTGTATGAATATTTTATTTGTTGTCAACAGTTTTCAATACTCGTCAAAATGAAGAAGGAGATGAAGAAGGAGTAAACAGTTAGTGTATATTGGCCGAAGTGAGGTTTCCTAGAGAATTGTTATGGAATCATAGAATTGGATGTCATACTTGAGTAATTCTCTAAGAAGATCAATTCAGACGATTTTTGAACTGGTACTAAGTTCAAAGAACTTGTGTCAAAGATGACACATTGTATACAAAAATGAATAATAGTGAAGTATCATCCATCTAAGGATGATTGAAGAAGAATTAGGATTTAAAGAAGACAATGAAATGTTTCATGATTGCATGAGAACCATGCAAGATCTTACTTGAAGAAAATATTCATTTGATTTGAATGAAGTAGAGAATGATGGCAGAAGAAGAAGAGAGAGTGTCTAAGGACATATCATTCTAAAAAGGTCATGAATTACACATTTCCTTGAAATCAGATGATTGTTGCACTGTTCTTAAAGTTCCAAATACATGTATCAAAGGTGATACATTGTTTGCAACATTGAAGGTATTTTAAGAAGCTTCAAGCCTCCAATTTTGGATGAAGAGAGATGATTGGAGTTCTTTGGAATTAACACTCCAAAAAAGAATTGAAGATTTGAAGTGAGGATGAAAGAAGTACTTTGGAATTCATATTCCAAAAAGAATGGAAAAAACTATGACAATGCTTTTCTGATTTGTATTTCAAAAATATCATAAGTTTGAATTACTTGTGATGCAAGACTTATGAAGGATGGGGAGAGTAAAAGAAGTGTTTTTGAAAAAGGAAAAAAAGCAGCATGCAAGTCAAAAGTGGCGTGCAAGTTAAATATTAGCACGCAAGTCAAAAGAGGTGCACAAGTGTGGCGCGCAAGTATATGTGGCGTGCAAGTGTATGTTTCTCACAAGTCATATTTCAACATAATAAAATCAAAATATGACAAAGTAAAGAAAGTGTCACACAAGTGCTAGAGTGGCGGGAAAGTGCTAGAGTGGCGCACAAGTGCTGTAGCAGCGCGCAAGTGCTGGAGCGGCACACAAGTGTATGTGGTACACAAGTCACCAAAATGCCTATAAATAAAATACTAGCCTCCTCATTTTTTAAGGCTCAACACTTAAGGAAACATTTTGAGCTCTGATTACGCAAGTAGTAGAAAGTGGCTCACAAACTGAAGTGACGTGCAAGTAGAAGTGGCGCGCAAGCTTAGGGTTATTTATAAGGCGCGCAAGTAGGGCGACACGCAAGTGGTGGAGTGAAAGAAGAATTGTCGTGTAAGTTGTCAGAGGTGCGTAAGCAGGGAGGTGTCTTCAAGAAGTGTGTTGTGTATAAGTTAAAGGTGGCGTGCAAGTTGTGAGATGTGCACAATAGTGGCACACAAGTTGTGTCATGCAAGTTGTGGCACACAAGTAGGTGGCATGCAAGCTGAGTGGTGCGCAAGCAGGTGGACACACAAGCAGAGTGGCATGCTAGTAAGTATTGGCACTCAAGCTGTGAGTTGTTCTAGAAGTTATTACTAGCTTCTGTTCAACTGTGATAATTCAAAGTTGATCTAGACTTCATTGTTTTTACAATCAAAAAGAGAACTTGTGATTCTAGCAAGAAGAAGAATAAGGGCTCAGTGTAGATGATTTTGCACTGAAAGAGAACGTGTGAAGAAGAGTAGGTTTCAGTGTAGTTGGTTTTGCATTGAATAAGCAGAAGAAGAAGAGTGTGCAATGTAATGACCCAAATTTTAATTAATGGAAATCACTCTTGATCTAATTAAATGTCTCTTTATGTTTATATAAAATGTCAAATTATTTTGTTTTATGTTAAGAATTGTGACCATTACTTTTTTATCCATTGAACAGTGATCACATGATTAGTATAAATATAGGACTTTAACAAATCCAATTTACTCAGAAAAAGGAAGCGATGGCCTCATTTAGTATAATTTCCCCATACGAATCCCATTTGTCGGAGCTCAGAAAAGAGGTGGCGTCTTTGGGCTTTTCCCTTGACCAAGCCCAATCTGAGCTTTATCATGTCAAGCTCGAACGTGACTGTCTATGAGAAAAGTGGAAGTTTATTGAAATTACCACTCAAGTGATGTTATCCGAACCACCCCAAGAGTCTATCACCATCGCACACCTAACCCTTAGGTCTTATGCGGCTGTTTTAAGGGGTTATGTAACAAATAAGCAGTACTATGATCATGTACATTATTTTTGTATATAATAATGAATATAATTTCTAGTCATTTTTTGATACATTGTAAATAGTTTTTAAAGTACCAATGGTGTTTTTAGTTATTATTTAATTAAGAAATCTATTTTATTAAATTAAGTGATTTTTGAATAAAATAATATTTTAATAAAATAATAATAATATTATTAAATTAATTTTTATTAAATATAAATGATCTTATAATTTTATGAATGCAACTAAAATTTTTATTAAGATTTGAAAGCCATTTCTGTCAAAACCCATGAATTTTTGATAAATGTCGGTTTTATTATAAAAGTGAAAATTAACATATTTAGAGAATTATTTAGATAAAATAAATGTTTTTTCTAGAATCAGGATGTCGAAATTATCCAACGGTGAATTTTTTATAATTTTCTGAGGTAGTCAAATTTTTGGGTAAAAATTAAATACCGTTTAAATATATAATGTGCTTTATGACATCATAATGACCCAATATTGATGTAATAAAATACTATAATCTTTATGTTCGGCCAATATATGTTTGAACATTAAAATAATGTAATTTTGGGTTTGTTTGACTTACTTTTCAAAGCATTAATGGGCCCCTCAAGACTTATTCAACACCTTGCCTTTTTAAATTAATTTCCATGGGAGTGTGACTCACCTCCACATAAGCAACCCTAATATTTGAAGAAGTTCGGAGTTTGGACTTATAAAATATAGTTTTACTCTTCCCTTTTCCAAAAACCATGGGCAAAAACCATGGGATGGTTTGTGGTTTGGATTAATTTAATGTATGGGGACCCAAACCTAAATAATAAAGAATTCCCTCACCTTTCCTATATAATCCCACCCAAGATCCCACTTACTCATCACCAAAATCCCTTTTATTTCGTCCAAACTCTTCCCTAATCTCTCTAGAATCCTCCCAAGGTGCTCCAACCTCCCAATAAGCCTCTCACAAGCATTTCTCTAGCCTTTGGAAGCACACCTCCAAGTAAGGGTTTTTTTCTTCCTTTCTCATTTTTGTCCAATTTTCTTTAAGTTGTTTTGCCCATTTAATTTCAATTATAAATGTTGGGGTATGGTTTCACACCTCCCCCATACTTCCCTATTTATGTTTGAATGATGGGAGACCCTTTCTCTCTCATTGAATGCCTCCCATGTACACCCGTTACTATGCCAAAATTCTGAAAGGAACTTCTCTCTCCTCTTTTACATTCAAGCAATACTTTTGTATCATGAATCTAAATTCCATTACAATTGTTGGGAAATACATATATACGAACTCCTTAATATCCATTACATGTAAATATGATGATGAACCCCTTTCTCTCTCATCAACCATTTGTATGAATTCTTATGTCACGCCATTACGCTGCCGAAATCGCACCGATTTTCTAAGACAATGTCATTGTGTAGTGAATACCATACCCATTTCTCCATTAAGGGTATTCACCTTTATGCACATTTACTTATTGATTTTAAGGTTTTATGTATGAATTCCAAATTCCTTTATTGTAGAATAAATGATTATGTTTTATGAATCCATTTTTATGATCCATGTGGCACACTTATGCATGAAATGAAATGTTTAAGAAGGGTTCGCCCTTATAGCGCTCTAATGCATTGGGTAAAGTATAGTATCTTGATAAATCATGTGCAATGAGGATTTACTCATGATAATTTAAGTTCAATGAGGGTTTACTCATGCTTTATGTGCAATGAGGATTTACTCATGCTCTATGTGCAATGATCCTTGGCTCATGCTAATTCCATGTTAAGTGTTGTTTCCACATTTTCATGTTATGATTATCATGCTTTATCATGCCTTTACGTTCATGTTTTTCTTATGATCTATTGATATTCCTATTTTCTAACATGTATTGTACTCCTCATGTTATTCCATGTGTATTCCCTTACTGAGATTTATAGCTCACCCTTTTCTTATGCATGTCCTCAGGTTATCCCATGCAATGCTAAGTACGAAGGAATGTAGTGGTCATGTAAAGGAAGTTTTAAATAAAGATGTTGTATTTCATGTTTTATGTTTTTATATAATGATCCTAAGCCCCAAATACACTAAACCTCTCGATCTTTTTTGTTGTATCAAGTGATGTTTTATGTAATAAATCATGATTAAGTTTGTAATAAATCATGGCTGTCATAGTTGGTATTAGAGGATAGGTTTGGTTATTTTTGGGATTAGGATTAGAAAACCCTAGTAAAACCTTAGATACAAGACTACGTACAATAAAAACGACCCTAAGTTTTGGTGAGTATTGAGTAATTGGGTTATCAAGCAAATACATACCTGTCTAGATACGAGCAGGTAGAGGCGGCTCTGCCACAAATGTATCCTAGGGGTAAAACCCAAAAAAACCACTTTGAGCTAGACTCAAACGGGAACTGGTGCACGACAATGGGCCTTGCTACACTCTTGGTTATGACACTCCCAGGGGATATGCTTTGGTAAATTCACAAGATTAGGATGAACCCTTATTAAGGGAATTAAAAAAATTCCCCTAAGAATATATGTTAGAAAGTAGATCATGAAAAGGCTAGATTGAAGCCTATAGACTCATGAGTTAATGAAATGAAAGTTTATTTATAAGTCATCAACTTTTGTATTTGGATTACCCTTTATGTGTTACCCCTAACTTTCCTTTTATTCCATCCAATGGCCGGTAATAGGGGGACTCGAGCTAACAACCATTGTGAAGATCAGTGTGATGACTGTACTAATGAGATGCCCAATCCAATAGGAGAAGGAATTGTGAACATTGTCATGCTTATCTCTCAGCTAACTCAAGTTTTGAATAGAAACACGGTTCAAGAGGAACGTTCAACCCCCCCTAAGAAAGAACAAGTCACTATCGAGAGCTTCATGAGACAAAGGCCTCCTACTTTTAGTGGATCATCCGATCCCACGATCGCTGAACAATGGATCAACTCCATTGTAAAGATCTTCTCCATCCTTCAATGTTCTGAACAAGAGAAGGTTCTCTGGGTAGCTTATCATATGGAGGGTGAAGATAATCAACGGTGGACGTTGATCAAAAATACGAAGCCTGAGGAGGAGATCGAGGCGTTGGAATGGAAGGATTTCCGGAAGATGTTTTTCGATAAATATTTTCCGCGCACCCTCCAGCTTAAGATGGAAAGGGACTTCCTTTACATCAAGAAAAAATATGAAGAATCTGTTGGAGCATACGAGGCAAAATTTTCAAGGCTTGCATGATATGCTTTCAGCTTTGTCGTTACCCCGGAATGCAAAGATGACCTCTTCTTTGGTGGGATTAAGCCTAGCCTGCGGAAAGCATTGGAGATCCGTGACTTCGACAGCTACGAGGAAATTGTCCAATGTGCCCTCAAGGTCGAAATGGAGATCAGAGAATCATAGGGGTATCATAGGGATAAGAAGCATAAGGTGGAATTAAATGCTGGTGGGCTGATAGATAAATCCAACGGTGCTAAGAAGATCCAACACCCCACTTGCCAAAAGTGCGGAAATAATCACCCTAGAAATTTCCTTAAGGGGGCGAGGAAATGATTTAGGTGTGGAAGGGAAGGGCACGTAGCTGTTAACTGTCGGCAAGAAAGACCCACAACTGCGATAGAGGATAGGAACTCTCCATTCGAACCTCAACACGTTGTTCAATGCTAAAAATGCAAAGAACCAGGTCATTTTGAAAATCAGTTCCCTAATCCAAGGGTTTTCAGTGAAAACCAACAACCTCTAAGGCAGCAAGGAAGATCTTTTTCCATTACTTCTACCGAAGTGAACCCCTACAATGAAGTGGTGAAAGCTACGCTAGTTATTCATTCAATAATAGAAAAAGTACTTTTTTATTCAGGTTCTACGCATTCTTTTATATCTCGAAAGTTTAGTAGAACAATCCCAGCACCACCACAAATCATGGAAGTGAAGATGTCGGTGAGTACGACAAATGAGGCAATCATTGCATCCCATGAATATAAGTCCTCCCCTGTTATAATCTGTGGATTGAATTTCCTAGAGAACCTCATCATACTCCCTCTGGTGGAATTTGATTCAATTCTTGGCATGGATTGGATTTCCTTATATAGATCCAACATAAATTGTCAGGAGAGGGAAATCACACTCCATATGGAGAATCGACCCCCAATTATTTACAAGTGTAAGGAGGAAGATGAATCTCCTTTAGCTCCATAATCTCAAGCATGGATATTACTGTCCTATAAGCACGCATATCTATCTCAGATGATTGAGTCCAAGGAAGAAACCATCCTTTAGGAAATGCCTATTATAAGGGAATTCACTGAAGTGTTTCCCATGGAACTGCCTGGTCTTCCTCCTTGAAGAGATGTTTAATTCTCAATTGAGCTTATACCCGGGGCTTTACCAATATCCAAGACTCCATATAGAATGGCTGTTGTAGAGCTTGAAGAGCTGAAGAAACAACTACAGGAGAATCTGGATAAAGGGTTTATACGCCCAAGTGCTTCACCCGGGGGTGCACCAGTCCTCTTCGTTAAGAAGAAGGATGGGTCAATGCGGTTTTGCATCGATTATCATGAACTTAACAAAATCACGATAAAGAAAAAGTATCCTATCCCAAGAATTAATGACTTGTTTGATCAGCTGCATGGAGTACAATTATTCTCCAAGGTAGATTTGTGGTCAGGATATTATCAAGTAAGGGTGAAGAAGGAAGATGTCCCCAAGACTGCTTTTTGTACAAGATACATGAACTATGAATTCATAGTAATTCCTTTTGTACTCACCAATGCTCCAGAAATCTTCATGGACTTGATTAATAGAGTCTTTAGAGATTACCTAGACAAATTTGTGTTAGTCTTTATAGATGATATTCTAATATACTCCAAAACCAAGGAGGATCATGAGGAGCATTTGAGAACTGTACTAGAGACTTTGCGCAAGGAGAAGCTCTATGCAAAGTACAGAAAGTGTGAGTTCTGGTTGAAGGAAGTCTCATTCTTGGGCCATATCATCACAAGCAATGGGATATCTGTGGATCCCTCCAAAACAGATGCAATTGAGGGATGGCCGAGGCCAACTTTGGTAACGAATATCCATATATTCTTGGGGTTAGTTAGATATTATCGATGATTTGTGATAAATTTATCACGATTGTCCAACCCTCTTACCAAGATTACTCAAAAGGGAGTAATGTTTTCTTGGAGTGATGAATGTGAAGAAAGATTCAAGGAGTTGAAAAGGAGGCTTATCACTATGCTCATTCTCACTTTACCCACAAGTGGGGAGAATTTTGTGGTATTCAGTGATGCTTAGAAGAAGGGATTAGGATGTGTGTTGATGCAGAATAATAAAGTTATATCCTATGCCTCAAGGAAGTTGAAAATCCATGAGTAAAACTATCCAATGCATGATCTGGAGTTGGCGGCAGTGATCTTTGCCTTGAAAATCTGGCGGAATTATCTCTATTGGGAGAAATGTGAGATATATACTGAGCACAAGAGTCTTAAATATATATTCACACAGAAAGAGATTAATATGCACTAGAGAAGATGGATATAGCTCATCAAGGATTATGACTATTCAATCCATTACCAACCTGGGAAAGTGAACAAGGTGGCAGATTCCCTAAGTAGAATGGATCCAGCGATTCTATCAATGATGAGAATTGAGAAGGATCCAATCTTCTTAGACTTGATGAAAATGGACATGGGAATCATAGAGAAGGAAACATCATCAATCATTTCACAAATGATTGCTCAACCGTCTCTTTTGGAAAGATTAAAGGATGCTCAAAAGGATGATGTAGGAATTCAAGAAAAAGTGGAAGCTATCGAAAAAAGGAAATCCTCATAGTTTAATGTTAATGAAGAAGGAATTGTGTGGTTTGGGAAAAGACTATGTGTTCCATCATGTCCGGAGCTAAAGAAGGATCTTTTGGATGATGCACATAGTTCAAATTTCCCTATTCACCTAGGGAGCACAAAGATGTATCGAGATCTCCGAGAAAACTTTTAGTGGGATAATATGAAGAAGGAGATTGCTAACTATACATCAAAGTGCCTGGTGTGTCAGCAAGTGAAGTAAGAGAGGCAGAAGTCTAAGGGGATGATGCAACCATTTACCATACCAGAATGGAAATGGGAGAACATCACCATGGACTTTGTCACCAGACTTCCAAGGACATCCAAAGGCAACAATGCAATCTGGGTTGTTGTGGATTGTCTTACAAAGACTGCACACTTCATTGCTATTTGGGAGGATTTCTCATTGGATCAATTGGCACGAATATATATCAGGGAAGTGTTAAGGTTTCATGGAGTACCACTATCTATTGTGTATGACCAAGATACAAGAATCACCTCTAAGTTTTGGAAGAGTCTTCAACATGCTCTGAATACTGAACTGAACTTCAGTACGGCCTATCATCCTCAAACTGATGGCCAATCCGAGAGGACTATCCAAACACTTGAGGATATGTTGAGAGTATTCTCAATGGACTTTAAAGGAGGATGGGATCAACATCTTCCTCTGGTTGAGTTCTCTTATAATAACATTTTCCACTCAAGCAAAAAAATGGCACCATATGAAGCCCTGTATGGGAAAAGGGTCAGAACACCGACATGTTGGGATGAGGTTGGTGAACATAAACTGCTTCGACCAGAAATGGTCGAGGAAATGGTGGAGAAGGTGAAAACCATTCAGCAGCATATCAAGGCAGCCCAGAGTCGATAGAAGAGTTATGTAGATAATCATCAACGAGACCTTGAGTTTAAAGTTGGAGATAAGGTTTTTCTACGCATATCTCCTTGGAAGAAGGTCATGAGGTTTGGAAATAAAGAGAATTTAAGTCCAAGGTACATCGGCCTCTTCGAGATTCTTGATCGTATTGGGGCTGTGGCCTATCGACTAGCACTTCCACTTGCCATGGAAAAAGTACATGATGTATTTCATGTATCCCTCTTAAGGAAGTATATACCGGACCCTTTACATGTACTCTCTTTTGAGGTGGTACAATTGGAATACGATCTTTCTTATGAGGAGAAACGAGTGAAGATCTTAGATAATAGAGAAAAAGTTCTACGAAATAAGACAATGCCCCTCGTCAAGGTGTTGTGGAGAAACCACAAGTTTGAAGAAGCGACTTGGGAATCAGAGGAAGTGATGAAGCTAAGTTACCCACATCTGTTTTAGTGTGGGAAAAGGAAAATTTTGGGGGCGAAATTTTTTAAGGGGGGAATATTGTAATGACCCAAAGTTTCATTAATGGAAATTCCTCTTGATATAATTAAATGTCTCTTTATGTTTATATAAAATGTCAACTTCTTTGGTTTTATGTTAAGAATTGTGACTGTTATCTTTTTAGTCATTGAACAGTGATCACATGATTAGTATAAATATAGTACTTTAACAAATCCAATTTACTCATACAAAGGAAGCGATGACCTCATCCAGTAGAATTGCCCCATTCGAAGCCCATTTATCGGAGCTCAGAAAAGAGGTGGCGTATTTGAGCTTCTCCCTTGACCAAGCCCAAGCTGAGCTTCATCATGTCAAGCTCAAACGTGACCGTCTATGGGAAAAGTGGAAGTTGATTGAAATTACCACTCGAGCGATGTTATCCGAGCCACCCCAAGAGTCTGTCACCATCACAAACCTTACCCTTAGGTCTTATGCAGCTGTTTTAAGGGGTTATGTAACAAATAAGTAGTACTATGTTCATGTACATTATTTTTTATATAATAATGAATATAATTTCTAGTCATTTTTGATACATTTTAAATATTTTTTAAAGTATAAATGGTGTTTTTAGTTATTATTTAATTAAGAAATATATTTTATTAAATTAAGGGATTTTTGAATTAAATAATACTTTAATAAATTATTATTATTATTATTATTATATTAATTTTTATTAAATATAAATGATCTTATAATTTTATGAATGCAATTAAATTTTTTATTAAGGTTTGAAAGCCATTTCTGTCAAAACCCGTGAATTTTAGATAAATGTTGTTTTTTATTCTAAAAGTGAAAATTAACGTATTTAGAAAATTATTTAGATAAAATAAATGTTATTTCTAGAATCAAGATGTTGAAATTATCCAATGGTGAATTTTTCATAATTTTCTGAGACAGTCAAATTTTTGGGTAAAAATTAAATACCGTTTAAATATATAATGTGTTTTATGACATCATAATGACCCAATAATGATGTAATAAAATACTATAATCTTTATTTTCGGACAATATATGTTTTACCATTAAAATAATGTGATTTTGGGTTTGTTTGACTTACTTTTCAAAGCATTAAAGGGCCCCTCAAGACTTATTCAACACCTTGCCTTTTTAAATTAATTTCCATGGGAGTGTGACTCACCTCCACATAAGCAACCCTAATATTTTAAGAAGTTCGGACTTTGTCCTTATAATATATTTTTTTCATCTTCCCTTTTCCAAAAAACATGGGCAAAAACCATGGGATGGTTTGTGGTTTGGATTAATTTAATGTAAGGGGACCCAAACCTAAATAATAAAGAATTCTCTCACCTTTCCTATATAAACCCACCAAGGGTCCCACTTCCTCCTCACTCAAAGCCCTTGGAGTTCGTCCAACCTCTGTCCTAATATCTCTAGAATCCTCCCAAGGTGCCTCAAGCTCCCAAGAAGCCTCTCACAAGCCTCTCTCTAGCCTTTGGAAGCACACTTCCAAGTAAGAGTTTTTTTCTTTCCTTTCTCATTTTTGTCCAATTTTATTTAAGTTGTTTTGCCCTTTTAATTTCAATTATTAATGTTGGGGTATGGTTTCACACCTCCCCCATACTTATCTATTTATGTTTTAATGATGGGAGACCCTTTCTCTCTCATTTAATGCCTCCCATGTACACCCGTTACTATACCGAAATTCTGAAAGGAACTTCTCTCTCCTCTTTTACATTCAAGCAATACTTTTGTATCATGAATCTAAATTCCATTACAATTGTTGGGACATGTATCTATATGACCTCAGTACTGTCCATTACATGTAAATATTATGAGGAACCCCTTTCTCTCTCATCAACCATTTTTATGAATTCTTATGTCATGCCGTTACGCTGCCGAAATCACACCGATTTTCTAAGCCAATGTCATTGTGTAGTGAATACCATGCCCATTTCTCATTCAAGGATATTAACCTTTATTCACATTTACTTATTGATTGTAAATTTTTATGTATTAATTTCACATTCCTTTATCGTGGAATAAATTATTATGTTTTATGAATCCATGTTTTATGATCCATGTGGCACACTTATGCATGAAATGAAATGTTTAAGAAGGGTGCGCCCTTATACCACTCCAATGCATTTGGTAAAGTATAGTATCTTGATACGTCATGTGCAATGAGGATTTATTCATTATAATTCAAGTGCAACTAGGGTTTACTCATGATTTATGTACAATGAGGATTTACTCATGCTCTATGTGTAATGAGCCTTGGCTCATGCTAATTCCATGTTAAGTGTTGTTGCCACATTTCCATGTTATGATTATCATGCTTTATCATGCCTTTACATTCATATTTTTCTTATGCTCTATTGATATTCCTATTTTCTAACATGAATTGTACACCTCATTTTATTCCATGTGTATTCCCTTACTGGGATTTATAGCTCATCCTTTTCTTATGCATGTCCTCATGTTATCCCATGCAATGATAAGTACGAAGGAATGTAGTGGTCATGTAAAAGAAGTTTTCAATAAAGATGTTGTATTTCAGGTTTTAAGTTTTTATGTAATGATCCTAAGCCTAAAATACACTAAACATCTCGATCTTCTGTGTTGTATCATGTGATGTTTTATGTAATAAATCATGATTAAGTTTGTAATGAAAGTAGGGCTGTCATATGTAACTTACAGGTTTTCTTCATAGAAAGAAGAGAAGAAGAAAAAGAAGAAGGACAAAGTATGCCCAATTGAAGCCTATAATTATTTAGGGCAGTTTAATTCAGATGATGCCGAGTGAATTGATCTTCACTGCATGAATAATCACATTGGTATATGTGATTATAGCTAAGAAAAGAGAAGAAGTTTTAGTGTAGTTGGTTGTTGCACTAAGAAGAAGAAAGAAAAAGCCTAGTGCAGTTGGTGTTGCACTAGAAAAGAAGAGAAGGAAAGAAGGAAGAATTGATTGCCTAATTTTGTGCAAGTAATCAAGTGAAGAGCATTAAATAAGACCAAGAGAAGAACCTACCTTTTGAAGAAGTAAGAATACTGTCTCCATAGGCAGTATAAAGAACCAGCTAGACACTGCAAGTTGGGCTAGGTCATCACCATTATAGGGAAGAGGATTGTTTTACACCCCCTTTAAAGTGTAGGGACTCAAAATGGCTAGAGTATTGTTTTCCTAGCCACTCCACTATAATTTAATATCACATCATAGTGGATAATCCATGCACTGGTCATACCCATGCATGGAAAGGACATAACTACTCTTATTGAGTGGTGAACCTTGTAAAAATATCATGTACATGTTTTTACTGATTTCTATTATTACATGCGTTAGGGAAAAGAGAATAAGAGAATCAGGATCCTAATAGGTCAAGATTTATAGGGATAAAAGTTTGAATTGGTTTAAAAAGTCCCCGACACTGATTCACCCCCACTCAGTGTTAGGTATATCCCAAGATGGACCTCAAAAAAAAGGTAGATTGCTGACTACACTTCATGGTGCCTAGTATATTAGCAAGTGAAGGCAGAGAAAACTTTTTAAAGTGGTATTAAAACCACTACCCATACCAGCATGGAATTGGGACAATATCACCATAGACTTTTTCACTGGTCTCCTGAGAACTTCCAAAGGAAACAATGCGATATGAGTTATAGTGGACGGTCTCACCAAGACTAACCATTTTATCTCTATTCAGGATGATTTTTTCTTGATCAACTTTCCAAAATTTATGTAAAGGAAGTGGTAAGGATACATGGATTTCCACTTTCCATCATATCTAATCGTGATCAAAGGTTTACATCAAATTTTTGGAGAATTATTCATCATTATATGAGTACCTAATTGAATTTCAGTATGGCCTATCACCCCCAAACTGACGGCCAATCTAAAAGGACTATTCAAAAACTCGAGGAAATGATGAAAACATGCTCAATGGAATTAAAAGGTGGATGGGATCAACATATCCCATTATTTGAGTTCTATTACAATAATAGTTTCCACTAGGGACTTCAAATGGAACCCTATGAAGCTATATATTTGAAGTGATGTAAAATCATACTTGTTGGGATAAAGTGGGTGAGAAAAAACTTCTTGGGCCTTATCTTGTTCAAGAGATGACAGAAAAGGTTCATGCCATCCAGCAACACATTGAGGATTCTTAGATTCGGAAAAATAGATATGCCGAATGTTGTTGATGGGACTTGGAGTTTGATGTTGGTGACACATTCTTTCTTCGAATCTCACCTTTGAAGAGAGTTATGAGGTTTGGGAAGAAATTAAAGCTCAGCCCTAGGTACATTGTCCCTTATGAAATCCTTGATCGCGTGGGGGCAGTGGCCTATCGACTTGAACTTACTCTAAATATAGCACAAGTTCATGATGTATTCCACGTATCCCTCTTGATGAAGTATATATGTAACCCTTCACTTGTACTAAATCCATATATGGTACAACTGGAACAAAAACAATCTTATGAGGAGCAACTGATGTAGATATTGGATTGTAGGGACAAATTTATAATCAACAAGACTACCCACCTTGTTAAGGTGTTGTGGAGGAACTAAAAATTTGAAGAATCCACATGAGAAATAGAGGAGTCTATGAGCCAGAAGTACCCACACCTTTTCTCTTCTGAGGGTACGCATAGAAATTTTAGGGAAAAAATTTATTAAGGGGGATGAATGTAATGACCTAAACTTTTGAATATTTTTTTTTCTGAATATGTGTGTTATTTTATACTAAAAAACAATATCCTTATATTAATGAAGTGAGTATAATTAAAATGAGATCATTGGGTTTTGACTATAATATGACTATTGTTCAATATGACCATTAGAAAGTATACTCTTAATGTTATGATTATTGTTTATAAATACTAATAATTATGGTAAATTAATATAGAAAGAAGAGTCTAGGGCCACATAAAGTAGACTCAAGTCCATACAAAGCCCATATATTGAATATTGGGAATCAGGTAGCATCATTGGGCTTTGCTATGGACCAAGACCAAGCCAAGCTTCAACATATTAATCTTGAACGTAATCACCTTTAGGAGAAGTTCAAGCTGATAGAAATCACCACTCAGGCATTGTTGTCCGAGCCACCCCAATATTTTATCACCATTTCCACCTTACTCTTAGGTCTTATGTATGTGTTATAAGATTCTATGTAATAAGGCCTTAGTTACATTGTATAATCATTTTTTTATAAATAATTTTTTTATTTATTATTATAGTAATATTTGGGAATTTAAAATATCAAGATGAATATAGGATGAATTTATTGAAGTTCTATATTATTGATTAATATTGGAAAAATTTAATTTTAAAATATTTTTTTATACTTTATATAATTACTAATGTGAAATGATTTAAAAAAATGGTCTTCTATTGTTGTGAGCAGTAAGAAATTTAGATTCTAATAAGAACAACTTAATTTTTGGTTAATAGTAAATAATGAATAGTAATATTACCCTTATGAATAGTAATGTGACCAATGGAATAGTAACCTAATTTAATTAAGTATAAATATAATTTAGAAATCTTAAATGGTAATGTGATATAATAGCATAAGTAAATAATTATTTCATAAATTATTAGTTAAGTCTTAGTATTTTTTAGGTAAATAATGATTTTAATTAAAAAAAATCAATATACCATAATTATAAAATTATTTTCATAAAATGGAGTTCATTTTTTAATTCAGAACATCGATATTAGTTTATGGTGAATTTATGATATTTTTATAAAATGTTTTGTTTTTCAGTGAATAGTAAAAATACACTTGAGTTTCTGTGTGTTTAATGAGATCATTAATGATGTAATAATGATGTAATAATTATGGTAGAATTATTTACAATAAAATATATTATGAGGTGTCATAATAATCCAATACCATGGGAAAATACCATGGGAAAGCCCATGGTTTTGCAAATACCACTAATGAGGTGTCCCTTGAAAATTAATAAAATATTCCCTCATTTTAGATATAAACACCAACCCATTCATTTATTTCTTTCATTAAAAATTCCTCCTAAATGAATATATGGTCATTGTACCTCCCAAGGAGTCCTCCCAAGGTTTCATCAATCCCCCCAAGGTCCCAAACATCGAGTTTTTGAAGTTACACTTCAAGGTTAGTGAACCTTTCACCCTCCTTTTTAGTCAATAGTTATTTTATGTTATGTATTTGAATTTACATTTTCCTATGTTGGGGTATGATATTCTATATCCCTATCACTTTACTTTTTATTTCCATATGATTATATTCCCTTTTTTCTTTCATCAATTCATTTTCTGAATTTTTATGTGACGTTGTTTGGCTGTTGAATTTTCATAAAAGAAATCACATCTTCTCTTTTCTTTCAAGTTTCATTTTCATGTGGTATGTCATTAAAATATTAATACCATGATATTATTTGTTTTTTATTCTATACCTATACTGTATTATGAGTTATTTATGAGCAGGTGACCCTTTTCCCCTCTCTCTTTTATGTTTTCTAAAACCATGTTACATAGCCGTTATGCTGTAGAATTTTCATCTCAAAATATCTCTCTTTATCTCAAGAAATTCTCTTATTTTATTTATGTGAATACCCAAACCTATTTAATTTCGATTGGTATTAATAAAGAAATAAAAATTATATATTTTATTATGGAATTTACATACATAAAACTCTCATTCCTTTTTCATGGGTTATAAATGACATAATGATCTTATTTTTAAGCACTTTTTAAAATGTCACGATTTTGATATGAAACTAATTTCTTTTATTCTATTTGGGTTATTTATGAAATGTTTGATTATGATATATGTGGATTACATGATTATAAATACATATTAAGGGTGAACCCTGATAGCATTTCAATGCATTGGGTAATGAATTAATCTCTAGATATGACAAGTTTTAAAATAACTTGGTGAATAACCATGGAAATTTTTATGAATCCTTGGGGATAGACCTTGGTGATATGCTTACGAATTTATAAATTAAATTTTTTAGCCACATTTTAAAGTTATATTTCAAGTTATTAATATGATATCCCTCTTTATCCCCATGTTCTTATTGTTATCGCTCAATTTCACATGTAAACTGTTTCACTTGTTTTCCTTACTGGGCCTTCTTCTTACCCTTTCCTTTGATGTATGTATCCATGTTATGAGATGCAGTAATTTTAATTAGGATGAAATTGTCAAGAATATTTTGAAGGGGATTAAAATTTTTATTTATGTTTTCATGTATTATGTACCCTTTTTTTTTCAAGATAATAGAGTTTAAAGATCATGTGTTTGTAAAATGTAATGAAAAGTTATGTTATAAAAAGGCGGGATGCCATAAGTGAAGTGGTTTTCCAAGGGAGGGGTGAGGGTTATTTATAGTTGAGGAAAGGAGAATTTTTGTGTTATAATATTAAATTAAATATTTTATCTAATTTAAACATTCAATTGTAATATTTTTTAAATTACTAAATACATTTGAATTAAATAACATGATTTTAATACTTTTAAGTACATTATTATCCTAATATATTAGTTTAATCAAAAGGAATGGTAGAAAAATGACAAAATATTATTTTAATGGAATATTTTAGACTTTGGAAAACTTGTATTAGGATTGTAAAACATGTTTATTATATTTAAATGATTAATTTATAAAATTTAAAATTTTTTGGTCAATATATAATTTCAATAATTGATCACATAATTATTACATCATTAATGGTATAATTTAAAATACATTGGTTTAAAAAATAATATTTTTACTATTCACCTAAAAATTAAAGTCTTTTATAAAACTTCTAAAAATTCACCCTTAAACAATTTTAGGCGATAATTCAATAAATGAAATAAATTTTATCAAAATTATTTTTAAACATAAATAATTTCTATTTTTAACATTAAAAATTATGATTTTTGTATAATACATGAAAATTTAGTTTATTAAAAATGTTCTTATAGTTTCTTTGAGTTTTTAATATTGATATTTATTTTATGGAATTATAATATTTATATTTTCATAAATTAATCCGGATAGATATTATTTATATTATTTTTTATTATTTTTATGTCAAATTACTATTCTAAATGCCATGTTACTATTCTCAATTGTCATGTTACTATTTCAAATGGCCAGGTTACTAGTATAAAGGTCACATTACAATTATAATGGTCATATTACCTTATATAAATTCCACTTCATTATACATTATTCCCTAAAATTCCTCCCATGGCTATATATTTTCCTTTTTAGGATGTTTATTATTTTACTTATATTCTGTTTCTTTTACATAGTGTTATTCATGGGAGTGATAATTCTAGTAGATCAAAATGATCCAAATATTCCCATTATACATTTCTTATTTTATATTTTTTTCCATTATAATGTTTGAAATTTTTATGGGTTTAGTTTTTGACTAATATAACCATATCTATTAATTAATTTAAGTGTTTTTTGTTTCTATATATGTTTCATGTGGGAAATACTTTTTAATATAATATAATGCACATTTATTCAAAAAAATATCAATTATAAACTTTGGATCATTAAATATGATGCATATTAAAATGATGATACTTTAAAAGAAAATCTCTCAAATACTAAGGGTGAGTTTACTTCCAAGGATAACTCATTTCAAGACCTTAATGATTCAATATGGGTATCCTTAATTGTTAGGTGCCAATGAATTATCTTATATAAGGAAAGAATATTATAGGATAACCTAACTGTTAAGTGACTATATTTTATTCAAAATATAACAAACCTAACCATAGTATCCCTAAGATGGTGGAGACTTTAATAAATTGTGGTTAGATTCAAGTGATCACATCATGTGGGATCAAGTAGTTTAGTAGTCTTGGAGAAATAGATACATTATTGATTCTCACATTTCATTTGAAAAAGTAAAATAAAACATAGTGTTTTATTTGAGAAAATTATTATCCCCCTAGAATATCCTTACATATCAATCAGAGTACACTTCTTGGCATCCCGAGGAAGGGGAACATAATAAAAGGGTAGGCTCAAATTCTTAGTAAGGGAAGGAGTACAACATAGGCTATCATAGAATAAATAAAACATAAATAATATATAAAGAATAAATTTGGATAAAATAATTCCATATAAGTAATCAAATGAGTTTGAACTTATCCATGCATGATATAACTATTGAAATGATCATATAGACATCAATAATTGATTTCATAATGATGGAATTCATTATGATATATATATTAAACTTACCATTGAGGCCTCATGTCAAGACATATTACATAAATGGGTAAGAACTTGTAAAAATACCTAACTGTATTTGTCTCATGAGACCTATAAATTCATTTTGGGGCTATTTAATTTTGATTCCCACCTGTCACTTAATAAGTTCAACAGATTCATCACATTAATAAATAATACAACTTAATCAACATGAGTTAGTAATTAATAACCATTAGTATTGGAAGACCTAGCATAAAATATCAATACATTCCCTATTAAAAATGACCATAAGACATATATATAAATAGAGTGGATGGTATTTTTAGATTATATCTCTGGTAAAAAATAATATTCATCAAAGGATATTGTTATAGATGAAAATAATTTTAAAACATCACTATATTTTTTTGAATAAAATACCTTTTTTAATATTGAAATAACTTAATTAAAATCTAAAAAATTCGAAAATATTAGGAAAAGATATTTTTTATAAATAAAAATAGAAAATTTTAAAAGAATATTCAAATAAAAGAGTCTTAATGACAATGGAAAAATTCTTTCATGCGGTGTACATTAAAAAAAATATTTCCATTCCATCCATTGGAAAATGATTGGAAGATTATTTTTAAATTTTTTATAGAAAGTAAATCATGGTTAAAAATTTACTTCATAAATAATTTATAATATTAAAAATATTCTTGAAAACATTTCAATGAAAATTAGGACATGAAATAAAAATATTCACAACCAAATTGAAAAAAATATGTTTTCCTTAAAAACATTATTTTGGTCTCTCATTTACTTAATGTTAAGAAAATGAAAGGAAAAAAAGAAATTATTAGAGGAGAATAAAATATATTGTGTTTAATATATAAATATCATATTATTACCTTAATATATACTTAAACATAAACAATCTTTAATACAGATGAGATTGTAAAATAAACCCTTACCTCTGATCCATCTTTCTTTGTAAGTGATTTTAGCCTCATATATAATAAATTTAAATTTATTATAATTATATATAAGAACAATATAAGTACTTATAGTATCATATATGACCCACCCATAAAATCGAAACACCAATTTGTTAATAATTGTTTTATTAAAATCATAGTTCCTGAGTGCTAATGGTTTCATTTTTCATGTAAGTTTCAGTTCGATAATTTCGATAATTTAATATTTCTCATTATTAAATCATAAAAATAATTTTAATCATTATATAAATATCATATATATTAATTTTATGTGTATTTATAATCATCCTTTAATTTTTTCCATGAAAAATGAATCACATCGCTACGTAGAGGTTGTAGTCCACGTATATACACGAACGATGTTATCATTTTCTGAAGAGTGGAAGGGTAAGAAGTTCAATGATATATTATATTTTAAAGACCCTAATTATGTTATAAATATCATATATATTCATTATTTTTGTATTTATAACCATCCAAGTAAAATGGTGTTGAAAAAAAAATTACATTGCTATGTGGAGACGGTAAGTCGTACATACGCACAAGCATTGTTTTAGCTTTACATAGGAGAAAAATAGTTGGAAAATGGTTTTTAACATAGTAATAAGAGCATTTAAATATATTTATTATAATAAATTCATTATTTTAGTGTGTTTATAACAAATTTATAGGATTTATAAGAATATATAAATTTGAAAGAGACGGTAAAGACAATGAACTCTTCTTTGGTAGACCACCATTATATCCCTTATGAAGGACACTTGGAATAGTATTTTAAGAAACAATCACATAAAATTAAAGTATAGGAAATTTTATAATATAATTGGGTAGGTTTTAGTCAAGATAGGTGGCTCAAGTTGGTGTAAAGAAGATAAAGGATGGGTATTATTTTATAATTGGGGGAAAGGACACACCTTAATTTTTTATGGATTTAAATATTATTAAGTAATATTAATAGAAATGTTTCCAAAAAAAATTTAATTTAGAGTTTAATGTGATAATAGTTGAAATATATTTATCTAATAATAATTAATATAAAAAATTGTGGCCTTATCACTTAGTTTTATCCTTAATTTACCCGTTTTTCCTTTTTACTATGTTGGTAATATTTTTACCAATTACCATTCAAAATGATAAAAAATGAAATTGATCTAATTAATAAATTTGGAAATGGTTATTACAAATATGGAATATATTTTTAAATATTAAAAACCTATAAATGGAAGATATTAATTTAGTATTTAAATTCAAAACCTAGAGAAATTTTTTTCTTAAATATTCATTTTTAATTATAAATGTATTTTTATAACAAGATCAAGTATAATATTTATCCAAAAGGTATAAAATCAAATTACTTTTAAAAAATAAACTAATAAAATTTTAAAACCAATCCAAATAAAAACTGGTGTTTGAAAATAATATAAAATAAAAGATAGTTTTCTTTAAAAATCGGTATTTTCCCTATTCATCCAAAATCAACTTTTTCATAAAATTTCCAAAAAATAACCCAAATATAATTTTTATATGATGATTTCAAAATGATATTCGTTTTTATAAAAATAAATTTCTAAAATTGGGATAAATTAATTATAATATTAATATAGAAAATTTAATAAAAACCATTTAAAACAAATATATTTTTGAAGAATAAAATCACTTTACTAAAAACTAAGTAATTATTTATTATGAATTAATAAATAAATTTTAATTTAATAAAAAAATTATACATATTTTTCATAATGTGTTTAATCCTATTGATACCTACTAATATAACGACCAAGTTATAAAGGTATACTATTTCCCAGTTTATTTACAGTCAGGTTTGCATATAAAATAAGCTGTTAAAGAAATAAAATTTATTTAAAAAGAAAAAATAATGAAATTTTGGGGTGTTAAATTATTACCACCTTATAAAAATTTCACCCTCTAAATTCCATCACTTTGATACAAATAAATAAGGATACTTTTTCCTCATTACATCCTTACGTTCCCACTCAAATTCCTCAAATTTATGGTTTCACCACAAAACTTTTCCTAAATGAGTGATCTTATTTCATAGAAATTTCTCTCTCTAATATAGAATATCTACTTGTTATTACACACATGATAGATATTTATCTGATAGTATGACCTCTGATTTAAGTTCATGTGAATGATCAGGTATGTAATTCTCTATGAGAGATATATGGAACACACTGTGAACTTGATAGAGATTAAATGGAAGCATGAAGTGATAATATACCATATCTATATGATCAATAACCTCAAAGGGACCAATATATCCAGGTCTAAAAACTCCCTTATTTCTAAATATCATAACCTGATTCTAAGTATATATTCCTAGGAATATTTTTTCACTAAATTCAAAATCTATATCTCGTTGACGATTGTCAGCATAACTTTTTTGCCAACTCTGAACTTCCCTTATGTGATGTTGAATGGATCTAAACTCCTCTACCACTTTTTCAGCTAGATCAGGCCCCAATATTTTTTATCTAACCTCATCCAAAAACATTGTATTTTTACACTTCCTTCCATAGAGGGATTCATATGGATCCATATAAATGCTCGAGAAAAAGCTATTATTGTATGAAAATTACACAAAAGGAAGGTGTTGATCCAATACAACATTGAAATAACTATATAAAGGTTTCAAAATGAATTTTAGATTTTAGGAGGTCCTATTATATTGAACATATACTTAATTCTGATAAGTAGTATTGAAACTCCACTCTGTATCCAGATAATACTGAAGAATTCTCAAAAACATTGAGGTAATCCTCATATTCCAATCATATATGACTGAGAGTGTTAATCCAAGAAGTCTCATAATTTTATTAATGTATAACTGAGTAAGATTATAAAGAGATAAATAATCTCTAATAGAAATAGAATTCTCTAATTTCAAAAGGTGATTGACTAAAACCAAAATAACATTGCCCCCTTTAGATGTTTTGGGAGTCTGATGATGAAATATCTGGTAATTGTTTCCTATTTCAATTATGGTAGGGGTAATGTTTATAATATCACATTATACTTTTTTACTTAGAATTAACTTTCAAAAACAACAAGAATTTAGATACATAATCTACAATATTCCTTTCCAAGTTACCACATCAGAAATAATCTTTTAGATCTCTATACATATTTTTTACGTCCAGGATAAATAAAGAATGATGAATTTTGAGATTAATCAAAACAATCCTTAAAATATGGCATTAATGGAACACATACCTAGTTTCTTAACATTATCATTCTAGAATGATCATGGTTGGACTCATGAACATTCCTTGTAAGGCACGAGATCCATGTGGATCAACCATTGGCGTGTTTTCAAAGATCAAAGTGCTTGGAGGTGACTCAGAAAAAGTTTGGAGAAGTTTAATTAATTAAAATATGGAAGGGGGATTACACATTGTGTAACTACACTACACGATGTGACATCATATTTCACGGGTTGTTTCACTGTGTAAAAGAGGGGTTCCCAGTGTGAAAATATTCATGTTCTAAAAAATAAAGTATTGAGGCGATGTGTTTTTCAGAGGAACTCAACCTTGAGGCATTACACGACGTGAAAGGGAATTACACTTCATGTAATGCCCCGATGACGTATGTTTTAAGTGTTTTCCATCAAACGATTTTTGTCAAAACCTAAAGCTATAGTGGATCTCCCTCAACCCTGCTAACCCGACAACCCTCTCTTCAATGTTTTGGGGATTCATTCATCATGGAACGATCCCTCACTCCTTTCTTTGATCCGCAGCGATCTGTCTTGAATATGAGGTATGATCTACCTCCGTTTTTGAGGTTTCTTCAATCCATTTCCTTCTATTTCTCCTTTCCATGTGATGGAGTGTGATATCCATGTTTCTAATGGAGTTTCATTGGTTATTGGTTGGTACAGTTATGCCGCGACACCCTCGGGTGGATGTAGTTGTTGTGGTAGAGGTGATCATGATTTGTTTCTTTGATCTGTTCTCTTGAAAAGAACCTCAGAAACCTTTTGAGGTAGGGGATTCACTGTTTATATTTTTATTTATGTGTAATCGTAGAGATATCATGATTTATCCCCTTGGATTGAAATGAAATTTAACTAATAATTATATAAACCAGATTAAAGAATTGGTATCAATCGTATGTTATTTCTTTATACCATGATAATGGTTTGCCTCTTGATTTTCTAGATAGTGTGATATCTATATTTTGCTGGCTTAGAAAGTAGTTCTTGATGGAAATTGGAAAAGAATGTAAATTTGGAATTAATTGTTTAATTAATTGGATAAAATATATAAAGGAATTTCTAATGAATTCGGTTGTTGTTGTTGTGATTTTATGATAATAAAATTGATACAAGTAATCATGTTTGATTGAATTGGTTGATGAACCTGAATCATGTTGATTCTTGTTGATAAAATTAGTAAAGTAATTTTAAATTAAATGTTTAATTAATTTAGTGGCAGCTTGTGATATCTTTTTTCTTAGGTTGGATGTAGTTGGAACCTATGAATAAAGATTCAGTTAATTCAAGATGTAATAAGAACCGGTTGCATGATAAATTTAATGCCTTACAGGGTTTTAGTTTCCCACTTTCTTGTAAAGTCTATGTACTTGTGCTTTTGATATCTGAGAGATCATTATGTGTAAAGGTTGGATGACTTGTTTTAGGCTCGAGATCCTATTTCTATACTTATTCCTACTACTTGTGATGTGATCTGGATACAAGACTTGTGGTTGTGGGGGAAGAGAGTCCTAGATGTGACGTGAGCCTGGGATAACTAAACCTAGAGGGCTATTGTGGTATGTGGGGAAAGGGAGACCCAGTGGTTGTGGAATTATTTGATGCATAGAGTGGCGGGATACATCAGTTTATGTATATGTGTGTCTGTATGGACACCAAAGTTTATGAAATGGGTTGAAGTTGGGCTTACCTGTTGATATAAAAGTTGGATGCTTGTTGAACCTATTTTTTGTTTATCTATTTTAATCTCCGCACTTCATGAGGCCGATGTTCATGATTACCCTCCTTCCAAAAGAGGTGAATATGCGCTGGGTATGCCACATGCTTTCTATGTTTAGATTGTTGAGTATGAATGGGTCTACGATCCTACTAACTGTGACAAAGACTTGATAGGTAGTTCATTTAGTCACTATGTTGAGCCCCTTGTTTTTGGTAGCTTAAGATGTTTTCCTTGAATACCTAGAAATATGGAAATATGGGAGTGGTAATGTTGTTAATAAATGAATTAATGTTTTACCTATGGGTTTGGTCCTTGTAGGGATGAAATGATTAGGTTGTGACTTTGAGAAGTTGTGGAATCGGTTTAGTTATGCTTGTAGGGCATGGATCTTGGTTGGAATGATAATTAAATGTAATGTGGAATTGATAATGATTAATTAATTTTTCAGAATTAATTAATGTAAAGTGAAACTGATAAAATGGGATAAAGTAACTTAATATATATCTTTAAAATGTTGTGTGGTTATAAGATATCTAGTCTTAGTAGTGGCAGTCGGGAGTCCAAGAGACGTTAGCTATAGTTGAGTCTAAGACTAGGTGTTTCCCATAGTGTGGTTGTGAACTATATTATATCCTATAATTTTTTTGTTTCTATATTCTACCCCATGCTTTTGGTTTGGGAAACTGACACCTTTGGGATTATATGTTGGGGGGAGTGTGTTTTACCCATTCCCTAACATTCTAGTGGGAGGATGGATGGCTGACAACCCCCTTTGGTCCTACACTCTTCTCTTGGTAGTTATTTTGATGGTATAAACAACAGTTAGTTTTCCCCATATATGTGTGTATAGGGATGTAATTAATTTGGGTTATTTTACACACATATATTATAGATGTAGTTTATTATGGAATATTATAGGTGTAACGTGTATAGATTATGATGGATTGAGGATCCTTACTTGGTGTATGGGTTGTAATGGATTGAGGTATAATACCCGATGTATGATACAAGCTATGAGAGGTGTGGTGGATCCCAAAAACTACCTAGTTAATTTTGGTTGTGTTGTTGTGTTGGTGAGTTGCATGAGGTGCATGTTTTGGTTCTTCACCCTGATGTCTGCAGGAAAACCTTTTTGGAGAGATATACTCAGGTTAAGAGATGTTGGGGAAAAGCAGAAAACTAGTGGGGAAGTGGTAGTGGGGTACCCTTGAGATTATTTATCATATTATATAATCTTGTATGAAATACTTGGTGAGAGTATCCATGGTGAGGAAGGAAACACAATACACCTATTTAGGTGATCAGATAGTTTCACATATTGTTCACTATGGTTTAGCATGATTTCTTTACTTTTGAACGAGATGCTCTGAGGGGGATCCTATTTAGTATACTTTTATAATCACTCTATGTTATATAAACTATTTTAGGTTACTTGGAGCAAGTTGGAGATCATTCTCGTTACTACTAACTTAGGTTTTTTTACAGGAGTTGTTCGTGCTTCGTGGTTGCTACTGTTTACCTTCTTTTGGTACTTTCAGTTTTCCTTTCTAGTTGTATTAGAATTTACATGAAATTAAATATGTGTACTCAGGTGTCATTATCTGTCTTATAACATTGGCAGTCTAGGAGGGGTACACTGTGGGGAGGGAGTCATGTCAGAGTGGTATTAGAGGTCTAGTTGCGGGATAGGATGAATTTTAAAGTTAGACATAGGTGAGGTTGCATGGGTTGGTAGGGAAAAGATGTCATCAAAATTTATCAAGAACTATAAAAATGGGGGAACAGATGAGACATAGGTATTTAGGCCCCCCTATGATCTGATTCATGGACCTTTAAGTTTATAGTGGCTACTAAATGAGGTAATACTGGTTACAGGGTAGAGACATAGGAAAGGATCATGCATCATTCTTCTTTGTGCCTATTTTTTAATGGGACGAACTTAGTATAGGTTAACTTAAAATGAATAAAAAAATTAATTAATGATAAATTCTTCCATATTCTAGGTTTAGGAGCTCTCAATATTTTTCCTTTTGTAGGTATGGCTCTAGGTCAACATCCTCATCAGGTTTGCGCAGAAGATGTCTAGTAGATAGCACCAATAGGTTGCTATATAATAGAGGTTGACGACGATGAAACATGGAGTAAGACACTATGAGAGTTTTACTTCCAACGTCTATAGAGGAATGTGGGATCCGTTTCATATATAGTCATAAAAGACTAGTTGGAAGAGGTTGAGTTAACATTTAGATCAATTCACACTCGAAAGGAGCACTAGGTATCATTGGTTGTGATGATGCTACGTGGGGCAGTGCGGTAGTGTTGGTTCTTGTTCCTTGGGGATCGTGAGGAGTCGACAGTCTCACGGGAGAAGTTCCAAGAGCAGTTTAGAGTGGAGTTTCTTTCTTCAAACGTGAAGGAAAATATTATCTAGGAGATTCTTACCATTTGGAAAGGGAGCTCCAGTGTGTGAGAGCTCAAGATCCATTTTAATAATCCTTTGTAATATGCTTCATACTTGTTTCCAGATGAGGAAGCTAGGGTGAGACATTTTAAGGAGGATTTGTGTCCATAGATCAAGTTCCAGTTCACTATGTTTATGCTAACTACATATCTTGAGGTGCTGGCGAGGGAGGATGTTGTTAAGAGTACATTATCCAGAACTGGATCATCATGAGAGGGGAGTCATTAGGATTACCCACGGGGAAGATATGTGGTTCGAGGTTCCTAGTTTTTAGGGTATAAGAGTTTTTGATCAGCCGAGGGTAGGTCCCAACCCTTAGTATCTCATTTCTCTAGGTGTGGTAGCTCTCAAGACTATCCTAAGGAATCAATAGATTGTTTTGATTATGGATGATGAGGCCATCAGAAGCCTAAGTGATCAACCTTTTTGAGCAGTCATCGTGTAAAGGGTGTTCCACTTTAGGTTCGTCCATTGATGCAGTTCTAGCCAAGGAATCACCAATAGGTTTCACCATCTTTTAATCAATAAAGAGTTGATGGGGGAAGGTAGAGGAAAACCCTGGGATTCTCCCCATCCTCATAGAGAAGATCGTGATCATGGAGGTGGTTTCCAGTAGGGTTAGAGAGGCCATGGAGTAGGTCATGGTCAGATTTATGCTTTAGTGTTTCCAGTGCCAGGCGATCCAGAAATTGTTCTAGGTACCCTTTGTTTTTTTTCTATTTGTGTGTATGACCTGTTTGATTCAGGAGAGACACACTCCTTCATATCACCTAACCTTGTCCATGCTTTGTTACTTTAGGTAGAGAGGATTCTAGTGTCCTTGGAATTGACTACTCCAGTTAGATGCCAAGCTGACTTGTTTGAAGTATGTAGATACTATGAGCTAGTCATGGGGAATCACCTCTCTTAGGTATATTTCCTATGTTTATGGATACAACCATATGATGTCATCCTCAACATGGATTGGTTGTATTTAGTGCAGGCTATCATGGATTTATTCCTAATGAATGTGGTGTTATTCAATGCTAATAGAGAGCTAACGATGTTTGTTAGTGAGATAGACCCTCAGATGGGTCAGAGGTTTGTTCCGCCCTTAAAATTATTGATGGATAATTCGATGTAGGGTTTGTTAGAGGTTTATTAGTTTGAATTTAATAGGTTCTTAGAAGAGTACACTGATGTCTTTCCAGAATAGGTTTTATCATTACCCCCTCAATGAGAGATCGAGTTCAAGATCGTGATACAACCAGGCATGTCTCCTATATTGATGTATCCATATAGGATGGTGCCTTCTAATTTTTGGGAGATATTTATACAGATCGGTGGTCCTTTCTAATGTAGTTTTTTTTATCCAAGCATGTCACTATAGGGTGCACTAGTTTTTTTCATGAAGAAGGCTGATACAAGTTTGTGGTTGTGTGTCAATTATCATCACTTGAACTGAGTGACAGTGAAGAACTACCATACTATTCCACATATTGATGTTTTATTCAGTCTGTTAAAGGGTGAAAGTTGGTTCTCAAATATCGATTTGTAGCCAGGATATCATCAGATGCGTGTGAAGGATGAGGATATCCTGAAGACTAATTTTTGTTGTCGTCATCATCACTACGAGTTCTTTGTGATGTCATTCCATGTGACGAATTCACCAGTTATATTCATGGGGTTAATTAATGTTGTGTTCCATGAGTTCCTGGATACGTTCATAGTGATTTTCATCAATTAAGTCCTTATGTACTCCACGTCTTTGGAGGATCATATAGAGCATATGCATTCTATCTTGAAAGTTCTCCGTCAACAGAAGCTATTTGGGAAGTTATCTAAGTGAGAGTCTTGGGCTTGAGAAGTTCGTTTCTTGGGGAATGTTATATCTGAGTAGGGATTGGCTATGGATCCGTCAAAGATATAAATAATTGTGTCTTGGGAAACCCACAAGATATTGGTAGAGGTGAAAATTTTCCTTGGTCTTGCAGGATATTACAGGAGGTTCATAGCCAATTTCTCTTGGGTTGAGACTCCTCTTATATTGTTGAATAGGAAGGATCAGATGTTCATGTGGACTAATCAGTGTGAGTTAGCTTTCAAGTATTTGAAGGAGAGGTCGGTTAGTGCTGCAGTTCTTTATTTTCAGAAGAAGGAGTTTATTTTGTTGTTTTATTTAATGCTTCACATTTGGGGTTAGGCTGTCTTCTGATGCAGTAGAGATTGGTAATTTTTTTTGGGTCTCGACAGTTGCATCCCCACAAAAATAATTATTCCACCCACGATCTCATATTTGTGGTAGTGGGTTTTTCCTTGAAGTTGTGGATGCATTACCTCATTGGAGAGAATTTTTTGGTCTTCCCTGATCATAAGAGCCTAAAGTATGTTTTATCCCAGTGTGAATTGAACTTGCGACAACGTCAGTGGATGAGGTTATTAAAGGATTATGATTTAATGATTTTATATACACCTAGAAAGGGGAATTTTGTAGTGAATACATTAAGCAGGAAGTCACCTAGTGATGTAGTGCATGAATATGGTGATTTCTTGAGAGTGATGGAAGAACATTCAATATTACATATAGTCATGGAAGAAGTTGGGGGAATAAGTTGTATTTTTCAGATGATGGTGTAGTCATCTCTAGTGATGAAGGTAGAAGAGTCCTAGTTGGGGTATCTTGAGGTGGAGGTCTGGAGAGACTGAGTTGTTTGTGGTGAGGCCCCTGATGGTTGGCCTGAGGATGAGAAACACTGAGTGTTGTTTTAGGGAAGGGTTTTTGTTCCTTTGGAATCATGTGAGATGGTTCTCATAGAGTTCCATAGTTTTCCCTTAGCAGCACATCCTGATGTGACAAATATGTACCGAACTTAGAGGGGTTAGTTCTGGTGGCCTAGGTTGAAGCATTGAGTTTCAGAGTTTTTGACTTGATGTCTAGTCTATGAGAAGGTGAAGGTCATGCACCGTGTTCCTGGTGGTTTTCTCCATCCATTAGATGTTCCTCAGTGTAAGTGTGAGGACATATCGATGGAATTTGTTACCAATTTTACAAAAAACTCAGGGAGGCTAGGACACTATATGGTTTGTATTATATCATTTGAAGAAATAATCCCACTTAATAGAAATCATGGATTTGATCTCAATAGAGGTTTTTTGAGGAAATATCTGGAGGAGGTGGTGAGACTCTATGGATTCCCTAGGGAGATCATTACTAATCGAGATCCTCGTTTTACCTCCAAGGTGTAGAGAGGTCTCCATCATGATTTTAGTTATTCTTTATTACTTATAACTACTTTTCATCCATAGATGGAAGTTCATATATAGTGGACCATACAGACTCTTGAAGACATGTTGTGCTCTTGTGTATTGGATTTTGGAAGTTCATGCATAAGGCACCTACCCATGTTAGAGTTCTCTTACAAAAATAGTTTCCCCTATGCCATCAGTATGACACCGTTTGAAGCCTTGTATGATTGACCTTTCCATTCTCTATTATACTGCATTAGGGTTAGAGTGTCAGAAATTCTCAGGGCGAAACTAATACAAAATATTACATAGATGGTTCATGTGATTGGTGAGAATATGAAGGTAGTGTAGGATCATTAGAAGTCCTATGTTTATCATAAGATGAGACCTCTAGAGTTTGATGTTGGTGATCACATGTTTCTGAAGGTGACTCCCCATCATGGGTAGTAAAGGTTTTCTCATGGAAGTAAGCTTTATCCATAGTTTTTTGTTCCTTTTGAGGTGTTGTATCGTGTAAGATCTATGGAATATCGGGTATAACTTCCCCCAATGATGATCCAGATACACGATGTTTTCCATGTGTTGAAACTCTTTCATTATCTTCATGATGACTCTCACATAATCTATTGGGGCGATATCGATGTTGACGATGATGTAACCTTTTAAGATAAGCCTATAAGGATCCAAGACTGCCGGTAGAAGGTGTTGTGCAGGCATGATATCCCCTTGGTATTTGTCTTATAGAGGCACGGTGGCATGGAGGAGAGCACCTAGGAATGTGAGTCATAGATACGTTCTCAATAACCTAAGTTTTTTGATGATTATCTCTTCTATTGTAACATTGTTTATTTGGTGGTTGTAGAACCTTTCCATTTATGGGATGGATATATATATATTTTTTGTTGTGTCTTGATTTCTTTTGAGAGGTATCTACCATGGGAGAGTGTTTAGGATTTGGTTTTGGTTGTTGCATGGTTTTGAGCTTATTCCTCTAGTGAGGTGGTGAGCTCCTATGGTGGCAAAATCTTTGAGAGGTATCTCACCAGGTTGCTATTTGGATGACCCCTTTTTATTTCCTCTATAGGTTAGTTTAGGATTCTCAAGGACAATAATGTTTTTAGATTTATCTGATGTAAGGTGCTGGATCCACGTGTACCAAACCTTATCATATTTTCTACGATCAAAGTGATCAAAGGTAGCTCGAAAGAAGTTTGGAGAAGTTTGGTTAAGAAAAATATAGAAGGGGGGATTACACATTGTATAACTACATTACATGACATGAAATCCCATTTCATGGGTTATTTCATGGTGTGAAATAGGGTTTCATGTTGTGAAATACTTTGGGTCTGAAAAATAATATAAATCATTTAGGTGGCATGTTTTTTATAGAACTCGACCTCATGGCATTACGAGACGTGAAAGGGAATTACACATCATGTAATGCCTTGATGTTGTATGTTTTAAGTGTTTTCCAAATGTTCATTTTTTTGTCAAAACCTACAGATTTAGTGGCTCTCCCTCGACCCCAAATTACTTGACAACCCTATCTTTAGTGTTTAGGGGGATTCTTTCATCATGGAATAATCCATCACTCCTTTCTTCGATCCGTAGTGATCCGTCTTCAATATAAGGTATGATATACCACCATTATTGAGGTTTCTTCGATCTGTTTCCTTCTATTTCTCCTTTCCATGTGATGGAATGTGATATCCATGTCTCTAATGGTGTTTCCCTGGTTTTTGGTTGTTATGGTTGTGTCACGAAGTCCTTGAGTGGATGTAGTTATTGTGGGAGAGGTGATCGTGATCCATTTATTTGATCTATTACCATGTGAAGAATGTTAAAAACCTTTTGAGGTAGAGGATTCATTTCTTATCTTTTTATTTATGTGAAATATTAGATATAGAATGATTTTTCCTCTTTGATCTTAATGAAATTGTCCTCATAATTATATGAAATAGATTATAGAATTGGTATCGATCGTATGTTTTTGTTTTATACTGTGATAACTATTTGGCTCTTGATTTTTTAGATAGTGTGATATCATTGTTTTTCTTGTTTAGAAAGTCATTCTTGATGGAAATTTGTAAATAATGTAAAGTCAGAATTAATTTTTTAATTTATTGGATAAAATATAACGAGGCATGTATAATGAATCTTGTTGTTGTTGTAATGTGATGATAATAAAATTGATAAAAGTAAGCATGATTGATTGAATTGGTTGATGAACCTGAAGCATGTTGATTCTTATTGATGAAAGTATTAAAGTCATGTTAAATTAATTGTTTAGTTAATTTGGTGATAGATTGTGATAAATTTTTTCTTAGGTTTCCCATAGTTGGAACCTATGAATAATGAATCGGTTAATTCAATAAGGAATAAGAACTAGTTGTATGATAAAGTTAATTCAATATAGGGAATGAGTTTATATATTTCTTGTAAAGGATGAGTGTCCATGGTTTAGATCTATGAGATCTTGTTGTGTGTGATGGTTGGATGCCTTGTTTTAGGGTTGAGAGGTTGTTTCTATGCTTGTTCCTGCTATTCATGATGTTATCTGTATATGAGACTTGTGGTTGTGGGGACAGGGAGGACTAGATTCCATGTGAGCCTAGGATGGGTGAGCCTGGAGAGTTGTTTTGGTATGTGGGGGAAATGAGGACTAGTGTTTTTGGAAGCAGTTGATGCCTAGAGTGGTGATATGCAAGAGTTTATGCATATGTGTGTTAGGGAGGACACCGGAGTTGATGGAATGGGTTGAATACGGTCTTTACTATTTATATTAAAATTGTATGCTTTTTGAACCTATTGTTTGTTTATATATTTTAATCTCCCCACTAATTGAGGAATATGGTCTCACTTACCCTCCTTCCAAAATAGGAGAAGGCGAATAGGGTATGCCACATGCTTTCTGTGTTTACATTCTTGAGGATGGATGGGTCTACGCTCCTACTATAGGTGGCAAAGACTTGATGGGTAGTTCATATGCTCACTGTGTTGAGCTCCTTGTGTTTGGTATCTTATGATGTTTTCTTAGAATAACTAAAAATATGTAAATATGGAAGTTTTAATGTTGTTAATAAATGAATAAATTTTTAACCCATGGGGTTGGATCTTGCTAGGATGCAATGCTGATGTTGTGACTTTGAGAATCCGTGGACTCAGTTTGGTTATTCCTAGAGGGAATGGATCTTGGTTTTAATGACAATTAATTGTAATTTCGAATTGATAATGGTTAATTAATGTTTAAATAATTAATTAACATAAAGTGAAACTGATAAAAAGGGATAAATATACTTAATATAGCTATTTAGATGGTTGTGTGATTATAGGCTATCTAGTCTCAGCAGTGGCATCCGGGAGTCCGAGAGACATTAGCTGCAATTGAGTATGAGACTAGGTGATTTATATATTGTGGTTGTTAGATATATTATATCCTATAATTTTGTGTTTCTATATGATACTCTAGCCTGTTATTTAGGGAAATTGACACCCCAGGGATTCTGAGCCCTGTGGGGGGGGGGGGGTGTTTTCCCCAACATTCTAGTGGGAGGATGGATGGATAGCTACCCCTTTGGACCTGATCTATTCTCTTGGTATTTTATTGTTCTAGTACACACAATGGTTAGTTTTCACTATATATCTATGTAGAGGGATGTAATGTCTTGTGGTTATTTCACACACATATATTCTAGATATATTTTCCTATGGACTACTATAGGTGTAATGTGTATTGGCTATTATGGCTTGAGGATCCTTACTCAGTGTGTGGGCTGTAATGGATTGAGGTAAAATACCAAATGTATGATACATTCTATGTGAGATGTGTTGGATCCTAGAATCTACCTAGTTACTTTTGGTTGTGTGGTTGTGGTGGTGAGTTGCACGAGGTGCATGTTGTGGTGCTTCTCCAAAGTTTCAGCGGGCAAGCCTTTTAGAGAGAGATGCTCAGGACGTGCGACGTTGGAGAAAAGTAGAGAACTTGTGGAAAATTGGTAGTGGGGTAAACATTAGATTCTTTATTATGTTATATACTCTTGTATGAAATACTTGGTGAGAGTATACATGGTCAGTCTGAGAACATAGTATACCTATTTAGGTTACAAGTTAGTTTCACTTGTAGTTCACTATTCTTTATTAGGCTTTATTTACTTTTTCATGAGATGATTTAATGAGAATCCTAATGAGTATACTGTTATACTGACCATATGTTATATAAAATATTTTCAGGTCACTTGAATTAGGTTGGATATCAGGTTGTCTAATACTAGCTTGTGTTTTTTGGATGGATTTGTTCGGGCTTCATGGTCGTTATCATTTACTTTCTTTTGGTACTTGTAGTTTCACTTTTTTAATTTTATTAGTCTTTGAATGACATTATGTATGTGTACTCGAGTGTAATTATCTATATTCTCCCATTTTTTGACCAGGAGGGGTACAATGTGGTGAGGGGGTCATGAAATTCCTTATCTTATTTTGTAATTCCACACCTTCCTTCTATGCTTTATTAATACACTCATAGATGGATAATTAAACATTCATATGAGAAATATAAGATATATCTCAATTATTAAAGATTTTAAGATCCTTATTCTAAAAAGCCATAAATATTATATCTCTTTAAATCTTCATGAATGAAAAAATAGTAGGGTCTTTCCGACTAAGAGCATCAACCACCTTGTTCAATTTCCCAGGGTGGTAATGTATTGACCTATCATAATATTTGATTAAATACAACCATACTATATAGTTAATAATAAACTATTTTTATGTAAATATATAATTAAATATTTTTTAATATATATATATATATCACACCTTTCACTATACTAATAATGCCTCTATATATTCAATGTGAAAATGACCGCTACTAGCTTGAAATCCCAAATCAGGTAAAATTTCTCATGAATTTTCAATTATAGATAGGAATAAAATATAACCATATCATTTTTCATAAGGATACTTCCTAGATACTTCTTTTATACATTAGAATACACCAAAAATCATTTTCCACTTTAGGGTAGTATAAGCACAGACACACTAACCAACCTTCTCTCCATTTGTTTGAAAGTATCCTCATTTTAATCTATTCACATGAACTTGGATAACTTCTAGGTCAACTTGGTTAGTGTATTTCATATACATGTGAAATTTATCACAAATCATCGGTTGTATCCTACCAACCCAAGAAAAATATAAATCTCAGTCCTTGTGGTTGGTCTGAGCCATTTTTTAGTAACTTTTATCTTTGAATGATCCACCATTATACCCTCACTAGAAATTATATGACATAATAATGAGATTTTTTTCGAAAAAAATTCAAAATTGGTAAATTTTACTTATAACTTATCCTTCCTTATGTTCTAGGTCAACTTGGTTAGTGTATTTCATAGCCATGTGAAATTTATCACAAAACATCGGTAGTATCCTACCAACCCAAGAAAAATATAAATCTCAGTCCTTGTGGTTGGTCTGAGCCATTTTTTAGTAACTTTTATCTTTGAATGATCTACCATTATACCCTCACTAGAAATTATATGACATAATAATGATATTTTTTTAAAAAAAAATTCACACTTGTTATATTTTACTTATAGATCATCCTTTTTTATGTTCTAGGTCAACTTGGTTAGTGTATTTCATATCCATGTGAAATTTATCACAAAACATCAGTAGTATCCTACCAACCCAATAAAAATATAAATCTCAGTCCTTGTGGTTGGTCTAAGCCATTTTTTAGCAACTTTTATCCTCGAATGATCCACCATTATACCTTCACTTGAAATTATATGACATAATAATGAGATTTTTTGTTGAAAAAAATTCACACTTGGTAAATTTTACTTATAGCTTATCCTTCCTTAGGGTCTACCACAATCCTCAAATATTCATAATTTTCTTCCTCACTCTTGGAATATATAACAATATATTTATAAAGACTACTAAAAATTGATCAAGGTAATCTATAAAGTCTATATTCATCAAATCCATGAATATAACATGATCATTGGAAATTCAAAATGGAATTATTATATATTCATAACGAATATTCCTCGTAATAAAGGACGTGTTGGCTACATCCTCTTTCTTGGCCCTTATATAATGATATAAAAATTAAAGATCAATCTTGGAAAAAATAATTATCTCCTCATAATTGATCAGAAAGATCATCGATACAGGATGTATGATACATGTTATTAATAGTGATATAGTCAATTCCCCCATAATACATAAAAAGATACATTGAATCATCTTATTGTTAACAAAAAGAACAGGTGAACCCCATGGGGAATCACTTGGCCAAATGAATCCCTTATCAAGATTATCCTAGAGTTTCTTATTTAATTTCCACAACTCAATTGGGTCCATTATAAATAAATTTGTTGAAATAGGTGTAGCACTATGTATGAGTTCCATTGAAAACTCAACTTTACGATTTAGTGGAAGAATAAGAAATTCATTAGGAGATACATCAAAATATTCATAAATAATAGGAAAATTTTCAATGTTGAGTTTCTCCCCAACCAATCGAGATATATATGCCTCGTGAATAGGTTTTAAAACCCATATGACTTAAGTAATTTCTATTGGGAGTTTAGGTTCATCCTCATACTAATAGATGATCGTTGGTTGATTTTGAATATCAAATATAAATTCCCTTGATAATTGATGTGGTCTCTATATTGAGAGATCCAATACATGCCCCAAATTTTCTCAAATTCATCTAGAGTAAGAATAACAAGATTAGTAGGAAGTACATTTTGAAACATTATATCCGAGAGGAGTTATATACTTGATATGAGATCATTTCACTATTATGTGTTTTCATTTCCAACTCAATATCTAATTATTGAGGTGGTGATGTGATACCCTTAGAAAAAAATTTAGATACAGAAGAGTGGGTAAAACCTAAATCAAATAAAATATTTTTACTTCCAGAGTGGATGATAAGTGAAACTTTAATCATATCACTAGTAACTTTGATTTTGGATGTAGTGATTACATAAGTTTGAGATTTTACCCATTTCTTCTTCTATGGCATGTTCCCTTGATGTTTGTTTAATCAGTTGGCATACTTCTCCATCTCTTTATAGTGAAAACGCTATAATTTGATGGCTTCTCCATTAACCTTGCATTTTTGATCATGATGACCTTTCTATGTACACTTGAAGAAAATTCATGTTCCCTTAAATCATATACCGAAGTGTTTCCTTCTGCAAGTATCACATGTTGTAAATTCACCCTTCTATTCTCCCTCTTATCAATTGTTTCTTTATGAAGTGCTCAACCACTCTCTTCTTATCTTACTTTACCCCAAAGTCATAAGACATGGAAAAATATTTCTCCATCTTTATAGAATATGAACCATATCCTCATATGATGATAATGTTATGGAGAAGACAAAACTTAGAAGGGTTGGATTTATCCCATCAATGAAATGTTCAATATTACTCTCTGAATTATGTATATAGTAAAAAAAATACCTTTCTAACCTTGTAAATTTAGATTTATAATTAGCAACAGTTTTATCTTCCTTTTATATTATACTTAAGAATTTTCGCTTCCTATGCACTTGTTGTTAATGATGAAAATATTTTTCAAATAAAATTACCTTAAAATCCTTCCAATCCATGATCATTATTTATATGAATCCTTAGTGTTTTGAATCAATGGCCATCATTAATTATAATTCCCCATGAGATGAAAAACTGCCAAGGAAACCTTCTCCCTTTCATTACTCCCCAAAGTGAGAATATATTTTTTAAAGAAATTATCAATTTTGTAGCTACTTATTTATTTTTAATTCCATTGATTTATATATGTTGTTGTTGCATGAAATTATCTAACATTATTACACCACATTTTGGATTAGAAGGTTGATCCATATGGGCAAGGTTATTGGTCAAAACCTGCTTCAAGTTCCCTAATATAGTTATAATTTGTTAAACTCTATCCCCAAATATTGCTTCATTATCTTTCATAGGAGGGTAATTCCTAGATAGATTACATTAATTGATACAATTTACATTAATTATATTGGGTACCATCTCTAAATAATATAACACATTTGATTGGATAATAACATCACAAATCATAATGTATAATTCTTAAATTGGTGAAAAATTTACATAAAAAAAAATTTATTCATAGATAATCTCATAATCATAATATTAATATCATTGGGAACATCTTCAAATAATATAAATATCATCAAATATTTCATAATGGTTTTAAAGTGCATGTGAATCAACCAAACAATATTTACCCAGGTGTGTCTATCTTGGTGTGCAGTTATAGGCCCACTCATCATTCACTGGTGATGATCATATAAATACCCAATATGCCACTCTTATAGTTTTTAAACATAGGTTCATCTATACCACAACTACATATACCTTCCAATATCTAGACATGGATTTATTTTCATGGAAACCACACATTCTCTACCTTACCAAATTCCCCTGATATTATCCTATACTTGAACTTATCCCTAGAGTCAGTCATATGATTATGTTCTCTAATATTTTATTTTTATAAATCTAGTTCCCAAGGTTTATACTAAACGTTTCTCTAATACCAACCATAAAAAATCCAACCATAGTATCCTAGAGAATATGGTTACATTGAAACATTTGAACAAGATACAATTGACCGCATCTTGAGGGATCAATTAGTTTATTAGTCATGAAAAAATAGATACATACTTGATTCTCAAATTATATTTGAAAACAAAATATAAAATATAGTATTTTTCTTTATAGGATTATTATTAACACTATTATATCCTTTCATATCCATCTTATTACACTTCCTGGTATCTTGGGGAAAGGAAACAAAATAAACTTTTCAACTCATATGCCTTGCTGGGGAATCCATAATGTAGAATATATCATATAATAAATAAGGAATGAATAATATAGTAGGAATAAATGATGATAAAGAAATTCCATATAAATAATCACATGATCTTGAAACTTATCAATGGATTAAATAACTATTCAAATAATAATATAAATATCAATAACTGATTTTATAATGATGTAATGCAAAATGTCAGATATATTAAACTTACGAGTGAGGCCTTATGCTAAGATATATTACATAAATGGGTGAGGGCTTGGAAAAATACTCTAATAATTTTATTTCATGAGACCTACTGATTCATCTAGGGGCTATGTAATTTCTAGCCCCACCTAACACTTAATTATTCCAATTAATTCATCATATGATTAAACAATAAAATATAGCTAACATTTCTTAGTAATCAATAATTGTCCATATTGGAACAATTAGCATAAAAAATTCAATAATTTCCCTAAAAAATGATCATAATCCACATATAGAAATATATTGGATGGTATCATTATAGTATATCCTCAATAATATATAATATTAATTAAAGTATGTTGACATAGATGAAAAAACTTTTAAAAGATCACTAGAAAATTTAATATAGGAAATAACATTTCCATTTTTAAATCACTTAACTAAAATATAAATATTTTAAAAATATTATAAAATATATTTTTCTTCAAAAATAATCATGGAAAATTTTAAATTATACTTTAAAGCACAAATTATTCATGGAAGAGATAAAATCTGTTCATGTGGTTTATGTTAAAATAAATATTCTACTCACACTTTTGGAAAAAAGTATCATGTTTTGAAAATGACAAGAAAATTACTTTAAAATTTTTAATAGAAAGTAAAACATGGGTGAGAATGAATTTAATCAATCATTTAAGAATAGTAAAAAAATACTTGAAAAGATTTTAAAGAAAATATAGACATGGAAGAAAAATATTCCTGACCGAATAGAAAACATTGTGGGTTTTCCTTTAAAAACTTATTTTAGTATCTTGAGTACTTAAAGAGAGGAAAATTAAAGAAAAAATTGTAGTTTAGAGATTTTATTAAAGGATAAGAAAATAGATCAGTTTTAAGATATTATGATCATATAATTTACCCAATATATATTTATATATAAATAATCCTTAATAATAATGAGATTTTGAAATAAACCCTTACCTCAGATCCAAATTTCTTTGTAAGTGCTTATAGATTCTTGTATAATAAATATGAATTTATTATAATTATATATATAAAAAATATCCATAATTTTAATATCATATATGATCCAATTATAAAATTTCAAGACCATTTTATTAATAAATATTTATTAATTTCATCATCCCTAAGTGTTAATTATTTCAATTTTCATGTAAGTTTCGGCACTTTAGTTTCAATACATGAAAAATGATCATTATTAAAAAATTTATATAATTTTAATAATGATAAAAATATGATATATACTCATTTTATACATATTTAGAATCATCCTTGAAAGGCATACATGAAAAAAGAATCACATTGCTTTGTGGAGGTGGTAGTCCATACATACTCATGAGCGACAATATCATTTTTAAATAGTGTAACGGTAAGAAGATAAATGATATATTATATTTAAAGGAACAAAATTATGTCATAATCATATATATATATTAATTATTTTTATATTTATAACCATCAAAGTGATGTTGGTTTTGAAAATTGAATTTCACTTATTCGTGGCGACGATAAGCTGTGTGTATGCACAAGTGAGGTTTTTTCTTTTTTTTTAGGATTGGAAATAGGTGTAAAATGGTTTTTACATAATCATAAAAACATATAAATATATTGAAGTCACATGATTCATTATTTTAGGATGGTCACAACAGATTTTGTAATAAGGAGAAGGAGAAATAAATTTAAGATTAAGTTAAAATGATTACTTATTTTTCGGTGAACTTCATTTAAATATATTATTAAGGATCCTTGTAATAGTCTTTTAAGAATACCATAAACTCTAATTTATTTATAGGGATGTTTATAATATATTTTTTAAAGATTTGTTCTAACTATGTGGCTCAAGGTGGTGTAAAGATGAGAGAGGAGGGGTGTCATTTTATAATAGGGGGAGGGACACACCAATTTTTTTTAAAGAATTAAAATATTATTAAGTTATATTCCTATAAAATTGACCGATAAATATTTAAATTTAGAGAATAAGGTGAAAATTATTGAAATAAATTCTTATAATAATAATTAATATGAAAAATTGTGTCCTTATCACTTAGTTTTAACCTTACTTTACTCGTTTACCCTTTTTACTAAGCTAGTAATATTTTTATCATAGTTACTATCCATAATGCCCAAAAACAAAATTTTCCTCATTAATATATTTTCAAATTATCATTTAAAATATTTAATATATTTTTAAATATTTAATATCTATAAATGACATAAACTATCTTAATATAAAAACTCAAAATTCAACGACACAATATTTTTTGAAAAATGAATTTTTAATACTAAAAGTATTTTTAAACCAACATCTAGTATAATATTGTTAAAAAAGATATAAATTGAATTATTTCTAAAAAAATAAACTAATGAAATTTTAAAATCAATAAAAATAAAAATGAGTATTTAAAAATACTAGAATAGAAAATATGGGTTTCTTTAAAAAATGTAATTTTAATTATTGACCCCAAAATAAATTCTTTTAAGAAAATTTAAAAAATTTAACCCTAATATAATTTTAATATAATAATTTAAAAAATTATATCCTTTTTAAAAAAATTAAATTTCTATAAGTGGAATAAATAAATTATAATATCTGCACAAAAAATGTAATCAAATATATTTTTGAAGAAAACATATTTTTGAAGCATAAAATGACTTTACCGAAAATTGAGAACTTATTTATTATGAATTAATCAATAAATTTTAATTTAAATTAAAATTTAATTTTTTTCTTAATGTGTTAAATCATATTCATACCCTCTAATCCAATGTTTAGGTTATAAATGTATACTATATCATAGTTCATTTAAACTTGAGGTTACAAATAAATAAAGATGTAAAAGAAATAAAATTTATTTAAATAGAAAAAATCATAAAATCTCAGGGAGTTACATAAAAATTGGGTTATAATTAGATAATAAACCATAAACTTTAGGATTTTGTAGGATTATAGCTGAGTGAATCCATATGATAGATTTAGGATAAGGAGTTTTCCACTCAACTATGTTAGAGTCATATGTGATATGATTGACATGATTTTCTATAAGATATTGTCATAGATTATTTACATGATTAACGAGTGAAATTCATGATCGAATATGTATATTGTACCACCAAAGGTAATTATGTATGGGTTCATCATTTTATTAGGAGTACTTTATTTAAAATTACTTGATGAAAAGATATAAAACATGATACTCACCCATTGATATGTCTTTGTTATAGATTATGGAATTCATCATGATTATAATTTTGGGATCTCTTATTGGTGTGTAATATAAATTAATTATATATTTATATCTATTTTTGAGAAGTTATCTAAAAGAAAATAATTCTAATAATTCAGATACAAATGTAATAGATGTCAATTTCACTAATTCTGACTCAGGGGTATTGGATACAGGGTATGCATCACACATTTGTGATGATAAAAATCGACTCAGAGATAATAAATAATTGAATTTAAATTAGATATACATTTTAGAAATAGGGAAATATTTTCTAAATTGGATGTTGAAACTTATGATCTAATTCTATATAGTGAATTAGTTTAAGAATTTGAGAATTTTTCTTTTGTTCTTACCATAAATAGAAATTTGATCTCTGCATCCTATTTGGATAATATGGGATTTCCATTCATTATTAAGAATGAAATTTTGTATATGTATATAAAATAAATTTTATATGGAATTGGAAATATAGTTAATAGTCTATATTTTCTGTGCATGAATAATCTAATCTATACCATTCGGAATAATAAGATCTAAGTTGATTTTACCCCTACCTTCCTTTAGCATCATTGCCTTGGAAAAATAAATTAGAAATACATTAAGTGACTCTATAGAGATTTATTATTGAATAATTTTATTACGAAATTATTCAAAAAAAAGAATATTTTTTATTAGAAAAAATTTCCAATGAAAATTTTAGTGGAAAAGGTGAAAGGGATAGTCGACTATTGGATCTAACACATAGTGACATATATGGACCAATGAGTACTCAAACCAGTGGTTGTCATAGGTAATTTATAACCTTAACTTATTCATTTAGTTAGTTTGGTGATGCGCTTCTGATGAGGCACAAGTTTGAAACTTTTAAAAAGATTAGAGTTTCAAAATGAAGTAAAAAAAATTGCCGAGAAAAAGTAATAAAATTCTCTAATTAGATTAGAGTGGTGAATAATTAAGCTAGGAATTCACTGGTCATCTTAAATATTTTGGAATTTTTTCATAATTCACTCTCCCTAAAACACCATAATTGAATGGTGTGTCTAAGGTTAGGAATTATACTATGGATGAAATGATTCAATCGAGGGTTATTTGGTGTGAAATTATTATTTTATTCTAAGGATATGATCTAGAAATTATCTAATTATTATTTAATTTTGTTCCATATAAGGAAGTAATAAATAAACTATATGTGAAATGTTATGAGAAATTTCTTAATATATATTTTATATAGATTTTGGGTTGTGATATATATTTGTAATGTTTGGATTTTGATAAACATGGAACTAAATTAGTGAAATGTGTTTTTAATAGTTTTAACAAAGATATTACAGGATGTTACTTTCATAAGCATACTTGAAATAAAATGTTTGTGACCCAACGTGGATTTTATTTCCTTTATAAGTACCACATTAATCAAGGAGTTAGTGGGAGGAAATTTGAACATCAGAATTTCATGTCCAATAATGAGAAAGTCTTCTGAGGATGGAAATTGAGATGATTACATAAATAATTATGGAAGGAAAAATGAATCAGGTTACACAAGAATCTCTAAGGTTTGGTAGGATTTGTTAAGAGACTAATATATGTGGATTTACTATGGAAAATTATAATTAAGTAATTTTTATAGATGATAAAACTACTACACATTGAAGAAATACTGATATATTTGATTATGATAAATGGTTAAATTCCAAGAATTCTAAGATGAACTCTATTTACACTAACCAAGTTAGGAACTTGGTGGATACACCCGAAGGGATGAAATCCATAGTATGCAAGTGGGTTTTATAAAATATAACTAACATGGATATTAGAGTGTCTACCTATAAATCTATCTTGGTAGAAAAGGGTTATACAAAACTATATTATTGACTGTGGAGAAACCTTTTCTCTAGTTGTGATGATAAATTCAATTTAGATATTTCTAGAAATATATACTCATTATGATTATGATATATATAAAATGGATATAGAAACGATTTTCATGAATGAGAATTTAGTGGAAGAAATGTACATAACATTTACTAAAGGTTTTTATGTACCAAATGAATCTTCTAAGGTATTTAAGTTACAATGGTACATTTATGGACTGAGTCATGATTCTTGGTGCTGGAATATCCAGTTTTATGACACAATAAAAGAGCTTGGTTTCATCAATAATGTATATTATTATTGTGTATATAAGTTGGTTAGTGGGAGTGTTGTGGTATTTCTAATATTTTATGTGGATTTAAAACTCATTAGATTAAATGATATCCAAAATTTATATTTGGAAAAGGAGTTATTGAGAAAATGATACTCAGTGAAATACATGGGTAAACTATCCTATACACTGGATATGAATATCCATAGAGATAGATTGAATTAGTCTCTTGAACTGAGTCAAAACATATATATTGGTAAAATTTTAAATTATTTTATCATAAAGGACTTTAATAAGTGCTATTTACTAGTGTTTCATGGCACAAAACTTTGGATGATTTGGTATCTTTATAAGGAATTAAAAAGGATGGATATAATTCCATATGCATTCTCCATAGGATCTGTCATGTATTACATGTTATATACTTGAATTGGTTTCACTTATGGTTTGAGAATAATAGGTATATTCTAATACAATCTTGGTGAGAGTCACTAGATTAATATTAAAAATATATATCAGTACATAATAATAAGTAAGTATATATTCTAGGACTTTATAGGAGAAGATGATCTCATTATAAGGGGTTACACAGAATCATGCTTCCAATTTGAAAATTTTGATATAATATCTCAATTTCGATTTATGTTTTCCCTAAATAGTGGATATATCCAAAAGAAGAGTTTATAAATAGCCAACATAGTAGAATCAACAAAAATGGAAGAGTATATAGTTTCATTATATATTATGAATGAAGCTCTTTAGATCAAGAAGTTCATCACTGAAATTTGAATTGAGGAAATAAATTCAAACTTATTGTGAAAAAATAGAGTTATTTCACAATCTAAAGAATCTATATCTCACCAAAATACCAAAGACATCCTTCATATATACCATATAATTCGAGATATATTTGAGAGGGGTGATGAAAATATTTAGTTAGTGGATATAGATGAAAATGTAGAATCAAATTTTACAAATCCATTAGAAAAGAAAAATAATTATGGTCATATTGAATCTCTTGGAATTTTATACATGGGAGATTAAATGTAATGGTTTTGAAATGTATTAAGGTTTTATAATAAAGGTAATATTAACTTATCATCCATTCACGTGTGTTGCATCTATATTAAATGAATAGTGGAATGATAATGTCCCCTTAATGTATGAAATTGAGTTTTCCCGAATTGATGATCATTACAAAGAATTAAGGGATGTGATGATATGTAAATATTAACATGAATAGAATCTTGTAATTGATATAAGGAGTTGTATATGAAAAAAAGAATAGACTCATGAGATAAAAAGTTGAGACTTATTATCTCGACTGACATGATAAATTATATCACATGAAATATCATATGTTCATTGATATAATTAGGGGTGTATACTTATTACAAGTACCCATTACCTATGGTTGGTGAGATACTGAGCATAAGAACCTTTATAATTTTATACCTTTATTATTAAAACCTTAAGGAATAATTAATAAAAGGGATGTTGGGTATGTTGTTTATCATATTATTGGTTGGAGCTTAACCAAGATGATATTTCTACACTTATATAACAAGAAAAGAAATATGGACCCTTGATTGAATTAGACTGAGTAAATTCATGGACATACTTATTTTAGTGGTATGTTATGTCTTAATCTACTTGGTTGAATAACATGAGATGTATTCATTCAGAATGACCAGTCTATTTTAGAGAATCATGAATATATGAGAAGACCTATACTAGATTTCCATGTTCCATGTCTAGTGGTTACTCGAGTCCATGGAAAAATAGATTATATAAACATACATATGATGTATGAGATAAATCTTATGGTGTCCATGTTTATATAAACATATGAGTGTGTTTAATCGATATCACACCAAACTCCTTTTGAAGCTCGAGTATCATTGAAATTTTTATAGAGGTTTCTATTTTCTTACATCACTTATAGAAAGAATTCCTATATTTTTTTCCAATGATAGAAATTCCCATAGTGTCACACTATTAGGCCTTTTAATAAGTATCAAACATTGGACAATTTTTTTTTTTTCAAAAAATGAGTAGGTTTTGATAATCATTATTTAACGGAGTTTACATAGATTCATAAAGAGTTGTGTTTTTTATAAATTCCTTATTGTATTTTAGTTCAAGTGATACATTTATTGATATGCACTAAATAGTTCAAAAATATTATATGATTAACCTATATTATAATCCTAGATATTCACGTGATTCATATCATAGGCTATGATATACCAATATCATATTAGGCATGAAGATTCCTTGATTGTATGGTATTAATTACTTATGATGAGGGAAATTGGGTGCATAGAGTACTGGATCATCTTAAAAACAGGTTTCTTTGATATTTAATCATTAATATGTTTCATTTATGGTATAGTAAACCTGTTATAATCATTTTTAATGTTCAAATAATTATATTATGAAAAATGAATACATTATGAGTAACACATATCATTTGCCAATTATTGGTAGCCAATGATTTAATTACTTCATTAAGTGAAGGAAGCCTATATAAAGGGATTGGATCTCTTCTAATTGGGGTGTGGTGGATTTTATCCAAAATATATATCTTAGTTCTAGATTGGATATCATTTTTATTTAGAGGAGAAGGTTCTGGAAAACCGTCGGAGTTCCTAGGGGTCCTCTCATGTCTTATGATGATTTTAGTGGGTAGTGTACTACTAGTGGAAGTGAGAGTCCATAAATTGTATCTTGGTGATCACCCTCAAATATACTCCATCAAGATGGAGTTTTCTGAAATAAAGTTATACCTATTTTACATTCACATTCTTCATTATCATTTTGAATCAAGGATGATAGATACAACTATATATTGGGTTTCTTCTAATGTTATGGACATGTGATGATCTTAAAATGGTGATCAGAATATATTGTCAAGTTATCCAAGGTTTATGATATTTATGTTGGGTTGTTATGATATGCTAAGATCAGTATGAGAAATATAACTTGTACAAATATACAATTAATTACTCATGGGGTAAAAGTTGGTGAACTTGATTTCAGATTGAATTTCTTAGAGTACATTATTATAATTATGCACTAAAATCTGGACCATGATGTGGTGGTTTATACCACATCATGGTCCATTATTTTGTGCACCGTAACATGTTGTGAGACACTATGCTATGGTAACTATGAATATAATTATCACATTTTTTGATAACATACTGGATGCTTTGATCTTATATACCAAACACCACTATAATAATTAATTTATCATATGATGATGACATATAGAAGTTCTAATTCCTTATATTATTTTTGAAGTGTTTAACAATCAAAGTGACTATTTTACTGAATGTTCCAAGTAGTGAAACATAAGGAATATTTATGAAACATTCCAATTATTATCTGTCAAATGCTTGGGTTATTAGAGGACTATATAAATCAATTCATTATTCATGAAATTAGTTTCATTTAAATGTGAATAGACACTATAAGAACTCCTCAAAACTAATCACATTAAGGCTCTCATTATTTTTATAATTTAATCAATGGTTCTAGAAACCTATGGATAAATGGAGGCACCCTATTAGTGTTGAGAGATTTCCATAACCGATGGACACAATAGGTGGGAGGAACCCATCACTTTCTCAAGATTTATGGGTGCTTAACAAGTTTAACTAGGGTGTAATTAACCAAAGTCAATATTTTCTTGGCCTAAAATGATAAATCCATTTAGGCCCATATTAAATATAGGCTAAAACGTTATCCTGGTTTACCTGAGAACTAGAATGGAAAGGCCTATAGGCAATTCTACATTATTTTTTTAATTGAAAACACCAAAATTTTATGCATATCAGTCATTATTCACACAAAATAATACAAGACATGTGTAAAAAAATAAAACTAAATATACTGTGAATATCTAGTTTTGAATTTTTTTAATCAAATTAACCCCATATTATAAAACTATCCATAAATAAATCAATTTTATAAATTGTTTTAAAATTTAATATTATAATAGTTTTCGGTTTCAGTATAAGTTTCAAAATGTTTCTATATTCAATACATATCTCATTAATAATAGAATTTAATTAACATAGATGATGTATCATCATAGCAGTAATTTTAAATAAAATAATTCATATTAAAAAATGATCAAAATCATAAGAGTTCAAATAATAATCAAGAACAAATACAAAATAAAAATAATAATGCACAAGCCAAAATTGAATATAATGAAAAATGAAGTAAGTTAGGGTTTGATAATAGTTTAAAAATAATACGGTTGAAACAAATATGTCTAACCCAAACCAGATGAGATGAAGGAGGAAGATGGAGAACTGGTGATAATGTTTTTCTTTTTATATATTCTACTATTACTATAGATGGGATTGTTCAACATTGTTAAATCCCTAATAATAATGATAGATTGATTATGTGAGAGGTTTGATTGGGAAATATTTGGCAGATGGGATAATTTTTTTATTTAATTAAATGGGTGTAAGGTTTTATTATTTAGGGATATAGATGGGGTGAGTTCTAGATGAAATGGCGCTATAGTGGTATAAATACCAAAAGTAGCTAATCAAATGACACTTTGGTTTTTTCTTTTTCCCCACTTCCACACCCCTCCATTTCTTATTATATACCAAAATAGTGCAGACCATGGAGAAGCTCCATGGCCCCCAAAATTTTTTATCAAAAGAATGTAACAATTAAACATAAGAGATTCAGGGTAAGAGTGTTCAAAAACACCCCCAGATAAGACATACAATCTCACCCTTTATTTCTACCACCCCGTCCACAAAAACCATCGGGACCTCTTGGGTGCCATCCCCTTCACCATTGTTTTGTGTTCTTCCACACACCACCATGATCATCAATATCCACCAGATCATCAAAAATATGATTTGTAAGTTGATCATAAACAAATTTAGCACTATCAACACCATTTACTTTAACATCATCACCAAGTATCCTCTTATCCAGAACTTCCTTAGACGAGGGTTGCCTTGTTTTCATGCTATCAACCTACTCGAAGTCAGAATCATTAGTCACTGGTGGTGGTAAATAATTTTTACCTTTCCTTTCTCAATATACCTATATAACTCATCAAAATATGGAGATTTCAAGGACTCCATCATAGTAAAAAATCGTGCTTCACAACACCAATACTAGATGAACCCGCATGAGAGGGTGTTTGCAAGGGAATTGAAATTTTAGTTTCAACTTCATGTATAGAAAGAACATGCTCTTCAGAAGTAGAGGCAACCATAACCTACTTATTATTAATGGAAACCACTGTGGCATCATAATCAGGAGAAACCATCACACCAAGAGAATTAACATTAGTAATAGTGGCCTACATAGGCCGCCCGATATTATCAGTAGACCAAGGAGTGGGAAAATGTTTCTGAGAAGCATTCCATGTAACATGGGATTTAGCATCAACCTGCAATTTAACATAGGATTATCCCAAATATTCTTGGGAAGATGTAAGAACAAGTACAAAAGAAACATTCTTCATAGAACTAGAACTAGGAACATGTGAAAGAGAAGTTACATACACCTAACAAGGGACATCCTTCTCAGAACCATCAAAAACAGCTTGTGTAGGCCTCAGAGACTGATGCCTAGCCACAAGAGTAGGGAATCAGTTAACTGGAAAAAATTCCAATTTCTCTTTTGACATGAATTGTTCTTCCAATAACATCACAATATCATCATATTAACCATCATGACTATCAACATCACCCCATTTATAAATAATCTCTCACTGAATCATATGAGTAACAGACACTAGGGGTTGATCACTCAGCTCACCCCCACAATCAGCCACATCACCATGGTTACCCTTAGGTCTATTACCAACAACGACATTATCAAATGATAAAGATCCTTTATTTAGTGATCCAACATTAGTAAGTATCATTTACACCTTAGAAGGTGGAGAAACCCCCTTCACAATGTTAGAATTTCCCATTTGCACATTCTTATAAGGATCACCAACACATGGAACTTTAATCTTACACTTATTGACAATATTTCCATGTTTTTTACAATTAAAACACTGCATTCCCCTAAAAATTATCCTTAAAATGTACAATGGTTGAGTAGTTAATACAAAAATTAGGTACATGTTCGAATTCAATGTCAAGTTTGAAAATTTCACTATAAATCATGTAGACGGTCCCAACAAGACATAGGAAGATCTCAAATTCAACAAACTTATGATAAAAGTGACAATATTTGACTAATAAATTTTACTTATAAATCTTAATAGGAGTTAAAATGGCCAAATCAATATCCCAAAGTATGATTGGGTTCCAAAAAACCCAATTAAAACCCTTGAAACGAATCCAAGATTGGAAAATAGTGTGTTTAGCATGTAAAGGATCAAACTAGGGGTCTCAATTCTAAAAACTCAGGACCCCCCAGTTTGATGTTGACAAACCCAAAAATTGAAGATTTCAGTTTCATTTCATTAAAAAAAAGTAAGATGAAAAAAATTCATATCGAGAGAAACAATATGCCAATTATCGAATCCCCAGATCCAAAGAAGGTGTTTCTTCAGATCCTAAAGCTTCTAAACATTTTCCTATACACTAAGATGAGAAATAATCGAGTGTTTAAATATTTATTTATAAAGATAGATTGATAATTAAATTTAATAGATATATATATATATATATATAAATTCATATTTATATATATATATATGTATATGTATATGTATATATATTTATAATTACATTTATTTAAAATTGTAAATATATATTTTTATAAATAAATTTATATTTTTAAAATTATAAATATTTATTTATAAAGATATATTTATAATTATTTTTATTATTTATATATATATTTATATATATAAAATTAATATTTATAAATATATATTTATAAAAGGAATGATACGAACCATTGATAAGATCCATGGCCCTTGGAAATTATTTTTGAAAGGAAATTACACAAGGAAAAATGGGAGGGGTTGTAATATTAATGCATGGAACAATCAAAGCCATAAAAAATGTCAATCAAAAGTCACATTATTTTATGTCTTCCACCCTTTTCTTGGGATCCAACTTAACCACTCGGGTGTTTACCTTTATTCCACTTCTTAGGGTCCTTCCAAGTGTCATCTTGATCCTCAATGATTGAATCCTCCTATTTATGAGTCTTAATGTTATAACTTTTTAATTTTACTTCAACTCAAAGAGAAACATGGGAATTTCAAAATTCATTACAAAAAACTTCATTTCTATTAGATCAATTTAAAAGGAAAATCATGATAAGTGAGTAATACCTTACCTTCATTTAAGCCTGACTCAATGGAGACTCACCCTTTTCTTTACCATCCTCTGCCCTAATGCCATCATCATCACTTTCACCAGAATTAAATTCCTTCTAGAGAAGCTTATCCACATGCTCATAATTCACCAACTCATGATCCTATTTGTTAAATGTCATGGTAGGGATTGCTTCATTTCCCCATGTCCCCTGTCCCTGATCATGGTGCACAACATCCATATGAGAAATGTTTCAATCCACTATTGGTTTAGTATTAGGTGAATTTCCAAGTGATATAGCCTTCTTGTGAGTTACCAGTTGGAAACCTTTACGGTCAAAAGATATTTTTCCCTTTAGTGACTCCTAACTGATTGTTCAACCAAGTTGGGTCACTTTTCATTACTGGTTGAGGACCAGTCTTCATCAATTCTGAAGAGAAATTTTCCTCTAGATTATTTTTTTCTTTTATTTTTTTCATAGGTAAATATTTCTCCTTTTGTATTTCATAATCCACTTATCCATGAACGTAAATATCAAAATCAATTTGATAATCAAAGAAAATAGAATTTTTAAACATACACCCATCATTCCAATATAGAACATCTATATTATACATGGAATTAGGTGTCAAAACCAATTAATATTCTACACACTATTCCCACAACATCTTTTTACATGAGGGATGCTTCTCACCATCCACACTTGTAGGTTGTATATTTTCCTCCTTGGTCTTTCATGCTATAATTTCATCCTCTGTATGCTTCTTAACAAGAGAATAAGATTGATTATGCGTGGGTGTAGAAACCCCTTCCCTCTAGAATCCATATAGGAATGAAAATACTCCCTATGGTCATGATTCTTTGAAAGAGTTCCATCCCTAGTAATATTAATATTATGATGGAAACCATGGGAAACCCTGCAATTATGGGTCCTACCCAGATTATCCCCATGAGGATCAATGGATTTTTACCTTTTTAAATTCTTGAAACATTGATTCACATCATGGACTCTAGTATAATAGAAGAATCATATCACTTTCCTACTAGAATTTATCCCATCATGTCCAATCATTCTATAGCCTGAACAGAAATAAGGTACTTTTTAATACTCGGTCTATGACAACACTGCTTTTATTTCACACTTAAACATGAATTATTACATAAAATTCACTTGATACAACATAGAAGATCTGGAGGTCTAGTGTCATTGGGTATTAGAATCATTACATAACAACTTAAAACATAAAACAAAACATCTTATTGAATACTTCCTTTTCATGACCACTACATTCCCTCGTACTTAGCATTGCATTGGATAACCTGAGGACATGTATAAGAAAATGGTGAGATATAATGCCCCGTAAGGAAATAAATAAGGAATAACATGAGAAATAAAATACATGTTAGAAAATATGAATATAAATGGAACACAAGAGAAACATTAACATAAAGTCATGATAAAGCATGATAATCATAACAAGGAGATGTGGCAACAACACTTAACATGGAATTAGAATGAGCCAAGGCTCATACCACATAGAGCATGAGTAAATCCTAATTTCACATGAATCATGAGTAAACCCTCATTTAAATTGAATTAGAATGATTCAATACTCATTTCACATGACTTATCATGATACTATACTTTACCCAATGCATTGGAGCACTACCAGGGCGCACCCTTCTTAAACATTTCATTTCATGCATAAGTGTGCCACATGGATCATAATACATGGATTCATTAAACATCATCATTTATTACACGATAAAGGAATGTGGAATTAATACATGAAACACTATAATCAATAAGTAAATGTGCATAAAATTGAATACCCTTGATAGAGAAATGGGCATGGTATTCACTTCACAATGACTTTGGCTTGGAAAAATGTGGTGCAATTTGGGCAGCATAACGGTGTGACATAAGAATTTGTAAAAATGGTTGATGAGAGAGAAAAGGGTGTCCCATTATATATACATGAAATGGATATTAAGGGGGTAATATAGATACATGTCCCAACAATTTTAATGGAATTTATATTCATGATACCAAATAATTTCTTTAATATAAATGAGGAGATAGAAATTCCTTTCTGAATTTTGGCATAGTAACAGGTGTACATGGAAGGCGTTTTATGAGAGAGAAAGAGGTATAAAACCATTAAAACCTAAATATTTAAGTATGAGGGAGGTGGAAAACCATACCTAATCATTTATAATTTAAATTAAAATGGCATAACAACTTAAAGAAAATTGGACAAAAATGAGAATGGAGGAAAACCCTTACTTGGAAGTGTACTTCCAAAGGCTTGGGAGAGGCTTGAGAGAGGCTTCTTGGGAGCTTGGGGTGCCTTGGGAGGATTATAGAGAGAGGAGGGTAGAGGTTGGACGAACTCCAAAGGATTTTAGTGAAGAGGAAGTGGGATCTTTGGTGGGTTTATATAAGAAATGAGAGGGAATTATTTATTATTTAGGTTTGGGTCACCACACATTAAACTAACCAATAACGCAAACCAGCCCATGATTTTGGCCCATAATTTTCTCCAAAGGGGAGTGTAAATAAATATTTTATAAGGAAAATGGTCTAAATCTTAAAATAATAGGTTTTCTTACATGGAGGTGATTCACACTCTCAATGAAAAGAATTTAAAAAGATAAAATGTTTTATAAGTCAGGGAGGGTCCACTAAAGCATCACAAAATTAATCAAAAAAATATAAAATCACATTATTTTAAGGATAAAACATATCTTTTACTATAATATCATTTATATTATTTTATTACATCACTATTGGGTCATTATGATTTCATAAAACACATTATATAATTACACAGTATTTAAATTTTATCCAAAAATTTGACTATCTCAGAAAATTATGAAAAATTCACCATTGGATAATTTAGACATCCTGATTAAAAAAAATAATATTCATTTTATCTAAATAATTTTCTAAATATGTGAATTTTCACTTTTAAAATAAAAACTGACATTTATAAAAAAATCATGGGTTTTGACAAAAACAACTTTGAAACCTTAATAAAAATTATAATTGCATTCATAAAATTATACGATCATTTATTTTTAATAAAAATTAATTTAATAACAATAATAATAAGATTTTATTAAAATAATATTTAATTCAAAAATCATTTAATTCATCAAAATATATTTCTTAGTTGAATATTTACTAAAAATATGATTTGTGCTTCAAAAACTATTTACAAAGAAACAATAATAAAATGAAAGTATATTGTTTATTATATTGAAAAATAAATTCCATAATCATAGTGCTAGGGTATTGTTATATAAATCCTTAAAACACCCTCATAAGACCTTAGGGTAAGGTGCGCGATGGTGGAAGACTCTTGGGGTGGCTCAGATAACATTGCTCTGGTGGTAATCTCTATCAACTTCCACTTCTCTCATAGACGATCCTACTAGAGCATAACATATTCAAGGTCATCTTGGGCTTGGTCAAGAGAGAAGCCCAAAGATGCCACCTCCTTTCTGAGCTCTGACAAATGGGATTCGTATGGGTCAAGTCTACTAGATGAGGCCATCAGTTCCTTTGTCTGAGTTAATTGGATTTTTTAAAGGCCTGTATTTATACTAATCATTTGATCAATGTTCGACAAAAATATTATCAATGGTCACAATTCATAACAGTATTTTAAAATACAAAAACATAAAATCATTAAAGTTAACATTTTATATAAATATTTTACATAATGATACATTTAATTTGATCAAGAGGAATTTCCATTAATGAAGGTTTGGGTCGTTATAATCTTCCCCCATTTAGAAATTTCACCCTCAAAATGTTCTTTTCCCACACTAAAATAGATGTGGGTAACTCTACTTCATCATTTCCTCTGATTAGCACACTGCTTCTTCAAACTTGTGGTTTAACCACAATACCTTGACGTAGGGAATTGTCTTTTCTCTACCATCTAAGATCTTCACTAGTTTCTCCACGTAGGAAAGATCATCCTATAACTGTACCACCTCTAAACAGAGTGCATGTGAAGGGACTGGTATGTACTTTCTTAAGAGAGATATATGAAATAAATCATGTACTTTGGCCATGGTAGTTGGAAGTGCTAGTCAATCGGCCACAACCCCAACATAATCAAGAATCTTGAAGGGACCGATGTACCTAGGACTTAACTTCCCTTTCTTTCTAAACCTCATGACCTTATTCCATAAAGATATGCGTAGAAATACCTTATATCTAACTTTATACTCAAGGTCTCATCAATGATTACTTGCTTAACTGTTCTGTCAACTCTGGGCTGCCTTGATATGCTACTGAATGGTATTCACCTTCTCCACAATTTCTTCAACCATTTCTAGTTATAATAGCTTACGCTCACCGACTTCGTCCCAACACACCGGTGTTCTTCACCTTCTCCCATAAAGGGATTCATATGGTGCCATTTGGTTGCTCGAGTAGAAACTGTTATGATAAGAGAACTCAACTAGAAGAATATGTTGATCCCATCCTCCTTTGAATTCCATTGAGCATGCTCTCAACTTGTCCTCAAGTGTTTGGATAGTCTACTTGGATTGGCCATGAGTTTGAGGATGATAGGCCGTACTGAATTTCAGTTCAGTATCCAGATAATGTTGAAGACTCTTTCAAAACTTAGAGGTGAATCTTGGATCTTGTTCGGACACAATATATAGTGGTACGCAATTCACCCTTACCACTTCTTTGATATATATCCATGCCGGTTGATCCAATGAGAAATTCTCCCAAATTGCAATAAAGTGTGCAGACTTTGTAAGACGATCCACAACAACCCAGATTGCATTGTTTCCTTTGGATGTCTTCAGATGTCTGGTGAAAAATTCCATGACGATGTTCTCCCATTTCCATTCTGGTATGGGGAATGGTTGCATCATCCCCTTAGACTTCTGCCTCTCTTCCTTCACTTGCTGATACACCAGACATTTTGATGCATATTCAACGATCTCCTCCTTCATATTATCCAACCAATAATGCTCTTGGAGATCTCGATACATCTTTCTGCTTCCTAGATAAATAGAGAAATTCAAACTATGTGCATCATACAAAAGTTCCTTCTTCAGATCCAGACTTTATGGAACAAATATTCTTTTCCCAAATCTCACAATTCCTTCTTCATTAACATTAAAATCCAAGTATTTCCCTTTTCTAATAGCTTCCACTTTTTTTTAAAATCCCATATCATCCTTTTGAGTATCCTTTAACCTTTCCAAAAGTGATGGTTGAGCAATAATTTGTGAAAAGATTGATGATGCTCCCTTCTTTATGATTCCCATGTCCATCTTCATCAAATATAAGAATATTGGATCCTTTTCAATTCTCATCAATGATAGAATCGCTGGGTCATTTCTACTTAGAGAATCTGCCACCTTATTTGCTTTCCCAGGGTGGTAATGGATTGAGTAGTCATAGTCTTTGATCAGCTCTAACCATATTCGTTGGCGCATGTTCAACTATATCTGTGTGAATATATACTTGAGGATTTTGTGGTCCGTATATATTTCACACTTCTCCCCAAAAAGATAATGCCTCCAAATTTTCAAAGCAAAGATCACTACATCCAACTCAAGTTCATGTGTTAGATCGTTCTATTTATGAACTTTTAATTTCCTTGAAGCATAGGCAATGACTTTTTCGTTTTTCATCAACACACATCCCATGCCCTTCTTCGAAGCATCACTAAATACCACAAAAATTTATCCACTTGTGGGTAAAGTGAGCACGAGTGTAGTGATAAGCCTCATTTCAACTCCTTGAAGCTTTATTCACATTAATCACTCCAAGAAAACTTTACTCCCTTCTGAGTTAGCTTGGTAAGAGGGTTGGAAAATCATGATAAATTTCTCACAAATCGTCGATAATATCCAGCTAACCCTAGGAAGCTACAGATATCCGTTACTGATGTTGGCCTTGGCCATCCATCAATTATAGCTGTTTTGGAGGGATCCATAGATATCTTATTGCTTGTGATGATATTCCCTAAGAATGATATCTCCATCAACTAGAACTCACACTTGTTTTACTTTTCATAAAGCTTCTCCTTTCGAAAGGTATCTAGTACAGTTCTTAGATGCTCCTCATGGTCCTCCTTGGTTTTGGAGTATATTAGAATATCATAGATAAATACAACCAAAAATTTGTCAAGGTAATATCTAAAGACTATATTTGTCAAGTCCATGAAGATTGTTGGAGAATTGGTGATTCTGAAAGGCATTAATATGAATTCATAGTACCCGTATCTTGTACAAAAATCCATCTTGGGGATATCTTCATTCTTCACCCTTACTTGATAATATCCCGAATAAAAATACACATTGAAGAAGTATTGTTCCCCATGAAAATGATTAAAAAAGTAATCAATTAGTGGCAGGGGATACTTTTTCTTTATTGTGATTTTGTTAAGATCATGATAATCGATGCAAAGGTGCATTGACCCATCCTTCTTATTGATGAAGAGGACTGGTACACCCCATGGTGAAGCACTTGGGAATATAAAACCTTTATCCAAATTATTCTATAGTTATTTCTTCATCTCCTCAAGCTGCATAACATCAATTATATACAGAGTCCTGGATATTAGAAACACCCCAGGTATAAGATCAATTGAGAATTTAACATCTCTTCTTGGAGGAAGACCAGACAATTCCTCGAAAAACACTTCAGTGAATTCTGTCACAATAGAAATGTCTTCAAGGATGGTTAATTACTTGGACTTAATCATCTTATGCAGATACCCGTGCTCATAGGGAAGTAATATCTATGCTTGAGTTGATTGAGCTATAGAATATTCATCCTCCTCCTTGCACTTGTATAGAATCAGGGGTCGATTCTCCACATGGAGAGTGATTTCCATCTCACGGAAATTTATGTTGGATCTATATAAGGAAAGCTAATCCATGCCAAGAATTGCATCAAATTTCACCATAGGGAGTATGATGAGGTCCTCTAGGAATTTCAATCCACATATTATGATAGGGGAGGAGTTATATTCATGGGATGCAATGATTTACCCATTTGCTGTACTCACCAACATCTTCACTTCCATGATTTTTGGTGGTGTTGGGATTGTTCTACTAATATTTAGGGACATAAAATAATGCGTAGTACCTGAATCAAAAAGTACATTCACTATTCTTGAATGAATAACTAGCGTACCTATCACCACTTTATTTTCGGGGTTCACTTCGACAATAGTGACGGAAAAAGATTTCCCTTCCTTCCTTGGAGGTTATTGGTTGCCACCGAAAACCCTTGGCTTAGGGAACTTATTTGCAAGGTTCCCTAGTTCTTTGCAATTTTAGCAATGAACAACGTGTTGAGGTTCGAATGGAGCATTCCTCTAATTTGTTTTAGCCACAGGTTTTTCTTGCTAAAAGTCAACAGCCAGGTGCCCTTCTCTTCCACACCTAAAGCATGTCCTCATACCCTTTAGGAAATTTCAAGGGTGCTTCTTTCCATACCTTTGGTAAGTGGGGTGCTGGATCTTCTTAGCACCATTGAATTTATCCATCGGACCACTAGTATTGAAGTACATCTTACGCTTCTTATACCCATGAAACACCTAAGATTCTGTAATCTCCATTTCGACCTTGAGGGAACATCGTATAGTTTCCTCATAGCTGTTGAAGTCACGGATCACCAGTGCTTTCCGTAGGCTTGGTTTCAGGCAACTAAAGAAGCAGTTAACCTTGAATTTGGGGGTAACGACACAACTAGAGGCGTATCGTGAAATCCTTGTGAAGTTTTCCTCTTAAGATCCTAAATATTCGTCATCTTTTTTCTTGAGGGAAAGGAAGTCCTTTTCCATCTTAAGTTGGAGGATGCGCGAAAAATATTTATCGAAAAAAATCTTCCAGAAATTCTTCTATTCCAATGCCACGATCTCCTCCTCCAGCTTTGTATTTTTGATAAACATCCACCATTGATCAGATTCACCCACCATATGACTAGAATCCATGAGAACCTTCTATTGTTTATAACATTGAAATATGGAGAAGTTCTTCTCAATGGAGTTGATCCATTGTTTGGCAATTGAGGGATCAGATGATCCATTAAAATTAGGAGGTCTTTGTCTCATAAATCTCTCGATAGCGACTTGTTCTTTCTTAGGGGGTGTTAAACATTTCTCTTGACCCATGTTTCTATTCAAATCTTGAGTTAACTAAGAGAGAAGTATGATAAAGTTCGTGATTCCCGCTCCCATCGGATTGGGCATCTCATTAGCATAGTCATCACATCATTTGTTAGCCCGAGTCCTCCTATTACCATCCATTGGCTGGAATAAAAGGAAAGTTAGGGGTAACACATAAAGGGTAATACAAGGACAAAACTTATTACTTATAAATAGATTTTATTTCCTTAACTTATGAATCTATTGACTTCCTTATTTGTTATTCATGATCTACTTTCTAACATATATTCTTAGGGAATTATTCTTTTAGTCCCTTAATAATAGTTCATACTAAGCATGTGAATTTACCAAATTATATCCCCCGAGAGTGTCATAACCAAGAGTGTAGCAAGTCCCATTGTCGTGCACCAGTTCCCGTTCGAGTCTAGCTCAAAGTAGTGTTTTTGGGTTTTACCCATAGGATACATATGTGCTAGAGTCGCCTCTATCTGATCGTATCCAGAAAAGGATGTATTTTTTTGATAAACCACTTACTCAATTATTACCAAAACTTAGGGAATTTTTTTATTATACTTAGTATTTTACCTATGGTTTTAACTAGGGTTTTCTAATCCTAATCCAAAAAATAACTAAACCTACCCTCTAATACCAATTATGACAACCCTGATTTTATTTCACACTTAAACATGATTTATTACATAAACATCACTTGATACACCATAGAATATTGAGAGGTCTAGTGTCTTTTTGGATTAATATCACTACATAACAACTTAAAACATAAAACACAAAATCTTATTGAAAACTTCCTTTACATGACCACAATATTTCCTCTTACTTAACATTGCATTGGATAAACTAAGGACATGCATAATAAAAGGGTGAGATCTAAAGCCTAGTAAGGGAATAAAAAAGGATTAACATGAGGAATACAATACATGTTATACAATAGTAATATAAATGGAACAAAAGAGAAACATTAACATAAAGTAATGATAAATCATGATAATCATAACATGGAGATGTGGAAACAACATATAACATGGAATTAGCATGAGCCAAGGATCATTGCACATGAAGCATGAGTAAACCCTCATTGTACTTGAATTATCATGAGTAAACACTCATTTCACATGATGTATCATGATACTATACTTTACCCAATGAATTAGAGTGCTATCCGTGCATACCCTTCTTAAACATTTCTTTTCATGCATAAGTCTTCTACATGGATCATAAAACATGAATTCATTAAACATCATAATTTATTCCATGATAAAGGAATATGGAATTCATAAATGAAACTATATAATCAATAATTAAATGTGAATAAAGGTGAATACCCTTGATAGAGAAATGGGCATGGTATTCACTACACAATGACTTTGGCTTGAAAAAACATGGTGCAATTTTGGAAGCATAATGGCGTGACATAAGAATTCATAAAAATGGTTGATGAGTGAGAAAGGGGTGTCTCATCATATTTAAATGAAATTCATAATAATGGGGTCATATATATACATTTCCCAATAATTGTAGTGGAATTTAGATTCATGATATAAAAGAATTTCTTGAATGTAAATGAGGAGAGAGAAATTCCTTTTAGAATTTCAGCAAACGGGTGTACATGGGAGGCATTTTATGAGAGAGAAAGGGGTATCCCATCATTTAAAAATAAATAGGTCAGTATGGGTGAGGTGAGAAACCATACCCCAACATTTATAATTGACACTAAAATGGTATAACAACTTAAATAAAATTAGACAAAAATGAGAAAGGAGGAAAACCCATACTTGTAAGTGTTCTTCCAAAGGCTTGGGAGAGGCTTGAGAGTGGCTTTTTGGGATCTTGGGGTGCATTGGGAGTATTAGAGAGAAAGTATGGAAGAGTCTGGACGAACTTTAAATGATTTTAGTGAAGAGGAAGTGAGAGCTTGGGTGGGTATATATAGGAAATGAGAGGGAATTCTTTATTATTTAGGTTTGGGTCACCACACATTAAACTAATCAATGCCACAAACCAGACCATTGTTTTTGCCCATGGTTTTTTCCAAATAGGAGTGTAAAAAAATATTTTATAAGTTCAATTTCCTAAATTCCTGAAGTAATCGGGTTTCTTATGTGGAGGTGAGTCGCACTCTCAAGGAAAAGAATTTAAAAAGATAAAATATATTATAAGTCATGGAGGGTCCACTAAGGCATCAAAAAACTAATAAAAAAAAATATAAAATCACATTATTTTAAGGATAAAACATATATTGGCCGAAAATATCATTTATATTATTTTATTACATCACTATTGGGTCATTATGATGTCATAAAAGACATTATATAATTAAACGGTATTTAATTTTTACCCAAAAATTTGACTATCTCAAAAAATAATGAAAAATTCACCATTGGATAATTTCGATGTCCTAATTAAAAAAATAATATTCATTTTATCTAAATAAATTTCTAAATATTTTAATTTTCTCTTTTAAAATAAAAACTGACATCTATAAAAAACTCATGTGTTTTGACAAAAACAGCTTTGAAACCCTAATAAAAATTACAATTGAATTCATAAAATTATAAGTTCATTTATATTTAATGAAAATTAATTTAATAATAATAATAATAATATTTTATTAAAATACTATTTAATTAAAAAATCCATTAATTCATCAAAATAGATTTCTTAGTTGAATATTAACTAAAAATACAATTTGTGCTTCAAAAAATATTTACAAATAAATAATAATAAAATAAAAGTATATTATTTATTCTATAAAAAATGTACATAATCATAGTGTTAGGATATTGTTACATAACCCCTTAAAAGACCCTCATAAGACTTTTGGGTAAGGTGCGCGATGGTGACCGACTCTTGGGGTGGCTCAGATAACATTGCTCGGGTGGTAATCTTTATCAACTTCCACTTCTCTCATAGGCGGTTCTGCTAGACCTTAATGTATTCATGATCAGCATGTGCTTGGTCAAGAGTGAAGCCCATAGATGACATATCCTTTACCAGCTCTGACAAATGGGCTTTGTATGGGGCGAGTCTACTTGATGAGGCCATCAGTTCCTTTTTCTGAGTAAATTGGATTCATAAAAGGCCTTTATTTATACTAATCATGTGATCACTATTCAATGGCTATATTAGAAATAGTCACAATTCATAATGGTATTTTAAAATCCAAAAACAAAAAATCATTGATGTTCACGTTTTATAAAAATATTTTACATAATGAGACATTTAATTATATCAAGATGAATTTCCATTAATGAATTTTGGGTCATTACATGGTCCTCATTTCAACTTCATCATCCTCAGTTGAGAGTATTAACTTGTAAAAAAAAGTTTTGAAGATATAAATTTAAACTATAAATCAATTTTATTGTATAATACTCAATAACTCTGTCCTTCTATCCATTTTAATTGTAATTTCAATCACAATATAAATGTCATACAAAATGTGTGGGTTCCAAAGTATCAAGTTTAACCTATTCACCCTGACCCACAATTGAACAAAAGAGTTGCATACCTATAACAGGATGAAATTAGGGCCTCATTCTCGAATATGAAGAATACCCAACTTGAGTGATAGTTAACCAAATCCTCATTCTTTCATCATTAATTCCTTAGTGGGGAAAAGGATATGGTAGAATATGCATCAAGGGAGACATTGTGCCATCTCAAAAAACCCCAAATCATTGAGAGGTTTAGATCTAGTTCAACAATTTTTCATATTCTAGAACCCCTAAGTAAGATTATTTGAGAAATGATGGAGTTTTTACTTTTCTCTAGTTAATCCAAGATTGGAACTGGGTATAATTTTACATGTGAGATATTCCCTTTATGACGAGGTCCTCTAGTGCCAGAATCCTTGAAAGAGGAGAAATAATGACCAAATCTAACAACATGGTGTGAAGAGTTTAGAGAAACTTCACCACAAGAAGGCTTATTGTTCCCCCTAAAATATTCAATGGATTTGTAGCAATCAAACCTCCCATGAACAAGGAAATCTACAACTGAAGAAGGTGTAGCTGAAGAATCCATCGAAGAAATACCTAATCACCATTTTGGGATAGAGCGAGTAGCTCTCTACTCTTACCCATCTCCCTCAATATATATTTATAATTATATATATATATAATTATATATTATTTATAATTATAAATAGATATTTATATAAATATATTTGAATGTATAAATATTGATTTATAATTTTTTATATGTTTAAAAATATTCAAAAATTATTTATAAATATAAATATATATATTTATAACTATATAAATATTTATTTATAAATATATATTTATAATTTTATAATTATAAATATATTTATCAATATAATTATAAATAATTTGATAATTATATATATAGAAAAATTAAATTTAAAATTATTTAGTGTTTAAATGTATATTAAATAATATAATTATACATGTCCCATTCTACCTCACAATCGGCTATCGTCACTGGACACATTGGAAATTTGAAACCTTGTTCGGACCTCTACCAAAGGAATGGAAAGATCTAACAAGAATGGTCCTTAGAATTCAATTCCTCAGAATGGAGGAATGGTTCTTCTCAAGTATGGGTTAAATTACATGGTCTTAACTGGATACTTTAGAAAACAAAGATTTTTAAGACATTGCCAGGGTGGTTGGAGATCATATCAACCATGACAAGGAAACAAAACATATTCACTTCGACCACAATGCCATACTTTTGGTCGAAGTTGATCTCAACTCCACCCTTGTTGAAAACATAATACTCTCCACTCCCACTAATGACATTCCCATCAATGTCGATTATGAGATGCACCCGATGTTTATTCGTCTTGTTTGACTATTGGTCACTCTTTGTAGGATTTTCATAAGACCACCTTGTGCGAGGCTTGTGGTTTAAAGGGAAATTTAGCTAAGATGTGAAACCAGATAACAAAGGGAATAGATATGGTAGTTCATAATCCTTTTAATGTTGTTAATTATATTATCAATAAATCCAATTGTATTTCCAAAGGAAAATATCTTTTTCAAGACAGGGGACAACCTACTGTTGATAAAGCTGGGTTAGTTCCATCAAAAACTTATTTTCACCTAAGAAATATGAAAAATCACAGGAAGGAATAGTGTAGGTAGAGGATAGTCCTTAATATAATTCTTTTGAGAAAGAATGTAGTTTTATTGAATCTCATCATAATAATATTCTAGATGAAAATTAAGAAGATATGGATAGAGTTTATGGCTTGGAAGATACTAGGAAGTTTGATAATATGAATATAAAAATGAAGGAAGAGTGTAAATCACAAGATATTATAGAACAAAATTTATGGATTGAACACAAATTGGTCTCATGCAAGATCTATAAGGGTAATATAATAGTATATTTTTTTCACATAATGTTTCTAACTATAAAAGGGTTCATTCTTCTGAGTTTAATAATAAGGTAACATTGGATAGTTATTCGGTTCCCTCTCCCTCTCACACAAAGGAGGTAGAGAATGGAATTTCACATGGTGAAATTCATAGTAGGCTATTTAGATCCTTAATAAAATGGGATTCCCTCACTTTGGAATATTTTTAACCCTGTGATCCACTAAATTTATCATATGATATCTTTGATTTCATATTTTTTTGTCAGGTACCTTCCATTGTAACTCTCAGCACTCATGTAGAAGGTGCATCATCAGGTGGGGATCCTATTTCTTGTCAAAAGGAAGTCCTATCTAATCCTTTAGTGTAGGATACAAGGAAATTTATTGATAACTTATCTTGTGATCAAGTGGTGTTATCTAATATAACAGAACATATATACTTATAAAATCCATAGGTATCTACTTCAAATTCTTTTGGATTTCTATATTTTTATAGTGGTTTAAGAGAATTCCCTAGATAGGATCTCTAACCTAATGTGTTTCAGATCCCCATTTATAAGAGAAAAATAAATGATGAAGTGAACAAAGATGATATAGGTGGAAGTGACTCAAGAGACTCTGAAGATCTTGAGGCCGCTAGAAAACATGTAAAATCATGGAGGAGAGGTAGAAATATGAGAAGTTATGGATTTGGGAATGTCCAAATTAATTGGGGGAACTTTGTATTATAAAGAACATATGATTTTTCTTGAGATTAAAAATAAATTGGTGTTTTGACTTTTATTTGATGATGGTTGTTTTTCTTTGTTTGTCCCCATACTATGTTCTTTTTGTTTTATTTCTCATAATAAAAGGGATCTACTGAGGTGTTATATTTTTATATATATATATATAATTATGTATATATATATTTATAATTATATATATTTATAATTGTAAATATATATTTATATAAATAAACTTATATATAATTATAAATATATTTTAAATTTTATGAGATGATAGAGCAATGAGAGAGGAGAGTGAAAATGATCCTTGGAGATTGAGATGGACAAGATCACCCAAGGAGCTTAAATTTGTTCTCCTATGTTTTGAGTCGCCACATCGAGTGGAAAGATTCTAAGATCTCCAAGGAGTAAGGCGGGGAAGCTTTAATTGGGCTTTATCTTTATCCGGATTCTTAGCATGTTTCTTTTCCCTACTCAAGGATGGGGTTTAAAAAAGGATTATTATGAAAGGTAACATTGCACACATCTTGGTCTATGATGGAACTATCTATAAAAGTATGGAGCTATGTAAGAATTCATTCATCACTCTTATATCTTTTTCAAAAGGTGTGAAACCTTGGAGATTCATTGACTTAGTTTCCCAATTATACTCAATTTGGGGTTGTTCTAATTTTAAGTTTATTTATATTGGTTAGGGATTTTTCATGTTCTTTTACCCTTAGTGTAATTGAAATAAAGATTCTGGAGTTTAGTCTTGGTTAATATTAGGGTAGGAACACTGAGGATTACCAATTAGCGTTTGAATTTTAATCTATATGATTTTAAGGAAAAGTGTGCTTAGGGTTGGGTAAAGATCCATGGTTTTAATTAGATTATATTAAACCCAAATATCTTTTATGATATTACTTACACAACTATAATACCAATAAGGATGGACAATGCTATAGAAATGGTCAGTTTTCGACACTTTTATTCAGTTCTATTTGAAATAAATTTAAGATCTACTCTTATTGATAGAGTGGTGTTATCAACACCGAAGGATGAGGTTTACCTGAAAATCAAGTATAAAAGGACCCCACCATTTTGTTAGTATTATAGAATAATTGGAAACATGAATTTTTTTTATAGGGGTGATATCATCTGTTCCAATTTTCATATAATAGGTCATGATTACTGCATTACAGTAAAACAAAAAATGACGGGCCTGATCAGCGATTTGAGTTTGAAAAATCAGAGCCACTACTGATGCTCATTTTCCTACAGTGGAGAATAATTAACCTAATATTGAGAGTTATTTATAGGAGTATCCTAGGATTTTCACTGAAGGCTCACTCTAGGGTGTGGGGTGTGCTGAAATTGATAATTCTAGGATAGTTTCCCCCCTTAGGATTTACAAATATAGTTAGGAATTCCTAAGACCAAATTTAATTGGGATGATTTTTTTGATGAAGTTCATTTTCCTATTTTTTTGTTACTTTTAAATATTCCTTATCAAAATTATTAGTTGATGAAAATGATGATGAAAATTATGATAAAATCCAGGCTAACAAAAAAAATTCATCTTAGGTAGATGTTGATTTTAATTTTTGGAAGGAATGGAAGTTGATTGATGCTAAAAAATGTAAAGGTAAATCTACAACTTTCGCATCCACCTCAATGAAAACCATGCACAAAACTACTTAAATTATGCAAGATCAAGATAAAAAATGAATTTTTTCACTTGATAGTGTAAAACGGGACACTGAATCTATGGTTATTTTATGTCATTCCCTATATAATAAATAGGAGGATTTAACAAGATTAGGTTTTGCGTAATTATTTCTTGAAGTTTTATCTAACCAGTCCATGGAAAGCAGAAATACACAAAAGGGGAAAGGGATGATGTAATATTATTTTTATGAAAATGATAAGTGTTCTTAAATTAGAAGCGAAAAGAATAAAAAAACTATTGATACCTCTATGGATTCATAGGTGGAGAAAATGACCAAGACACGTGGAATTTCTATTAGTAAGAAATAATTGGGAACTAGTCTGGTCTTCAAAGAGAATACCATTCAACAAGATCCTGATTTGATCTCAAAACCTGTACAAGACATGGATACTCATAATTTATATATTGATATTTCTTGTCTACAAAGTTTTACTTTTCTGATGGTGTAAGGGAAGTGATTTAGCTCCTTTTGGTAAGAAGGTAGTCACCAGTCATGAAAAAAATGATTCAATGATCCAAAAAATGGAGGGGATCAAGATGGATAAAGAAAAATCCACTCCTCATTATAAAGGCTTGATATTTTTTCAACATGGTATGGATAAAGGAAATAAAAAAGTGGATACACATAACTACTTTGAGGTGATTTCATCTAGAAGTGCTGAAAAGTATAGAAAAAAAGTGCAAGTATGTCTGAAGCTATAGAAAAGATAGACATGGTTGATGATGGAATTCTAGATGATTGAGGTGGTCCATAGATGTATAATGGGACAACATCCTCATGTTCATGTTGGTCTCTCCTATTATCAAAACATGAGCATTCACTCTCAAGTTACTTGATTTTTCTTGTTCCATTTATGTTTCCATTGTTTTCATAATTTTAATGTTTTACATGTTCCTCCTTTTTTACTTTTTGTAATGTCATGGCTTGAATAACCACTAAATCATTAGCTGGAATGATCTCCACATGGCCTTAAGTGTGCCCCACATACACCAGAGGCTGTAGACAAGTAGTTAGGGTCCACTGGTGGTACACTGGGGAGTGTATACCCTCATGGCCAGAGTCGTACAATGGTATACAAATAAATAAATAGAAGAAAATATTGAAAGGAGTAATAATAAATGAAAAGAAATTAAAGATAAATATAATGAACAAATAAAAGTAAATGGCCTATTCCAATACATATAATAATACACGCATGTCAATATGGTGGTACAAGATACAGGAAGGAGGAACAACAAACAGTATGATACACTAAAATGAATAAGATCCCAAAGGATAACCCCCTGATAATCCTAATTACTAGATTAGTCCTATGATCCCTAGCTCCCAAGTGCACAACACAACATAAAAAATCAATCCATGGGCCTACAAACATGAATATCTTCTCAGGTACCCTAGCGCAATGGAATCCCGAGAAGGGTGTGAGATATAATCCTAATATGCCACCACCAACAGTGCCTAGATCAATCTAATTCATGCACTATAAAATGAAAAGTGTGGCAATATAGGTGAATACAAGGTGATAAATAAATAAATAATAACACTTCGGTTCGGGTTCCAGAATGTATAACCAACCAATTATACCCGCATCAACCTAAGTCATATGTCTGAACCAACGGAACCTATAGAACTAATATAGTATAAACAAGGCATCATAATTGAAACATAAGAAGTGGGATGACCCCAAGTTTGTTCTTTGTCCTAACAATCACACACATATAACGTCATTCAAGCATAGTCATAATGTAGTCATAACAAGAATAATAATAGGGAACCATAAGTAATCCATGAAAATTATCCATCAAATCCAATAATAGCATCCTGATCCAGTCCATGGTGATCCATAATGGAATCCCAAGGGTCGCTATTATATCCCTCGATATAACCAATACTACAGAGTTTGCCCAAGGCGGCCAAAAATGACATCCCTTGCATCACTATTGGAATGTTAAACTACAAGTTCGTACTAGGTATCTCACATAGGGGAATGAGTATCAACTGAGGCATGGTATATACATCTTTCTAACGAGTCAATCTATGATTTATCCCCTAGAGAATTGGTGTCACTCAAGAGTATAAAAATTCCACCCAAAGATCCTATCCTAGGATAGCCAAAGGATCGCTCTTGATGCATCAAGTAGTATGAATCCAAGCACGATGAGTCCATCCATTGTGTCCTTAATTCGGGACCCATATTCTCTCCTAGATCATGAGAATTCAAGGAATGACAACCGAAATCAGATATAATCACCAAGGAATATCATTTACAAGACGATAATCAATCTATAAAAGCATCTAATCTAAGACAAATAACTATTTCATAAGAAAATAGGCACATGGGAATAATCATAAACACATGACAATAAGAAACTGACCTTAAATATAAAGCACATGGTATGACTTAATATTAAAGAATAATAAATGAGGGATTAGTAATAAGCTCAAGCCAATAAGCAACATTCCTTAAATATAAATCACATGCTATTGGAATAAGTAATAAGTGTGATCAATGAAACATAAGCCCAAGGAAAATGGTATAAGACATAAACCTAAAGAATAATTCATTGCATTATTGTACTTCATCTAGTTTAATAAAATTCATTTCATTAAAAGAGCTCATACATGGCATGGAGCATAAGAATTATGTTCAAGGGCCTAACTCATGGAAAACGATCCATATTAATTCAATTAATTAATGTAAGTCATTTATTAAGGGTGAAACACACCCTTAAGGGTGTTCAAACAATCAAGGATCAAGGGAATTCGGTCCCAAAGGAGGAACCACAACCATCGAAGTGGAAAGAGTCAAGTAAATAAACCAATGGGTTGATTATTAGAGCATAAGGGCAATACAAGACATGGTAATGGGTTCCATTTAATTTATTTGAAAAAGGAGGCATTTCCAAAAGAGTCTGGTGCGTAACACAATGACATACCATATAAAATGATAAAAACTGTGTAAAAGAAGCTATAACACCTATATTATACAAAGGATGACCCATAAATTCAATATCAATGTTTTAAAGGGTCCAATTTGAGATAAATTGAAGAAATGGATGACCTCCTTGAAAATTGGATAAATTTAGAACACCAAAATAGCATAGAGGGAGATAAGATAAATGAATAATGGAAGAAAGATGAGACATATGCCTATCGAGGGATATCCAACAAACTTGATGACACTTAATTCAGAGACCAGATGGGAGAGATCTAGCCAAAACTAGAAGAGGAGAAGATAAACTAATAGAGATGGATTTTTCATACATAGGAGGAAGAAGAATAGAGGAGGAAAATATATTTATGTCATTAAGGGTAAAAATGTAATTTCAACTTAAATAGACTGGCGACATGGTTTTTCCGCATGGTTTTGAAAAAACTGTGCAAGAACCATGTTTCTACCACTACTTAGAACCAAACCCTACATGATTTTCCCACTCAGTTTTCCCAACCGTGCATCAACCATGTTACAAACTATGAACACATACTACCTAAATGGAACTAAGTGTGGGAGATGGGTGTTCAATTTGGGAAAATTGTGTATAGCCCATTCACACCCTTTATTAAAAACTATAGTCAACTTATAAGACCATGAAACTTATTCCTCATGGTTAGATATAACTATGAAGTACCTATTTATCCATTGGACTAGGCCACATTGTTTCCCCTAAGGATCCCACGGTTTCAGAAAAACCGTGCACCCTGCCCGCTTCTTCCTTGAAGTGGGATTTCAGGCCCGAACCCTCCCAAAACTTAACAGAACACCTGATGAACCCTTCATGTCTTAAATAAAGTCTAAAAACAACACATTTAAGTGTTATAACTCACATAATTCCATTATGAAACTCGTTTTAATGAATAGACCATCCCTCCAATGATAAAATTCAAATTCCTTTAGAATTTTATCTGATCTAAAAACATACGCTACTACAATCTCCCCACCTTAGAACTTATCACCTCCAAGAAGACTTAGGGAAATGAATAAAACATCAAGAAATGTCCTCAGGTCATGAAGTCATGATAAAACATCTACTTTTCATTTTTAATTCCTAACTCACCTCCGAGTGTCACCTTAACATATGGTATATAAGTTATAGAAAATCAAGTCAATGCTTGTTTTTTCGAACTGAAACAATGAGACGAAGCCTACCTGATCCCATATTACCCAATACATGATCTAAATGTTTTCTCTTTACCCTTATATCATATAGACCTTCGAACATATCTTCTATAATTTACGGAAAATTTTTGAATCACTGTATCTATACCATCAGAATTGTATTTCAAAACTTTCCCGTAGCATTACCACAACACTCACAAAACGAGACACAGTTCAATCAAAGGTTAAATTCAAAAACTAACTCATTTAAATGGATTGTGATAACCTATCCATGAAGATTTATGCCTTATATTTACATTTCACCCATCTTAATCGACGACTTACCCTTAAGCGGTTCCTCACCGAACATATATGACAAGAGAGAGGGGAAACTAGTCGAATAATCTCTGTTTGACTACTCTCAAAGCAATCAACTTATATAACCATTACATTTAAAAATATATAATTGATTTATTTAGATGTAGGCACCTCAAAATCTTCCTCGAACATGCTCATTGAAGCCCATAACCATATTATAGTGAAAACTCTATCCCAAAAACCCATTTTAACCTGTCGTTCCCCAGCATGAACATGGGTGCATGCCAGATCAATATCACATGGATATTCACCCTTCAAACAACTCATCATAGTCAGACTATAATTCTAGGTGACCTTAGAATCATCAACAGACATTCAAGGAGCTCATACAAGGAAAACCTTAAAAGGTTCTTACAAGAGATATGTCTATACAAGGCCAAATATCTATACATCAAGAACGTTGATGGAGTCCAAAGTGGTATCCTCTTGGAAATCAAATCAAAGGGAAAACAATTGGTGTCCATGGGTTTGACCTTGGAATTCCTACTTGGGAGTCCGAGTATCAATCAGGACTAACCATACCTCTAAGGAAAACCACACTCTCAGAGAACACTTTGATAGAGACTACCCAAAAATCATAAAAAAAATTAAATTTTTTGTGGTGTATAATCGATGCTCTCTCAGTGTTCCTAGACAATGAAAAGATAAGATACATGATCTCCATTTAGCAGAGAGAACAATAATAGGATTTGAATGTTTTTTAGAAAGGAACTGAGACACTCCCACTACCAAGAGGGATAAGTGCTCAGTATGGGTTCAAACTAACCTTATCAACTGTAGAAAACTGGAACTATAAAAACTTCACTAGATGAATTGTTTTAGACAAAGCTCAGATTCACCTATCGAAACATATTAATTAACTGATCATAATTCCTTTAACACCCAAGTAATCCTGCAATCGCTTAAGCACAACCATCAAGGGCTATCCCTGACTAAAGGTTTCATTATTGGTTACACATACAGCCCCACAAAACATCATCATTCTCTCTTTCAAGCATCTAATTACAATAAAAGATTACCAGCCACTTGGAAATTTAATAAAGACTAACCATTTCCAAATGGTCTTTCCATAGTTGTGATCCCTCTACCTGTAGGAAATGATATGAAACTTCTTACATGAAAATCCCCAACTTATAATTTTTCTAGTAATTAGATATAATAAATAAGTAATCTTATCCCACGACACACACTCCATCAACCACTGATCATGGGTCCCATAGGTGTCCATCTTGATTTAGAAATTGTTAAACCGAAGAGACTGAAAAATAGCCACTTAAGGGTTCTAGAATAGATTAAAATTTATATATACATGTGAAACTCCTCCTGAGTTACATCCATGAATTCCCTATCATTAGTATTGATAACAAAAACAACCATCTAACATGTAAACACACCTTATCCTCTTAGAACATCATCCCAAGCATTGGGATGAGTTTCATTTCATTAGATGCTCAGATCACTCTTCTCATGAGATGACCCATGAAGGTAATATAGCATATCCTGTTATAAAAAAGTACCATCAAAGACAAATATTTTTATGTCAATTTTTTGTAACTCGATGGGTACCACATGTACCAATTCATACTACACCAAGATTACGTGAGCAAACAACACATCCCTGATACTATCCATAAGATTATTACCACTATATTTTCTAGTATCTGATTTCTTGTAGAAATAATAATCTCATAGATGAACCATTTTATATGAATATAAAAAATAAAACAACTTCTTGAGTTGTCTAACACTATATAGGAAGTAAATGAAAGGTCACATGACTTACCATGTAGCCGATCATGCCATTGGAATGTCTATCCATCTAAAACTGAGCATATTGTAATGTTCACACTCATATAAAAGTTCAAAAAAAACACATATAACCACTCTTCAAAACAAGGGTGTAATTTTTTAAACTAAGAGTCCTACTTGGAAAACAAAACCTGAATAGTACCACTCATCAAATAGCTCATAGCATTTAGAAAGGATTTTAAGGATCTGAAGGCATTGCCTACAGCGGGATTTCCCCTGACCAAAACTCAAATTATTAACCCAAAATGAGGTCATGCCTACAAGAGGTCACTAGGATTAAGATCTTATCATTTAGGCTCAAGATATAAGAGAATATGCCTATAGGTAAAGAACATGATCACATTTCAAGGAAGCTACTAAAGAAAAATGAAAAAAAATTAAAAATACCCTTACATGAGGGGTAAAGATAAAAAAACACTTTAAGGTTTTCATTATGCTGATTCATTTATTTATATTTGAACTAAAACATTTAAAGACTAGTTTTAAAACATCAAGTACCAATCAAATGAAAACATGAGTTGGTACTCTATTTAACTAAGGACATAAGGAAAATAGGAAATTTATGCTAACTTCATTTTAAACATTATCATTTATTAACACCCAATTATAATCAGGTGATTTAATCACATAAGAACCATTTTAATAACCATTCATTTATTTATATGTCCTCACACAATTATAGCTCAAATAAGATTTAAAGGTTTTCTATTAATTAATGAGGTTCTAGTAAAAAAGGATGACACCATATGATTATATGAAAACCCAGATAAGAGGTCAAAGACACATTAAATGTCCCTAAAAATATAGTAAAGGACCATCCCTATGGGGTTATGTACTAAGGCATGCCAAAATAAAAAGTGACCTACAAGGGACCCATTAAGCCTTTTGCGTCCAATTAAAATAAATCTGAGCCTTTTAAACATTAATTATTTAAAAAACCCTTAGTGGATCAGTTATTAAGAAAGATATCTCAACTAACCCACTTGAGTCTAGTTGTGCAGTTAGAAATTTATCCATACAGGTCATTATGCCCAAGAAATATGGGTACAATCCATAAAAAGGAAACCAAAACATTTAAGGTAAAAAATGAAAAAACATTATACTTACAATAGATTCTAAATAAATAAGGCTCATAGTACATGGTTTGGTTATATGGGTTACCACTACTCCATGTATAAAGAGCCCATTTCAACACCCTTAACATTTATGAACTATAATTTAACTACATAAAGTGAATCTATAATGGTTTGATTATATGGTTCATGATATTCCAACTCATAAAGTGCCCATACACTTTACAAATTGGAAATTGGCTCCCATTTAACAACAATAATAATGTTTCATCCCATGGAACCAATTATTCGTGGCTCAAACATGTTACAGTTGATTAGTGAGGTGTCTCCATAAATAAACAATTTCAAACATTAAAATTTATAACTAGGAATTATAAATATATAAATTTCATATAGTTTAACATGGTAATGAAGCAAGGGAGCATTGAAATTAATCATGGAAAGTTTATACATAACCAGGGAAGCACAAAAAACATTCTAATCATAACACTAAGATCATTTAAGTATGGAATAACACTCAAGTAAGGCACATTAATGAAATAATTAAACATGTTATTCTCTAATATGCAATGAAATAGACAATTAGGTAAAAGGTAATCATGTTACCAGAAGAACCTAGCATGGAATATAATAGGCAGGAAAATAACACATGATGCACATCATCAATTTAAATAGATTAATAATTCAATCTACATAGCATGGCATGTTCATGACATGTGAATTCCCATGTTCCTATCATGATGAATGTAATGATGCCTCCTTTCCATACCAGACCAAGGGTAAACATTATAAATATCATAAATCAGTAAGTAGTGGAAAATACACCAATCACTAAAAGTGTAATCATGATCTACTGTAATATAAAACATCATGAACAACAATCCCATCTGTGGCCACTTGAACTTTTCCCCATACGTGGGTTGATCACTCACAGTCATGACAATTTACCAACTACCAACACATTCTTAGTCACCTATATATCATCCCTAAATAGTAAGACAAAGGAAAAGGGAACCCTCTGATACCACTTTGTAACGTCTTGGCCTAACAGACCATTAAACTGGTAGTCGGACTGACAACCACATGTACTCAAGCACACCTTCCCTTATGACAGAGGCTGTAAACTAGTAGCATGGGTCTAATGGGGGTACAATGGGGAGAATATACCCTCATGGTCAGAATCATATAGTTGTATATCAGTAAATAAATAACATACCATAAAGGAATAAGTAATAATAAATTAAAAGTAGAAAAAGATAAATATAATTACTCAATGAAAGTAGATAGACAAAAAAATACATATAATAATACATGCATGTATAGATGGTTCTATAAGATACATGAATAATGAAAAACATACAACATGATACAATAAAATGAATAAGATCCTAACGGCTAACTACATAAGCATATTGAGTACTAGATCAGTCTTGTGCTCCCTAGCTCCCAAGTAAACAACACAACACAAGCAATAAATACATGGACCTGTAAATATGAATATCTACTTAGGTACCCCAGTTCAATGGTGGCCCGAGCAGGGTATGAGATATAATCCCAGTAGTCCTCCACTAACGGTTCCTAGATCAATCCATTTCATGCAGTATAAAATGAACAGTGTGATAATATAGGTGAATACATGGAGATAGATAAATATATAATAACACTTTGTTCTAGGTTCCTAAATGGATACTCGACTGATTATACCTACTTTGTATTAATCTAGATGTCTAAACCAATAAAACTATATAAGTAATATGATATAAACATGGAATTGTAATTGAAACAAAAGAAGTGGGAATACCCCAAGTTTATGCTTGGTCTTGGAGGTCACACCCTTAGGACATCATTTAAGCACACTAATACTATAACCATAATAATAATAATAATATTAAACCATAAGTGATATATGAAAAGAATATACCAAATCCAATAATTTCATCCTTAGTCCATCCAAGGTGATCCATAATAGAATCCCAAGGGTTTCTATAGGAGCCCTCGATATAAAAAATACCACAAAGTCCATCCAAGGTGACCCGTAATGGAATCCCTTGTATCAATCTTGTTATGGTAAACTCTGATTCTGTACTAGGTATCTCTGCTAAGAATAAATTTTATATAATTTTTTATCATTTATTTAAGTATTTTAAATTATTTATTCGAGAATGTGCTTGCTATGTTCTGAATTTTTCAAAAAAAAAATAGGCCTTCGAAGTTTAAAAGGAGAAAATGTAGAAAAAGAGAAAAATTTTCCTATTACACATCATGAAACCTCATTACATGACATATAGTAGGGTTTCACAGAAAACTTAAAGTCATAAAGCAATTTTTGACTCAAGTCATAAAGACTTCATGTGAATAAGGCATTACAGAATGTGAGTGGACACTAACCGTTGTGAACCCTTTGAACGCAATTCCAACCTCAAAAATAAAGCTTCAAGGAAGTTACACATTATCAGTTTTTGATACATGACGTCAGAGGAGTCAAATCATAAAATCTCAGATGATACACACACGAGATATGCATAGACTCAAAATCCACGAGGGAATACATAGATTTATATTACACGACTTGAATCCTAATTACACGTCATGTATGTTTTCACCTATAAATAAAGCAGTGGAGCGATGGATTTAAAAGGGCTGGGTAGAAGAAAATTTCTTTTTTTATTCCTCTCTCATTCCCTTCTATTCCCTCAACCCTAAACTGAAATTTATTTTTTCTCTTTTCATTATTTTTATTCAATACAAGATTCATTCCATTTTACATCATTTCCTTCATTCTGTTTTGCATCATCACCTTCATTCATCATTGTTCCAAACATTGACCATAGTGGAACTCACGTTGCATCCATTTCCATTTCAAGTAAGCAATTAATTTTTATTTATATTTATTAATATCGTTTTCATGATCATATCCATTAGTAACTTAAGTCATTTCATGTTTGTCAATTGTTTAAACTCGATTTTTTTAGCATATGGATAACCATGTCAATTCTTCATTCACTCACATTAAATCCTGCCATGAGTGGCTAAAACACCTAGGGTTGGGATCAATATTATGGGTATCCAAACTTAATAAATATTTAATTCTCAACTTAGTAACCTTAAAGATTAGTAATAAGGATAAGATTTAATTTCTTTTTCAATTCATTTGAATATCCCAAACCATGGTATATTAGGTTTTGACTGATAACCTAAAATAATTTATACCTTAGAATAAAATCCCAAGGAATCTAGGTTGTCAATATTTTCTAATCAAGGAATAGTTACCTCTTAGGTAGAACTATTTGATTTAACCATAGTCAAATAGAAACATCCTCTTGCTTCATAGCCCAAAACATAGGATCCTAACAAGTTGGAATTAAGATAATATTTTATAATGATCCCTAAAATTGATTGCGATCCCTCTATTATTCTTGATGAAAACCATAAATCCTCTTGAATAGAATTCCCAAACTGAACCAAATTAGAAAGGACTCCTACACAAAAAGGTCCCAAGACATAGGTTACAAGTGCCAGATTCTTTCCATGTGGGATTGACCTCATACTTTCACTATACTATGGCCTAGTAGCAAGTGAAGTTTGGGAAATAATAAAATTCTAATATGACTACATCCCACATGAAATTGATGAAGTGTGTGGGCACATAAAATTTTAGTGTCGTTGATGGGGAGAAGTAATGTTTTTTTTTCAAAATCAAACATCTAGAAAATAACAAGATGACATTTAATTCATCCCATTTCTCTATTTCTCTCTTTTGAAACACCACTGTATCCCTGATCTGTGACATAGTATATTTATCAAGGCCCTTAGACTCGTTAAAGTATCCTTGAAACAAACAAATAGTTATCCTTTGATCCTGATATTTAATGGTATCTTTATTCATGCCGATAGTCAAACATGAATGACCCAAACAATCAAGTAAGACCCAAACCACCTAACCTTCCAAACATAAAACAAGTAGTCCCTAGGGAGAACTCGATGAAAAAAGAACAAACCTCCATGGATTATGGATTTACATCAATCCATGGTGCTACACCAAGCATAGTGTTGGCACCAAAATTTTGGATGAAAAGAACGAAGAAAAGAAGTCCTCAAGGCTGGCCCCATGAAGCACCGACGTGGAGCCCTCCAAAGCAATGCGGCCACCGTGAAGCAACAGAGGCGGGAAGCCCTACGAACGTACCTAACGTTCGTGAACCCGCCGTGAAGAAACAGAGGAGGTAAGCCCCACGAACGGCCCTGACATTCACGAACCCACCGCGAAGAAACGGAGGTGGGAAGCCCCACGAACGCCCCTGAAGTTCACTAATCTTCCGTGAAGCAAAGGAGGTGGTACCCCTCCACGAACCTAGTTGACGTTCGCGACCCGCCGCGAAGCAACCGAATCCCCCTTCGCGCCGCGTGAGCTCTGCATCGCAGCACCTCTTGACTATAAATACCTAGATCCCACTGAGCCCCACGGACGGACAATCCGACTTTTCGCCTTCCTAGCTCCCAAATCATGAAGCACCCTTTTCTCTACGAATCATGAACTATGCGAGGTGCCTCTGCATTGTCTCGTTTTGATCCCCTCTTCCAAGAGGGATGCTTTTCACGAAGCCTAAGGGCTTTCGTGAAGGAAGGGGATCCCCAAGGGGACACAGGTTTTCGCGGAGAATTTATGCTTCGTGAAACACCCCTCATGTACACGTGTTCTGAATTCCAAGGCAGGGTCACTGTACTTCGCGAAGAACACTACTTCGTGGCACTTTGCTTCGCGAGGCACCTATGCTCCGCGAGGCAGTGATCTGTGACCACCCTTCCACTTCATGAAGAACCTCCCAATTTTACCTCCACCCCATGTTAAGGCTTTGGCACCCCACTTCTCAAAGCACACCCCTTCGCAAGTTCCCTTCACCGCACAGAGAAACCGATCTCCACAAGGGCCCTGCCTATGGACCCCTCTGATTAGAAATTCCTTTTTATCGTGTGAACCTCCATGTCTACATGAAGTTACTTCAAAGTCCCCTGGATGATATTTCCCATAGTGATGCTTCACCTATTGCTTCTTTGTATAGGCATGCTAACAGCTATTGCTTCCTCGCATAGACATGCTAACATGGACCCCTCGATGGTTCGCTCTATGAATCCCCTTTTGCACAGAATTTCTAGTACCTTTCCTCCCACCAGGAGCAGAGGTTACCAATTATGTAAGTATTAGGGTCGTGGAGTAAGCACACCTCATCCGAGCTTCTTGACGTTAAACTGCCAAGCACCTCGTCCTCAACACATGACGTTAAATTGTGATCTGGCCCCGTGCCTTGCACGCAGTGTCCCCTCGGCCCAGACATTCTTTACACCCACTCGTCTCCACGAGGATGGGATCACCCCTCACATGGGATGATATCCTCCTTCTCAGAGTGGCGTTTGTCCATGGGGGAAGGGAATCCTCCTTGGTGTAAGCCCCTAGCCCCTCTCGCGGAAGGTAACACCCATGTACCTTTGTACTTCCCCACTGCCAAGGCCAGTGGAGGGTGTGATAGGGAATGATGCCCCTCCTTTCTTTAGTACCAAATCCCTCTCATGATGTGCTTTTTTACCTTCAAGCCTCCATCCTAGAGTAAGTCCCAACACCATGGGCCACCTAACGTGTAAGCCCCTCCTCGATTCCCACGGACGCACCCTTCATGACGTGATCGTCAGTTCCCTGCAACCTCTTGTTTCTCACACCGAGCATGACTCATGTGAGCTTAGAGTGAGCACTGACCCTGACCCATGCCTTTAGAGAACTACAGGGTCTTTGTTCCATGCTAAGGCATGGTATTTAGGAAGCCTCCATGAGGTTCAAGCCCATCACCCGGTCATTCTAACCACTTCAAGTCGGTTCACCAACCACCATGGGCCGCCTCAGAGCGTAAGACCCAAATTCCCCCGTCCCGCATGACATTAAAATGCACACCTAAACTACAGGGTCTTCAATCCATGTCAAGGCATTGTACATTGGAAGTCTCCCTGAGGTCCAAGCCCATCATCCATTTGGACCAAGGTCCTTCTTCATGTCAGTTCACCGGCGTCCATTGTGAACTACGAGGACTTTGATCCATGTCAAGGCATGGTACATAGGAAGCCCCCATGAGGTTTAAGCCCACCACCAGTGGACCCCCGGGTTCACCTTCACGTCGGTTTGCTGACAAAACCCTTCCAAAACTAAGAGGATTTTGATCCATGTCAAGGCATGGTATATAGAAAGCCTCACGAGGTTCAAGCCGTCGACCAAGGTCCATCTTCACATCGGTTCACTGAAGCCTATTCTAAACTACGTGGGATTTGATCCATGCCAAAGAATGGTACGTAAGAAGCCTCCATGAGGTTCAATCCCACCACTCGGTCGTTCTGACCCCATTCACGTCGGTTCAACCCTGTCCCGCGTGACGTTAAACTGTATCCTAATCCAGCAGTAAGCCATTGTGACACATCCGAACTATGGGGTCTTTGATCCATGTCAAGGCATGGTACATAGGAAGCCTCCCTGAGGTTCAATCCCAACACCTATTGAACCAAGGTCCATTTTTCACATTGGTTCACTGACATCCAATCAGAACTATGTGGTATTTGATCCTTATCAAGGCATTGTACGTACGGAGCCTCCCTGGGGTTCAAGCCCAACACCCAATGGACCAAGGTCCCCCTTTAAGTCGGTTCTCCGACACAACCTCATCCCGCATGATGTTAAACTGCATCCCAATCTAGTGGTAAGCCGTTGTGACCCCACCATTCATCTGGACCAAGGTCCTCCTTCACGTCAGTTTACCGGCATCCAACCCGAACTACGTGGACTTTGATCCATGTCAAGGCATGGTACGTAGGAAGCCTCCCTGAGGTTTAAGCCCACCACCCATTAGTCTCTTCGACCCCCCTCATTCATGTCGATTATCACCAATCAAACAATGCAGACTTTGATTCCCTACCATGGGGATATGTAGGAGGCCTCTTCGAGGCTCAAGCCCTTTTCTACCGCCATCTCCATGACAGTCCCACCTCATTCCTACTCCACTCCATTCAATTTTCCATCACCCATCTTAATTCTTATCCGGGCCACCCTATCCCAGTGAGATCGTGCCACCTCATTTTCCCCCAAGGTATTAGGGAAGTCACCCACGTGCTGGCCCCAATATCAGTGATCCCTCAAGGGGGGTTCTTCAACCTGATCCACTCTAGCTAGTGTTCTGATCAGCCCGATCTGTCTCCATTGGACGTTAAACTTGCGGCATACCCTATGCTAAACATGGGAAGCTGAGGAAAACCTCAGATACATGCCTATGGCATATGATTACCCGCGCTCGATGTTGGATGCCTCAGGATTCCACGCCCTTAAGAAGCCCTATAATACGGGACAAAAGGCAGACACGTCAATTCCCCAGCATCCAGACATGCCAGTGACGTCTCAACGTGACTACTCCCCCAACTAAAGGTTGCTGCCCTGGCTGGAACCCTTGGAATGTCCTGACAGAAGTAGCGTAATTAACCGGCGTCCATGGAAACATGGAACTGGGAAGAGTTTCATGAACAACATATTAAATCTATACGTGAGACTCAGACTAGGTGATGAGTTCCAAGGAAGAATCCACAGAAGGTGGAACCGAAATCCCATCATCCAGTTTTGATCAAGGGGGAAACGTCCCTGAAAAAGGAGCGAATGCCACCCACCTTTGGAAAGCGGGAATGCGGGGCAACAAAAAGTCATGCTTGTTGCGCCCAAGCGGACAGACACGCTCCCCATAGCGAAAGTGTCAGAAACAGAAATGGTGAACCCGACATGAAGTTCTTCTCCTCAATATGGAGATTAGTAGCACTCGAGGCATCAGTAGATTGATGTGTCACCGGATCCAGATATCCGACGCCGGGTCCCACTAAGAAAATATTGGGCCTGGGATGAAACTCACCAGAAGTTGGGGTAGTCAAAATGTTGGGCATCTCGATCTGCTGCGTTGTCAGCACGAATCCCTCTTACCGACCATGGAATACAGAATGTCACTGGGGCACTAGGTGTCGATTCCTTTTTCTGTCAATGCTAATGAGCTGATCTCCCTGCCTTCAGGAACCCATCCACCGCATCCAGAACTCGATCACCTCCCGCCCACTAACGTGGGGGCATGGGCAATATTAACATAGCTACCCCACATAGTTCTTCCTTTTCTATAATAACCTTGACTGTCGTGGCTACTGGGTGCCCACGCCCCCTCTTCCCATTAGAGATTATCCAGCGAAGGGTAATCAATGATCTTGTATGTAGGTACGAGGAGGAAGGGGTCATCCCTACGAGGGAAATGGCCCGCCTGGATTTAAAGGCATCTGTGCCGCGCTATTAACACCACCCCTAAGGGCCCCGCAAGGAGCCTCTCCTCACCACTCCAACCTTCAATATTTTCAGGAATTTGTCTCCAGAACACCTCGATGACTCCATGCCCTATGCCACTGAGTTAGGGGATGTTTGGGCCCGCTCGACCAGAGTTCCATCCCAGGGGTTTCCAGTGTGGACCCCCACCTGGTCATGCCAGTGTCACCACCTGGATCCCCGAGCTGAAGAGCTGGTAGACTATCTACCTGCACCACCAGTACCGGCCCGGCTGACCCAACGCCAGCATTGGGCGCAGGATGAGGAGGATGCCCGTCGTGGGCGTCAACGTCAGCGGCTACTTTGGCTTGATCCACCGCCGACGTGCATCATCAACTCCATGAATACGATGAGCAGGAAAAATTATATGCACAACCCTAATCGAGTCCCCAACCACCCCATGGGAAGGCTGGGTCGACTCTCATGGTTGCAGGCACAGGTAGTGGCCGCTGCAGATTAACCCACAGTAATGCCACCCACTATGGGGGCCCTCCCCACGCAACCACCACAGAGGATGTGTGCCTTTCCCTCTCCCAGGCATGGCTCAGAGATATGCCCTATGCCACCTTTGACCCGAATGAGGGCCTTCCATGTGGTAGCAACACCTCATATGGGAGCCTCTTCCATACTCATTACACTGTAGACAGAGCTGTCCCCTCTACCATGGACCTCCGGGGCAGGGGCATTGCACATTCGATCAGTCTCCTATGCGAGGACCCTCCTCACGTCCTGGGAGTAGTCGACGAAGGTCCTATTCATCCTATCAACTAGATGAGTTGGGATAAACTTTATTTCACTGACACTCAACACGGAGGTCCTACCCGTGTTCGGTCCGATTGGTACAGCGACCTGCCCCACATGGACGTCATTAAGGGAACCAGACATGGAGGTCCTACCCATGCTCCTGTCAAGTCCAATAAGGGTCTTACCCATACAAGAATCCAACACGGAGGCCCTCCCCATGTCCCCTTTGAAATCATCCCTGGTGCTCCTCACACCCCAGCCCACTCAAGCGGAAGTCCACCCCACCCCAACACTAGTACGGACAAAGGGCCTTCTAATGCCAGGAGGTGTCCCTTCCCTAAAGAGCCATCCCAGGGCTGGAAGGGGGGTCATCGCAGCTACATGAAGAACACCGAAAGGCTTCAGACTGAGATTAAATTGGTCTATTTCTCGGATTCCGAAGCAGAGCACAACTCAGTGGTGGAACCCTCCCCTCAATCCACTGTGTCAAGGACCGGGGCAGGGAAAAGGCGTATTAGCCTCATCCTTCTAGAGTCTGAAGTCCGTCAGATTCCTGCCTCTCTTCGTAGGTACATCCAGGAGGAGGAATTTCTGGGAGTCCCACAGGTTCTGACTATTCATTCATTGCCGTCATCACTAGAAGTGCCCTCTACCTCGACCAGAGATCACATAGAGCTATTTTGGGGACAGATGATGGTTGGGCAACAACGTGACCCAGTGCCGGTAACCGTGATCCCTACACCATAAGTTTTGGCTGTCTGCCCATCGTATCATGACATGGTGGTCCGATCACCGCACTCCTCGAAGGATGGCCTGGAATTCGGCGGCCAGTCGGCTGGTTCACCGTATTCGCTGCCGCCCAGCCTACCATCTCATCAATCCACCTCAGTACCGCTACCGGGTCCTCAGCCACCTCCGGTTGACGAGTGGGAAAATACAGGGCCAGACCATAAATCTGAGCCTAGGAGCTTCTGGAACATTCTTGTGGTGGATCACTTCTCAGAGAAGTTATTGTTGGTGACGGCATTGAACTTCTGTGCTCCAGAATCTCTCACCCTAGAGGAAGTTGAGTGCTTCCGCCATACCCTATGGGATATGCACTTCCGTATTCTCTATCATCAGGTAGTGTACCCTAGGATCCAAGTGCACTTTGATGAAATCGGTGAGCAATGCTGTCTGGTTGATTTGGCCGCACTCCCCATGGCCCAGCGCCCTAAGTCACCAGGTCGCTAGAGGACCCTCCAACAAAAATGCGTTCAGAGTTTCAGGGTACTCCGCAGAATCATCAGGGAGGCTACCCCCATGTGCAAGTACGTGGATGGGGGAACTATGATGCCCTCCCCTTCAGCCCAATTCAACGGAAACCCGACTCAATATGTGATATTGAAGACGTGCCCCCAGGAAGGGTCACAGTCCATATGGATGATGTCATGGACAAGGAGGGCGACCTGGAATTTCTGGATGGAGACTTCCCCCATGAGGATGTGACACCATTGTTGGACCCATCAAGGAGGATTACTCTCCATCAGAGGAACATTCTAGGTCTCCCTTCACCCACCGAGTCCCTGGTGCTCAATTGGAATGCCGGTAAGGGTAAAGAGCACATCGGAGCCGTCAAGAACTGTAACCCGTCTGCCTCAATGAAAAAGACGGAGGAAGATTCTGAGAAGGCCGCATTGCGTCAGCAGCTCACTGAGCAGAAGAGGCTAGCTGATGAACTCTTGGCCGAGCGTTCTATAGAGCGACGAACCGACTATGGAAATCCTAGGTCGGGGCAGGAACAACTTCCCCCCGGTGATGGGACTCTAGGAGACCCTAATCATACTGCCCCCGTGGATAGGGTTGAAGCCAGAACTCACGGTAAGAGGGAGCGATAAGTCTCACCAAACCCTCCTGAACGACGTGGAAATCCAAGGAATCCAGCATGGGTTCCTCCAGCTGCCCCTCAGGCCGCTCCACCCATCGCTCCATGAGCTGTTGATTGCAACTACCATGTCGAAGATCCCAGAAACACACTCGTGGTTAGGGATCCCCGTTAAGATAGGGACCCTCGCCCGGATGACCCAATGGCGATACTCATCGCCCGCCTTGAGGTGATGGAAACGCAGCAGGTGGTAGTCCCACCATATGGAAAGACGTATCCAGAATTGGTGGATGATATGACTGTGCCCCTGGGTGTTTGAAATCACACTTTCTCACCCTTTAATGGGATAGGGGACCCGCCGCATCACCTCAACCACTTTTCTTCTAGGTGTGGCCCCATGTTGGGAACTCCAGCATAGTAAGAGGCCGCCAAGCTCTGATGTTTTGTGCAGTCATTGGAAGGCCCATGCATTTGTATGGTACAACCAGCTCCCCATTAAATCGGTGACCAGCTGGGAGGATCTTCGTCGGAAATTCCTATACCAGTTCAGCTCCACCACGAGAAAGACCATCACCACAGACCTCTTCAGGTGCAAACAAAGGCCCGATGAGTGAGTCACGAACTTCATCGCCTGGTAGAAGGGGCTAATGTATTCCTTAGAAATTCCACTAACTCAGGATCAATTACTAAAAATTTTCATAGGGAATGTCAAAACAGAACTGGTTCCTTCCCTCTTCACTCAGAACCACCCTGGAGAGTTCTGAGACTTCTCAGATAAGGCCCAGCACCTCGAGGAAGCTCTGTAACAGGCTAGTCAGGCACGTCCGTTTCCCCCTGTGATCCTAGTAAAGAGGGCTACCAGAGCAGAGCCGGCCGCGGAGGCCCAAATAGAGGCCCCCAGGCAGCTAGAATTGGTGCTAGTAGCCTCGTCTCTACAAACTCGCAGAGGCCCTCCACCTCAGGCATAACCTCCTACTCAGCAACGACCGCCTCAGAATCTGCAGGTTCCCCCGCGCAATGCGCCACCACTACCTAGGCAGGACAATCAAGATCTGCCTCCTCGGTAGGCCCCTCCGACCCCTCTTCAGGGCTAGGATCCTAGAACCCCCTATCTGAAGAAAAGACACCAGACTTACTCATTCTGTGAAGATCAGGTCCCCGAGTGCAGAAGGCAGGCAGAGGCGAATCTTACTGATCGTCCCAACTACTGCCCCTATCATCAGATTCTGGGGAACAACTTCAAGTAGTACTATGTGTTTAAGGACTAGATCCAAGACCAGGTCAATAACAACATTGTCAGTTTGGGGCTAACCCCGACACAAGTGGCGGGTGTCTTTGTAAAGTTAGAAAGCGGTAGCGACGATGAAGGCGAGTGGCAGCAGGTTCCCAGTCGGGGATCCTAGAAGTATGAGGACTGGATGGCTCATAATGTAGTCGCCCGTGCCCATGGTATTATTCAGGAATGCATAAATCACCCAGATCCTTCAGGAGATTCTAGTAGAGCCTCTGTGTCATCATCTCAGCTGACCTCCTCCCATAAGAGCAAGCATCGGCGGCGCAAGAAGAAGTAGCATGCTACACCAATGCCATAGTCATCCCGCACTCTTGGTGACTTCATGCCCCCTGAGATAGATATCCCTTATAGATTCCACCCTGTGGTGGATGATTCATCAAGAGACAGTCAAGGGTATGCTTTGGTTAACATCACCGAGTTGGTAAACCCCTATATGACTCCTGACGAAGGGTAATGCCAGGCGAACCTCCCCAACATCCACAGCCAACGCAAACATCGGCGGAACCACGACCATATAGTTCGTTAAGGCACGTCAGCTAACACTTTCTGCCTAGTCATGCATGCCACAGAGACCAGGAAGCAGGCCCAGTATAGAACTCAGCACGTGCAACCTCCTCATCTGGTGTCCTCGGATATACCTCCACCACCGTTTGTGCTACTGGATCAGGCATAGTTACCTCATTCGTACCACATCAAGTCTCACCCTACAACAAGACAAACTCGGTTGTCTGGTCCTCATTCGACAACTGCTCTTTAGGCCTCAACTAGTGATCAACGGGGCGTGCCTAGCACCAGCCAGTTGTCGGTCCGGCCGGCGGGGCCTGTCATGCCTCCTATTGTAGAGCGGCCTCCTATAAACAGAAGATCGCGCTTGACACAGAAGTATAATGTCCTCAAGAACCTCACTGGAATCACGTCACAACTTTATATTCTTGAGGATCTTCACCTATCATCAAACATGCGTGAGGCGCTTGCTGATGCCCTAAGGAGCCCCCTCTAATTTGAGATGGAGGTAGCACCTGCAGAAGCCTTCCACAAGGAGGAAATTGAGAAAACTGAATTCCAGGCAGTTATATCATTCTCTGGTGAAAATGAAGACCCTCCCATACAGGGGAACATTCGCCCGCTGTATATCACTAGCCAGTTCAATGGTGTGGAAGTCTGCTTCTGTCTTGTTGACACGGTTTCTGTGATTAACCTAATCCTGACTCACACATTGCGGAATATGGGGTTGTCTGAGGATGATCTAAATCTCTACGACCTCATAATCTAGGGATACGATAAGACCGAGCAAACCCCGGTCAACAAGATCTGCTTGAAGACCCAGTTCGGTGGCCTAATTGCTAGTACCAAATTCATGGTTGTCTCCCAGGACACCGTTTACAACGTATTGATGGGCAGGCCATGGCTCCACCTGCATGCAGTGGTCCCTTAATCGTATCACCAATGCCTAAAATACTCCCTCAATGGTTGAGTAGGCATGCTCCATGGAGATGTGTCTCCTTTTGCCTCTTTTGAAGCCCGTTATCTGGACACTGACTACTATAAGAGCAAGGATAAGCAGGTTCTGGAAAGTGAGGTTGAACCCGCCCCGGTTACTACTGATCCCTGGGAAGATCTGGATGACACCTATGTCTTACCAATCCATCGACTAGAGGTCACAACCCCCGAAATGGGGCAGTGTTTTATTGTTTAAGGTATGAGAGGAAGGCATATTCCCAGGTCCAAGAGACGGCGAAAAATCAGCTCGTACTCCTACACCAACCAGGCTCGGGTGATCCCAGAACCTGCTACCCCCATACGGTATCGGGATGTCCTCCCCATGGTAATTGCGGTACATCATATGTGTCTATTCTGCCAGGCTGGAATTAACCGAATCAAGCTGATGCGCCACTAATTCTTTGATATCATTAACCGCAGCCCTTTGGACCGAAGGCTATATGGGATTGGATCAAATGCCTTCATCGCCATGGTCTCGACGACTCATGAATCTTCTGATGTGGTGAACACCACCGCCCAAGATGGTACCAGCCTCCCATCAGAGTCTGGTGGCCCAGAAGATATTTCCTCTGCAGAAGATCCCTCCACAACTGGAGAAGAGGATCTAGGGGATTCTCTCCCTGCCTTTGAAGAAGGCGTCTCTATCACGGTCGATGAATTGGTATAGGTAAACCTTGGTAGCGAGGTAGATCTGAAGCCCACATTGATTAGTGCCACCATGTCTCTCGAGGAGCAGCAACGGTACGTGAACTTCCTTAAGAAGCACCGAGATGTGTTTTCCTAGAGTTACAGTGAGATTCCAGGGTTAGATCCCTAGGTAGTCGTCCACCGCCTTGGTCTCCCGACGAACCATCGCAGGTTTAAGCATTATCCCAGAAAGATGCACCCTTCTCACGGTGCCATGGTTGAGGCCGATGTTGATAAGATTTTCATACCCAACATCATCAAGGATGTCCAATACCCCAAGTGACTAGACAACATTGTTCTAGTCAGGAAGAAGAACGGGAAGATCAGAGTCTGTATCGACTTCTGTGATCTCAACCGCCACTGTCCAAAGGATGATTTCCCCTCCTAGTGATAGAGTTGTTGATGGATGCCACGACTGGGTTATAGGCCCTCTCTTTCAGGGATGGATATTCTGGGTACAACCAGATCCGGATGGCCCCCGCAGATGAGGAGTCCACCACTTTTAGGGCCCCTTAAGGTACTTTCTGTTACTAGGTTATTCCCTTCGGCCTAAAAAATGCAGGTGACACCTATCAGCAGGCCATGCATCGCATATTCAAACTGATCCTGGGAACATTGGTGGAATTCAATGTGTACAATATGGTGGTCAAATCCCACCAGTGCTAGGACTACCTCAAGGACCTTGAGAAAGTGTTCGGTTTCCTCCGCTCCCACCACCTGAAGATGATCCCGTTAAAGTGCACCTTTGGGGTCACCTCCGGGAAGTTTCTAGGATTTGTTGTCAGATACCAAGGCATTGAAATTGACCCAAAGAAGATCAAATCCATCATCCAGATGCCTCCCCCGAGTAATATTCGAGATCTTCGAGGACTTGAAGTCCACTTAGCCTACATACACAGGTTCATTGTGAATATGGATGGAAACTGTAAGCCCTTTTCCCACCTCATGAAGAAAGGATCTGCCTATGAATGGGATGGAGAGTGTCAGGCCGCCTTCGAGGAAATAAATCAATATCTACTCCAGCCTCCGGTATTGATGCCACCCATCTCCGGGAAACCACTGGTCCTTTATGTGACCGCTCTGGAACGATCTCTTGGCGCCCTGATCGCCCAGGAGAACAATGAGGGGACAGAGAAAAACCTCTATTGCCTCAGACGCATGCTACTCAATACGGAGACTAGATAATCCCTTATCAAGAAGATGTGCATTGTGCTCGTATTTGATGTACAGAAGTTGCGACATTACCTGCAGCACCATGAGGTACAGTTGGTCTCCTGGGGAGACCCACTGAAGTACATTCTGAACCGCCCCATGTTGACTGGCCAACTAGCGTGGTGGGCGGTGATCCTCCAACAGTTCGACATCAGGTTCATGCCCTAGAAGGATATCAAGGGGCAGGCATTGGCAGACATCCTAGCTGCCCATCCAACCACCATGAATCAATCCCTAGACCTGGATTTTCCTGATGAGGCAATCCTATCAGTCGATCATGTCGTCCCATATTGGAAAATGTATTTCGACGGTGCCTCACGGAGTCCCACCGGTAGGAGGCTCAATAACCCTAGGCTCAATAGAGTGGGCCTGGGTTTTGTCTTCATTACCTCAACAAAAGTCGTTCTGCTATACTGATTCCTATTGTTAGAAGGCTGCACCAACAATGAAGTAGAGTATCAGGCTCTCATCACTGGCCTCGAGCTGGCCCTTGAGATCGATGTAACACATTAACATGTGAAAGGGGATTTCAAGTTTGTCATCAAGAGAGTCAATGGCGACTACTTTGTTAGGAATCCAGAGCTCATGCCATTGTGGGAGTGCACCCTCCGTCTAATGGCCCAATTCCCTTCTTGACCAGAGGTTACCCATGTCCCTCGGTCACAGAATGATCAAGTGTATGCTTTGGATTGCCTAGCTGCATCACTTGATGAACCCGAGTAGGATGGTCTGATTATAAATGTGGCACACCATAGAGTCATCGCCTCCGCCACCCCAGAGGATGACGACGAACTGTGGGTAAGTTATCTTACCTCCAGATCCTCCATTCTAGGAGGCCCAGGTTCTTCAGATGTAGTGGTTGAGGCCACTCCTGACTGGAGGTCACCTTTTGTCAAGTATCTCCGAAATGGTTGCCTCCTAGATGATTGGGCCGAGCGTGTGTGAATCCGACGCCGCACACTGTAGTTTACCCTACAGAGTGGTCTTAGTCTTGAGCGGATCCTCTATAAGTGGGGCTTCAATGGTGTTCTCCTCCGTTGCATTCAAGGAGTTGAGATTTATCAGGTTATGCAAGAGGTTCATGCCGGTGCCTGCAGTGCCCACCAGGCTGGGCCAAAGCTGTCCCATCAGTTTCGGAGACTGGGGTACTTCTGGCCTTCAATGATCCATGATTGTATTGTGTTTGCCAAGATATGTCACATGTTCCAAGTCCATGCTCAATTCCTACATCGGCTGCCAGATCCTCTCCACTCCACCAAGTACTCTTGGACATTTGCGATGTGGGGACTCGATGTCATGGGACCATATTCACCGGTGGCAGCTCTCCAGTGCAGGTTCATTCTGATCTCTATAGATTTATTCTCCAAGTGGGTAGAGGTTGTTTTGCTCAAAGAGGTCAAGGCCCATTCTATAGTTGACTTTGTGAGCTCCAACATCATCCACCAGTTTAGAGTCCCTCATGCTGTCCTCACTGATAACGGCACCAACTTCCGAGTAGCCGAGCTGAAGAAATTTTACGCGAAGTAAAATATCCGTTCAAACCACACCTCACGCTATCATGTGCAGGAAAATGGGCAGATCGAGGCATTCAACAAAACCCTTTCCAACATTTTGAAAAAAATGTTTGGTCAGAACAAGAAAATTTGGCCAGAAAAGCTCCCCAACACCCTCTGGGCATATCAGACGAAGACTCATAATTCCACCCTGGTGACTCTATATTCCCTAGTGTATGAATATGAGGCCATCCTGCCAATCGAGATCCATCTGCCATCATTACACACTGCAGTCTATGACCAGAAGGCACCAGATATGGTGGCCGAAATCCTTATAGCTGAGTTGGAATCACTCGACGAGAATAGGCTCCATGCCCTTCACAATCTGGAAAGGCATCAGAACAAGATAGCCAGAGTCTTCAACAAGAAGGTTCGCCTTCACTCTTTTCTGCATGGTGACCTGGTATTGGCCCTCTGAGCGCCAATGATCCTCGGTAGGAAACCACCCAAGCTGGAGCCCAAGGGGGAAGGACCTTACATCATTCATAAGGTCTACTCCAATGGATCACACTCCTTGGTGACCATGGATGATGAGCGCATAACTCCTCCCACCAATGCCAAGTTCCTCAAGCAATACTTTTCCTGAGCCCTGGATCCCGCATGACCCTAAACTGCACCCCGGTCCCGCATGACCGTAAACTGTATGGTCCTACATGACCTTAAAATAGACGGTCTTGCATGAATTTAAACTATAACATCGTCCTGCACGATGATAAACTACATCATCATCCATCATGACGTTAAACTACTAATTATCGTCCCGCATGACAATAAACTGTAAAATGGTCCAAGATCTATGACCCTAAACAAAGATCTCCCCCGTCAAAACTGCATGACGATAAACTGCAAGCTGGTCAGGCCTTCCTGACCGAGGCCCTTGTCCTTCTCAGGCCCCCCAGCCTTTCAGGGACCCTGACCCTTGTCCTCACTACAAGATGATAAACTATGTGCTGGTTAGGCTTTCCTGACCGATGCCCAGCCTCAGGCCCCATGGCCATCCCCGATACAGGCTCTCTTGTGGGATTTTATGGTGTGGTATGGGATTATGTCCTCATTCACGTCGGGTTACTTGTCGCACCATACACATCCCCAGAAGAGATGTGCTTCATCATCCTACATGACGTTAAATGGTGTTTCTAGAACTACATATGGATTGATTCCCAGTCTTATGGGATACGTAGGAATGCTTAGACTCTTCGTTTCAAGCCCATCCCCAAACTCTTCTCATTCAAATATCCCCCTGGGTATAGTTCTCTCGAAGTATCCTCGCATGATAGCCATGTTCCCACTCCTGTTCTTCTATCCTCCCACATCTTCACCGCACGACGCTAAACTACATGGCCTTCAAGAACTATGTATGGCTTGATTCCCATCCTTATGGGATACATAGGAGTGCCCAGAAATTTCATCTGTTGGCCCATCCCAAACAGAAAATTTTCCCCCTAGGTTAAGATGCATAGAGAGGGTGCATTTTTCCCCAATTCACGTCAAGAAAACATTGATCCGACCGTACGTCTCGCTCCTTGGAGATGTTTGCCTCTTAGAGAGATGGGTACAAATATGCTTCAACTGCTCCTTGACTAGGATTCTGTCACCTTCCATATCTGGAAGGCCCCCTAAATGGCGTGAATTCTAGTCCTAAGAAATCTCTCTTACCACCTCGGGCCAACGCCCTTGAGGATGTCGAGAAACAAATTGATACAAATCCCGCGCTTCGAATATGGTCAGCGGTCGATGCTCATTTTTTTCTCCTGAGACTATGTTTCGAATATGGTCAACAACTATCCTGGATCAGGAGGTCCACACCAAGATGTCCCAAACATCGAGTGTAGTGGCTCATTCTACCCCGCTGGATCTCCAAGAGACAAACTTCCTCCAGGCGATGCCAACCCTCAATCCCTTTGGCCTTTTCGGGCCCCTGGACTAGGTCCTATCTTATGGGATTATGTGCTGTGGTGTGGGATTACGTCCTCAATAACGCCGGGTTACTCTCTGTGCCGTACACACTCCTAGATGAGACACCTTGTCCTGACCCCCATTCTCATTGCATGATGATAAACAGAAAGCTGGTCAGGCATTCCTGACCAAGGCCCCTTGGCCTTTTTGGGCCCCTGGCCCAGGTTCTCTATCATGGGAGTGTATGGTGTGGTGTGGGATTACGTCCTCATTCACGTCAGTTTATTCACCGTGTCGTACACCTCCCTTGTTTTGAGGTATCCTACCCCCCCCCCCCCCCGCTCGTCCTCACTACAAGATGTTAAACTGCGAGCTGGTCCGGCCTTCCTGACCGAGGTCCAGCCGCAGGCCCCTTGTCATTTCCAAGCCCTTGTCCCTTGTTCACTCTTACGGGACTGTGCGGTGTGGTGTGGGATTATGTCCTCATTCACGTCAGGTTACCTTCCACATCGTACACATCCTCGTTAGGGTATCCTACCCCCCGAGTATCTTCAAGAACTACGCGTGTCTTGATTACCATCCTTATGGGATACGTAGGACTGCCCAAATGTCTAGAATTCAGGTCCAGCCTCATCTCCTAGAATTCTTCGTCCCACCTTGGCCCCTTGGCCTACCTCTTCCGAGCCACTTCTTCGACCCTTTTCGGCGGTCCACTAATGTGCCAAAGGGTACTCTGGTTTATTACCTGGAGCATCGGACTCAACTCAGACATGTTTCTGCCTTCTTTTCAAGCTTCGTGTTTCCATTCATTCAGGCTTTCATCATCTTTCACACCCGACGGGACCCCCGAGTGGCATGGATGCTAGGCCTAAGGGCTCTCCTACCATTATGGGCCCTGAATGACATGGATACTATGCTTAAGGGATATCCTTCTATTACAGGCCAACGCCCCCGAGGGTTTTGGAAGAAAAATAGATATGAATCCCACGTTGTGAATATGGTCAGTGGTCGATGCTCATTTTTTGTTCCCACTTTAGGGTAATGCGATATAGATACTTTTTTTCTTCCACGGTTAATAGTTATCCTCCATTTTCACGCCAACCCCATTAAGCCTGAAATGTTGGTTACACAATTCACATCCTTCTCCACCTTCTCATGTCCAAGTAGATCTTCAGCACTCTTGATTCTATTCCTCAGTGCACATCTACATGTCAAGGGAACAAATCCACAGTGAGGGCATCCTTCAGGGTTCTTCACCGATTTCCCTTTGATGGACATTCCAAGTATTGAAATAAGGATCTTCCTACCTTGTTTCCCACACTGAGTTTGTCTCACATGGTCTTAGGGATCGGTTTGAGGTCTTTACTTACTTATAGAGTCTTCACCCCACCCATGGTCCGATCTCTAAGACCCTAAACTATGATCTTCTCAGAACTACGTCTGGCTCGATTCCCATCCTCATGGGATATGTAGAAATGCCCAAACCTTCTGTAATTGGGTCCATATTCAGTTCTGCTAATTCATCTTATCTGTCCCTCCTACGGGACCTTTACCACGGGGCTGTGTGGCATGGTATGGGATTATGTCCTCATTCACGTCGGGTCTGCAGTAGCCACACTACGTGCACCCCGTTCTAAGAATTATCCCTCCTATTTACTATCTCGCATGACATTAAAAGGAACCTCTCTAGAACTACGTGTATCTTGATTCCCATACTTATGGGATATCTAGGACCACCTGAACATCTATACTTCAGGTTCATCCCCACCTCTTAGAGATCTCCCGATCTCCTAGTCACCTAGGCCCCTTGGCCGGTTCCTCTCTACGAGAGGGATAAATAGGTGTGGTACAGGGTTTTTGGAACCATGCCTCCCATCTCCCGGGAATCCGCCATCTCTTGGCCACCCTCAAGTTGAGTCCCTCAACCCCTTGTAGTGGTTCACCCATGTGTTAAGATTACTCTGGTCTAGGACCAAGAGTGTCAGATTCAACTTAGTCAAGTTCCTTCCACTTGTCAAGATTTGTGTTCCCCTTCATCCAGTCTTCCATCATCTTCCACGCCCAAAGGGACCCCCAAGAACATCATGGATACTACTCTTAAGGGCTCTCCTACTGTTACAGGCCAATGACCCCAAGGGTTTCAGACAAAAAACTGATACAAATCCCACATTGCGAACATGGCCAGCAGTTGATGCTCATTTTTTTGTCCCCATTTCAGGCTAACGTGATAGAATGCTGTGTTGTGAACATGGTCAGCAGTAATCTGTCTTCATGCCAGCCCCGTCAGTCCTTGAATGTTGGGTTTGTGATTCACGTTATGCCCCACCCCATCATGTCTAGGTAGAATCTCGACACTCTTAGCGATATCCCTCAGCGCACCTCTGCACGTCAGGGGGACGAAGCTGCAATATGGCGTCCTTTGGGGCTCCCACGGTCTGAGATCTAAGACCATAAACTAAGATATTAATTAAGGGATATGTGTGGATCGATCCTCATCCCCATGGGATGCGATGGGTCACTTAGACGTCTTGTTTCCTAGTCTATCTCAGCTGGGAGCTAGTTCCTCATGCCCCTTTCACTCTCATCCCAATTTGGACCCCTTGGCCCAGGGTTCCTATCTTGGGATTGCCTGCGGTGTCATGTGGGATCACGTCCCCATCCACGTTGGTTATGTTTCATGGCACTGTACACACTCCCCACCTAGCATTGTTTCTACTACATTTGCGCTGCATGACATTAAAAAGCATGCTTGGTCCTGTCACATGACCCTAAACTGTGACATTGTCCTCCAAACTGCAGGACAGAAAATGGCACTGCATTGTGATGACCACATCATAGAGGACATCATGTTGGGTATTGGTAATACACCATGCCATTTTTCAATGCCTACTACGACTTGATTCTTGTGGCGACACTAGGGCTTGCTACCCTAGGCCCGTCACCTTAAAAGACAGACAAGATTTATCAAATTCCACTTCTTTTGGTGCAAGGGCCACGTCCTCACTCCCCTTTATTTCCTGGCACTGGTACCTTACCGTGCCACCTTCTAGAACTACGTATGTCTTGATTCTCATCCTCATGAGATACGTAGGAGCACCCAGGCACTTCCCCACGGGCCCAAACTAACTTTCGTGTTCGGTCCCTCGACTTGACACTTCCCTAAAAAGCACGTGGTGGTCAGAACCCCCGAATCCCATTCACATCAGGTATTTGAGTTACCCCACCATGTGCCTCCTGTGTTTCCTCCCACCCATGGTCTAAATTCTATGACCCTAAACTAAGATCTCCCTATGGGAAGGGACTCGAATCCCCCTATCTGATGCGTCTCATTGACGTATTTAGATGTGTTTTGACAGAAATCCCGAAGTGTGGGGTTTTCATGGATACATTCCTCTCGTTCCATGACCAAGATTCGTGAGCCCCCCATTTGTATCCTCATCCTCTTTCACATCCAAAAGGACCCTCAGACGACATGGATGCTAGGATTAAGGGATCTCTATGGATGCTGGGCCTAAGGGCTCTCTAATTGTTTAGGGCCAACTTCCTCATGGATATCTGACAACATTTGCGACATGGTCCCGTGTTTCGAACATGGTCAACGGTTGACCCTCATTTGTTTGTCCCCATTCTATGATAACACGATATAGATGCTCTGTTTCTAGCACGGTCAGTAGTAATCCTCTATCGTCACGCCTCCATCATTGCAATCCAAATCTTGAGTGTCATGATTCACACATCTCCACTTACTCATGTTCAAGTGGAATTCCAACATACTCGGATCTATCTCTTTGCACGTCTAGGTTCGCTGCATGGATGGGTTAGCATCATTGGGCCAGTATTCACCGAGCGTCCCTTCTCCATAACCTGCCCCATCCTGTGTTGGGAAAGTTCCCCATTACTTCTTGTTTTCCACATCGAGCATGAATCACGTGGGCTTAGTAGTTTTGGAAGGATGTGTACCGGAACAACCATGATTCTTGTCGTCCTACATGACGTTAAACTGTACTTCCAGAACTACATATGGCTTGATTCTCATCCTCATGGGACACATTGGGACACCCTGGTATTTTTCCTGGGATCCAGCCCATAGGAATAATAAAGTCCTATTCCTCCCCATCTTCTGGCCCTTGGACGGACCCCTCATGAGGAGCCGTGTAACTGTAACTCTGCCCTGAAAAAGTTCAGGATTCCCCAAGATGACATTGGGAAGCAGCAACTCCCCTCGCCAGAGAGGCCCTGTCTGAAAGAAGGAGTGATGCACGATCAAATCGATGTGTCCATCCAGTGTTCTTTCACCACGATGGCGTAACCTTAAGAGTTTTGAATTCTGTTCAAACAAACCCTCACTCCACATTCCATACTTTCTGTGCCCCTTATTCAGACCCTCATCCTCTTTCATGTCTGGAGGAACCCCTTAATAGTGTGGATGCCCGACCTATGGTCCGACTACTGTCCTAGGACAACGTTCCGAAAGACTGGTCATGTCTGGAAGGACCCCCTAATAGTATGGATGCTCGACCTATGGTCTGCCTGTTGTCCTAGGCCAACGTCCCAAAAGACTGATCGACGATACTAGAGTTAGGCCCTGTGTTGCGAACATGGTCAGCGGTCAGCCCTCATTTGTTGTCCCCATTTTGGGCTAATGTGATATGGATGTTGTGTTTCCAACATGGTCAACAGTTATCCTTTATTGTCACACCATCCCCAGGGTTCCGAATTCCGGGTATCGTGGTTTACACCTCCCGCTTCCCTATGTTCAGACTAATCCCAATGCCCCTGGAGTTACCCCACTCATGCGTCAGAGCACACCGGAAGTGCGGCTCGTCGATTGTTCTAAAGCCAACCTCAATAACAAAACTCATGTATTCAAAAATCAAAACATGAAAGTACGTTTGAGGGTTTGTGATCCTTATAACACTCAGGGATTTATTCCCCCCAATGGACCGGTTTACCCCGTCAAAAGAACATTGCAGATCCCCCACCCTCTGACTTGTGGCGTCCAAGAGTTGCTACCATCAGCTTAGGTCCCGCTCCTCCTCAGCAGCGATGGGGCACAATTCATTAGCCTCAGTTTGGGCCTGATCTATGAAATCCTGAATGATAGCAATTTCTTCAGAATCTTGCCTCATACGCTCTTCCGCCTCTGCCAGATGGGACTTCAATTGCGAGATCATATATGATTGTGCATTGAGGAAGGTGGAGTGCTCATCCTATTGGATTCTTAGCTGGTGGATCTCATCTTCAGCCTCCAGGAGCTTCTTGGCGTTCATCGCTTTCCTCTACTGACAACCCATGCTGAGACCGAGATCATACTCCCGAATCTTCTCTTCCATAAGATCTCGGATAAGAAGATGAGGATGTTGGGAATCCACTCCCCCAGTACGCAGATTGTGCAGCCGCGAGCGAAGCCTGTCCATTTCATCCAGCCATAATGACTGGGGGGTCTTTTCAATAAACCGCACGATCAGTTTCCATGACCGGAGGTGGACTATGTCACTGTCCTCTATATCAGAGGCCATCTCATCCCAGCCCGCATGGTTGGAAGGCTCGTATGTGGGATACTCCCTTAAGAAATCTTTAGTGGGATCAACATCTGGCGTTAGATCAGGCATGACATTTGGCGTCGAATTAGGCGTGGCAGGAGTTGGGTCGACCGGTTGATCCTCGTCTTTAGACCCCAACTCAATGATCTCGGGTACGACCCTGCTGGTGGTCCCGCCAAAAGTAGGGGTATGCACAGCTCGGGTGGGCTAGGAAACTATCTCCACAATCACTGGCATGCCCCTGGGAGGGGCGCCACCCGAAATCCCAAATAGCCTTGCCGCAGTGGACGATACGAGTCGAAGAACTATACGTAACAAGGAAGGGAACTGACGTTAGTTGGTACGATCAATGTATGGAAGTAATAAGCTCAGTTGAGAGGACTTACCGAGATCGAACTACCGATGCTTCTCCTGAGTTGATGCTGATGGGATCCCAGAGCGTGGCCCTCCATATACTGTCAGAAGGTCTAGAGATTCCGGAGGAGCCACCTTCGGTGTCCTAGCCACGCCAGACACAGAACATGACGTGGCCACAGGCACGGGTTCCAAGGGTCCTACGTCATCACCCACCGAGGGGCGAGAGCGAGGCCTACATACAAGCTCTTCCTGCACGGTTTAGGTGATGGTAAGAGGTCCATAATGACCTGAGAGAAAACCCTGGGGAAAGAAACTGGGAATGTTACCTCCAGAGCCTCTGCAAAATCTTCGAGATCCGAGTCTTGATCGTCGACTTCGCCTTCCTCCAAGGGGCTCCCTCCACTGGCCTCATCCCCCCAAGAGTATTCTCCTGACTCTTCCGGTAGGGAGAAACGCTCTCTCAACTCAGCAGCCGACAGCTGTGGGGGAACTGCTCAGTTCAGCAGTGCCCTCACCCTGTCTGTCATTGGATGTGGGGCACTACTGGAGTGTACGTAGTCCTCCAGTTCATCCAGATATTGCTCCACCTCCACCAGAGACATCGCAAAAACTGGCCCGGACAGGGCCTGTCCCTAGTAAATCCATTCTGAGGTGTTTCAGGTGTTCCCACATCTTGGATGGACTGAGTTTTTACCGGTTGACATCCCAAACGTCCCAGGCCTCTGGGAAAATAACATTCTATGGCATGTCGATATGGCGCAGCCGCTTCCCCGGGGCCTGAGTGAATATCCTACGGAATCCCCTCGGTGGCCTCCCCTCCAGATGGATTTGATCTTCCAGGACCATTGCATTCGCTGCCGCTACTGGATCCACCGCCACTGCCTCACCTTCAGCTGGTGCAGGTCTCGCTGCCACAACGGCCCCTCCACCGCGAGAAGCCCTTGCCACCCTCCGACCCCGACCTCAGGATAAGGGAGGCCCGCCGTCACCAGCTCGGATGGTCTGCTGCTTTAGCATTTCTCTTAGATAAGCTGCCTCCCAGCTGATGGCATACTCCTTCACCAGTCCAAAGGCGGTAGTAGGCGGAGGCAATGAAATTCACATTTACCATCTTCCCATGTGAACATGAGCCACAATTTCCTCATCACACATGGATGCTCCTCGTGGTGCACCTCCCAGTAGACCTGCGGGGTTAAACACTGCAGGCACCAGAATTGCCTTGCAAACCAGTGTGGGGTGTACGACTCACAAAGGGGCTCTCGGTCCACCCTTGCCACCAAGACTCCACCTCGGAAGGCTAGAAGATAGTCCTGATTCTCCTCCGTCCCCTGACCATCGTCGGTGAGTACCCCCATCTGAAATAGAAATAGGTGGAAATTAAACTCATCCGCCTTCCACACCTGGTTCAGCAATAAGGGGATAATCAATTTGACTAGAAAGCTCCCGACAGCATTCAGAATGGATGGAAAGAAGTTTGACCCTAGTGGTGAGATGGGGTTCGGATATTCATAAACACCCATGACGTGTGTCGTAATCCACCCATACAGAAGGTGGAAGGGCCTGCATATCCTCAGCGGCTTCTTGCCCTCGCTAACATGCCGAAGCATCTTGTACAATATGTAGAGCATCAGAATCCCCGTATTGACCCACTATCTTGTGGCCAACATGGATTACATGATGAATGAGCTAGGTTGTACCCACCATGTTGGTATCCCTCACTGGTAGGATCCAACGACAGATAAGGGCTGCGATAAACGCCCCCAGCCTGACTATCGGCTATTGTTCAGTGCTGACACTGAAACCCAAGGTCTTCAATTGGCCATCCTCCATGAGCCGCCAATATGAGTACTCCTTGCCCCGTTGAGCCCCCTTCTGACATGTTCGAGGCCTCGGGGGAACTCTTGATCCTTTTGGAAGTTCAAGAACTACTTGAACCACTTCTTAAAGTGGACATATTTCACCACTTCTTTGTCCTCTCTAGGGACCAGTCCAATCAGTGCCAGTGCCAGCCACAACATCTGCTCTGGATCCTCCCACGCACTCATGATGGGGAGGAAATCATCATACATAGCCCCCAAGATCGGGACCCCGAAATTTGATGGACATCCCACAGACTGATGCCAACCTCCCCATGGTGTAGGTGAAAAGTATTAGTCCTAGACGACTATCTGCTCAATAGCTCCAGCATCAGTTTTTTCAGTTGAAAAATGTGGAATTGGGAGGCCCATTTCACCTCGTACAAGCCCACTATCCTCAGCATGGCTCCAAATTCCTCGCATGAGGTACCTACCCAGTAGTCCCATGCCCAATCATTGGTGAAGTTGCCTCCTTGGCGCAGGTCCCACTCATCGGACCACCCCTTCTTTGAATCCCCCAAAGCTACCTTTAGTATTGTGTGGTACATGGGAGGGGACGTCTCCAGTTGCAATGGATTCCCATCAATGTTGTTCAGATGGTTGTACAGACAGTCGATAGTGACAGGTGTGAAGTTCTCCTGAGCATGACCATCAGCCACCCTGAACCATTGATTCGGGAATGGCATGCTTCTGAACCAGCAAGCTGGTTCGTCTCTACATGCCTCAGGAATGAATACGTCACCCCTCATCCCGAATCCATACAAAGGAAGCTTTTTACATAGTGTATAGTTCTTTTGGATCTTTGATAACAGTTATGTAAAAGAATTATGGTTTGAGTGGCTTCGGACTAGCTCCCCCTGGCCCAAACAGTTGGCCATCTCATCCCTCCGGGCGGCGTCCACAAGCACCCCCTGAGCAGCTTTTTGATGGGCCATTTGTTTTAAAAGGCTTTGGGAAATTTTATATCCCGGTTCGTGAAGCCTTTTCACAGAGATCCTTCACAAATCTCCTTCACAAATCCATGATGCAGAGCCCGGCCTTGGCTTGTAGGAAGATGTTCTCTTGGCGCAGTCGCGGAGTCAGAGACTCGCGGTTCGCCATGATGTTTGATTCGCGGTAGACAGACGTGGAGTATGCGGAGAATCGCAAATCGAGAGTGCAAAAGGACAAAGTCACGGAGAAGGGAAAGAAAAAAATAGAGGTCATCCCAACTATTTATAGGTGGCGGCCCTCGGAGCTTCGCGGCGCATCCAGCCCGCACGGAGCTTCGAGGCGCGTCCGGACCATGTGGCCCCTGTCTGCCTCGCGTGCCCTCTTCGTGAGCCAGAACCGTGAAATGCCGATAAATTTTGGGTATTTCCCTCAAATTTCGACCCTTGATCCCTCCGTGGCTCCAATTCTGAGGGGGTGAATTTGTTGGTGCCAAAATATTAGATGAAAAGAATAAAAAAAAGAAGGCCCAAAGGCCTACCCCATGAAGCCCCGACCTGGAGCCCTCCAAAGCAACACATCCGCCGTGAAGCAACGGAGGCGGGAAGCCCCGCAAACTACCTTTACGTTCACGAACTTTCCGTAAAACAATGGAGGCGGGAAGCCCCACAAACAGCCCTGACGTTTGTGAACCCTCTGCGAAGCAACGAAGGAAGGAAGCCCTATGAACTCCCCTAACGTTCGTGAACCCGCCGCGAAGCAAAGGAGGCAGTACCCCTCCGCGAACCCGGTTGACGTTCGTGACCCGATGTGAAGCAACTGAATCCCCCTTCACGCCGCGTGAGATCTGCATCATAGCATGTCTTGCCTATAAATACCCGCCCCCCCTGAGCCCCACGGATGGACAATCCTACCTTTCACTTACCTAGCTCCCAAATCGCAAAGCACCCTTTGCTTTGCGAATCATGAGCTACGTGAGGTATTTTTGCTTCGTGAGGTTCCTCTGCATTGTCTCATTTTCATCCCCTCTTCTAAGAGGGATTACTTTTGCGAAGACTAAGAGCTTTCGTGAAGAAAGGAGATCCCCAAGGGGACCCGGGATGTCGCGGAGAATTTATGCTTCGCGAAACACCCCTCCTGTACACGTAATCTGCATGCCAAGGAAGGTCATTGTACTTCATGAAGCACACTGCTTCGCGGAACTTTTCTTCACGAGGCACCTATGCTCCACGAGGCAGTGCTCTGTGATCACCCTTCCACTTCACGAAGAACCTCCCAATTTCACCTCCACCCCATGATAAGGCTAAGGCACCCCACTTTGTGAAGAACACCCCTTCGCAAGTGCCCTTCGCCACACAGAGAAACCGAGCTCCACAAGGCCTCCACCTATGGACCCCTCTGCTTGGCAATTCTTTTTCCCGTGTGACCCACCAGGTCAGCACATAGTGACTTCAAAGTCCCCTGTACGATGCTTCCCCTAGAGTTGCTTCGCCTAATGCTTCTTCACATAAACACGCTAACGACTATTACTTCTTCGCATAGCCACGTTAACGTGGACACCTTGATGGTTTGCTCTACGACCCCCCATTTGCACGACATTGTTGGTACCTTCCCTCCCACCAGGAGTAGTGGGTACCGATTATGTAAGTACTAGGGGTGCGGATTAAGCCCACCTCGTCCGATCTGTAGAACGTTAAACTACCTAGAACCTCGTCCTCAATACATGATGTTAAACTGTGATCTGGCCCTGTGTCTCGCACGCAGGGTCCCCCCGGCTCAGACATTCTTTACACCCACTCGTCTCCACGAGGATGGGATCACCCCTCACATGGGATGATATCCTCCTTCTCAGAGTGGCGTTTGTCCATGGGGTAAGGGAAATGTCCTTGGTGTAAGCCCCTAGCACCTCTCGTGGAAGGTAGAACCCATGCACCTCTGTACTTCCCCACCGCCAAGGCCAGTGGAGGTTGTGATAGGGAATGAGGCCCCTCCTTTCTTCAGTCCCAAATCCCTCACCCACTGCGCTTTGTCACCTTCAGGCCTCCACCCTGGAGTAAATCCCAACACCATGGGCCACCTAACGCATAAGACCCTCTTTGCTTCCCACGGATGCACACTTCACGACGTGATCTTCCTGTCCCTGCAACCTCTTTTTTCTCACACCGAGCATGAATCACGTGAGCTTAGAGTGAGCACCGCCCCTGACCCCTGCCTTTAACGAACTATGGGGTCTTTGATCCATACTGAGGCATGGTACCTAGGAATCCTCCATGAGGTTCAATCCCATCACCCGGTCATTCCGACCTCTTTTTTCTCACACCGAGCATGACTCACGTGAGCTTAGAGTGAGCACCGCCCCTGACCCCTGCCTTTAACGAACTACGGGGTCTTTGATCCATACTAAGGCATGGTACCTAGGAAGCCTCCATGTCGGTTCACCCCCGTCCCGAATGACGTTAAACTACATCCTAATCATGCGGTAAGCTGTTGTGACACATCCAAACTACGGGGTCTTTGATCCATGTCAAGGAATGGTACGTAGGATGCCTTCCTGAGGTTCAAGCCCAACACCTATCAGACCAAGGTCTATTTTTCACATCGGTTCACTGGCGTCCAATCGGAACTACGTGGTCTTTGATCCATGTCAAGGCATGGTACGTAGGAATCCTCCCTTGGGTTCAAGCCCAAAACCCAATGGACCAAGGTCCCCATTTAGGTCGGTTCTCCGACACAACCTCATCCTACATGACATTAATCTACATTCTAATCCAGCGGTAAGCTGTTGTGACCCAACCATTCATCTGGACCAAGGTCCTCCTTCATGTCAGTCCACCAGAATCTGACCCGAACTATGTGGACTTTGATCCATGTCAAGGCATGGTACGTAGGAAGCTTCACTGAGGTTCAAGGCCACCACCCTTTAGTCATTCCAACCCCCCTCATTCACATCGGTTCTCACTAATAGAACTACACGTACTTTGATTCCCTGCCATGGGGATACGTAGGAGGCCTCTTTGAGGCTCAAGCCTATCTCTACCACCATCTCCATGACGGTCCCACCTCATTCATACTCCACTCCATTCAATTTTCCATCACCCATCCTGATTCTTATCCGGGCCGCCAAATCCCAGTGAGATAATGCCGCCTCATTTCCCCGCAAGGTAGTAGGGAAGTCCCCCACGTGCTGGCGCCAATATCAGTGATCCCTCAAGGGGGTTTCTTCAACCTGATCCAATCTAGCTAGTGTTATGATCAGCCCGATCCATCTCCGTTGGACGTTAAACTTGCGGTATACACTATGTTAAAATGGAAAGATTAGGAAAACCTCAGATACATGCCTACGACATATGATTCCCCACGCTCGTTGTGGGATGCCTCGGGCTTCCACGCCCTTGATAATCCCTATAATAAGGGAAAAAAGGCAGACACCTCAATTACCTAGTGTCCAGACATGCCAGTGATGTCTCAACAAGACTACTCCAACAACCGAAGGTTGTTTCCCTGGACGGACCCCTTGGAATGTCCTGACAGAAGCAGCATAATTAACCAGCGTCCATGGAAACATGGCACTAGGAAGAGTTTCACGAACAACGTATTAAATCTATGAGGGAGACCCAGACTAGGTGACGAGTTCCGAGGAGGAATCCATGGAAGGAGGAACTGACATCCCATCATCCCATTTCAATCAAGGAGCAAATTCCCCTGAATAAGGAGCGAATGTTGCCTGCCTTTGGAAAGCGGGAATGTGGGCAACAAAAAGTCGTGCTTGTCGCGCCCAAGCGGACGGACGCGTGAGCCCCGATAAAAGCGTCATAAACACATTGTTTGTCCTCCTATCCAAGATCATACATTTTAAATAAAATATAGACTTGTTCACATGATCTAGAACAAGGGATAGTTTAGTGGAATCGAGAGAAAAGATCCTCATGAACACATTTCAAACTTCCTGAAAGCATGTGATTCCTTTCGCAACAAGGGAATATCATTAGACATAATAAAAAATAATGTCTTTATCTTCTTGTTGAGAGACAGATCTAAGGATTGGATTAGGATTCAAGCTCCCAATTCAGTCATGACTTGGGATGATATAGCCAAGAAATTTATATACAAATAATTCCCACCGATCTGGACTTGGAAACTAAGGAATGAAATTCAAAACTACACCCAGACTGATTGAGAGTCCACATGGAAAGATTGGGATATATTTAAAGAAATGATGAGGAAGTTCCCACACCATGGACTAGACATGTGGATTTGGCTCTAGACATTCTACCAAGGTCTACAACCATCCGTACGAATAGTCTTTGATGCTACAATTGATAGAAGACTGATGTTTAAGAAACCTGAATCCGGAAGAGGCATTTTAGACAAAGTCTCTCACAATGACAACCTGAGGAAAAATGATCATGGAACTCCATGATGTGAAATCCACCAAGTGTATGAGAACACCAGACTAGCAGTGCATGTTGAAGTGATAAAAAAGAATCTAGAATCATTCTAGATACCTACTACACAACCCCTCCTACCCCTGTAATGGAAATACAATCATTTTAAATGTGTGGTGGCCCACACCTATAACAAGATTGCAAGGCAGGAGTTGAAGAACTGCAAGATTAAGCTTGTAATTACATTAATTATAATCAGTAGAACCTACCATTTCAATAGTTGAAGTAGTACTATCAGTAGAGGCTGGGTTAGTAAGAACCTAAAAAAACCAAGGATTCTATCAATAGAGAAGTGTTCAAGAACCATTTTTTAATCAAGGACCATGAGGATACCCACCTATGAATACTATCCCTAGACCAAAATAGAAATTGCAGCAACAACCTTTACCTAAGAGTGAACAACAATAGTTTCAACCAACTCAACCAAGACCTTAGTAGAAACCTGATCCTCCCTTGAGTAATTTGGAAAACCACATAGATACTTTCATTCAAAAACTAGACTAGCGAATGAATAATAAAGAGATTGAGATGAAGAACTAATGAACCAATTTTCATAATCTTGATGTTTGGATGGGTCAGATCACAAATACTTTGTCTAGAAAATTACCAAGTACTCTACCTAGTAATACAAATACATAACCAAGAGAAGAAGCTAAGGATATAGTGTTGAGAAGTAGAAATTATTTGGATTTCCAACAACTAGGTGTAAAAGATGAAAGAAAAATTGAAGAACCTATGAATCCATCACCAATGGAAGAAAATGAATATGGTGGAACCACCCATGTAATATCCTAAGAGGAATCCCTAGATGCAATCACCCAAACACCTGATCAAACAAAATAACTATTCTATATTTCCCCACCACCATATATTCCACCTATTCCTTTTCCATAGAGAGCACGACAAGGAAAAAAAAGAGGCACAACACAAAAAGATTCTGGAAATGTTCAAGAAACTGCACATCAACATAATATTTACAGAGGATATTGCTCAGATGCCATTTTATGAAATAATAATTGAATATTTGATTTCCAAAGAAACAAAAATAAAAGATCTTGGTGTCATATCATTGAATTAAGAATGATCTTCTATTGTTCATCATAAAATCCCACCAAAGAAGAGATACCCTAGTAGTTTTTCAATTCTATGTGCTATTAGAGAATTTAAATTTGGAAGATCTCTATGAGATCTTAGAGAAAGCGTCAACTTAATCCCAATGAGTGAATTTCTCATGTTGGTACTCTAAGATCTCAAAATAACTCGAGTAACACTGTAACTTACAAAATGATCAGTGAAGTACACTAGATGAATTATTGAGGATTTGTTAGTTAGATTTGGTAAATCCATGTTTCCAGAAAACTTCTTATTTTTGGACATGGAAGAGTAAGGTGACATCCCCATTATTTTCAAAAGACCATTCTTAGCCACATGAAAGTATTTAATAGATGTGAATCAAGGACATCTAATATTTCAAGTTGGAGAAGAACATATAGTCTTCAATATTTTCAAATCTTCTTAACAATAAGATAATTTATTTTATTGCAATTATATATCTCTTACCCAAGAAGGAAATGAATACATGGCCATAGAAGAAGACATCAAGTAGTCACTATTAGAAAAAGAATAAGAGTATAATTTTGAGGAAGTGAGCTTCAATAAACCTCTCACAAGGTATAATTTTCCCTCCTTCACCCCTCAATAATTAAATTACAAAATTTGGAATTAAAGCCTCTACACAGTACTCTTAAGTATTCATACATAGGAGCTTCTTCCTCTCTTCTAGCAATTAACAAATATGAACTATCTTAGGCATAAGAAGAAAAATTGGTAGAAGTCTTGAAGAGACACAAGAAGTCGATTTCATGGGGATTAGCTAACATTAAAGGGGTTAGTTAAATTGTATGAACCCACAATATTCTACATGAGGATGATGAAAAACCCAAACATCAACCCCACAAACAGCTTTAACTAACAATGGAATAATTTTTTAAAAATTAAATGCTAAATTTTTTGATGCTGGAATAATCTTTTCCATTTATAATGGTGAGTGGGTGAGCCCAATATAAGTATTTACCAATAAAGGTGGACTTAAAGTGGAGAAAAATGATGAAAATGAATTGATCTCAACACGTACCATCACTGGATAGAGAGTTTTCGTGGATTATAGAAGCTTGAATGTAGTAAAAAGAAAGGATAATTTCCATTTTCCCTTCATGGATCAAATTTTGGAAAGACTTGATGGACATGAATTTTATTGTTTTATGGATTTATATTCAAGATACAATCAGATCACAGTCGACCAAGATGATTACTCAAAAACCAAATTCACATGTCTATTTGGCCCCATCGCCTATAGGAGCATGTCATTCATAATGTGTAATGATACTGAAATGATTCAAATATTCATGACACATATTTTCCATGATATGAAAGATGAATTATTAGAAATATTCATTGATGATTTCCCAATCTATGGAAGATCATTTCATGTCTTCATAAAAAATCTGGAGTTAGTCATGCGACACTGTGAAGAAAAATTCCTAGTATTGAATTCGGAAAAGTTCATTTTATGGTTTAAGGAGGCATAATACCTAGGTATAAAATATCTAAGAAAGGTATATAAGTCAATCCAGAAAATATATTGGTCATCAATTATTTACTCGAACCTTCAATAGTTAAGGGTATAAGAATATTTTTGGGCCATGATGGATTCTATAGGAAATCTGCAAAATACATCACAAAAGTTTCCTTCCCATTGAGACACCTATTGTCAAAATAAGTTCCTTTTTAATTCACTAAAGAATGTCGTAAGGCATTAAATACTTTGAATATGAGCCTGATAGTACCCCCTATAATCATTTCACCTAATTGGGATAAGGAGTTTGAATTGATGTGTGATGCTAGAGACTTCTCTATTGGAACTATTTTATGGAAATTGATTGGTAACATATTCATTCCTATATACTATTCCAACCATGAAATGAATGAAGATATAGTAAACTACACAACTATAGAGAAATAAATCTTAGACTTTGTGTATACCTTTGAGAAATTCCATTCATATATGGTCTTGTCTAAGGTGATTATGCACACCGATCATGCTTCCCTAATGTATTTAAAGAACAAGAAGGATTAAAAGATAAATATGAAAAGATGGATCCTCTAGATCCAATAGTTTGATACTATGATCAATGATACCAAAGGAATGGAAAATTTTATCACTGAACATTTATCATGAATTCCTCTTCCACTCATCAAGGATGATGATGATATTGATATCAAAGTCAATTTTCCTAATGAAACCCTTTTCAACATTAAAGTTCAGCTATAGTTCATATGATATGGATAATTATCTCACCATGGGATTTTACACCAATACCTCTCATATCAATAAATAAAATGATTTTTGGATAAACAAAAACATAACTATAGGGATGAACCACTCTTGTTCAAACATTGTGCTGATGGATTATTGCGAAATTGAATCCCTCAAAATGAAATCCCAAATGTAATATGAATGTTTCATACATCACTAACTAGAGGAAATCATGGACTCGAGTGCACCATGAGAAAGATTATAAAATGTGGTCTTTTCTGGCCCATGCTACACCAAGAAACAATGGAATTATATCAAGGATGTGATAGTTTTCATCGAATTGGGAACAATAGGAAGAGAAATGAAATGCCTCAAAACCTCATCATGGAAGTATAAATCTTTGTTGTTTGGGGAATATAATTCCTAGGACAGTTTCCCACTTCACATGGAAAGTTCTACATTCCAGTTGGTGTTGACCACATCTTAAAGTGAGCAGAAGCTGAAGCCACTTCACATGAAACAATTTAAGTGATCATGAATTTCTGAAAAAATAATGTGTTCTCAAGGTTTGGATTTCTAAGATTACTCATCAGTGATCGATGAATTTTTTTTAACAACCAATTTATTAATGTATTTCTTGAAAATTATAGAATCCATTAAAATACAGGAACTAACTACCACCCACAAACAAGTGGGAAAGTTGAACTATCAAATAGGGAGATCAAGAAAATATTGAAAAAACTGTGAATATAAGTCGAAGTGACTGGAGTTTGAAACTGGATGATGCACTATGAGCATACCACACTACATAAAAAACACCCATTGGTACAACACCATTTAGACTAGTTTATGAGAAACCATGTCACATTTTAGTTGAACTAGAGCATCACTCGTATTGGGAAATTAATAAGCCAAATTTGGATTCTGAGAAATCTTGAGAATATTAGATACAACAGTTGGATGAATTAGAAGAAATCAGAAAATATTCTTATGATAATGATAAGATATACAAGGAAAGATTCTTATTGAATTCCAGATTGAAATTATTTCAAGGGAAACTAAAATCCAGATGGTCTGGCCCCTTTTAAGTTGTTCAAGTTTTTCCCTATGGGACCATGGAAATTCATAGGGTGGGTGGACCACCATTAAGGGTTAATGGTAAAAGTTTGAAAATATTTCAAGGAACCTTCCATGAAGGTTGTGACATCAAACATAAGTTCATGTAATTTTTAATTGAGTTAATATCCTGACATTAATGGAAGCACTGACTGGGAGGCAACCCATGGTAGGTAATATTAGCCTAGAATAGATTAGGACATCCTTAGAAAATTATAAGATCTTCTAGGATATGGAGGCTAGGGTTTGAAAAAAGGGATAAATAGTCAATTATATGTCATTTAACCCTCTTACACAATATGTACCTATTCTATCAGAAATTCTATAAAAAATTATAATTACACGATGTTAAATGTGGTTACACAACATATAACACCCCATGATAGTTTTTTGAAAAGATATTATAAACCCTAGGTTCATAAACCAATTACCTAAATCCCTTGACCTTCCACCACCCTCCTATCTATCCCATCCAAGCCCTCCTCCCTTCCTTTCTCACACCCACACACCACCCCTCCCTTCTCATCTCCTCTCTCACCCTCTTCCCCTCACCTTCATGATGAGAAGCCGACCCACCTCCATTCCCTTCCCCTCCCTCACTCTACATCCCTCTCATCCACACCCTCCTCCTCTCTTGTCCACAACCACCCACACCGACTCCACAACCACAAAACTATAACCCAAAATCTTCTCCTCCTCATTCGACATCCACCAAACCCCACCCTCACTCATCTGCACCCCGAAATCCTTTTCCCGTGATGGTAAGGACCAAAATGTTGTGGATGGAACCTTATGAGTCATCATAAGACCATGATGAGAAGCCACCATCCAAGTGCCCACATGACACCACACCACTCGCACCTTCTGCACATCCCATCGTATCCCATGCTGAATCCTCATCTAGCTCTGAGGACTCATCTAGTGATGACAACCTCCACCTGCATCCCATTTTGTGATTCTTGAATCCGAAGCATCAGTTCAACCTCAATCAGATGTAGTAAAATTATATGAGTATGAATAAGACCTTAGACTTTCCTATTATTTCCTTCCTGAACATTAGTGATGAAATCATCAACCGCCATGAGAAACTGCATTTAAAATACTTTTTTAAGGTACGAGAGGAGATGTATATAGAGTTATTTTTAGAGTTCCTATCTAATTTTGAGGTGGAAATTGATATCCTATGATTCTTTTGGGCGGATGAACACATGATTTATCATTGTTCAAGTTTTTATGGACCTGGGCATTGATAAAAAGAAGTTTTCTACATCCAAGGTCTTTCTAAAACTTCAACTCAATCCTCCTTGGATCGATTTGAGGCCCTTGTGATAGATGATTTCAGGGGATTCTCAAATACCAAATGACCCCCATATCACCAAGTCTACCAATTTGTGTATCCAAACTTTGTGAATACTTCATAGAGTTATGACACACATATTGTTTTCATGGGTAGAGTCACATGGTAGAATGATCAGGCTTGATGTACTCATATTGGCAGCAACCATGGGATGCACAACCATAAACATGGCTACATAGTTCACCTACTTCTACAAGGCTCATGCACAACAGATCAAAGGTATATTGATGGGAAGTTCTTTCATTTCTCACCTTACCAAACATCTCAACGTTTTTGATGTTGATCTTCCACTCACCTCCCTAAGAACCAAAGAGATCATTGATTTCCTAATTCTATAAAAGATGTATCTACTAGTAAAGGAAGACTATATTTACCACTTTTCCCTAGGCAAACCCAACACCACCAGCATACCCTATAGATGATCCACCCACCACTTCAGTACCTTCACCTTCCACCCATATCCCTACCCCTACCACTACAACATCCACTACTACTTCATCCATCCATCCCACCCCGCCAGATCTCTGAGTTATATAGCTTTGCATTCTGGAGAACCTGTGCCACATCTCTTCCCATTTTCATCTTCCCTTCACAGAGACTTATGATTTCACCACACCATCACCCCATTCTACCACTGACTCCCTACCACCACTAGCCCTTCCTCTTCCACTACTCCCACACCACCCATAGACCACCCCAACCTACCCTTAGACATCACTGACCCTACTGCCCTGTAGGAGTACCTAGCTGAGTAGGCCCAGTGGGGAAAGGGACAAGGCACTGCCACTACCACCAAGGTGCCCCTCATCGATCCAGTTTCCCGACTCATAACCCCAATCTAGATCGACACCTCTCCACCACCCACCCCAGCCTATCTTTCTAGTTTTGCAACACCACCCTCCGTCGCCGCTCTACCTTCCCCAGATGTAGCCACTTCCACTGATACTGTTGGATATCCACCACCACCACCACGAGATAGCGAGTGAATATTGGAAAAATATTTTTGGTTTTGATGACTTATCTTAGTCAAACTTAATTCCCGTTTTTGTAATTTTGTTATAGGGGTGGAGGTTTTCATTTGTAATATGTATTTTACCACATTTTGTATTACTACATTCATCTATAAATACAGGAACTGGTTTTTCATTAATTTTACTTAGCTTGATTTTCGTATCCTTAAATTTTGCAATAGACATGTCTAGATCCTCTGTGTCATCTATGGTTGTCGATGAACTTGTACCACCTTCTATTCTAGTTCAAAGGGTGAATCATCATGTGGCTAAAATTGAACATCAACTTTAGAAGCTTTCACTAGAAATAATTAATAACAATAGCCTCTATGAGCACATATATTGTTCCTTCCTCATCTAATTTATGCTCAAACTGCTCATGAAGTCATCAATTCAGTCAAGTACCCCCAAGATCAGGAGGGCACTACAATAATTAGCTGTAGACTCCAAAGGAGATAATGAGCTAATGGACCACACTGTCAGAGTTTTTTCTCCATCCATCTAGCTGACGACGTTCTGTTAGTGCTTCATGGGAGTAAACCTATAGTTCATCGTTTTTTAGATTGAGACATCATTCTAGAGTCTTTTTATTTTAATTTTTATTCCCTTTTTATCACTATTAGATAAATATAATGCATTTAAATAAAATTGGTCACCCTTACTCATCATACTGTGGGCCTACCTATTATTCTATTTATCATTATTGTAATCCTATGGAATAATGTTTTATTTAGTGAAGGATTTGTTTTCTAACCCATTTTGTAGGTGACCCACCTTCATCACCACAACGGAAAAAGTTACCTCATGGAATTATAATTATTACAGGGATCTCTTGATTCCCTTTATATTTAATTTTTCATTTTTCCATTTCATTTTTCTGAGTTTTATTTAATATAACACTCCCAAAATAATTCAATGGACAGTGCAGACACTATCTCCTTCTAAGTGTGGGGGAGTTTTTCATGACTTTTACTTTTGATATAGTTGAATTTTTGCATATCCTCATCTATCGAGGTGACATTTTTCAAAATTAATAGAATTATTTACACCTAAAAACCATTATTCCCATTTAAATAAAATAATTTTTTTTGTTTGAAATCAATAGAATCCATGTTTTGTATCTATTTTGAATTTGGGTATGATTCCTGAGCATTAATGATTTAATTAAAATTCATTTTTTTTAAATTATGGTTAATTAACATACTGCTTGGTTTTATGCTGTTAGTGATTACCGGTTTCTATTTTTATTATCATGCCCAAGAGGATTTAATCCTATAATTGCATATTATTTCTGAGCATATTTCTTCAGTGATACCTAAGATATGTAAACCTATCATAATGTGCATTGAGATCTTATTGAGGTTATGAATGAACAAGTAAAATTTTAAAATGATTGATTTAATATTTTTTGAGCCACTTTTTACCTAATAACCACCTTTCATCTTTCCTCCATTAATTCTATAGTTTCTATGAATGAACTTTTTAGGATGAAGCTATTCCAAGTTGATTTTCCCTTCATACCATGATCCTTGTATAATGAATCATTTTATAATTGAAAAAGTGTGGGGGAGTCTTTAAGAAAGCACTATATGATTCTATTATAGAGATGTATTTTGTTACTCATCATACTATTTTGTTGTGATCCATTTATACTTTGTATAATTTCAATTCTATTATGTTCCTTGGTAAAATGAAAAAGAAAAGAAAAATGGACATGGGTTTTGTATTATGATGGTAAAAAATAACCATTTCTAGATCGATTAATCCCCTGAAGTATCATATGTGGTTATGGGGATGAATGTGAGATCTATCCTAGATGTGATTTCCAAAAAATAAAAATACACAATAAAAAGAAGGAACATGATATCACCTTTTTCACTTACATGAAATATAAATGGATATAACCTAATCGTCTAGGAGTATGGACTTTAAGGATTCATTTTATTACACTCATCAAGACATTCATGCATTATACTTCAAAGCCTACCCTCATTTTTGAACTTGATTTTCACTATTTATGAACCTACCCATTGCCTCAGAGTAATTAGAACCTAATTGATGAATCCCCCATGATTAATTTTTTTACTTTACTTTACAAAGTGGATATGATATAACCAAGGAAATTCTATGGTTTTGGGAATGTAATAAAGGTATAAGAATAACTCCTATATCATTTTACCCTTAGTGGTGAGAGAAAATTCATTATAAGGTAAATTGAAAATGGGTATAGAAATTAAATGAATCGTTAAGAGATGATAATTAAAATATTAGTTTTTTTTAATGAATTGATATATGAGGCATGACCAATTTTATATGCAAGCATGATTATAGAGAGTAACCTTTTCCGCTTACACTTAGTTTTATTTTACTGAACCTAATAAATGTTTACTATTTTAAAAATAGATTATTTTTGAAATCACTATTGAGAACTTTTTCCTTGAGGACAAGAAATAGTTCAAGTGTGGGGGAATTTGATAAGATGAAATTATATATACTTTTTTCTATCATTTATTTAATGATTTTAAATGATTTATTCGATAATGTTCTTGGTATGTGATAAATTTTTCAGAAAATAGGATTTTGATGTTTCAAAGGAGAAAATGCAGAAAAATAGTAGAGTTCACCTATTACATGTTGCGAAACCACATTACATGATGTGTAGTAGGGTTTCATAGCATGATGTAAGTCATAAAGATAGTCTTGACTTAAGTATTGCAGGCTACATGTGAAGAAGGAATTACATGACGTGAGTGGACAATACCCATCGTGAACCCTTCAAACACAATTCCCTCCCCGAAGATAAAGCTTGAAGGAAGTTACACATCATGAGTTGCTGATACATGACATGAAAGGATTCAAATATTCATATCTTGGATAAGATACACAAGAGATACATGTAGATTCAAAATCCATATAATAATACATGGATTGACATTACACGATGTGAATCCTCATTACACGTTGTGTAAGTTTTCAGCTATAAATAAAGCAACAGGGAAGCGAATTTAAAAGATCTAGCCAACATATATTTTTTTCATCCCTCTCTCATTCCATTCTATTACCTCGATCAATAACTCAAATTTATTTGTTCTCTTTTAATAAGGGCCCATATCCATGTGGGTAAACTCTTTGATTTTTTTGGAAGATCTAAGTGCTCAGAGGTGACTCAGAAGAAGTTTCGAGAAGTTTGGTTAAGTAAAAGTTGGAAAGGGGTAATTACTTTTCATGAAATTGAATTATATAATGTGAAATCCTATTTCACGGGTGGTTTTATAGTGTGAAAAAATGGGTTCACAGTGTGAAATACTTCGGTGTCTGAAAAATAAAATAAATCATTAATGCGACATGTTTGTCAATAGAACTTGACCTTGAGGAATTACATAATGTGAAAGGGAATTACAAATTGTGTAATTCCCCAATACAGTATTTTTAAATTGTTTTCCAGCTTCTCAGTTTTGTCAAAATCTATGACTTTTTAATCTGTCCCTCAACTCCAAGAGACCCAATGAACTTATCCTCAGAGTTTTGGGGATTCGTTCATCAAGGAATGATCCTTATCTCACTCCTTCGATCCATAGTGATCTGTCTTTGATATAAGTTATGATATACCACCATTATTGAGGTTTATTCGATCCATTTCCTCCCATTTCTCTTTTACATGTAATGGCGTGTGATCTCTATGTTTTTAATAGAATTTTCTTGGTTTTTGGTTGGTGATTTTCTGCCATGGTGTCCTCAGGTGGAAGAAGTTTTCACAAGATAAGTGATCAGTATCTGTTGCTTTGATCCATTATTGTATAAAGAATTCAAACGACCTTTTGAGGCAGGAGATTCATTTCTTCTCTTTTTATTTACGTGTAATCATAGAGCTAGCATGATTTAGACCCATGGATTACAATGAAATTTACCTAATAATTATATGAACTAGATTAAATAATTGGTATTGATCATATGTTGTTTCTTTATAATATGATAACATTTTGTCTCTTGATTTTCTAGATAATGTGATAACTATATTTTTCTTATTTAGAAAATTGTTCTTGATGTAAATTGGTAAATAAAGTAAAATCATAAATTATTTTTTACTTAATTGGATAAAAGATAAAGAGGCATGTATAATGAATCCAGTTTTTGTTGTTGTAATTTTATGATAATCAAATTGATGTAAGTAATCATGTTTGATTGAATTGGTTGATAAACCTGAAGCATGTTGATGCTTGTTGACAAAAGTAGTGAAGAAATGTTAAATTTATTGTTTAATTAATTTGGTGATATCTTGTAATATACATTTTCTTTGGTTTCATGTAGTCGGAACCTATAAATAATGAACCAGTTAATTCAAGATGAAATAAGAACCAGTTATGTGATAAATTTAATTCCTTATAGGGCCTGAGTTGCCTGTTTGATTGTAAAGGATGAGTGCATGTGCTTTGGAGTCGTGATATACCTTTTTTTGTGAAGGCCAGATGCCTTGTTTTTGGGTCAAGATCCTATTTCTATGCTTGTTTCCGGTGCTTGTGATGTGCTCTGGATATGAGACTTGTGGTTGTGGGGGAAGGGAGGAATGAATGTTATCTAAGCCTAGGATGGCTGAGCCTGGGCAGCTGTTGTGGTATGTGGGGGTAGGAAGGACCAGTGGTTGTGGTAGAATTTTATGCCTAGAGTGGTGAGATGCATTGGTTTATGCATATGTGTGTTGGCGAGGACCCCTGAGTTGATGGAATGGGTTGAATCTGGGTTTACCCATTGATATGAAAGTGGATTCTTGTTGATTCTATTGTTTTTTTATCTACTTTACTTTTCCTAAAACTTGAGGAAGATGTTTTTTTATTACTCTCCCTCCAAAATAGGTGAATATGCATGGGGTATGCCACATGATTTTTGTGTTTAGCTTCTTGAGGATGGATATGTCTTTGCTCTTGTAATAGGTGGAAAAGACTCGACTGATAGCTCATCTACTCACCATGTTCATCCCCCTATGTTTGGTAGTTTATAATTTTTTCCTAGAATATGGAAATATGGAAATATGGAAAGTAATAATGATATTAATAAATGGATAAATGTTTAACCCATGGGGTTGGAGCTTTTTGGGATGAAATGCTGGGGTTGTGACTTTGAAAAGTCGTGGAATCACTTTGGTTATGCCTGGAGGGCATGTATCTTGGTTGGAATGATAATTAAATGTAATGTGGATTTGATAATGGTGAATTAATGTTTAAAGAATTAATTAACATAAATTGAAACTAATAAAAAGAAATAAATAACTTAATATAGTTCTTTAAATGGTTGTGTATATATATTATATCCAGTCTTAGTAATGGTAGCCAAGAGTCTGAGATACGTTAGATTTACTTGAGTCTAAGACTAGATTTTTCCCATAGTGTGGTTGTAAGATATATTATATCCTATACTTTCTGTGTTTCTATATGCTACTCCACCCTGTCAGTGAGGGTAACTGGCACCCCGAGGATTTTGAGCCTCGGGGGGGGGGGGGGGGGGGGGGGTTCCCCAACATTCGGGTGGGAGGATGAATGGTTTACTACCCCCTTTTCCCATATCTCTTTTCTTGGTAGTTACTTGGGATTGTATACACGATAGTTAGTTTTCCCCATATATGTTTGTAGAGGGATGTAATGTCTTGTGGTTATTTCACACACATATATTCTAGATACAGTTTCCTATGGACTACTATAGGTGTAACATTTATAGGCTGTGATGGATTGAGGATACTTACTCAGTGCATGGGCCGTAATGGCTTGAGTTATAATACCTGATGGATGATGCATGCTATGAGAGCTGTGGTGGCTCTCGAAAACTACCTGGTTACTTTAGGTTGTGTGGTTGTGGTGGTCAGTTGCATGAGGTGCATGTTGTGGTGCTTCACCTAGGTGTCAGCGGGAAATCCTTTTTGGAGAGAGATGCTCAGGACTTGCGATGTTGGGGAAAAGTGTCAAACCTATGGGGAAGTGGTAGTGGGGGTACCATTGAAATTATTTATTAAATTATATAATATTGTGTGTGATACTTGGAGAGGCTATCCATGGCGAGGCTAGGAATATAGTATACCTGTTTAGATGATGAGTTAGTTTCACTTGTTGTTTACAGTGCTTTATCATGATTTCTTTAATTTTGAATGAGAGTCTCTAGGGGGGATCCTACTATGTATACTAGTATACTCACCCTATGTTATATAAACTATTTTTAGGTCACTTGGAGAAGGTTGAAGATTAGGATGGTTACTACTAGCTCAGGGTTTGGCAGGAGCTGTTCGGGCTTCATGGTCACTGTCATCTTACATTATTTTGGTACTATCACTTTTACTTTTCAGTTGTTATAGTTCTTGAAATAAATTACATATGTGTACTTGGGATTTATTTTATATTTTATTTTGAGTAGTATTTGTTTGGTTTATATATTATCTATCTCTTTCACCTGTGTTCTCTTAGAGGGTAATGCCTCTCATCTGTGTGTTTACTATACCCTCGGTGGTAGTTGCCAACCTGGGGCCTATTGGAGGTGGGACTCGGGGGTCACTATCTATCTCCTCCCATGATCATCCCAGGAGGGTTACACATTGTGGGGAGGGGGTCATGACACTTTTCATTATTTTGGATTCAATACAAGATTCTTTTAGTTTTTCATCGTCACCTTCATTTGATTTTGCATTATCACCTTCGTTCATCGTTTTTTTGAACACCAACCATCGGTGAAATCATGTTTCATACATTTCCATTTCAAGAAAGAAATTAGTTTTTATTTATATTTCTTAATCCTGATTTCATGTTCATATCCATTAGTAAATTAATTCATTGCATGTTTTTCAATTATTTAAACATGATTGTTTTTAGCATGTTGATCCCCATGTCAATTCTTCATTCACTCACATTCAACCCTACCATGAGTGGATAAACCACCTAGGGTATGGATCAAGAGTAGGGGTATCTAAACTTAAAAATATTTAATTCTCAACTTATTAACCATAAGGATTAGTAATTAGGATTATATTTAATTTACTTTAAAATATATTTGAACATCCCTTACTATAGGATATTAGAGTGAAAGACCATATCCTGGTTGGAGTATATTAGGTTATGGCTAATAGCCTAAAATAATTTTTTCCATAGAATCTAATACTAATGCATCTAGGTTTTGACTATTTCTCTATCAAGGAAGAGTTACCTCTTAGGTAGAACTAGTTGATTTGACCATAGTCAACTAGTGACCTTCTCTTGCTTCCTAACCTAAACCGTAGGATCCTACCAAGTTGGAATTAAGATCATTTTTCTACCAATCCCCAAAATTGATCCTGAACCCTCTATTATTCTTGAAGGAAACCATAAAACCTCTTGAAATAGCATTCCCAAACTGAACCAATTAGAAAGTACTCCTACACCAAAAGGTCCCAATCGATAGGTTTCTAGTGCCATATTCTTTCCCCGTGGGATTGACTTTGGAATTTCACTATACTACTCCCTAGTAGCAAGTAATTTTTGGGAAACAATACAATTCAAACCTGGCCACATCATGCATGAACTCAACGATGTGTGCGTGCATCTCAATATCACACAGGGGACCGAGTATCACCCAAGGCATGGAGTAAACATCTTGGAAATGAGTCTATCCATAGTTTCTCCCTGAGGGAACAAGTGTCACTCATGAGTATATATAATCCACCTAGAGAGACCATCCAAGGAAATCTAAAGGATCACTCTCGATGTGTCAATTAGTACCAAGCCAAGCATGGTGAGTCCATCTATGATGTACTTAAGTCGATACCCTTGTTATTTCTAGACCCATGAGAAATCAAGGAACAATAAACAAAATTACATATCATCACCATGGCATAACATGAACAATAAGATAAGCAAGATATCCAAGATATAAATCCAAGATAAATAACTATAGAATAGGGTAATAGGAACAAGTCACTAAGAATAAACACCCATCAATAAGAAACAAGTCTTAAATATAATGCACATGGTATGAAATAATCTTAAAGAAAAATAAATGAGGCATAAGGCATAAGCACAAGGAAATAATAAACAAGCCTTAAAAATGAAGCACATGGTATAGGCACAAGTAATAAGTGTGAGAAATAAAGCATAAACATATGGAAAATGGTATAATACATAATAATAAAGCATAAGGCATTGCATTAGTGTAGTTAAACCAATTTAATAAAATTCATTTCATTCAATGAGTTCATCCATGTCCTGAAACATAAGAAGTATGTTCAAGGGCATAACTCATGGCCAATAATCAATATTAAATCAATTCATTAATGTAAATAATTTATTAAGTGTTAAACACACCCTCAAGGGTGTTCAAACAGTCAAGGATCAAGGGAATATGGCCCTAAAGGAGGAACCACATCCATAAACATGACAAGATTCAAGGTGATTAACAAATGGGTTGATTCATCACCCATAAGGGTCATACCGAACATGGTAATGGGTTTAATTTAACTTATTTGAAAAAGGAGAGGTGTCACAAGAAGAGTTTGGTGAGAGGCACACCGAAGCACCATATAAAATGAAATAAAACTTCAAGAAAGAAGACAAACCACCTACGTTATACCAAATAAGACCCACACATCCAATATTGAGGCTTGAAACGGTTCGGTTCGAGAGAAATCAAAGAAACTGATGAAACATTTGAAAATAGGGTGAATTAGGTCACACAAAAATAGTGTAGAGGGAGAGAAGATAAATGAAGAATGGAAGTAAGAGGAGTCATAGACTTACTGAGGGATCTCCAACACACTTGATGACACTCAAATTGGAGACCATATGAGGGAGATCTACCCAGACCTGGAAGAGGATAACAGAAACCGACAGAGAAGGCTATTGCGCATTAAGGTGGGAGAAGCAAGGGGGAAAAGATATTTGTTTCATTAAGGGTAAAAATGTAATTTATCCATAAAAAAGAGGGATCAAATGGTTTGGCCGCATTGTTTGGACAAATCGTATGACAACTGCATGGATCCCACTGCTTCAAACCACACCCTGCATGGTTTTCCCACATGGTTTTCCCAACTGTGCATCAAATGTGTGCTAAATAGTGCACACATACTACCTAAATGGAACTAAGCATAGAGGCTAGGTGTTCGGTTTGGGAAAACTGTGCCTATATGATGCACAACCTCTGCTAAAAACTGCAGACACCCTGCATGACCATGAAAATCCTTTCGCATGGTTAGATCAAACTATGCAGAACCTCCTGCTCCACTGGACCAGGCTCCACGATCTCCCCTATGGGCCACACGGTTTTAGACAAACCGTTCTCCCTACCCGCTTCTTCCTTTAAGCGTACTTTCATGCCCCGATGCTTCTAAAACTTAATAGAACACCAGTGGGACCCCTTGAGCCTTAAACCAAGTCTAAAAACAACACACTGATGTTTTCAAACTCACAAAATTACATTCTGAAACTTAGTTTAAAGTTCCTTTGGAATTTCATTCCGTCCAAAAACATGGGATACTACACTCTGTTTTTCTTTTAATAAAGGGGTCATTGAGGATCAACCTTTAATATATATATATATATATATATACTCATATAATTATAAATTTATCTTAAATGTATATATAAGTATATTTTAATAATTAAATATTTTTAAATATATTTATATTTACATAATTATAAATATTTATTTATAGAGGTAGAATTATAATTATATAATTATACATATATTATATATATACATATATTTATATAAATAAATTCTTATTTATAAATATATATTAATAATTATATTAATATATATTTACACTTATGTATATATTTATAATTGTAGATATATATTTATATACGTATTTAAAATATATTTAAAATTATATAATTATCAATATATTTATAAATATAATTATAAATAATTTCTTATTTTTAAATATCAATATAACAAAATCAAATTTAAAATTATTAAGAGTTTAAATGTACTCTAAATTATATAATTATAAATATATTTTAAATTTTTATGTATATATATTTTAATAATTATATAATTATAAACATATTTATATTTATATAATTATAAATACTTATTTATAAATATAGATTTATAAAAATGTAATTATAAATATATTCATTATTTATATATATATTTAAATAAATATATATTTATTACTATGTAAATATAAATATATTTATAATTATATAATTATTAAAATATATTTATAAATAAATTAAAAATATATATATATTTATATATAAAAATATATTTTAATTAATATAATTAGTATAATTAATATAATTAATAGTTAATAATATAATTAGAATTTAATAATATTTCTATTATAAATAAAATTATATAATATTAAATATAATAAATATATTTTTTATTTAAATATAAATATATAAATATATATTATTTTTATATTTATTTAAATATATAATTTTTTATTTATAATTATATAAATATTTTCAAAAAAAACTATGTATTTTTATTTATAATTATAAGTATATATATATATGTAAAAACTAATAACATTCAATAATAATAACATAATTAATAATATTTTTTAGTAACATTTTAATTAATAATATAAAACATAATAACAAATATGCCCCTAAATTATGTAAACTGTAAGTGTAATATTTTTAAACAATAAAGTTGGTGTAATGCAAATTAATTGTTGTTTACTATATTTTTGAGTTTCTTTTCATTTTCCAATAATTTATTATATTTTTAATTAATGTGACAAATTTCATTTAGATTGTATTTATTCTTTATAAATAATATGCTTTTGAAGTCACATACATGAAACATAATAATGTAACAAGCATTTTACATTGGAATTTTATAAATTATAAAGAATAAATACAATCTAAATGAAAATTTTTAGACTGATTAAAAATATAATAAATTATTGATTTTTTTAAAAAAAATAATGAAAAATAATTTTAATTGCACAAAATATCATTGTTTCAAAACATAAAATTTATATATAATTTTGTCTTGACATTCCATTCACTACTTGAAATAAGTTTTATATAAATAGAATAAATCAACGATAAAGGTATAGATCCTATTTCCAATAGTGAATGGAATTTCACAATAAATCATAAGTACAAATGTTATGTTACAATAAAATGATATACATAAACTAAAATTACAATCTAAGTAAAACTATAAATAATTGGGAGTTTTTTATTATTAATTAACAGTTCATGTAAATTATTTTTTGTTTGCTATAATTTTGAATTTATTATTATTTTTTAAAAGAAACATTTAATTTTCTCAATAAATAGTGTTTTAAATTTATAAAATGTTTCATCGAAATACATCAATGTCAATGCCCCTCAATTTCACAACCTAGTGTATGAACCTCACACCCACTCCACGTCTGACATATCTATCGCTCGATGACCTATTTATAGGCACAAGTTCGTCCTCTCACAGTGATATAGGTGCCTCCACATGTTGCTATGTATAGGACTTCTTAACATCGTATGTGGAGGACTTCCCACCATCATATGTGGAGTTATATGCCCCCAGAGTTCTAAAATATTGCAGAAGTGTGATATCAAAGAAGTCATAATCAGTGGGAGGGGTGTCCACCACAAGCTATTTTACCACACCCTAGTCTCATTCTGTCACAATCTATTGAGATAGATATGACATATGTTCCACATAAACCTATACTGGTTATGCAAGATCCCCAATCTTCTATACAGGATCATCAGTCCATGGTGAGACAACATCTGTAGGAGTCTCTATTGTACGTCTATGTTCTCACCTCTACCATCACTAATGTCCTCATCATTGTTCTCTAGATGGTGGTGGTAGTGGCGTTGCATCATCCTCAACAGGCATAGTAGGGACATCATTATCCCCAGGAGCCGCAACCAGAGCTATAACACCCCGAGTTTTTTTATGAATTATTTAAAAATTCTTGGATGGATTGAGGTTAATGATAAACCAAGTAAAGATTGATTTATAAAAAATCTTTTACAACAATAAAATTAGATTTTGACATATGCTACACATAAGACAATTTTTTCCTTGTTTTACACACATCAATGAGTTCCTTTGATAGCTTGTGTCACACGCAAGACAGAGTTTTAAAAAATAATAATATAATATTTATTATGATATTTATCACATATATGTAATAATTATGGGAATTAATAGTATTAACTTAATTATGAAATTAATTCTGAGGTTACCAATTAATTATAAATAAAGATAAAAACCAATTTATAATGAAGGTTGTATTTTTATGAAAAACTATTTTTATTCCCACGAAAGAGTTTCATCATAATAAATTATATTTAGTACTATTAGTTAACTATATTATATAAATTTATATGTTATATATTCAATTAAATGTTTTGGAGTTTATCAAATATGTTTTATAAGCGTAAAATAAGAACAAATCCAATTTTAAGCATAAAAAGTGTTTTTTTTCTAAAAGGCAGTTTTGTCACCTTTTATTAGAAGACTTGTTCTAAAAATAAATTTTGACACTTTAATAAGTTTCATTTGAAAAAATAAACTTATTTTTTTAGATAATAATGTCAAAATTTACTTTGGTTTAATTTTTGGTATTTTTATTATAAGTTTCATTTTTTGATGAATAAAAAACTACTACATTTTAATTGAAAACCGACTTTTGATCTAAATAATTTATAATGATAAATTATATTTTTTATTTGTTTTAATGTGAAAATAGTTCAATTATATATCCATCAATCCAATTTAGGTCATTATAAACATTTTTATATAGAATTTTGATATAAAAACTTAGTAAACTTTTGAATACTTTCACTTTAAAAACCCACATTCTTTCCCTATCTACGTGATTAATATTTAATTGATTTTTTACAATTATGTATTTTGAATTTTTAAAAATGGATTCCATATTTGTAATCTGAAGGTCCAAATATAGTAAATAATTCCCTTTTATTTTTTGGAAAATATGTATAGTAACATTGGTGATTTTTATTACCGCGATAGGGTAAATTGGGTAATTTAGGTTATAGATAAAGTGATAACGGATATAAAATTACCCTAACACTTGAAATAATTTATTAAATGAAGTTAATTTGACCCTTAAAACCTAATTTTTGAAATTTAATTATTTAATGGCCACTTTTCCATGAATATGACTTAGATATTATTAAAATCAAAGAGAATGAAAAAATGTCACACTCTTACTTTTAAAAAGTATAATATTTTTAATATGGGGTTAAATAAAAAATATACCCAACTATAAATTTTATTCTTAAATTTAAAAGGTTTATCTACATCATGTTATTTTATTTTTAATATTTAGTAAGGAAATACCTATCATAAATAATTACACAATGACATTTCATAATTTTTTAATTAATAAAAATAAATAAATTAAATGATATTATAAATATTAAAAGAAATATAATTTTATTTAATTATGGTGATCAATAAATTTTCTAGGTGAATATGACATATTAGGGCTATATTAAAGGATTTGGTTCGATGTTTTTTTACATTTTTTATTTTATTAAAGTCAATGTAAATTATTTAGAAATTATAAAAATGATAAATAAGGACAAATAAGTTGATATATGGTCAAAAATATCATAAAATTTTCATTTATGGTTCAATTTAAACATTATAGTTAAAAATTACATCATCATAATATTGATTTTTTTACCATAGTTAAAATTAAAATAGGTTAAATAAGGGTTAATCAAAATTATAAACATTAAAATAACACAAAAAATAGGCTAAAATATATTGGTTGATGATAATTATAATAAATTTCCTTTTGTTGATATTTGGATTAAGATTGAATTTATTATAAATAAATATTTTATGAAATTCCAAGAGTTCCCCTCCCCTCTCTTATAAAAGATATACTATTATTTTATTTTCTTTACACATTGAAATCTATTATTTTTTCCAAAACCAATACAAATATCCTCCAAAATTCTATCCCTTCATCTTATAAGCATTCCATTGGACAGAAATCTAACCAAGTAAGTCATTCGGTTCAAACCAAAAGGAGATACCTAAATAAGAGGTTACATTCATCAACAAACTTTTTTCTTTTATTCATTAATTAAACCAATTAAATTATTTTTTATTTAAAATTATAATAACCTTAGTATATTAAATATAATCAGATGTTTTCATGTTAGGTTTTATACATACAACTTCACACACTTCCATCAAATGGGATACACAATCATTGTTCATGTGTACGACGGACAACCATCTCACAAACTGATGTCACAGGTTCTTCTATCACAACCATTAAAGGTTAGAATTAATGATGTATTTATAGTTTATATATGATATATATTATTTTTATATTGTTATTATTATTATGTAATTATTATATGACACATAACTTTAGAATTTATATTTTGGAGGAATATGATAACATCGTTCATGTGCACGGCAGGCTACCACCTTACGAAGCAATGTGATTCGTTCATGATTTACATGGAATATATTGAGGATGATTTTAATAAACATATTTGATATATATGAAAAATAAAATGATTTTTATTGATAATATATCATAAAATTTTGTTTATTTTAATATGAAAATAAAATAGAAAGAACATTCATGTGTACGTATGACCTATCGTCTCCATGATCGGTGTATTTTATTTTATAGCTATAATTTTTTTGAATCCAAATAAACACATTTATACTTAATATATATATATATATGATATTTATATCATGGTTATCATTATTGATATGATAAAATCATAATATTTTTATGAGGACCAAGAATAACAAGTCAAAACATGTATGAAAAACAAAGTTGTAACTTTAACACTGATTTGTTAACAAATAAGTAATATAAAGTCATAAGTAAATAATATATGGTATTATATATATGAATATGATTTTTTGGTAGATTTATAATAAACCTATATTTATTATACAATAGGTTTTAATGTGTATTAAGGATGTCAAACTTATGGTATGGATATTTCTATTCTCATATTTATTTCTGTGAGACTTATGCTATATCACAACTCAATTATTTTTTTGTGGTGTATATACTACCCCTAAATGTAATATATGATACTTACCCTTAAATTTATAGGTATTTACATATCCATTTTATTATATCCCTTTCATAGGTTATGCAGTTAAAATGTTACCAAAATGGTATGGGAATTGTTGTCTCAATTCGCCTTCTTTGAGACACATGTTTTGTTATGAACCTATATTATTTTAAAAGGTGTATATATTACCCATTGAACTATTTTATCATGAATTTTATTCTTTTCATGATATTATAATTTTAATTTAATTTTATTCTCTCTTCAATAATAAAATTATTTTATACAAAAACCGGGTTTTCTAAAAATGTTTTCAAAAAGGGTTGTAAATGATATTTTAATTATTTTCAAGGAAAAGAATTTGAAATATGTTTAAAATGATTTTCAAAGATTAATTTATAATTTTTCAGAATTATTTTTAGTGAAATAGTTCTGATAATTGTTTTATGATTTAAAATGTGTTTTTCAAATAAGAAAGAATATTTCCCTCAAAATTTATTTCAAATTATATTTCAAAATAATTTTCCATTTAAGATAACTATATTTGATGTTATTATGATTTACTAGGGTTATTATTCATGTATAATATCCTGGTTATTTATATGTTAATTTTATATATATGAATAATGATTTATGTTCTTTTGGAACATGTATGTATTGTTTTTATTATGTGATGGGTGCGATATATATCTCCCTCCAATGCATTGGGTAATGATTTATATCTCATGAGATAGATATGGCTGAAATAGTTAGTGAACCTGATTAAGTATAAAGACTTTTTCCTCTAAGATGGTATTGGGATTGAACCTTGACTACTAAGATGGTCTTGGGAGTGAACCTTGACTATTAATATGGTCTTGGGAGTAAACCTTGACTACTGTAATGGTCTTGGGATTGAAACTTGACAACTAAGATGGTTTAGGGAGTTAACCCATTCCACTAATATGGAATTGGAAATTATCCTTGACTACTATAGAAATCATCTTATATATTTATGTGTCTTCTAAAATTACATATCCTATTTATATGTTATTCTTTCTTGGTTTATGCTCTTGAATCCCTTATGATTCATGTCTCATTAACTGCCAATATTTATGCTATGACTCATGTATATGATCTTTGACATTAAGGGTATGATATTAATTTTTTTTCTTATGTTATAATAACCTTATGCCTATGTCATACTTACACATCTCCCTTTTTTACCCTTATCGAGCATCCTACCTCACCCTTTATTATGTTTCCTTTCTACAGGTTAGGAAGAAAGATTTTAAGTATGGGTACTAAAGGGTAAGATCATTGTGGGAATCATTGAATATATTTCACCAGAATAGAAGTTTTTGTTCCATGTTTCAAATGTCACTAAACTATTATGGTCCTCAAGCATGTTTTTGTGTAATGTAATGAATATTAATTTAAAGATATGTAATATCCATGTATAAAAATCCTAGATCGTTTTAAGAGTTTGCGGACCGAGATATATATATGGATCCTCATCATAGACACTCTCATATATGAAATGGAGAGGATCTATGAGAGAAACCAGATCTGGGTGAACTACATCCCTGCTAATAAATTTCTCCTCCTTTGGATCTATGATATGTATAAGTTGATCAAGGAATTATGAATGAAAATGAAATAAGATTCATATTATTATGAAACATTAGATAAATAAATATAATAAATTTTAGAAAGCATACAAACTCCTGAATGACTCTTCCATGATGCATAAGGTGCATTATCATGTGTTTTCAGTACAAATCTTCATAATCCCCCTCATCATCTAAAAAATATCATACTATGGGATATCCATGCTGAAAGATACCATATTGGGAACACGTGTCCCAATACTCAATATAACGTGCATGAAACTATAGAATGTCTATTGTATATCTACTTGTAATCATAAGGGAAAGTAACCCATAAACCTGTCATGGTGCTATGGAGATATGTTTTATATAGCCAAACTAGCACTTGAATCGGTCTGGCCAGTGCCACTCAATGATGAAAAAGTGGATGAGTGGAACCACTGCAGAACAATCTCTAATCATAGCTGTGTATTATGGTGGAAGTGATGTGTAGACAAATCCTATATATGGGGTCCATGAAACTAGAAATATAAACTCACAAAATAATTCATAAATTATAATGATAATGTTATTGAGATAAAAAGGAAATATATTAGAAAATTAATAAAAAATTTAATTTTTATACAAAAAAATTAATGTTTATCTTACAACAGTGGAATGTATAGCATCAAATATCTATTGAAAGCTATGAACACTACGTCTCAAAGTATGTTTATAATGTTGAGTATTACTCCACCTAGTTAAAAATAAGTATTATGTGGTATGTTTATAAAATTAATTAATAAATTTAATAAATAACTCAAATTAACGATTTAAACATACCAGTGTACCCAAGGAAAGTCCCAGAATTAGTGCTGTAAAAGTGGTATGAAAAATCTAGGAGAAATGTGTGGAAAACAATATGAGGCCCACATCTATACCAAATCCATACATTCTATAATATTCTATGAATTATATTGACAACTATTATAGATACATCTATATATATGTGATAATACATCGGATCCCCAAATGCATCTACTCATTTGAACAAGATCCTCATGTAATGGTTGGTAAATCATGTGTACTAAGGTGGTGGGGTAGTCCACACACAACGTGCCTCTAACCAGACACATAATATAAGAATTTATGTTCCGGTTAAGAATCTCCTCATCTGCATCATTAGGAATGATGGAAAAATGTTCATTAACCCACCCATGAACAAGTGGGAACCCTAGAGGATTTGTGGTATGTCAACCACATCAACGCCTAGTAGATGATGTATACACCCCATTCACCAATAGTGGCTAACGTAACTACATGTACATGGATGGGCAGACCGAGAATGTAGGATACATACTTTAATGTAATGGTCATATCCCCCTAAGGGTTATGAAATGTGTGTGTCTCTAGATGAAATCTCTAAACTACTTCAACAATAAAATGTTGATCAATAGTCTTAAAGTAGCACATGAAGACTCCATAACATACAATATGTATGAGATATAGACAAATGGTTTTTGGAGGTGCATCATTATGAAAATTATGTTCTCTATAAACATCACGATTTATAATAGCTCCCCATGCCAACACGTTGTGTGACACATGCAACTACTGGTCAGATAATAGAGGCCAATTTATTTGAATGTATGAATAGAAAGACACTAATTTCTATAACTATTTAACTCAAATATGGTTTTTTGATTTGGTATAAAATATTTATATGTTTGTTTTAGTTTTTTTTTGTAAATATTAAGTATGTCATTTCAAGTGACCACATATATACTTTTAGATGAATTAATTTTTACTTAAAATCTGTGATTGTGGATAAAATGAGATATAATCTTACAGAGAACAGTATAGAAACAAAGGAACGAGTATATAAAGTAGTTTCACACTTTAGAAAGGGTTTTAAAACTTATTTATAACTGAGTTATGAAACAATAGTTGGGAATTTTTTTGAAAGATCAAAGTATATTAATATAAAATTCTAGATAATTAGACCTGTTTATAAATTTTGGATTTTAGTTTGAAATTATTGTAACTATATTTTTTATTTGGAAATGGGATTCAACCCCTATTTATTTTTATACTTTGACAAAAAAATGGTGATAATAAAAAAATAATTATGTGTACAAACTTTTACATTAACAAATAGATTACATCAATCATTTTAACTATTAGATTATTGACCTATGCGTCTAGGGAAATGTGTCCTTGTGTGACATTCCAGGCTGCATATACTGCACCTCCGTACAAGTTCTCATTCACTTGGACAATCTATAACATTAAATATATTAGTCTAATTTGTCCCCCCTTTTGGCTTCATCATAGTCATGTTCTATAGAATTGTGGCTGTTCCATCTGATAGCCATAAATTCAGATATTCCCAAATAGGCATCCATACAGAACTGTAGAAGTCGTTAATACTCTCTAGTTGATAAACTTGATCAAAAAAATGATCCCAAAATAATCGTATGGAATCATATGTTGTTATCATGTGGCCACAAGGATATCATAATGCTTGAATGTTTCCACAATCATAGTAACAATGCACTACTAAAATGACTCACACATAACCACTGCTACCATTCATAGCATCACAAAGCTCAGTGACTTGAAATATTTTCTTTTCATGATCAAATGAAGAACTAAAAATGTTATATCCTCTTGAATAAATCTATATATCTTGGATTGGAAATGGTGACCATATCACATAATTCTATTTATACCCTCTTCATCCTATTTTCTTCATTGCACAAAATACTTTACACTGCGATAAAAGTTCTCTTGTACCAAACCTGTAATTTACATTTAAAACATTTTAATAATATCATATTATATTTTTAGTTATTCTAATAACCTATAATATAATATTATTAATTACCTATGATTGGATATTTCTGAACTCCCTTGAAAACTCCAATTATAAATTTTATGATGTTGACCGTAATATTTCCATATCTTCTCCCATAATCATAGGCCAACAACCATTTCTGCTTTGGAATTTTCATCATGTAATCATAAAATTATAGATTATCCATATGAATATCTCTACAATGCTTATCCACCCTCTTATATTAAGACTCATTTTCTAATAAATAAATAGTAATATGAACACATATGAAAATAACTTTGACCTCGATTTTTAAAATAAACAAGAATATTCATACCAGTTTTTATGATTACTTTATTCATGGACTCATGATTGAACTTCTTTTCACAAATTAATGGAAACGTGTTGAATAATGTATCAATGATAGAAATAGGGTGGTCCCCTTGATAGAACCTCAGGATGCACTACCTCCTTGATTTCTCAATGATTATTTTAAATAAGAAAAATCCATTTTACCTGTGTAAGGAACTCTCTATAGAAGGCCAAAAACCAGCTACATGATGAGAAGTTCTCCTCCTCGATAATAGAAAATGCCAAAGGTAGAGGGACTTGATTAATATACTATGTGGTGGAAATAAATATGGTTATGGTATAATTTCCATACATAAATGTTCCATTAATATATATAAACTTCTTGAAATTTCTAAAAGTAGCAACACATGCTAAAAATGTCCAAAATAATCAATCCAACATATCCGTTGAAAAATAAACTAGTTTAGGTTGGTTAACATATTCAATAGTATGTAACCAATATATAAAATGAATGTTGTGGTGTAAAATCTCCATAAGCTATGGTAAAACTCAATAAGAGCCATCCTAATCCATATAAACTTTCACAATACCCTTCTATCGTGCTGCTCATGCCTTATAATAAGATATTTGATACCCAAAAATTTGTTTGATTAGCTCCACCAATTGAATGACATGGATGATTGAAGGGATTTTATCATTTCAAAAATAAGAATTGTAAAAAAATCATCATATAATGATAAGTGTTCTTGAGACAAGACCCAGTTCACACATGTGTGTTGAGTAAATCTAGTAATGTACAAATAGTGAGTAGTGTTATTAATTATATATAAAAAATGCGTTAGATAGTCTTAATCATATTTTTCAAACCAGATCACATAATAATATATCTTTGAATCTTATACAATATAATTGTAATGTATTTCAATGTGATATTGTTTTATCACAGTTTTCAATACTTTTTTCATGTCAAACTCTCTTAAAATATACATAACACCTTCACCTGACAATCGATTTATACCACCAATAATTACTAGAAACTCTATACTAGGAGTAATAATTGGATAATAAAATTGCGGTAAGGGTTTCTTGACTTCATTAGACCATGATTATAATTGTGTAAGATAGTTCAAAATGTCGGTTAAACCACATAGGAGTGTCAAAAAATGATCCCCAACAATCTCTTCTTCTTCTTCTTCTTCAACTTCCTCACTATCTTCTTGTTCTAAATTTTTACCATCCTTGAAATTATTGACCAATGTATCTAATGTATGTGGAGAAATATCCCTAGAAACATCACTTATTCATTGAGACTTTTAAACTTGTGACAGACCAACATCCAATGTCGATGGAACCCCCATTGTGGCTATAGTGACATAAAACTCTATTATCTTATTTTCAGGTTGACACTTAACCAATGAAAGTATGTGTTACCATTAATCATCATCATTTACTAGATATGTTATATGCCACAACCTATCATTATATTGTAGATTCCTATATATGATGGATTTTTTCACTTGATTCACCATCATTTTTAACATTCAATGAATTTTTATTTTAACAAATTCCAAATTTGTATAGTCTCCAGTCATCACAACTCTTTCTAGCTATATAATTTTGCTACAACCTTGTTCAGTCTCAATTATTTGACTGTTTCAATAAAAAGAGTCATCAATCTTTTTTATCAAAAATAAAAATCATTTTTAATTAAATATGACTCGCGAAGAAAAATATGAATTTCAAATATTTCAATATTTCGATGGAATCTCACACTTAGTATTAGAGGGGGATTTAATCTCACCATCTTATCTCATGTTATTCCTTTTTATGTATGCATGATTATAGTAATTTATGTTGGAATCCTATTCCCTCCACAAAATCAATATGTTTAAACCATGTTGCTGTGTAACTCTATACACAACCCATGAGTTTGTGTTACATATCCAAAAATAGAAGTCAAACACATTGATACATATCCACATGCATCATATGCATGAGGTACACAAACACAACATGTAAAAGCATATAGTTATATGATATTATAAAACTCCACATGAGTAAGCCTGAAGAAATAGATAGCCAACCCCACTCACTTTCCTAGAAAAGGAAAGCCTCCAGGAAAGTATGTGCTTCAACCTAAACACCCTCTACTGAGGAAGAATTTACTCATGATAGGATTCAATTCACGATAACTCTGACACATAGTATGCAGAAAATATACTCAACAACTAAATTCGAGTTCATAAATTCAATTACAAACCAAGGTCAAGGTAGATGAAAAGAAAGCATTATGATACCTAGAGTGTAATGTAAGGCTCAATTATGGAATTAATCTATCATATATACACTATCATATAATCATTCATAATATAAAAAATGTATAGATATGGATATAAATTCTTAATTAATTAGTTTAGTAGTTATAATTAATTAGTAATTAATCATTACTTACTCAGTTCTTCAAAAATTAGTGAATCCTAAGTTATTAATTCCTTAATCATTCATTAATTAGTTATTTTATTATTAATTAATTTTTATCAATTTTTAATTAATTTTTAATTAAAATTAAATAATAATTCATTATTAATTAGTTATTTTACCAATGTGAATTAATTAAATACTAATCAAACTTAATTAATTACCAATTAAAATTAAGTAATACTAAATTAATTACTAATTCCAATTATGTAATTACTAATTACAGTTATCTAATTACTAATTAAAAATAATTAGTAGTTGCAATTAATAACTACCAATTACAAGTAAGAAATTGATAATTTTAATGAATTAATTATAAATCACACTTAACTAATTACTAATTACAATTTTTTGATGAAAAATTAATTACTAATTTTAGTTATATAATTATTAATTATAGCTACTTAATTATTCAATAAAATTAATTACTTAATTAATTAATTAACTAATTTTAATAAATAAATTACTCATTACAAATAATTAATTGTTAATTTGAATGAATTAATTACTAATCACAATTAAGAAATACTAAATTAATTGTTAATTATAGTTAGGTAATTAATAATTAAAATTACTTAATTACTAATTATAATTAATTAAATAGTTAATTAATTACCAATTACAACTAATAAAGTACTAATTTATAATAAATAATTTCTAATTTTAATTAATTAATTACTAATTACACTTATGTAATTACTAATTACTATTAATTTATCCAAAATTGATTATTAATTAAAATTATGTAATTTTTAATTATAACTATTTAATTACTAATTAAACTTAGTTAGTTAATTAATTAATTACTAATTATAATTAAAAAATTACTAAGTATAAATAATTAATTTATAATTTGAATGAATTAATTACTAATCACGCTTAACTAATTAAAAATTATAATTAAGTAATCTTAAATTAATTTCTAATTAAAGTCATGTAATTACCAATTAAAATTATTTTATTACAAATTAAAAGTAGTTATTAATTAATTAATTAATAATTAAAATTAATAATGTACTAATTAAAAATAATTAAATACTAATTTGAATCAATTAATAACTAATTACACTTAACTAATGACTGATTTCAATTAAGTAATCCAAAGTTAATTACTATTTAAAATTATGAAATTACTAATTACATTTGTTTAATTACTAATTATAATTATTTACATAATTAAGTAAATACTAATTACAATTAATAAAGTACTGATTAAAATTAATTAATTGCAAATTCTAATGAATTAATTACTATCCACACATAACTAATTACTAATTATAATAGGGTTCACATTATAGTAAATTGTATTGGACTTTCAGCCTCTGAGAGGTGGATCTCATCCATCGCACGTCTCTAGGGTTTTCTTGGAGGTGACCTGGTGGGGGGAGGCCTATGCAGTCTTCAACGTTGAACTGTAGTTTCTTCGACATTACCCCCCTTCCACTTGTTTTTATTTTTCTCTCTCGCAGGTTTGGGGATCATTTTGATGGGTTTGCTGGTGGATATTTGTTTGTGTTATTGCTGCATCGTCATCTCCGGAGTGCCTCTGTCCTTCCTTTCCAACCCCCTTGCTTCACACAGTTTTTCTGATTTAGAATCTCATGTGGGTTCCTCCATAGTTTTGATCTGACCTGTTTCATGCCCAGAGCGGTGTTGCTGGCTCAGATTCACTCAGATCCCCTCAACAACGACACTACCTTAATGTGTGGTTGGGTCTTCCAGTCTTGGGTGATGAAGTATCAACTATATGCTCCTTGGTTATTTCTCCTTTTTGGGTTGCTGAGAATGTGGTGTCAGAGGGTGTCTCATAGATGCGGTATGGTTATTTCTACATTCAGTTACAACACTGGGATGCAGAATTTAGTGGAGGATCATAACATGATTTGGTGTTAGTGTTATCAATTTTGTAGTGGTTTTGTATATGGTTTGATAACTGATTCTTATATAATGGTTTCAACGCTTAGAGGTACCTTAACAAGGGTCCCTTTCTGGGTAGAGTGATGCCTTTGGTATCTGTGAAGGCTATTCCAAAAGAAATTCATGGGAATTTGCAACTAGTTCCCTACAAGGGGGTACTCCAGAGGAGGTGTAGTGCAGAGAGTTTCTACCTAGAATTGAAACTAGGATTCTGAAATTTGAGAGGGTATTGCATGGCCATTAGTTCAAGGTCCGTTCATTAATGTATGTGATTGCTTTCCGAGCAGTGATGAGTAGGTGGAAGCTGGTCTTCATGGTTATGATTCTAGGTAGGATCCGTGCTTTGTATTCTTGAATGAGTTGTTCTTGACCATGAATGGACTGTGGAGGTTTGATTGTTGTTTAAGTCACGATGTCATGTTAGGTTCCCCCCCATCCCTTAAAAGGGGGTTTATAATAATAATAAAAAATTAATTTTCAGTTAGACTATTTATAATAAAGTAATACAAAATTACTCACTAATTCCAATTATGTAATTACTAAGTACAGTTATTTAATTTCTAATTCTAATTGATTACTTAATTAATTAATTACTAATTATAATTAATAAATTAATAATTATAAATAACTAATTCTTAATTACGTTAATTTAATTACTAATTACAATAAACGAATTACTAATTACAATTAATTATTTCATTAATTAATTACTAATTACAACTAATAAAGTACTAATTACAAATGATTAATTTTTAATTACAGTAATTTATTTACTAATTAAAATTAAATAATTACTAATTACAATTACTTACTTATTTAATTAATTACTAATTACATTTAAAAAAGTACTAAATATAGATAATTAATTTCTAATTACATTAAATTAATTAAAAATCACAATAAACTAATTACTAATTACATTTAAGTAATACTAAATTAATTACTAATTACAATTATATAAATATTACCTTCTTACTAATTGAAAACAAACTAATAAATTAACTGCTAATTTTATTTATACAATTATTGGGTTATAATTATAATACATTAACTATTTACTAATTATAAAATAATTACTGAAAAATTTAATATATAAATAAAAACATTTATCAAATTAAAATATAGATAGAATTAAATCAATATCAAAGGATGATGCCCCATTAAGGATGGGGGGAGATTTCATAGTGGAGGTTCCCTGAGGCTTTGGCTGTGGATTATAGAGAATTGAAGAGTTTTGGGCTTGTTGGGATGAATGGAGGGGATGGGGGGATCACCCTTTTATAGGGTGGAAAATTGAAGGTGTTACTTGAAGTGGAAACATTTTGGATTTTCATTCAACAAAGGATGCCAATTCATGTAGCACTCTTGTTTTAGTCATTTTCTGGAAGAGTTCCACATGAAGTGGCACTTTGAGGATTTTTCTACAAAACAACACTTCATATAGATCTTTTTTTTCAAATACCCAAAGCACAAAATTAAATAGAACTTTTGGGTTTTACCCAAAAATCACCAGTTCACCTAGTTCTTCACACACCCTTATCCATAAATAATTAAAGCTTATACCCATTTAATTAAATACAAAAACCCTATATTCAAATTTCTCTTTTCGGAATGACATAATAAATCTCTCACAATATGTGATTCAAGAACCCTAATATAGAAAATAATACACCAAAATCTGTTTCATGAGCTATATAATGTAGTCTAAGCAATAGGTGAAATATTAGGTGGTCTATGGATTGATGTGGGGGAGATGGAGATATCATTAGAGAAGAATAGGGAGAAGGGGAATATAGATTTATACCGAGAAACAATGATGGTAATTTGGTAAAGGGGCTTGGGTTTATGTTACTATATACTGAATTCTCAATCAAAGCAGAAGCAAAACAGAAAATGCAGTAAAACAGAAGGAAATGAACTACCTCCTTCTAGGAGGGGGAGCTAGATCAGTGCAAGGACAGAAGATTAGGGGTAGCATTGTAAATAATCATAAATTATGGCTATTTTGGTGTGGCAAGTAGGTAGTGACATATCCTACCCACAATGTTGAAAATGAAGGGTGATAATGGACTAATGAGGAACTTAATCACACCGCTCCACTTTTTCATCCATTTTTTTCATTTTTATAAAAAACTATGAAAATATTGAATTAAAAATAAAATGTTGAGTTGAAATTCGGAAGTGAGACACCACAAAATAGTGCTTATAAAAATTATCGTAACATTTAAAAAAAAACTATTCTACCAGTGGGCTAGCTCGAATTATATATCATCATAATATTGTTTTTAAAAGACAAGAAGAAACAAAGAAGGAAACATAAAAGACGCAAGAGGTCACAACCCCTCCCCCCCATTGTCCCAGCCTTAGCTAAGGATGCCTAAAATAATGTAGACTGAGCACATCTCCCTTAATAATTTTTCCCCCTCTACCTTGATTCTAACTACATTATGAAGAAACACCTCCACCGTGCTGGAAACCTCCACTGAAGCCAAGTAGTCAGCAACCATATTCCCCTCCCTTCATGTATGAATCACTTGAACACTATTATTAAGACACCTTCTATATTTTCTGATAACATAACAAATAGACCAATACATGTTACTATAACCTTTCAAGGAATTGTGAACAATCATAGAGTCCGTCTCCACTTCAGAAATTTTTAACCCTTTTTTCCTACATAGCTCCAGACCAATCTACATTGCCAATGCCTTCGCCTGAAGGGAAGACCGGTACAAATTTGGATGAGAACTCCAAGAAAACTGATCCACTACTATTGCAAACCACCCCACCTCCTCGTGTATACCCCAACATGCAAGAACCATCTGTTTTCATCATTAAAACTGCGGCAGGAATCCGCTAGTAAACCCATTCACCCCTCCTGTTATTGGATGTAGGGACCACTCCACCACCTGACTAAAATCTGTTCATATATGGCACATTCATCCAAGATCCAACAACCTTATTAAAATTAATAAATAAATTCCTAGACCATGTGATAGTAGTCTGGATTGTCACCCGCCCTTCCTCATGCCTCGACCTGTTACGTGCCTGCCAAATACACCAGCACCCCGCATGCAACACCACCGAACATGCCGCCCACTCATGGTCCCCATCCCCTATACCTTGGAACCATATGTCAATTAAGGGACAGCTATCCCCAGCCGAGGTAAGGAAAGCCGTAAATACCCCAAGAACCTTCCATAAATCACTGGCCTATTCACTACCAAAAAACAGATATGCGATGGATTCCTGACTGTGAACAGTGTAGTACATGTACTTGGACGCCAAATGAATACCAAACCTACAGACATTTTCATCAGTTGGGAGAGCACCATTCCATATCCTCCATGTGAGGAAGTTATATTTGGTGGGAATATTTTTCACCCAAATGATCTTGTCCCACCAGCCATTCTGCACCTGGCCATGAAGAATGTGTCGAAAGTCTTTGGACGAGAAACGCCCTGATGAGGAAGCAGTGAAGGCACACTTGTCCTCCTCTTCATTTAGCTCAATGAGACAGAAAAACTCTCGCTGCTCATTATCCAACACACTATCAACAAACTTAGGAAACTGGATCACTTCCCTGAAGGTGATATTAGGTACCAGACAGCCTGGGAACGCGAATATAGATCCGCTCCAATTTTGGTTCCAGAATGCGATATAACCTTTCCCCATAATCCATTGGGAAAACGACTGTATAACAGAAATAATTGTTCGCACCATCGCCCATATCGGGGAGCAAGGTCCCTGCCCAGGGTCCTGAATGCAAGAGGAGTTCCTATGAATGGTAATCCCCCACAATGTATGACATTCCAGCACACTTCAAGACAGAATCACATGCATGTAGTAAAGGGTATCTTTGAGGTTCTGCACATTAATACCTCCCTCACACACTAGCATCGCCATTTTACCCCAACCAACCCAGTGCCTCCTCCCCTCCACATCTGGATCCCACATAAAATTAGCCATCAACCAATCAATGGATCTGATCACACCTTTTGAAACCCTTATGGATGAAATACCGTGAATAGGAACAACCACTAGGACATTGTTGACAAGGGTGGTCCTACCTCCAAAAGAAAAAAATTTATTCTTCCAGTTCAGCACCCTATCAGTGATTCTGTAGATGAGGCCATCAAAATCTCTGATCCTAAGACGCTTGTCTGATATAGGATCTCCAAGATAAGACATTGGGAATTCACCCCTCTGCATACCCAGAAGTCTGCTGATAGTCTCCACCCTTGCCGTGGAACAATTGTTAGAAATGAAGAATTCACTCTTGCACTTGTTGATAATCTGTCCGCTCCTTCTAGAATACTCACCCAGAACTTTATTCATATTGTGAATAGATATTCTCCTAGCATTAAGGAACAAAATAGATTCGTCTGCAAACATGTGGTGAGAGATGTCCAGAGCCTTCCTCTGATGATGGTACTTGAGAATCCATCCTTCATTGATACTTCTCTGGATTAGCCTACTCAAAAAATCCTGCATAAGAATGAATAGAGAAGGTGATAGGGGATCCCCTTTCCGTAGGCCTCAGGTGGCCTTGAAGAATCCATAGGATCTTCCCATGAATGTGAAAGACAACCACGAGGAGATGAAGTAGCGAAACATGAGATCGAAATTCCTGGGAGAAAAGCCCACCCCTGACAAGACTCTCTTAAGGAAGCTCAATTCGACCCTATCATATTCCTTCTTAATATCTAGCTTAATGACCAATTTCGATCCACTTGTTTTGAAGCCAATATTACTGACCATCTCCTGATCTAGGGAGATTGTTTCCTGTATCGACCTACCTTTAAAAAACCCATGTTGTTCCAAGGAAACCCAACTGGTGATTTTCCTCACAATCCTGGAGTTAATGATACCTACCAAGACTTTGTATGTGACGTTACACATGCTCACTGGGCGGTAATTCTAGATTAAAGTTGGGCTCTTGGTCTTAGGCAGAAGAACCATGGTGGTAGCTAAAGCAACCCGAGGTAGGCTTCCACCCCGAAATAAGTCCTGGATGGCTTCAATGATATCTTCCTTCACTATCTCCCAGGAGTTCCTACAAAAAGAGGCAAGGAATCCATCAGGCACTGCATTGCTATCTGGATTTAGATGCATGAGGCTCTGCTTAATCTCAAGTTCTTCAGGCATAGTTCCCAGGCTTGTATTAGTTTGATCCGTCAAAACTTTAGGGACCACCTCTAAGAAGTCCGGGCATCCCAAAGGATAACCATTGGGAAAAATCTCCGAAGGACCTCCCAAAATATCCTTAAAAAACATGTTGGCCAAACCTCCCACTAAATCCCTATCATCCGTGTACGAGCCATCCTCCAACTGAATATTCGGCTCAATTGGTCGTGACTTCTCTTTAATAAATACATGAAAAAATGAGATATTACTATCTCCCTCTTTAAGATGATTTTTACCCTTCTAGAACCTTCCATGATATCAAATAAAGTCTATGAATGTTGCTTTTTTAAGTGGATGAAGATAAAAGGAAAAATATGTTTTCCTAGAACCATGGTACAACCCCATCCAAAACAGGTGTTTCAGTTGTTGATTTCACAAAACTATGATATATCCCTCCTAAAAATGAGCATATTCTCAATAATTTTAAGATATCATTCTATATTCCAATGAAAAATGGCCGTTTCAAGCATTGTAATAAAATCACAGAAAATAGAGCATCGTAAGATGAAGCCTTTATACCATGAATAACCAATCACTATGTAATTATAGAATTACAAATAAGGAATTATCATGACATAAATGATACAACCAATAAATTTTAGAACTTATAATAAATTATCTAAAACATTTTTTCATATTCAAATTGTATGGCTAAAAAAATATTTCACCAAAAACACCTTGATAAAAAAAATGGATTTAACTCAAAATGACTTCTAAAATAGACATGGTCAATGGTATGTCCATAGGACTAAAATGAAAAGGACTTATAGATAATAGTCACGGTGTTTCACATTATAAGAGTTGTACATGGGGAACACCATATTGTGATGGAAATGAATTTTGAGCATAATTTTTAAGGAAATATACTTTTGTTAAAATTTTCAGAATCCTTCATTTCTGCAATCTCAAAGGGCCTATTCCAAATCCTAGGGGGATATAAACAAAAAAAATTGTTAGATGTGATCTAGGTTTAAAATTTATTTTCATGGTTAAAATAATGTTAAATTTTATTTTTTTATATTTATTTATGACTTGATCATAAATGTAAATATAAATGTTTATATTAGTAACCTTAGTTTGAAAAATGAAATGAAATTAATTTATTTAAATTTTTTACATAAAATATGAAAAATTTAGTATTCTATAATAATAATAAAAAAATATATCACATATTGGGAATATGAGGGAGTTAATACTAAAACTATATAAATGAAAATATGAAAATTTCATATTATATAAAAGTGAATCGTTTATGTTTAATCGTTCCTAAATTCTAACATGTTTATAATTTATTTATGAATTGTTTATGAATTCTTATATGATGTATAAATTTATGAATTTTTCATTTATTTAGTATTATTTCCTACTCTATTTTATATTATGAGTTATGATTTAAGATTTTGTTTAAATGTGTCAATCTTCTTCTTTAATTTAACATACTTTCATTTAAGGAGATACATGATAGGTATAATAATTGATTTAGTTTCTTTCTACCTAGAATTTTGTTTGTATTTGGTTATGATCTCAAATTTTGAAGATAATTATAGTTAATACATATTAAGTGTTTGAATTATGATGAAATCAATTTCCCTCTTGAGTACATGATTATGGGTAGAGGTAATTTAGGTTGTACTACTCACCGACCTAAAGGCTTATTCCATGTCAAGAAAAGTTGGGGTTAGAATAGGTCACTCCATGCATACTTTAGTAGAGATTATTGATTTTATATTATTCGAAGCCTTTATATAAAATAATTTCAAATACTTTTCACATGGTATGCATTTGGATATGTGAAAACATAGTTTTATTTTAATTTGGGTTAGTAAGACAAGTTATGCATTATATAAAAGATTACACATTAGTATAGTATGAATATATTTTTTTTAGTATAAGGACTAATGATTCAAAAACTAAATTAATATAAGAATTCATACATATAATGATAATACATGAGATAAGATGGTGACATAATAAATCCCCTTTAAAAATGATTAGTGTTATATTCCTTCCAATGTAAACATATTTCAAGGCCTTGATCATTCAAGAGGGTAGGTTTTTCCAAAGTAGGGTGCCCTTTGATTGTCTTGTATAAAAAAATAAATTAATGGGGTGACTCTAATATTTAGATGCCTCATTTTTTGGATTTTTCTTTGGGTTATACATATCTAGGAAACCCATGGAAAGAATACGAGAAGAATAATATGAATTTTATCCATATGATGTATTGAGAAATAAGTTTTCCACTCAAATATTAATGAGCTATATATAATATTATTTTAATGATGGAATACCTAAATAAACCATACAGTGATATGAACACTAAAATGGACTCATTTCTTAGTAAAATATAAGTCTTTCCGCACTAATGAATATGATGTAATTTAATAGGGATAATTAGTTTAATGGGGCCATATTTAATAAAAGATATTATTAAATTAATTTAAAACATGATACTCATTTGATAAAATATTGTGTTGTAGATAAAATGGCATAACCTTCGTCAAACATTACATTGAGATTAATCCTTTCAAAGAAAAATCTTAATGGAAGTAATTTTCTAGATTTCTATAAGAACTTGAGAGTAATTATCAAGTGAGAAATAAAGTTCTATGTGTCGGAGAAAAACCATATTGGGAAAAATCTTGTGGAAGAAGCTAATAAATATGAGGAATATGTTTATGATAATCATAATAAAAATTCAATCGAATTCCCTTCATTGATAATTATTTTATGGATCCCAAATTATAAAAGAAACATGAAAACATGGATGTTATTGGGATGATAGATAGTCTGAAGAGGATATATTAATAACAATTTATAAATGAGAAATATAAGGTTTTAAAATAACTATTTCAGTGATATATAGTCAAGGTTACTTCCATCTCAACTCATATATTCAATGTGACTAGGTATGCAGAAAATTTCAAAGTGTAACAAATAAAAGATCATTCAAATGAAAATTTAAAGTTAATGTCACTTAATATCCTAAAATAGTTTAAAGTATGTCAATAAATAGAAATATAAAGAGTTAAATTTAGTTACAAAAATGAATTTAATGTCACATTACATACTAAAAGAGTTTGGGATGTGTTGGAAAAGAAAAATAATTTAAAGAGTCACATTTAGTTACCAAAATGATCTCAATGAAATTTTTTAATGGAAAAGTTCTAATATGATGAGGATAAAATTAGAACAAGTTACATGTAGACAATAATATTTAATAACATAATATAATTTTATGTTATAATATAATAGAGTTTGGATACTATGTGCATGGAATTTAACATTAATAATATGATACTTAAGTATCACCATTATTCAAATGAATTTTATTCATTGATGATTTTTTTGGAGAATTTTATTAGATGGTCATATAGATATGATAAAGGAATTACATATAGATGTTTTGAGTTAATCAAAACCTGAAAATTACAATGAATGTAAGGCCTATAAAGAGGTAAATCACATGGTATCTAATTAGAAAGAAACATATATATATATATATATATTGGTTTTATTATTCTCAAAAATATTTTAAGAATATTGTTAGGATGAAGACGATGATGAAGTTGTTTTGTTTTCAAGTTTTTTTTGTCAAGGTTTGTTTTTGATGAAAAGAAATTAATTCACTTTGATTTTTGGAAATAATTGTTTTGGACTTTGTTTTGAAAACAATCAGACTCACACTTTTAAAAGAATCAGACTGACTATGTCTATCCATCGTTATGTATAATTGATAGGTTTCTTAAAATAAAGAGTTGGTTTCATGGAAAATGTATCTTATTAGAAGTGAATTGTCAACAGTTTCCCACCAGATCCAATGTGAAACAAGATTTTTAATTTTGAGGATTCTTTGACAATTCTTATTTCATATAAATCATGTGTTCATGTGAGAACTTATGATACAAGCATGATAGAATAAAGGGGGGGTGAAAGAGATTCTACCAATTAGAAAACAATCACATTCAAATTTATCGTATCCGGATGGGAGAGAGAAAGAAGCGGTATAGATTTTTTTTAAAACTATCATATCTAGTTTGAAGAGGAAGTGCCGATTGAAGAAGCCATACTAATAAGAAGATAAAGAGACTATATCAATTATCTTTCAAAATAGTTGGATTCTAGGTGAAAGTAAAAGAAGTGGTGTTAATGAAAAGTGGTGTTGATGAAAGGTGGTGCTGATAAAAGGTGGTACTGATGAAAGGTGGTTCCGATGAAAGGTGGTGCAGAAGAAAAGTGGTTCTGATGAATGTTGGTGTCGATGAAAGGTGGTGCCGATAAAATTTGGTGCCGATGGAAGGTCATGCCGATTGAAAAGTGTCACTAATTGAAAAGTGGCACCGATTGAAAAGTGATGCAGATAGAAGAGTAAGATATGGTGCTGATTTTTTTTTTCAAAATGATCATATCTGGGCGAAAGTGAAAGAATAGACATGGTACAGATCAAAGATCATCGTTATTAGATTGTAATTAGTCAGATATGGGAGAAAGATAAGAGATGATACCAATCATAAAGGAATCGTATTCAAAATTTAATTGATCATATTCAGGTAGAAGAAAATAAAAGAGACGATGCAGATCAAGAAGAAATAATTTTTAGATTGTATCATATCGTATCCGGGAAGATCATCATTTTCAGATTGTATTGAATCTTATCCAGGTGGATCATTGTTTTTAGATGGTATTTGATGGTACCCAGTGATCATGTGAAGAGATAATCGTAACCAACAATCATATCAAAAATATCGTAACCAGAATGGTCATAAATAGAATGATAATAACCATACATAATCGTATCCAGAATGATTATAGCTAGAATGATCGTATTTAGGATGATCATATCCAGACCAATTGTATTTATAAAATATAATTCTTGGGTTGAGATGAAAAGAAAAAAGTATGAATGAATGGAAAGTTACATTACATTCCAATTAAAGTCAGATGATGCAAAAGATGATCCTCAATTATTTCATAGTCATGAAGGTAGTCATGCTACAAGCACTAGTTTTTGAATGAAGTATGGTTTCTCAAGTGGGTCAAGAGAAAAATAGAAGGGAAGGATATTAATTAATTATTTGTTGAGGGGGAGATGAACTTTCAAATACCATATTTTTATTCAAATCAGTTATGAGAATCATATTTAAAAATCTACATGAGGAATCATACTTAGTTTAACAGATGCATATATTCCAAAATATTGAAATTGGTCTCAGCAATTGAAATGAGAGTTTAAATAAGAAAAGTTGAATATTTTACAAGTGTTTATAATAATTGAGAAGCATTGATGAAGTCATAATTGGTCTGATATTTTAAGAGAAATTAAAATTTTAGTGAATTCATGTGAGCGGGAAGGTGTTTTGGTCTCCTATAAAATGGAAAGAAGTACATTGTACTTTCGTATGAGGTGTACTATTCAATGAAGAATAAATAGAATCTCTGAGTTTTCAATGATAGAATGTGATACCATTTTGTTTTCAATTGAATACATTTTTTCGGGGATTTTATTCAGATAGGTTTAGTATGAGGCTGAATTAATCAAAACATGATTTTTTGTACTGGGTATCCCCGTATTTAATATTCCCAGACTGAGGAATTATCGTAATGACTTTTATCTTACTCAGGTATTGAAGTGGTGTCGATTCATTTTCATTTTATTCTATTAGAAAATCCAACTGGGATTATTTTTTTTAATAATTGGACTCCAAGGAATCCGACTTAGAGAAGATCAGACTCAGTGTTTCATAACAAAGTCCATGTGGTTTTTACCTTTCTTCTGGGTAATGAATTGAAAATTTTTATTTCAATTGAATACATTTGTTGAATTGAAAATAAGCGTAGGTAACATGAGTTGTTACAAAATAATTTTATTACCCTGTTGTACTAAGAGGGTGCACACACACTAGTGGGATTGTTTCATAGTGCTACATGAGTGTAAGGGTATATCCTACTCGTTGTAATCCAAGGATAGTTTTCTTAGTGGGTTTTCTGGTATTGGATTATTTCAAAACCATACCAAGGACGTATCTATTATTTTTCAATAGTGAACATTGTTAATATTTATGTTTTTGTGGATGTGTGTTGAGTTTTTTAGAAGGGAATTAAAATCACTAATAGGAGGTGATGGATATTTCAATTGAAAAGAAACATAAAATAAAATAGTATCACTGATTCTCCCCCTCCCACTCTCAGTGATACAATACATTGACTGGGCACTTTTAAGTGGTATCAGAGCCAGGTTACCTTCACTATTCCTTACTAATGGAGAATTTGAATGTTGTTAATAATAATGGTATTCTAGACTTTGATAGAAATAATTATCTTATCTGAAAAAATAGAATGTTTCCATATCTCTTGCCTATTAGTTGCGATGTTCTTGAAGTGACAATAGTTGGGTTTCCTCCCATTGATGATAAAACTCCCCTTATAACTGTTGACAAGAGGTTTATTGAGAATGATGGAAGAACCAAGAATGTTATATTATCATCAATTTCTGAAAGTGAATTCTTGAGAGTGAAAGGTGTTGCTACAGCCAAAAGTATATGGTACAAATTGGAAAACACATACGAAGGAAATACAAAAGTCAAGAAGGAAAAACATCAAATCTAGAGGTTATGGTACAAAGACTTGAAGAGGGGTGAACATGAATCTATTGGGGATTTTTTTACAAGGGTAAATGAAATTGTAATCACTATCATATGTGTTGGGGAAAATTTGAATGACTCTATAGTTGTTGAAAAGATTTTTAGAATCCTACTTGACAAATTCGATGAAAAAGTTTCCTCATTAGAAGAATGAGACCTAGAGACATTATCTCTTGATGACTTTCATATCACCCTTATCATTTATGAGATGAGAAGAGAGGAATCTATTAAGGGAAATAAAAAATTTGATAGAGAAATGTATTTCAAGGATATGAAGAAGGAAAATTCTAAGAAGATTCTTATCGATGAAGAAGATGGTGATCCGAACTATGAAAATTAGGTATGTCACAATCTTAATAATATTTTATCCTTGTTTTCAAATAATGTAAACAGAGGTATAGATAAATACGAAGGAAAACTTCACTTGAAATGCTTTGAATGTGGAGGCATTGGTCACTTTACGACTATTTACCCTTGAAGGAATAATGAAGATGATAACGATGATGAAGAAAGAAAATCTAGAAGATCATGGAAGAAAAATAGAGACAAGGGAATGGAAAATAAATTCTTAAAAATAAAAATAAGAAGTTTCTAGTCCAAAGATAAAGAATAAAACGATATTGATGTTGAATCCAAAAAATTATTTGAGTATGGTAATGAAAATACATTCACTATAATAGTGAATGATGAAGAATTCATAAGCAGTAGTTTTGAAAAATAAGAAGATCGTCTTGAAATATATTTGAAAGTAGTGTTGAAAGAATGTTTGAGAAAGATTAGAAGATTTGAAAAGAAAAAAATGGAAGATGAATGCTTAAGAAACCAAGAATATCTTTCTAGTGAGAAAGAAAATCTGGTTAAAGAGATTGATGATTTGAATTAGTATTTTGAAGATGAAAAGAATCATAATGTGCATTTGGATGTGAAGTTGAAGGAAAAATAAGATGAGTTGTAACTTGTCCAAAAAAACTCTCAGAATCTGAAAATAAAAGTCTAAATTTCCAAAACTCTATCACTGAAGTTGGTGAATGTTCTCGTAATGAGAAACTTGATAAGTTTCAACAAAATATAACTTCAAAGGGTGAGAATAATAATGGAAGTATGTCTGAAAAGTTGAATTCTGGGAAAGTTATATATGTGGTCAAAGTGAAGAATTCAGAAGTTACAAAACATCCTGAGTTTGAAATTTTTTTTCTAGATCGGGAAAAGTTTCAAATACATATGATCCTCTGAAAGATGAAAATAAGAATAAGAATACAATTGAAATTGAAGATAATATAGTTGAGAAATGTTTTCAAAATTCTAATCAGTTTCGATGTTTCAGAGGAAAATTCACTTTCTATTGGTATTACTGGTATTTTGGGGGATTCAGACACATAAAAAAGTATGTGTTGATTCAATAAACAACATTAATATTATCCCATAAGTTAATAAATGTAGAGATTTATAGGGATTCAATCACCTAAAAGAAATAATAATAATAATTTTTTCATGAAGAAATATGAAAAAATGAATTAAAGATTGAAAATTGGTTCCAACCCTCGAAAGCTATTTGTGAGAGATGTGATCAAGTTGGAAACCTTACTAAAGGATGTATTGTTTTATTACCATATCTACAAAGTATTATCAATTATCAAAAGCTGAAGGTGAAGAAATAAAATAAAGGATAAATGGATCTTGTTGTTGAAACTGCATTGAAAGTTACAAAATGAGAACGAACCTCGATACTTCATAGTGGGTGTTCCTTTCACATGACATGAGACTTGAAATTTTTGAAGGATGTGAAATATTTTAAATAATTCATAGTGAAATTTGGAAGTAATTAATCATTGAAAATCAAAGGTTTTGGGTCATCCATCATTGGAAAAGAAAAGATGAAATATAAGAAAAAATTTTATGTTGATGGGATGAAACACAATCTGCTAAGTTTTTCAAAATTGTGTGATGAGGGTAACAAGGTTATATTTGAGAAATATGGATTTTTTATAAAGAGTGAAGAATATGGAAAGATTGTTACAAGAGGACAATGTATTAAAGGAAAATTGTTTTCAGTTGGTGATTCACAAAACTCTTGTTACATGAGTATGTTGGAAGATAATCTATTATAGCATAAAAGATTGGAAATACGTGTTAGAGAAAAATGATAATGTTATTTAAAAGACAAAGTGTCTCGGAAATTCTTTTTTTTTCAAGAACAAGAGATTGGTGTTGCACTATTTTCCAGAAAGGAAAGATTACAAATGTTGTTCATAATAAATTTGATATTTGTTCAAAACAACCCCTAGAGAAGATCCATTCTGATATATGCAAGACAATGAGAAAACAATAAATACATATAGATAAGTACTTCATTACTTTCATTGATGATTTTAATTGTATCACTTGTGTTATTTACATGAAACACAAATCAAACACTTTAAAAATGTTTAAAAGTTTCTAAAGAAAAGCTGAGAAAGAATTTGAGTATTATATGAAGAAGTTGAGAACTAATAATGGTGGTGAATACAGAAGTGTAGAGTTTGAATACTATCTTGAGAAGTATGGAATTCTACATGATTATAGATCTCCATATACTCCCAAAAAAATGGAGTTGGTGAGAGAAATAATAGAATCCTGGTAGAAATGGGAAGAACCATGTTACTTGAGCATGGCCTTTCTCATTACTTTTGGAGGCAAGCCATGAGTACTATTATTTATATTCAGAACCATTGTTTCTACATTCCTCAATTAGGCATGACTCTATATGAATTATTTTATGGAAAAACTCCAAGTTTGAATAATTTTAGAGTTTTTGGGAGTCCTTTTATTATAAATAATAAATTTGGAAACTATGATAAGTTCGAGAAGAGTGGTGAAGATGTAATATTTTTTGAATATTCTCTAGAAGGAAGAGGGTAAAAATGATTCAACAAAGAAACAAAAACAATTCTTGATTCAGTTGATGTGAAAGTGATTGAAGTATCTGAGAATAAGAAACGTGTTCAGGAAGGAAACTAAGTTAAGAAAGTTGATGAATACAATTTTTATATGTATAAAGAAAATTATATTCCTTATCAAGAAGAAGAATTAGACTTAGTTTTTTTAAGTGATGAAGATGGTAGTTGAAAAACTCATCCCAAACTGAGTATACAAGTAGAATCTTAGAATATAGTTGGTGATTAACATCGAATGGTTCTAACAAGAAGAAAATAAAATAAAATAAATCATAATTCTCTATATTTAAAAGTAGAGATGAATGATATAAAAGAATATTTTGAGTATTCGGAATGGGTACAAGCCATGAATGAATAATTGGATCATATTGAAAAAATAATACATGGGAAATCATAACCAAGCATAAAAACAAAAACATTATTGGAAAAAAATGGGTTTTCTAGAACAAGCTAAATGAATAAGGTGAGGTTATAAGAAACCAATCAAGATTTGTTTTTGAAGGGTATTAAAATATTGAAGGAATTGAATTTGATGAAACCTTTTCTCTAGTGGAAATATTGAAAAAAATTAGAATCTTTCTTGCTATTACAACACAATTAGTCTACTAGATATTTCAAATGGATGTTAAATCCATATTTCTAAATGGTGATCTTGAAGAGGAGGTTTGTATTGAACAACCTTGCGCCTTTGTTGTTGGGAAATATGAGAATTGTGTATAATGTTTGAAGAAATACTTGTATAGGATGAAATAAGATCAAAGGGAATAGTATTAAAAATTGGATAATTGATTAAAAAAGATGAACTTTATGAAAGGAAGAGTGGATAAAAATCTTTATATCAGAGAAATTAAATAGTATTCTCTCATTGTGATCGTTTATGATGATGATATTATCTTTTATGGGAATGATGATAGAAGTTATGAATGATTTTCTAGAGAAATGAAGAAGTTATTTGAAATGTCCATGTTTGGGGAAATGAAATACTTCCTTGGGTTACAAATCGTTCAAAAGAAAGAATATATTTTTCTCTCCCAATAAAATTATACTAAGGAAATTATCAAGAGGTTCTGTATGGAAAACTCAAAACATGTTTCCACACTAATTTCAGTAGGAACAAAGCTGAGTAATGATGGAGATGGAAAATAAGTGGATTAGAAAGAGTATCAAAAGATGATTGGAAGTATATTGTATTTGACTGCCTCAAGAATAGAAACTGTTTATACTGTTACATTATGTGAATGATTTCAAAGTGATCAAAGAGAATTATATCTTATTGCTGGTAAAATAATTTGCAGATACATTACAGGAATAATGGAACTCAGAATCAGGTAAATTTACTCATATAGTATTGATTTATTTGGGTATTTAGACACAGATTGGGCATGAATTTTCAACAATAAAAGATCCACATCTGGTGGGGTATTCTTTATGGGAAAGAATTGTGTTTGATGGCATTCAGAGAAAAAAATTCAGTAACTCTTTGTACGGCTGAATTTGAGTACATTTCTACCACTCAAGCAGCTACTCAACTCATGTGGATGAAAACACAATTTGAAGATTTAATTGTCGATGTGAACTTTCTCTTGATCTTAGGATGTGATAACCAAAGCCCAATAAATCTCACCAAGAATCCAATTCAACATTATCGTTCAAATAATATTTATATAATGTATCATTTCATCAAATATCATGTGTAGAAGAATGAATTAAATCTAGAATATGTTTAAAAATCGCAACAATTGACTGACATTTTCACAAAACCATTGCCGAAGGAACCATTTTTCAAATTGAGGTTGAACTTGGGCATCAAACCTCTTTCTCTTCAAAGATGCGGTATGTATATCTTTTCCCTCTCTCATCTTATCTTTGGATTTTATTTTCATGGGGGATAATTGTATTTTTCATAAATCAATTACAGTGATTCATGTAAAAAGGGAGAGATGTGAGTAAGCTATGATTTCAACATTGTTTAATGTGTGAACTGTTCTATCTTTTTGTTGGAGTGGTTGTAAAAAAGATTTTTTTAGTTTTCTAGATAATTGGAAGAAGGGATGAGTAATAAAGTTGAAAATGATGTTTGAAAATGTTGTCATAATCACAAATTTGGACAACATGGTATTGATGTTATTGATTCTGGTTTCCTACATTGAGTTAGCACATGTAGGATTAGAATTATTAATATGTAATCCATTTCTTGAGGATATAAAGTTCAGTGACTTATGAAAACTTGGTTGACAACAGAATTCAAAGGGGGAGATTGTTAGGACCAAGTTGATGATGAAGTTGTATTGTTTTCAAGTTTTGTCTTTTTATTTTCAAGGTTTGTTTTTTATGAAAGAAAACCACTTCACTATTTTTTTGGAACAATTGTTTTGGGTTTGTTTTTAAAAGAATCAGACTCACGCTTTCAAAATAATCGAACTCAATCTGTCTATCCATCGTTATAAATAATTGATTAATTTCCTAAAATAAAGAATCGGTTTCATGGAAAATGTATCTTTTTGAAAGTGATTTTTCATTAGTTTGACACTAGAACCAATGTGAAACATGTGTTTTAATTGTGACGATGAATTTCCAATTCGTATTTCATAAAAATGATGAGTTCATGTGAGAACATGTGATTCAAGATTAATAGAGGAAAGGGGGAGTGAAAGAGATGTTTCCAATTAGAAAAGAATCATATTCTAATTTATCATATCCAGATGGCAGAGAGAAAGAAGTGGTACTGATTTTTTTTTCAAAACAATCGTATCCAGTTTGCAGAGGAAATTCCGATTGAAGAATGCATACTGATAAGAATAGAAAGAGGCAGAATCGATTGTGTTTCAAAATAATTGGATTCTGGGTGAAATTAAAAGAAGTGGGGATGTTGAAATGTGGTGCTGATGAAAGGTGGTACTAATGAAAGGTGTTTCCAATGAAAGGTGGTGACGATGAAAGGTGGTGCGGATGAAAGGTGGTGCTGATGGAAGGTGGTGCTGATGGAAGGTAGTTCTGTTGGAAGGTGGTTCCGATGAAAGGTGGTGCTGATGAATGGTGGTGTCGATGAAAGGTGGTGCTGATGAAAGGGAGTGTCGATGGAAGGTCATGCCAATTGAAAAGTGGTTCTGATTGAAAAGTGTTTCTGATTGAAAGAGGGTGCTGATAGAAGAGTAAGATATGGTGTTGATTTTTTCAAAATGATCATATCTGGGTGAAAGTTAAAGAATAGACATGGTATCGATCAAATATCATCGTTAATAGCTTGAAATTGATTAGATATAGGTGAAATAGAATAGATGATACCGATCAAAAATAAATCATATTCATAATGTAATTGATTGTATTCTGGTAGAAGAATAGAAAAGATATTGTTCCGATCAAGAAGGAATCATTTTCATATTGTATTATATCATATCCAGGAAGATCATTGTTTTCAAATTATATTTTATCATATCTATATAGGTCATTGTTTTTAGATTGTATTTGATCGTACCTAGTGATCGTATGAATAAATGATTTTTACCAAAAATAGTATCCAAAATGATAGAATGATCTTAACTAGAATAATCGTAACCAGAAATGATTGTGTCCAAAATGATCATATCTATAATGATCATAATTAGGATTTTCATATCCAGACCATTTGTATTCAGAAAAGATAATTCTTAGGTTGAGATTAAAATAAAGAAGCATGAATTAATGGAAAGTTGCAATACTTTCCAATTGAAGTTAGACGATGCTAATGCTGATCCTTAATGATTTCAAATTCATGATGGAATTCATGATACAAGAACTATATTTTGAATGAATTATGGTTTCTCATGTGGGTAAAGGGAAAATAAAAGGGAAGTAGATTGCTAAATGATTTGTCAAGGGGGAGATGAACTTTCAAATACAAGATTTTGATTCAAATCAGTTCTGAGAATCATATTCAGCAATCAGCATGAGGAATCAGACTCAGTTGATCAGAACCATGTATTACTAACAATTTAAATTGGTCTCAACAATTGAAATGGGAGTATAAAGAATAAGAGTTTAATATTTTGGAAGTTTCCAAAAGAATTTATAAATGTTGATAAAGTCTTAATTACTATGAGATTTCAAGAGAAATTCAGATTTGGGTGAATTTAAGTGAGCGAGAATGTTTTTTTTGGATTCCTGCCTAAACTTATTTTGGGTCACCTATAACAGGGAAAAAAGTACATTGTACTTTTGTATGAGGTGTAATATTCATCGCAGAATAGTAATATGCTCAGATTTTTCAATGAGAGAGAGTGATACCATTTTGTTTTTTATTGAATACATTTCGACATGGATTTTATTTGGATGGGTTTGGTATCAGGCTGAATTAATCAGAATGGGATTTTCTATAATGGGTATCACCATATTGAAGATTTATGGACTGATTACGTATCGCACTAAGTTTCATTATCCTCATAGATTGAAGTGGTGCCAATTCATTTCTGTTGTATTCTATCATAAAATCAGACTGGGTGTATTGTTTTGTAAGAATCAGAGTCGGAGGAATCAGACTTAGAAAAGATTAGAAATAGTGTTTCATAACAAAGTCCTGGTGGTTATAACCATTATTCTGAGTAAGGAATTGATGAATTGTATTTCAATTGAATATATTTGTTTAATTGAAAAGAATATCAGGTAACATGAGTTAAAAAACAATTGTATTACCCTATTGTGATAAGAGGGTACACATGAACTAATGGGATTGTTTCATAGTGATACATGAGTGTAAGGGTATATCCTACTCATTATAATTCAAGGATTGTTTTTTAATGGATTTTATGGTATTGGATCATTTCCAAACTATACCAAGGATGTAGCTATTCTTTTTTGAATAGTTAACCTTGTAAATCATTGTGTTCCTGTGGATGTGTGTTGAGTTTGTTTTCAATATTGAATTGAAATCACTAACAGGAGGTGGAGGTTGTTTCAATTGAATAGAAACATAAAAGAAAAACAGTATTGCTGATTCGCCTCCCTCTTAGTGATACAATACATTGACTTGTCACTTTCAAATATAAAATATATCATGTTATACAAATTACTGTCTCTACATTATCATTCTTTCACTTTTTTCCACATATAATGCATGAAGTATAATGATAATTGATAAGCCTAATATTTTAATTATTTTAACTTTGTAATTAAATGATTTAATCCTCTGTATTTTGATATTATATTGGTAATTATAAAATATTTAGTATTTAGGGGTATTTTTTAATTTGTTATATAAATAGACTAATTTTTAATTTCCAATGCTATAATTATTATTATGCTAAAATTTTCCATGGTTATACTTTAAATTCTAGAATTTTGATGGTGGAAGATGATCTATATATATGAAAAATTAGATATTGGAAAATTCTAGGTTTGTATAGGATATTTTTTGATGTGGTGATCGAAAATTGATATATTTCAGCTTGCATAAGAGTAAATATTTTCATTCATAAGAGTTATTATGGATCTATAGTCAAGGAAATGTAAAATAAACAAGCTGTGTGTAAGATTCATTATAGAATTATAAGATTTATTCTAACTCCACATTCAAAATCATTGAAAATTTCTAAAAAAATATGAGAGTTAATACACTCCATATGAGAGTCATTTTACTATTTTTAAGAGTCATTTTTCTTGACTGTACATTGAAATTTTGGATATATATTGAGTTTGTAAGAGTAAAACCTATGTTCACCATAAATATATAATTGTCCTTTCTAGTGATGTTTGAAGGTATGTAATTTATGATATTTGAAGAAATTAGAGCCTGTTTCATAGAATATGGAAAAACATAGTAATGGAACTCAGATGAAATATATGTGGAACCCACTTGTATAGTGTTGGAACCTCCTTGTTTTAATTATCAAAAATCACGTTAATTTTGTTTTTAATGGTTTTTATGTTTTATGATAGCATTTTACAATATAAGGAAGTTTGGATTTTTTTTGCAAAGTGTGGAAAATCCCTACCGTTAGACTTTACACACCCTCTAGTAAAGACACTCTGTTAGAGTTGAGTCTCTATTATGATGGAGATTTGAAAAATTATTTAAAATTCCTACCACCAGAAAGGAGTTGCTTCTGAGGATGAGTCTTTTCTAGACACAAATCACTGTTGAACTTGAGTCAACATCAAAGATGACCTACCATAACACTTTACCCACCTCCAATAAATTTGGAAAATTTTGGAAAAGACCTACCACCATAAAAGACTCATCATTGAGACTATTCACCTGTGAGATGAGTCATCTTTGAGTATGAACTACTGCTATATGACCTACTATCAGCCAGACTCACCATTAGCCTGAATCACCTCTAGTTTAAGTCACTATTAGGATGAGTCACTTTCTGAGTTGTCTCACCACCAGAAGATTCATCATCACTATTTTTGGGATATTTAAATTAAATGTTTCTAATGTCTATATTATCAAATTTAATGCTAAGGATTATCTTAATGACGATTATTAAACTATTTTAAGGAAAATTAAAGTTTTTGTTAGACCTATGTACAAGGATGAAAAATACCCAGATGATTGTTCTTCTATTGGTATCTCTATCCTATAGTGACATATATTCAAATAAGTCACCTTTATATGAAAATAAAGAGAATACATTCTAGCCGAGTGAAACAAATGGTCAAGTTTTCCATTTAGTGAATATATTTACCCAGTGCATCTTTCCTACACTTAACCGTCAAGGGGTGGAGAATAACAAAAATACAAATCCTTTCTTACAAAAATAACAAAGAGAGATTATCATACTACATTTTATAGAAGTTTCTAGAGAAATTACTCAAGCTCCCCTCCAAGCTACATACAAGGACACTCAATATTATAGAGAACATCATATTGAACAACACCATCCTTTCTATATTTTTATAATTTATCATTCTTCTTATTGCCATTAAATTTTGAGTAGTCTGTGGTTTACCCTATTTATTTAGCACACACAAACTCCTATGATTTAACTAGAATATAAAAGACATATTCTTTACTTTATTTACATTTTTTTACCAAATTTGTTGTTGAATATGTCCTTGTACGACTTTTGATTTTTCTATTACCCCAATTATTTTGGAAGAGTTCCCTACGTGGGATGGAAAATTGGTTATCTATTGTGAAAATATGATATAGGTTGTGGATCAATAATATTTTATATAATCTACTTGGAAGAAAGCGATTTATAAGTCTAAGAGATTAGGTATCATCTTGATATTGAATCTCCTATTTTAATTGCATTGTGTGTTTTCTTTTGTTTCAAAGAATCAAAATAATTTTTTTTAAACTGTAAAAAACCCCTACATTGATAGTTAATATTAATTATTGATTATATAATATTTTTATCAAGTAAATTGTTTTAAAAAGTTAAAATAATTTTTATATTAGTTGAACTGATACTTAATCCATCTTTGAGAAATATTTTGAAAGATCAAAACTCATATCGATCTGCTATTTTGTTTAACTAGGATATTTTAATAAAACTATTGGATTTTACTTGAACTTGTTTAAATAGAAATTTTTATTGGGTACTCAATTCACCATCTCTTTAAATACTCACTCTAACCAAAATTTTGTTTCAAAGTATTTGAAAATATTTTCATCTTTTTTTTAGTTGTGTTTTAAAGATCTTATATTTCTATTAGTTCTAAATTTAGTTCTTTAAATGGATAATAGTCAAGAAATTTCTTCTACCAACATACCTACTTTATTTAATGATAATAATTTTGCTCAATAGAAACTGAAAATGAAAATTCATATTGAAAGCATGGGTTTTGAAATATGGTATGTTATATAAGATAAATATGAATTACCTAAGAACACTAGGAATACATGGGAAGATGATAATAAAGTTTCTTAAAACAATAACTAAAAATATATGAATGATATTTATTGTGATTTAGGTGATGAAGAGTTTAATAGTATATCTTCTTGTAAAACATATTTTGAAATATGGGACACATTGTTTATTTCTCATGGAGGAAAAAATACTGTTAAAGAAATGAGATTGAATTATTATATAATTAAATATGATACATTCAAGATGAAACCTAATGATCTGATTTCTAATATGTCTCTCAGGTTCAATGAGATAGTGAATACAATGATTTCCTTAAGAAATCTAGTTTGAGAAAAAGTTCAAATAATGTGACTGTTGAGATGTATTACAGAGAGATAGAGTGGAAAATTAGTTTCAATAAGATAATCCTATGATATTAGCAAACTACCTATCATGGAATTGATTGGGAAGTTGATGATGTATGAGGAGGAGATTAAGGTTTATTGAGAATAGGATGATAATCCTTAGAGAAAGTTAGTATCCTTAAAGACTATTGTATCAAAACAAAAAAGAAAAGGTACATGCTGAAATCTCTAGTGATGAAGAATCACACTTCAAAAGTGATGAGAAAATGGCCCATTTGGCCAGAAGGTTTAATAAATTCTATATGAATTAGAAATTCTTCAAGAAACAGAGTTATAAAGAAAATAATCATAATATAGGGACTTTGAAGAAATACAGGAAAAATATGATAATTCAAAATACATTACCTATTATGAGTGTAAGAGAATATGACATATTAAGGCTGATTGTTCCAAGTTGAAGTACAAAAGGAAGTACGATGATAAGGATAAAAAATAGAAGAAAGTAATGAAATACATCTGGAGTTCCTTTGAGGAAATCTCTAGTGACTCAGACTCAACTCATAAAGATAAACCTGATAAAGAAAACATTTGCATCATGAAAAATAAATATAAGGTACCTACAATATTTACTACACATAATTCTAATCACTATGGAAATGAATAAAATGATGATGATGTGTAAAATTGAAAATGTTTTAATATTTCAATATTCTTGAGGATAATTTTAATGAGGTGAAAGATAAATAATTTTTTTAAAGAAACATCATCCTTTACCTGCTAATATCAAATCTTATTTTTCTATAGAGAATGAAAATATAACACCTTGGCCCGACTGACCAGTAAGAGAGTTGTTGGACCGGTGGTTCACGTGGCCTCAAGCACGTCTCGCTGTACACAAGAGGCTACTGACTATTAGCAAGGGTCTAAAGAGGTGATAGTGGTGAGAATATACCCTCATATCAGATTTTCACAATGTTATAATAGAATATAAATAGAAAAACATAGCCTATGGAATAAATAATCAGAAAACAGAGCATCAGAAGAATATAGAATAAATAAATAAAAGTGTCCAGTGAAAGTTTATATAAATAATTAATGTCTAGATGATGATACATAAGCTAAAAATTAAACATAAAACATTATTTAAAATACATAACAATACAAAACTCACATAAATAAAAGAACTAAAATCCCCAAAGGCGATCTCCATGAGTATCCTGAGCTACTGCTCAGTCCTATGTTCCTAACTCCTGGTACAGGAATACAAGAACAAGAAAGGTCCAAGGTCATATGAACAAGAATGTCTACTCAGGTACCCCAGTGAAATAGTGGCCCGAGTAGGGTGTGAGATATAAATCTTAGTAGGTTAGAACCCATGGTGCCTAGCCCAATCCATTTCATGAAATATAAATTAAATAGTGTGATGGTATAAGAAAATAATAAATAGGATTGAATAAATAAACGACAACCCATCCGGGTTTCTAAGGGACACCTGATGGCTATCCCAATATCTGCTCAATGCTGGAATAAGAGTCTGATTAAGAACTATATATATAGTAATATATATATTTATAGTATAGTTATATATTTCATCCACCTATATGATCCAAGTGCATGCGGATGCCTAATGGCTATATAATTAGAATAATAGTGTTGGATTGGACTATGAAGTAACTCGCAAATATCCATATCCAGTATAAAGATCCTAAAAGCTCATGCAATAGGTTACAAGTCTCATAGTGTGATAGATTTCATTGTACATAACTCGGGATGGAGAGTGAGACACCATGGAAACACTCTAAAATGGAATATGGCACTCAAAATCCCATAACCAATATATTAGCACTTCTAAGACTAAAATATGAGATGTAGATACTCACTTACAAGAGGGGGGGGGGTGAATTTCAAGTTTAAAAACTTTCATTTTTAACCTCAAGGAAGCTTTTTTTAACAATGTTAAATAAATAAGAATCACTTAATCCATATTCTGTAAGTTTAAGGAAAAAACCTTAGGTTTAAATAATATATATAATGAAATAAGAACACAAGTATACTTAATAAAGATTATACCTTAAATAATATATAATCTTTAATCAGAGTTACCACAAAAAGAAAGTACAATAAACACTTTATTATTGTTACAAATTACAGTAGAAATTAGAAGTACATATAAAAGAGTACAAATATTTTAACCCAAAGAGTATGGTCTCTAAAATACCTTAAAAAAAGGTCCATTTATTTATACTTTTAATAAATTCTATCTTACCCACACTAGGGTAATCCCTCGATATGAATATAGGTATCTATCTTGGTATCCCCTAAATACCTCAATCTATAAGGTGATCAACACCTCTATCTTCATTCAACTTGGAAGCCCTTAATAAAGTAGGTAATCAGAACCTCTGCCTTCCTTCATATAGGAATCCCATGATTATATAAAACAACAATCAAAATATCATAAAGGAAAACAAATCTTGTTCAAGATTTATGTATGTGGAACAATTTGTTCACAACTTAAACTCTTTAAGGATTTTTCATGAAGCAATTTTGGTAGATCTCTCACAGAGTATCAAATCTTCCAAAAGTTCACACCATCAAAAACGGTCAAATGATTGGGTATTTATAGGTGAGATCTCTAACTATCGAATTGTCCTCCAATGGTTATATTTTCTTGAAATTTCAAAGGGACTTGAACAACTAGAACTTACAACGATCATATAATAACTGATTAGATGACATCGTTTTGCATAACAATATATCATGAGAAATATTAAGCATATATGAAACTATTAATATGAAAAATAATGTTAAGGAAAAGACTAAGTTTAAGAAAGATATAAATCTTACATTAAGAAAATATGACAACTTTAAGAAAGTTATAAATTTTATTTCTTAAATAAATGATAAAACTTTACATAATATATAAAATTGGATCTATAAATAATTGAAAATTGAAATTTAAGAAATAAGAATCAGATTCAAAAATTATAAATTTTATAATTGAGAAATCATTAATTGGATTCTCATTTTTCAGTGAATCAAAATTAAAGGAAGTGAATTGGATTCACCAAATTGAGGGAATATTATCACAATTCTGGACGATTCAGAATTGAATAACAGAAATGAAATTTGATTTGCGGCATGATTCAGAATTGAGAAATAGAAATAGGAATCATAATTCCGAGAGAAATATAATTGAGAAAGAATGGGATTATGCATTTAATTAAGGATATGACCTATTATTTTAACTTATAGAAAATTATGTTAGACTTAGCTATAAAAATAACATGTATATAAATTTCCTTATAGATAGAAATAATTATAAGACAATGTTTTTGTGATTTTCAAAACATAATAGAATGAGAAAAAGTCATAAAGAAACTTTTTTATCACCAATATCCCCTTTTGGAAAGAAAAAACAATCGATTTAAGAAAATAATATGATAATCGAAAGAGTTATTATATATACTTTAAAGAAAAATTTATCTCCCCATTAGTTTATGACTTAGGATGAGTATGAATAACTCCCCATTAGGTTAAAAAATCCCCCTAAGGATCATATTCTAACTTAATATATTTCTCATCCTTTTATAAGAAATTATCTCCCCTTTACTTTAAGGCTGTATTATTTAAACAATTTACTCTTTAAACTAATATTCTTTTTATAACATTCTTTCCCCCTTTTTGATTTTAAAAAAAGGAATGGGGAAAGGTATAATGTACTAAAAAAGTTATAAAAGAAACTATACGAAAGAGATAATAATAATACATTGATAGTAAAAAAGTATTACAAAAAAAATCAAAAATATTAGAAAGATCAATCTTTCTTTAGTATTAAGGGCCTGATTAGAGACTTTAACTTCTTGATCTACTTATGATCATCTTGGATATTCTCTAGGAGTGATTCCTGATATTGTGTCTTCCTATAAAGGATATGAATATATTCTTGCAGGCTCTTAATTATTTCTTCCTGGGACTTAATCGTCTCATCCACCTCATCTTTATATGCTTCCACTATTTTTCACTTCTTGAGAAAGAGAATTTTTTTTCCATATAAATCACTGTATTCTTACAATATTATTGATTTTTCTTCCTTTAACACTTATAAAAAGTTGTTTGAAGGAGTTTTGATCACAGATTCTAATTATTTGAATCCACCCTTTACCATATCAAACATATCATCAAAAGCATTAATATCATTATTGATGTGATTTTTCAACATAATTATGTATTTACAAGACTTACGATGAGAATTATAATTCTAAACAAATGTTTTGAAATTGGTTTGAAGTTTTATGAGCTTCTCCATGAAAAGGTTTATTGTTTCCGATTTCTGTTTTATGGAATCTTGAATAAGTTGACATCTTAACTCAAGATTTGGGAAATAAGGAATGGATTTAACAAGATTATTTAAGTATTAAACTACAAAACCTTCTCCTATAGAGTAGGAAGACCTTTCTGATTATGAATCAACTTTGTTGGATGTTCCAATGTCTAATTTCTTGCCTTTATCTTTATTAGATTACATTTTTCAAAACTTCATAATTTCTCTCCTATCATCAGAAACTTGAATGATTTTGTCATCATCAGCATAACCAAAATCTTCTTGATTTTCATCATTGACTCCATCAACATCTTGACCTTCATCAACTTCATCATTGGACTGTATTTGTTCAACTTCACTTTCAACAATGTTATATTTCATTGTAGAGGATTTGTGGACTGATTTTCCTTCTAAGGCAATCTTTAATAAAGAGGCTTGATATGTTCTTAAAGATAACCTGTCGAAATGGATCTACCCTTGTGTTTCCGTAATTTGATGAATCTCATCATCAACCTTTTTATATTCGGTATTTTCTTCTTCTTCTTCTTGAGATGGTTCTTGAAAAATGAGAATTAATCATGAAACATATTCCTTTGCTTTTTCTGATTGGATAGCCTTTGTTGAAACTGGTTGAGATTGTTGAGGAAGTTAAGTTTCTTAAAGAAAATATTCCAAAATTTTAATTTGTTCTAAATGTATTTTTATATCTTTCAAAAAATATTGGACAATCTCATCTTCAGTTAACTTATTATTAATATTTTTCTCTTTTACTTGTTTCTCAAGTTCTTTAGCTTCTCTGCCTTTCAATGCTTTATCTTCTGCTGGATCTAACCCAAACACTGCATATACTAAATTTATTAACTCTTTATCTTGTCTCTATTTCTTTAAAAATTCATCTGGATAGGATTTTTATTTCATGGAATTTAGAGGTTTTGTAGTTTGAGCTATTTTCTATGGTTCTGAGACTTGTGCCATGTCATGAACCAAATCTGTTCACCACCAAAAGCGGCACCAGACCCAGCCCGTGACAAGGCCCGAAGGGAGTTATCGATCCCCACGGGCTCGCACAAGTTCCCAGGTATCATAAAATGATGTTTGGGAACGATTTACCCATGTTTATAAACATTAAACAACAAACAAACTCAATAAAACGAATCTGGATTTTTCAACTAAAACCATCATTTACAAAATTCAGAACTGAATTACATCTTTTAAAACAACTCAAAAAGACTATAAAAAAGTTACGAAATCACAATTAGACAGCCCAAGAACCCTCATGGCAAGGGGCACTGCCCTCAATCCATCTCTACAAAACTTCACCACCAAGGACATGCTAGAAACCCGAACCACTGGAACTAAAAATTGTATCCAAACCTGAAACAACAAAATAACCAAATATACTTACACCCAAGGGTGTAAGGAGGGTGTGAGACAATGCCCAGTAGGATACCACCACTAAGATATTCCATGTGATAAACATTCAAATAAAAAAACTTTCAATTTTTCATAAACAGAAAATGCTAGTTACAATTTCTAACAGATGAAACTAAAAAAACAGTTTTCAAGTGGGCTATCATTAAGAATCAACACTTTTAAAAATAATCTCAAATCTACTGAATTTTTCCAGCCAAATATACCGTATGCTAATGGTAAGTACAGAGTAAATAATGAGCACAATAAATAGGAAATAACCCCTAGGCACTAGCTCGTTCTGGGTCCCAGGTACCTCGTAACTCGGTGAGAGTAACCATCAGAATATCTGTTCTCATGCACGATCTACTAGTAGGGAACATAACCATAACCTAATGGTCCCCAATCATCATAATCATATTTTAGTTAGAGTTGTAAGTGAAAATCTTGATAAGTGAAATTGAGGCCAAACCCCACAGATTCACTAGCATACTAGTACACGTCCACCCACCTAGATACCCGGGTTTTCCCTTTGTGCTCAAATATGTTCAACAAGCCAAGAAATATAGTTTTAATATGTAGATATCACTTCCACCTCACAAATTAACCAGACAGCCCCATGTACATCACATAAGTCACAAATTCCACTTTTCATTCAAATGCATTTTGAAATCAAACTCACACCAAAATAGCCCACAACACTTTTTTCATAACTTTCACAATCCAACACATCCTTTAACAATTTTATGAAGTCCCTAAAAATATGATAAACATCACATAACAGAACTATTCAAATTTAAAATGGATCATTTGAAAGTATAAACAATCCAAAACAGTTTTCCAATATGGTTTCACCTCTTACATAAATCATTAAACCACTCAAAACTTTCATAAAACAATTCTAAATAGTGTACCAAAGCTTTTCAAATAAAACTCATTTCAAAACCATATTTCAAGGAAAAAATAACACAAATACAAATTATAAATAGAATTTTAAGCCCCAAAAACATTTATTAAACAACCCCCATGTGTTATACAAACACCTCAAACAATAGCACAAAATATCCACAAGAAACACACACGTTTTCAAAATCACTTTCAAGAAGTATAATAAAGTTTTACACCTTAAAACCTTAAAAAAACTCTTTAAGACCTAGTGGCACACTAATACCCCACCAAATCAGAATTTTCATTCCAAACAAGATTTATTAAACCAAATTCATATGTTATAAAACAATCCCAAACAATACCCAAAGGGTCACACATGAAAAACACCAAATTTTAAGCTAAAATGAAACTATAAAAATAAATGCTTAACCAAATCCAACATAAATAATTTTTTCACCACACAAATCATATTATGAAAATTCATAATAAGTAATTCAAGAAAACTAATTCATCTAGAAATGATTACACACGAAATCACATACTGGAAGTGTCAAATCCCTAAAAACTTGGTTCAAAACATCAACCGCACAACCGCCACACCACAAGGAAGATAAATTCAGACCTAGATCACAATATTTGCCACAAATAATCCAAATTAAACCCCAGTATCAAACCCTAACTTCGGGAAATTTTAGAACATAATGAAAGAGAGAGGAAACCCTAAGGGAAAAGGAAGAAACCAAGAAGGAATCACTTACCCAAAACAATCCTGATGAAAACGACCCCAAATCGACCATAATATGAATTTTAAAACAGATAAAAATTTAATGGATATTATAAAAAGAATTATAAGGTCATGTAGGAATTGTAATGGGGGAAAAAGAGTAAGAATAGAAATAGTTATGAAAGGATCAATTTACCTCTCTAAATCTGGGTGATTTCTAAAATCCAGAGAATTTTCGACCCTTTTTGCGATTTTATCGAGCTCCAAATTGTGAGAGGAGGGTATGGGGGCGCGCCTTAGGTATGTGGGCTCGATTGAGAGTTGGAATCACTGAAAAAAGCAAATAGTGAAGGAGATATTAAAGAATTAATATTTATTTTTAATGCAGAAAATGGTCCTTCGGGCAGGCCCAATTCCTTAAATAAAAACCCATATCCACCATGATTATGGATTTATAAATGGTCCAAATAAATATGGTGGTGTTAATATTTCAGGGGATGACAATTAGGAATTGTAATGGATGAAAAATGTTGAAAAATGAATAATTTATAAAGGAATCAAAATTTATTTTTAAATCTTGAATTGGGCTCACGGTTTGACCCAATTCATAAAAACCCACCCATTCCTCCATTAATGCTTGGAAAACCCTCAAAAAAAAAAGAATGAATGGAAATTAAATGTAATTTAACTTTAAAATAAGTCATGTATGTGAAAATTCTCCCCACCATGAAAACTTTCTGCCCCAGAGAGTCACATCAAGGAAAAAGCAACAACCAAACCTAACTAAGAAACCAAGAGGTACTCCTTCGCCAGGTTTCACCCCCAAAGGACAAAACACCTCCAGTGATCAATTAAGGATTACTCTCACAACCAAAACATATACCAATTTCCTGAAATGATCAATCACGTTCATACTTTATCCCAAAAGAAAACTCCTCAAACACTATCCGAATAAGACGCAAGCAATTCACCCAAACGAACAATAACATTGAACAAGGCTACACTTACCTTTCTTTAACTAATCCATTGGGCGCTCTCCAGTCCAAAAGTTTACCCAAGAATGATGTTGGTAGCTTGAAAACTCCGAACAAGACTATCTAAACCAATCCAAGACCATGGATAAATGTAAGTTACTGGTACGGGGGGACACAAATACGCTCCCCACCATAGGAGACAACCAATAATAATTTTTTTTCCAAGACAAAAACCGGACACTAATAGGGGGAGGCCTGAACGGACTCCCTGGTACATAGGGTATACTTCCATTCAAAATTTCCGAAGGAACATACATGATAATCATAGTCGTTCTCCCCACCATAAGAACCAATCATCTTAACCGACTATCATGTGCTGGCACAAAAAAAACCCAAAAATATCAAGATTTGTGAAGGTCGCACGATTAGTCTGCACAATTTGTGAAACCGTGAACTAACTGTGCAGATCAATATTCCTGCATGACTTCTAGGCACGCAGTCTCTCTTAATCGTTCACAAACCATGTGATCAGCCTGTCTATCCAAATTTCCAACCATTCTCCAAATACTCAATGGAAACCAAAGGGGGAGGTAATGACATTGGGAGATGTCATGGGTATAAGGCCCTCCACCTATTTCCACCAAACGTGAATAACAGATGAAGGATAATGAAACCATAGGTTTAAACACTTCATATATTTCATATTTAGGATAGTACTTTGTACAAGGGTTTAAATGACCCTATGATTTCCCTTGACTACGAGCCAGCTTCTCTCTGAGACCTATGGCTGGAGCTCAAATGATTGAAGCATCTTCGGGATCGCAGTTAGTCTTTATAATCCCACTAAATGAGAATTCTTCTTTCGGTGCCACCAAAAACTACACCTCAATCCCAGATAAGTTTTCCAGAAATAACACATTCCAAACTCACTTTACCATATCCCAATATTTCACTGAAACGAGGGCTAAGAAGATACCCACACATCACACCATGTTTCTTCAGGTGAGAAACAATAGAAGTAAAGAACACCTACACTCACATTCCTATGAAATGGATGATTTTGAAGTTTTTACAAGGGAGACATTCACCCAACATAACATGGACTCTCAGAGGATTTCACTACTTTCACCTATACGGTCAATTGAGCACATGACATCATAAGGCATCACCGAACATGACCATTGAGACTGATATAAACAATGCATGGAGAGGGACCTTATATAACATCCCCAAACAACACATAATTCTAGAAAGTGGCCACAATATCTTCTCATGACCATATTTTACACACTGGTAGTTTATTGTGAACTGTTTCTTCGAAGATACTACGAAGGACTCAGAGGCCCTCTTAGACACTATCCATACTAACAACCCCAGACAACTTCCACCTTCGACGAATCAGGTAGATTAATAAACTAAGGTCTCTTTTAACCATCCACGAGCACTCTTCCACAACAAGTGGATCCAAAAAAACCAAGGATATAAATGTTTTAGACTCATTCTACAAAGCTCAAGAAAAGATTCCTTACATTGATCAACTGGAGGATTTTCCAACAACGAAACAATCTGAGTTTCACTTCAGTTGTGCACTAACCCTAAATGGGGGCGTACCTTATCCAATGAGAAAACCCAAGAGCCCAACCAAGCTGGTACATTGGTCAAAACATGCCACAAACCAGATCCAAACACATGAAGGGAACCATCGTAAAGTCATCCCAATTTATTTTTCAAAAGAGACCACTAACTGTCCCTACAACACATCTTACCGACCAAACACAAACCCAAAATGAAGTTCAAACAGAAGGGGTTCTTGAACTCAAAACATCCCACAACATCAACATTTTCAAAAAACCATAATACAAACCATACGAAACTATTCATCAAGACATCATGTTTTTCTTTAAAACCAATTCTTTGAAAACAAACGGTTTAGCAGTAAGCGTATCCACCAATGGTACCCCATGGGCCTCACACATGCATGTTTTTGTGCCACACCGGGCACCCTCCTCATATCCATCCCATCACTCATCCAGTCATGCCATCAACCATCCATCATCCCATATAACCTCATTCATGTGGTCACTCATGGAAATACCAAAGGGTAAAACAAAAATTCCTTCCACTTTTCAAAAACAAAATGGTCAACCAACCCAACATTTTTCTCAAAACTGCTAACAATGAGATCAAAATCCCAATTCATATATTACAAAACATTTCATAATGACACAACCATTTAAAAAAGAACTCACTTTCAAGTTATTCACATAAATTTCAAAACATCTCATCCCATTAAAACATCCTTTAATTATTTAGAAAACTATATTGTAAACACTTTTGAAAACCAACTTCAATATGGTTCCGGCTTTCAAAAGAGGTGTAAGCACACCATTTTACATTTCAAAAAAATTCTGAAAATTCAGTTCTTCCATTTCATAAACCAAACCATTCCCTCTTTATTTGAAAATCATTTCATAAAAACTTTATGCTTCTTAAAACCGAGTCACCTTAAAACCAAAGTGTTAAGATTTCAAAACTATAACACAAAACAATGCGAGAGGAAAATAGTTTCAGTGGGTGAATTGGAAATATGGTTGGTGGCCATATTCCAATCACTTCACTATCACAGAGAGTGTTCTAGGGAATATCCTTGGCATCATATGGATTTCCAGGCCCTGCGAGCTCACTGACACCATTAACCCAACTCTCTTTTCATTTCCCCTAATCATCATCAAACCAAGAAAACCAAAGGAATACGAAAGGTCCCGACTTCCCCTAGATAATTGAATCCCATCATGATGTGTGGTGATAATCCACACTACTCATAACTGAAATTACATGTCCCCAAAATTCTAACACCAGACTATCTCGACTGTTCCCAAAATAACATGACCCAAAGAGAGCGAACCTCCCTTTGATACCATTTTTTCACAAACCAAATCTATTCACCGCCAAAATCGGCACCAGACCCAGCCCGGGACAAGTCCCGAAGAGCGTTCCTGATCCCCAAGGGCTGGCACAAGTTCCTGGGTATCATAAAATGATGTTTGGGAACAATTTACCCAAGTTTATAAACATTAAACAACAAACAAACTCAATAAAACGAATCTGGATTTTTCAACTAAAACCATCTTTTACAAAATTCAGAACTGAATTACATCTTTTAAAACAACTCAACAAGACTATAAAAAAGGTACGAAATCACAATTAAACTACCCAAGAACCCTCATGGCAAGGGGCACTTCCCTCAATCCATATCTACAAAACTTCACCACCAAGGACATGCTAGAAACCCGAACCACTTGAACTAAAAACTGTATCCAAACCTGAAACAACAAAATAACCAAATCTACTTACACCCAAGGGTGTAAGTAGGGTGTGAGAAAATTCCCATTAGGATACCACCACTATGAGATTCCATGTGATAAACATTCAAAGACAAAAAGCTTGCAAGTTTTCATCAACAGAAAATGCTAGTTACAATTTCTAGAAGATGAAAATAAAAAAAACAGTTTTCAAGTGGTATATCATTAAGAATAAACACTTTTAAAAATAATTTCAACAATACTAAATTTTTCCAGCCAACTATACCGTATGCCGACAGTAAGTACAAAGTAAATAATGAGTACAATAAATAGGAAATAACCCCTAGGCACTAGCTCGTTCTGGGTCCCAGGTACCTCATATCTCAGTGAGAGTAACCATCACAATATTCATTCTCATGCACGAGCCACTAGTAGGGAACATACCCATAACCTAGTGGTCCCCAATCATAATCATCATATTTTAGTTAGAGTTTTAAGCGTCAATCTTTCTAAGTGAAACCGAGGCCAAACCCCACAGATTCACTAGCGTACTAGTACACGTCCACCCACCTAGATACCCGGGTTTTCCCTTTGTGCTCAAACATGTTCAACAAGCCATGAAATATAGTTTTCACATATAGATATCACTTCCACATCACACATTAATCAAAAATCCCCATTTACATCACATAAGTCACAAATTCCACTTTTCATTAAAATGCATTTTGAAATCAAACTCGCACCAAAATAGCCCACAACACTTTTTTCATAACTTTCACAATCCCACACATCCTTTAACAATTTTATGAAGTCCCTAAAAATATGATAAACATCACATAACAAAACTATTAACATTTAAAATGGATCATTTTAAAGTATAAACAATCCAAAATAGTTTTCCAATATGGTTTCACCTCTTACATAAATCATTAAACCACTCAAAACTTTCATAAAACAATTCTAAATAGTGTACCAAAGCTTTTCAAATAAAACCCATTTCAAAACCATATTTCAAGGACAAAATCACACAAATACAAATTAAAAACAGAATTTTAAGCCCCAAAAACAGTTATTAAACCACCCCCATGTGTTATACAAACACCTCAAACAATAGCACAAAAGATCCACAAGAAAGGAACACATTTTCAAAATCACTTTCAAGAAGTATAATAATGTTTTACAACTTAAACCCTTAAAAAACACTTTAAGACCTAGGGGAACACTAATACCCCACCAAATCATAATTTTCATACCAAACAAGATTTATTAAACCAAATTCATATGTTATAAAACAATCCCAAACAATACCCAAAGAGTTACACATGAAAAACACCAAATTTTAAGCTAAATTGAAACTATAAAAATAAATTCTTAACCAAATCCAACATAAAATTTTTTTTCACCACAAACATCATATTATGAAAATGCATAATATGTAATTCAAGAAAACTAACTCATCTAGAAATTATTACACATGGAATCGCGTACCGGAAGTGTCAAATCCCTCAAAACTTGATTTGAAACGTCAACCGCACAACCGCCGCACCACAAGGAAGATAAATCTAGACATAGATCACAATATTTGACCACAAATACACCAAATGAAACCCTAGGATAAAACCCTAACTTCTAAAAATTTTAGAAGATAATGAAATAGAGAGGAAACCCTAAGGGAAAAGGAAGAAACCAAGAAGGAATCACTTATCCAAAAACAATCCTGAAGAAAAAAACCCAAAATAGACCAGAATCTGAATTTTAAAACAGATAAAAATTTAATGGATATTCGAACAAGAATTATAAGGTCATGTAGGAATTGGAATTGGGGAAAAGAGTAAGAATAGAAAGAGTTATGAAAGGATCAATTTACCTCTCCAAATCTGGACGATTTCTGAAATCCATAGATGTTTTGACCGTTTTCGTGATTCTATCGAGCTCCAAATTGTGGGAGGAGGGAATGGGGGCTCGCCTAACATATATGGGCTCGTGTGAGAGTTTGAATCACTGAAAAAACGCAAATAGTGAAGGAGATATTAAAGAATTAAAATATATTTTTAATGCAGAAAATGGGCCTTCGTGAGGCCCAATTCTTTAAATAAAAACCCATATCCACCATGATTATGGATTTATAAATGGTCAAAATAAATATGGTGGTGTTAATATGTCAGGTGATGACAATTAGGAATTTGAATGGATGACAAATGTTGAAAAATGACGAAGTTATAAAGGAATCAAAATTTATTTTTAAATTTGGAATTGGGCTCACGGTTTGGCCCAATTCATAAAAACTCACCCATTCCTCCATAAATGCTTGAGAAACCCTCAAAACAAAGCATGAATGGAAATTAAATGGAATTTAACTTTAAAATAATTCATGTATGTGACATTACTTTCTTTTATTAGTCTCAAATAATTGTTTCTTTGATATTTCTCTAAATTCCTTTGACATTCCAGATAATTCAACAAACTAATTTGTCTTATCACTAAAAGAATATTTCATTATTTTAAGTGTGTCATCACTTAAGAGAATAATCTTGAATTTATTTTCATTTGAAATTCAAGTAACATTGTAGAAGTTGAAACAACTAAAAATTTTCTTAGAGAAGATTGATGAATACATCAAGATCTGATATTTTATTGACTCATACTTAATATTACTTATAGTAAGAAATATATACTTGATCAAGTTAATCTTCCTTATATTAATGAGAAAATACATCATAAAGATATCTATAATTTTCAAGGAATCCTTGTCTCCTTTTCATGGAATTAAAAGACCTTGCATCCATAATTCTAGGATTATGTAGTTAACCAAAATATTTGAAAGCTTAGGATTCTTTATTCCCTTAATACCTAGGAAATCAATAGTATTAACTATGTCAAAAGAATGTTATGAATTTGAAAACTTATTAGAGCAATATTAAGCTTCACAATCATATGGTATCTATATATAATTTGCGTCTTTATTATAATATAATGAATAAGTTTACTCGTAACTCTTAAACTGAAACTTATCTTTTCTTCCTTCATTGAAAAAGTATACTAAGTAATAGAATTCAATAACCAATTACGCATAAATAGGATCTTTTTCACCTTTCTTCTTAACAATGAAAATACTTTACCGACCTTGAAAATTTATGATCTTTCTTTATCAAAAAATCATATCTAATAAATAATTCATGATCAACTAACCTTTTATAACAACCGTGATCTTTATTACACACATAAACATGATTTATTACATAAACGTCACATGATACAACATAGAGGATCGAGAGGCCTAGTGTCTTTATGTTTTATGATTATTACATAACAACTTAAAACATTAAATATAATATCTTTATAGAAAAATTTCTTTACATTACCACTATATACCCTTGTACTTAGCATTGCATGGGATAACATGGGGACATGCATAAGAAATGTGTGAACTATAAATCCTAGTAAGGGAATAAACAAGGAATAACACGAGGAATTAAATAAAAATTAGACAACATGAATATCAATGTAGCATAAGAGAAACATGAACATAAAGGCATGATAAAGAATGATAATCATAACATGGATATGTAGAAACAACACATAACATGGAATTTTCATGTGCCAAGGCTCATTGCACATAGAGCATGAGTAAACCCTCATTGCACATGAAGCATGAGTAAACACTCATTGCACTTGAATTATCATGAGTCAACACTCATTTCACATGATGTATCATGATAATATAATTTACACAATGCATTGGAGTTCTATAAGGGCACACCCTTCTTAATCATTTCATTTCATGCATAAGTGTAACACTTGGATCATACAACATGGAATCATTCATCATTATTTATTCGACAATAAAAGATGTGGAATAAATACGTGAATATTTATAATAAATAGGTAAGTGTTCATAAAGTTGAATACCCTTGGTAAAGAAATGGTCATGGTATTCACTACACAATGACATTGGCCTGGAAAATTGTAGTGAAATTTCGGTAGCATAACGGTGTGACATAAGAATTCATAAAAATGGTTTATGAGAGAGAAAATGGTGTCTCATAATATTTATATTAAATTTACAATAAGGAGGTAATATAGATACATGTCCCAACATAATTAATGGAATTTAGTTTCATAATACAAAAGAATTTCTTGAATGTAAATGGGGAGAGAGATATTACTTATGGAATTTTGGCATGGTAACATGTGTACATGAGAGGCACCGAAGAGAGAGAAATGGGTATATAATTATTAAAAAATAAAGAGGAAAATATAAGGGAGGTTCAAAATCATACCACAACATTTATAATTGAAAATACAATGGCATAACAATATTAAGAGACTTAGATAAAAAGAGGAAGGAAGGAATCCCTTACTTGGAAGTGTGATCCCAAAGGCTTGGGAGAGGCTTGAGAGAGGATTATTGGGAGATTGGGGTGACTTGGGAGGATTCTAGGGAGATGAGGGAAGAGTTTGGATGAACTCTAATGTAATTTAGTGAAGAGGAAGTGGGATCTTGGGTAGGTTTATATAGGAAAGGAGAGGAAATTCTTTATTATTTAGGTTTGGGACACTACACATTAAACTAATCAAAACCAAAAAACAGCACATGGTTTTGCCCATGGTTTTTAAAAAAGGGGAGTTGAAAAATATATTTTATAATTCCAATGGATGAACATCTAAAAATAATAGGGTTGCTTAAGTGTAGGTGAGTAACACTTTCAAGGAAAACAATTTAAAAAGACAAAATGTTTTATAAGTCATGGAGGGTCCACTAAGGCATCATAAAATTAATCAAACAGATATAAAATCACATTATATTAAGGATAAAACATATATTGGCCGAACATAATGTTTATAGTATTTTATTACATCACTATTGGGTCATTATGATGTCATAAAACACAGTATATATTTAAAAGGTATTTAATTTTTAACAAACAATTCGACTTTCTCAGAAAATTATGAAAAATTCACCATTGGATAATTTCGACATCTCGATTCCAATCATAATATTAATTTTTTCCAAATAATTTTCTAAATATGTGAATTCTTACTTTTAAAATAAAATCCGACATTTATAAAAAATTCATGGGTGTTGACAAAAACAACTTTCAAACCTTAATAAAAATTATAATTGCATTCATAAAATTATACGATCATTTATATTCAATAAAAAGTAATTTAATAATAGTAATAATTATATTTTATTAAAATATTATTTAATTCAAAAATCCATTAATTCATAAAAATATATTTCTTAGTTGAATATTAGTTAAAAAAAATACTATTTTCACTTTAAAAACTATTTAGAAAGTAACAATAAAAAAAATGAATTCATATTCATTATTTTATAAAAAAATAATTCACATATTCATAGTGCTAAGGTCTTGTTACATAACCCCTTATAACACCCACATAATACTGAAGGGTAAGGTTTGCAATGGTGATGGACTCTTGGGGTGGCTCAGATAACATCACTCAGGTGGTAATCTCTATCAACTTCCACTTCTCCCATAGGTGATTCCGTTCAAGATTAACGTGTTGAAGCTCATATTGGGCTTGGTCAAGAGCGAATCCCAATGATGCAACCTTCTTTACATGCTCCGAAAAATGGGCTTCATATGGAGAAAGTCTACTAGAGGAGGCGATCACTTCCTTTATCTGAGTAAATTGGATTTGTTAAATCCCTATATGTATTCTAATCTTGTGATCACTGTTCAATAGCTATATTAGCAATGGTCACAATTCCTAATGGTATTATAAAATCCAAAATCATAAAACCAAGTAAGTTCAAAAGTTTTATATACCCATAATAAGACATTTAACTAGATCAAGAGGAATTTTCATTAATGAATGTTTGGGTCGTTACAATCATACCTCCTTAAGAAATTTCACCCTTCAAATTTCCTTTCCCCACACTAAAATTGACGTGGGTAACTCTACTTCATCACTTCCTCCAATTCTCACGTCACTTCTTCAACCTTCTGGATTTTCCACCACACCATGATTAGTGGAATTGTCTTATTTTGTAGAACTTTTTATCTACAATTTAATATCTTCACTAGTTTCTCATCATAAGAAAGATCATCCTCTAACTGTACTACCTATAAATAGAGTACATGTGAAGGGTCTAGTATGTACTTCCTTAAGAGGGATACATGAAAGACATCGTGTACATTGGCCATGGTAGGTGTAAGTGCTAGTCGATAGGCCACAACCTCGACATGATTAAGAATATCGAAGGGGTTGATGTACTTGTGACTTAACATCCCTTTCTTTCCAAACCTCATGACCTTCATCCATGTGGATATGCATAGAAATACCATGTCTCTAACTTTGAACTCAAGATCTCACCGAAGGTTATCTGCATAAATCTTCTGTCGACTATGGGCTACCTTGATATGCTACTGAATGATTTTCACCTTCTCCACCATTTCTTCAACTAATTCAGGTCCTAGAATATTTCTCTCACAAACTTCATCCCAACACGCTGGTGTTCTTCACATTTTCCCATAAACTTCTTCATATGGTGCCATTCGAATGCTTGAGTGGAAACTATTATTATAGGAGAATTAAACCATTGAAATATGTTGGTCGCATTATCCTTTAAAGTCTATAGAACATGATCTTAACATATATTCTAGTTTCTGAATAGTTCTCTCAGATTGTCCATTAGTTTGAGGATGATAGGTTGTACTGAAGTTTATTTTAGTTCTTAGAGAATGTTGGATAATTTTTCAGAACTTCAAGGTGATTCTCAGACTGTGATCAGATATAATAGATAGTGGTACTACATGCATCTTAACCACTTCTTTGATGTAAGTCCATGCAAGTTGATCTAGTGAGAAATCATCTAGAATCATGATAAAGTGAGATTTCTTCATAAGACGATACACAAAGAACCATATAGAATTGTTTCCTATGGATGTACTTAGAAGTATAGTGAAAAAATCCATAGTAATGTTCTCCTACTTCCATGTTGGTATGGATAGTGGTTGCATCATCCCCATAGACTTTTGCCTCTCAGCCTTAACTTGCTGTCATACTAGGCACTTTTATGCATATTCAGAAATCTCCCTCTTCATTTTGACCCACCTAAAGTTTTCTCAGAGATCTCGATACATCTTTGTGATCCCTGGGTGAATAGAGAAGGTTGAGACATGTGAAGCATTTAGAATCTCCTTATTTATCTCTTGATTAGATGGTAAACATAATCGTCACCCAAATATCACAATTCAATCCTTGTCAACCACGAACTCTGAGGATTTCCCATCTCTGATAGCTTCCACCCATTTTCAGAATTTCCACATCCTTTCCTTGAGCATCCATTATTTTTACCAAGAGGGATAGTTGAGAAATAATTTTAGAAAGGATTGATGATTTTCCTCCTTTAACGATTCCCATGTCCATCCTATGAAAATCTATGAAGATTGGATCCTTCTCAATTCTCATCAATGACAGAATCGCTATATCCTTTCTACTTAGATAATCCACCACCTTGTTCACTTTCGAAGGGTGGTAATGGATTGACCAGTCATAATCCTTGATGAGTTCTATCCATCTTTGTTGGTGCATATTAATCTATTTTTGTGTGAGTATATATTTGAGGCTCTTCTGATAAGTATATATCTCACACTTCTCTCCATAGAGATAATTCCGCTAGATTTTCAATGCAAAGATCATAGACGCCAACTCCAAATCATTTGTTGGATAGTTTTTCTCATGGATTTTCATCTGCCTTGAGGCGTATGATATCACTTTATCATTCTTCATCAACACATAACCTAGGTACTTCTTCAAAGAATCACTAAATACCACAAAATGTTCTCTTCATGTGGGTAATATGAACATGATCATAGTGATAAGCCTCATTTTCCACTCATTGAATCTCTCTTCGCATTCATCACTCCAAGAAAACTTTACTCCCTTCCGAGTTAGCATGGTAAGAGGGTTTGAAAATCATGATAAATTTCTCACAAATCATTGATAATATCCATCTAACCCTAAGAAGATATGGGTATGTATTACCGATGTTGGCCTTTCCCATCCCTCAATTGCATCTATCTTGGATGGATCCACTGATTTTCTATTGCTTGTGATGATATAACCCAAGAATGAGACCACCTTTAACCATAACTCACACTTTCTATACCTTTCATAGAGATTCTCCTTCCACAAGGTCTCTAGTACAGTTCTTAGATGCTCCTCATGATCCTACTTGTATTTGGATTATATCATAATATCATCTATAAATACTACCAAAAATTTGTCGATCTAATCTCTAAAGACTCTATTCATCAAGTCCATGAAGACTGATCAAGCATTCGTGAGTTCAAAAGGCATTACTATGAATTCATAGTGCCCGTATCTTGTACGGAAAGTAGTCTGGGGGATATCTTTCTTCTTCACCCTTACTTGATAATATCCCGACCACAAATCCACGATGGAGAAGTATTGTTCTACACATAGCTGATCGAACAAGTCATAAATTTATTGGAGAGGATACTTGTTATTTATCGTAATTTTGTTGAGCTCACGATAATCAAGGAAAAGGCGCATTGACACATCCTTCTTCTTGACGAAGAGGACTGGTGAACCCCATGGTGAAGCACTAGGGCATATAAACCCTTTATCCAGATTCTCCGATAGTTTTTTCTTCATCTACTCAATCTCCACAACAACCATTCTATATGAAGTCTTGGATATTGGAAACATCCCAAGTATAAGGTAAATTGAGAATTCAACATCTCTTCTAGGAGGTAGACCAGAAAATTCCTTAGGAAACACATCAGAAAATTCCCTCACAATAAGAATATCTTCAATGATGGTTTCCTACTTAGACTCAATCATCTGATCCAGATACCTGTGTGCATTGGGAAGTAATATCCACACATGAGATTATAGTACTAAATAATATTCATCCTCCTCATTTAACTTGTACAGAATCGGGGGTCGATTCTCTACATGGAGAGTGACTTCCCTCTCATGGAAATTTATGTTGTCTCTATATAAGGAATTAAAATTGAGGCCAAGAATTGCATCAAATTCCACCATAGGGAGTATGAAGAGGTTTACCGAGAAGTTTAATCCAACGATTATGACCGGGGAGGAGTTATATTCATGGGATGCAATGATTTCCCCATTTTCCATACTCACCGATATCTTCACTTCCATGATCTGTGGTGGTGTTGGGATTTTTCTACTAATCTTCAGGGATATAAAATAATGTGTAGAACTATGTACGATTGTTGTAACTTTCACTTTTTGATTCTTGTTCTACTCATTTACTTCATCCAAAAAGACTTAGGGAATATATTTTTTAAATATATTAAACACATAAAGAGGAATCCAAACACAAAAAAATGACTTATAAATTAGTTTTATTTCCTTAACTTATGAATCTATAATCTTCAATCTATGTTATCCATGATCGACATTCTAACATGTATTCTAAGTGGTTTTTTAAATTATTTTAATAATGGTTCATACTAAGCCTGTTAATTTATCAAAGCATATCATCTAGGATTGTCGTAACCAAGAGTGAAGAAAGGCCCGTTGTCGTGTACCAGGATACCCCAGGTCATGTTGGAAACTCCTTGTTAGAGTTTTCACTCCCAGGTGCATCTGTTCCAGAGCCACCTCTACCTGCTCATATCCAGACAGAGATGTATTTTTTTGATAAACCACTTACTCAATACTCACCAAAATTTAGGGATTTTTTTATACGTAGTATTATTCATAAGGATTCACTATAGTTTTCTAATCCTAATCCCAAAAATAACTAAACCTATCCTCTGATACCAACTATAACAACCCTTCTCTTTATTACACACTTAAACATGATTTATTACATAAACTTCGATTCATACAACATAGAATATCAATAGGTATAGTGTGTTTGGGAGTTAGGATCATTACATAACAACTTAAAACATGAAATACAACATCTTTTTTGAAATCTTCCTTTACATGACCACTACATTCCCTCATACTTAGCATTGCGTGGGATAACCTGAGGACATGCATAAGAAAAGGGTGAGATATAAAGCCAGGTAAGGGAATAAAAATGAAATAACATGAAGAATACAATACATGTTAGATAACAGGAATATCAATGGAGCACAAGAGAAACATGAACATAAAGGCATGATAAAGCATGATAATTATAACATGGAAATGTGGCAACAACACTTAACGTAGAATTATTATGAGCCAAGTCTCATTGAACATTGATCATGAGTAAACCCTAATTGAACATGAATCACGAGTAAAAAATCTTTTCACTTGAATTAGAATGAGTCGTCACTCATTGCACATGACGTATCATTATACTATACTTTACCCAATTCATTGGAGAGCTATCAGGGTGCACCCTTCTTAATCATTTCATTTCATGCATAAGTGTGCCACATGGATAATACAACATAGAATCATTCATCATAATTAATTCCACAATAAAGGAATGTGGAATACATACATGATGTTTTTTAATAAATAAGTAAATCTTCATAAAGGTGAATACCCTTGATAGATAAATGGGCATGGTATTCACTACACAATGACATTGGCTTCGAAAATTGCGGAGCAATTTCGGAAGCGTAATGACATGACATAAGAATTCAAAAAAATGGTTAATGAGAGAGAAAGGGTTATCTCATCATATGTACATGAAATAGACCGTAATGGGGTCATATAGATACATATCCCAACATAATTAATTGAATTTATTTTTATAATACAAAATAATTTCTTGAATGTAAATGAAGAGAAAGAAATTCCTTACGGAATTTCGACATGGTAACAGGTGTACATGGGAGGAACTTATGAGAGATAAAGTGGTCTATCATAATTAAAACATAAATATGATAGTATAGTAGAGTTTTTAAATAATATCCCAACATTTATAATTGAAAATAAAACGGCATAACAATGTTAAGAGACTAGGATAAAAAGAGGAATGAAGGAACCTCTTACATGGAAGTGTGATCCCAAAGGATTGTGAGAGGCTTGAGAGATGCTCCTTGGGATCTTAGGGCATTTTAGGAGGATTATAGAGAGATTATGGAAGAGGTTTTTTGAACTCCAAATGCTTTGAGTGAAGAGGAAGTGGGAGCCTGGGTGGGTTTATATAGGGAAGGAGAGGGAATTCTTTATTATTTAGGTTTGGGACCCCACACGTTAATCTAATAAAAACCACAAATAAGCCCATGGATTATTCTAAAGGGGATTGGAAAAAATATTTTATAATTCAAATGGATGAAAATTTTAATATAATAGGGTTTCTTATGTGGAGGTGAGTCACAGTCTCAAGGAAAACAAGTTAAAAAGGAAAAATGTTTTATAAGTCATGGAGGGTCCAATAAGGCATCATAAAATTTAAAAAATATAAAATCACATTATATTAAGTTTAAAACATATATTTTCCGAAAATAATGTTTATAGTATTTTATTACATCACTATTGGGTCATTATGATGTCATAAAACACATTATATATTTAAATGGTATTTAATTTTCACCCAAAAATTAGACTATCTCATAAAATTATGAGAAATTCACCATTAGATAATTTAGATGTCCTGATTCCAAAAATAATATTTATTTTATCCAAATAATTTTCTAAATATTTGAATTTTCACTTTTAAAATAAAAACTGACATTTATCGAAAATTCATGGGTTTTGACAAAAACAGCTTTCAAACCTTAAAAAAAATTACAATTGCTTTCATAAAATTATACGAACATTTACATTTAATAAAAATTAATTTAATAATAATAATAATATTTTATTAAAATATTATTTAATTCAAAATTCCATTAATTCATCAAAATATATTTCTTAGTTGAATATTACTAAAAATACTATTTGCGCCTTTAAAAACTATTTACAAATTAACAATAATAAAATGAATATATATTTTTTATTATATAAAAAATAATACACATATTCATAGTGATAATTTCTTATTACATAAACCATTATAATAACCATATATGACCAAAGGGTAACGTGTGCGACATTGATAGACTCTTTGGGTGGCTCCGATAACATTTCTCGTGTGGTAATCTCTATAAACTTCCACTTCTCCCATAGATGGTTCCGTTAAAGCTTATTGTGTTGAAGCTTGGCTTGGTCATGGTCAAGAGAAAATCCAAATGATACCACATCCTTTCCAAGCTTCAACAAATGAGATTCATATGGATCAAGTCTACTGGATGAGGCCATCACTTCCTTTGTCCGATTAAATTGGATTTGTTAAGGCCCTACATGTATACTAATCATGTGATAACCATTAAATGGATATATTATAAATGGTAACCATTCCTAATGGTATTTTAAAATCCAAAAATATAAAACCATGTATGTTCATAAGTTTTATATATCCATAATAAGATATTTAAATAGATTAAGATTAATTTTCATTAACAAATGTTTGGGTCATTATGCCTTTCTTTAAAGATCGACCAATATTTAAGTTCTTTATTCATAGGCACTGAAGTCAAAGGGGAAATTGGAAAAGACATTCAGAACATGGGAAAAAATATCTGGAAACTAGAATGGGAACTTTGAAGGGTGGAATCAACTAGAGTAGAAAAACTCAGCAATTCAATATGGGACAAAAGGGGGTCCCTCCTTTATATAGGCATCGAGATGATGATTAAACTTCCATGAAAGATCTTACATTTGTAATTGATATGATCTGATATGACTATTGTGACTGAACCGAAGAAAGTTTATAGATTCAGATATTTTTATGTTTTAAGGAAATAAAATTGATTTAAGGAAAGATGAATCTATTGAAGTTTTTCTCAAAATAAGATTGAAATACCAACAATGAAAAATGAAACTAAGAGGTAAAAAGAAAAAATATGTAACTTTAAAAGTTATGAGAATATTTTTTAGTATTTTATAAGATTCTACTTAGATAGCTTATATTTCAAAAAAAATTATTAGAGTTTGAAAACATTTTTTTTGGTTTTGAAAACTTTTGTTAGGTTACAAAAACTTTTGTTAGGTTCTGAAAACATTTGTTAGATTCTGAAAACTTATAAAGAAATAAAGTATACTCCCTAAATGAAAAAGAGTATCTTAATGTTAGGATATAGTTTTAACAAAATTTAGATATAAAGGATTGACTTATATTTACCATGCCAATTTTTTAATGTATTCAAATCCATAGAAAGTTAATGATTTTGTAAAAAAAAGAAAGTTGTTCTTTAATTCTGATGAATTGTAAAATAATATCTCCTTTAAGTGTGTGATCCCTAAAAAGGTGATCCCTAATATATATGTGCTTTTCATGAGAGATATATGCATGATTTTTACTTAAGGCTATCGAATTAGTGTTATCACAAAGTATATGAGGTTTTGTAAAACTCATTCCATAATCTGTGAGTTTGTGTTGCATCCACAACACTTGAGAACAACAACATCCAGATACCACCTATTCAACTTCAGTAGTGGAATGTTCTATAGAGTTTTTTTTCTTACATGACCAAGAAACTATTAAATATCATAATAAATGACAAGTTACATATGTACTCTTTCTATCCATTCTACAACCACCAAATTCATCATATGAAAATATTTTTAAGATAAAATCATTTCCAAAGGAATAGAAAAGTCCTAAGTCCATAGTTCCCTTTAAATAGTGAATTTTTTTCCCTAATGTTAAATGGGATTATATTAGATTAGATTGATATCTCACACATAATAATACTAAAAAAATTAAGTTCATATGACTAGCTATTAAGTATAGTAAACTTCCTATCATACCTCCAAAAGATGTTTGATCTACTGTTTTCCCAGCTTCATCAAGATAAAGGGTACTTGAGGTAATGATTGGAGTACTTATACTTTTAGTGTTCTAATATATATACTTTTTAAAAAGATATTTAATATACATATATTGATATATATAATATTCTTCTAGTTTTTGAAAAATTTGAAAACCAAGGAAAAATGTTAACTCACCCATCAAACTCATTTCAAACTCATATTTCATAAGATTCTAAAATTAATTAGTTATGGATTGATGAGTTGGACTGAATATATTGTCATAAAAATAACTTTTAACAACTAATACATTTTATGAATTTATTTTTAAAAGGTCTAAATTAGCAGTTCCCCTAACATAATTGTTTTGAAACAAAAATCATATATGTCTATCATACGAGGCTCTAGGGGTCTTTTTAAGACCATATAAAGATTTGGAAAGTTTAAAAACTTGTTTAGGATGTTTTTTGTCTTCAAAAACAAGATTTTTTTTAACATAAACTTTCTCTTGAACATATCTATTAAGTAAAGTACACTTTACATCCATTTGAAAAATCTCGAAGTTAAAGAATGTTGTAAAGGTTAAGAGAATTCAAATAGATTCAAGTCTATATAATAAAGAATAGGATTCTTAATACTCTATTCATTATTTTTAATTATATCCTTTAGAAACTAATATTTCTATATTTCTTAATATGAGTCCATTTTGATCACATTTTTTTTTCTAAATACCCACTTTACTCTAATTATATAAGTTTCTTTAGGTAATTAAACCAAGGTCCAGACTTTAATCCTTTCAAATTCATTTAATTCATCTTTCATTATTTTAATAGAATAGTTGTCACCCAAAGACTCATAAGTATTTTTAGCTCATAATTAGGAAATAAATGCTAGATGGTCTGCATCATTTCTTAAAGAACTTGTAGTCATTACTGGTTGATGTACAACACCAATGATACTATCACTGGGATGATTCCTTAGAAACAACTGACTTGGGTTTTCGAAGAACATGTTCATCAACATAGGGTAGAATATATTCTAGAGTGAATATTCCAGAAACATTTTCTTAAGTATTCTCCGAATTAGAATAATCTTCTATCCGAGGTTTATAATCATTTTTCGGAAACACATTCGAAGATGTAGGTTGGGGTTGTTTAAAAACAAAGGGATCAGTTTCATAAAATTTAACAAGCACTATTTCCTTAATAGTGTAGGAATTTTTATTAAAAACTCTAAAATCCTTAGAGGTATTATAATAGTCTAAAAATATTCCTTCATCGGATTTGTGTTCAAATTTGTGTAATTTATCTTTTCTATTAAAAATGAATACATGGCATCCAAATACTCTGAAGTATGAAACTTTAGGTTTCCAACCTATCCACAACTCATAAGTTTTTTTATTAAGAAATGGATTTATTAAAACATGATTTATAGTATAACAAGAAATACTTATAACTTCGTCCCAAAAAATGTTTATCAATTGAGTATTCACTGAACATGGTTCTTATTATCTCTTGAAGAATTTGATTTCTTCTTTCAGCAAAACCATTTTTCTGAAGAGTTCTAGGAGATGAGAAGTTATAAGTAATTCCTTTCCTACTACAAAATTTTTCAAAATTTGAATTTTCTAATTATCCTCCATGATAACTATGAATTTTTATCAATGAAAGGTTTATCATTTATAACTTTGGATGAAAAATATTGCAAATAAGAAAAATACTTATATATCATTTCTAGAAAATAGACTCATGTAAATCTAGTGTAATCATCAACTATAACAAATACATAGTATTTTCCTCTAATACTTTAAGTTTCTTTTGGACCAAATAAGTCCATGTGCACTAACTGTAATAAATCAGTATTTAAGACTTCACTTATAGATTTAAAGCTTGACTGATGTTTCTTCCCATATTGGAAAGGGTCATAGACCTTTAAAGAATCAAATATATGATCTGGTTGATCCTTAACAAGTCTTTTCTTAGAAAGTTTAAATAATTTCCTATGGTTACAATTTCATAGTCTTTTATTCCATAACCAACACTTGTCTTCCATTGCACTAAGTCAAGGTATGCCTTGGCTCCTATGGTCTATTAAGTTAAGGGTATAAACATTCTCATGTTGATGGGAAGCAGGAATGAACTCATCCTTGGAGTTATGTACTAAGAATTTATCATTCATAAAATTCACAAGTTAACCTTCATCAAATAATTGACTTATACATATAAAGTAGTTCTTCAGACCTTTAAAAAATAAATCATTAAAAATTAGGGGTTTTCTAAGAAGAATGATGTTACCTATACAAAAAATTTCACCTTATGAATTGTCTCTGAAAGTGAATCTTCCACCTTTAATCTTAATAATCCTTTCAAAGAAGTTTTTGTTACTATTCTTATGCTAGGAAAATCCACTATCTATGTACCATGTATCATTGTTGATATTTCCTTGGTTTTCTAAAAAACAAAATAGTTGGGTTTTTATAATCTAAAATTTATTGGATTAAGATTTATTAAAAAGTAAAATATTATGGATTCAAATTTTCTTAGAAATGTAACCTTTATGAAATTATAAGTATTGAATTTTTTATAAAGTACAATTTTTCTACCAATGTCCACCACTTTTACACTTAGTCATAAAAGTTGATTTTTTTTGCATGGGAAAAAGGGGAAATTTGAGGAACAAAGTAATTGTGACTGAAAAAAGGTTTTGGGTGAGAATAAACAAATCCAAAACTATTCCTAAGATCACGAATTTGTGAATACATCTTATCATTTTTTACCCAAATTAATGTTTGATAAAATTGTCATTATAGAAAATATTTCATATTTTAGTCAAATGGATAAATTCATATCCTCATATTCATGTATCCTAGAATTCAGGTTTATCTCTAAAATATCTTTCTTAGAAATAAGATTTTATAAGTCCTTAGAAACATTATCCATTTTAGAATTCACTTCCTTAGAGGTTTTTAAAATAGAAATAATCTCAAAATATTTTTCATCATGATCTTTAGAAAGATTTGATACTTTTTTTTAAAATATTAATTCTAGAATTTTCTTTATCAAGTTTCTTTTTGATCTTATTATTTTCATTTTCAAGTAAATTTGTAAACCTAGATACTTCTTCAAAATAAGTTAAAGAATTATATTTTGATGAGGAAGATTATTACTCAAAAAATTCATAATTATTCTCATCAGGATAATTATAACTTAAATATATGTTGGTTAAAGATTTAGCATTGTGCACCTTAGCCATGAAACATTGGTTTTCAATAGGTATTTTGGAAATAATACCAATATTATTTTGTCCATAAGATTCAATATCTGAAGATTCATCAAATGAGTCTCCACCACTTGTACCCCAAGAATAATTTTCCTTCAATACATTCTTTTCCTTTTAATTGTGATATTTTTTCTGATTCCCCTTAGATTGTCTATATTTTCTATCCTTTATTTTAATATTAGGACAATTAGGTATTATATGTCCAAATTTCTTTCATTCAAAACTTGTGACTTTATAATATTTATTATATTCCCCATACTTTTACTTATATCTATACTGAAAGTCCTTCTTTCTGATAATCTTATTCATCCCATGAGAAAGATTGGATAATTCATTCTTTTAATGTTTAGATTCACTTGAGTAGGATAGAATAACAACTTTCTTAGACTTTTTTGTCTTAGAAAATTTCCTAGGAGTATTTTATTTCAATTAATTTAAAGTGGTAGTAAAAGAGACAATAACATTTTTCTTCTTTATATTCTCATCATATCTCTTCAATATATTCTCATGTTGTAAGAGACTTCCAAATAACTCATCAAGATTAACAGTTTCTAAACTTCCATGACTCATCAATAATAGTTCTATTTGATTGCCATTCATTAGGCATGATGTTAATAATTTTATCTACAAGCATCTCATCATTTAGAAATTTTTTCTCTTGTTGACTGTAGACTATTTACAATGGTCATAAAACATTGTTGAACTTTAACTATATGTTCTCCATAGGGAAAAATAAAACCATGATAACCTTCTCTAAGCATGGATATTTTGGTCTCTATAAGTTTATATGTTCCAAAATGTGTAATTTCAAGTTTCTTATATATTCTTTTAGCTATTTCACAAGAAGGTATATGGCTATATATATTCATGGTCATAGAACAAAGCAATGTATTGCGTACCTAATAGTTCAGCTGATATTATTTCTTTTCTTGATTAATAAAAGTTATGACTTTTTTATTATGAATCTTATAATATCCATTAATCATAAAAAAATTGTCACCACCAATGTTGATAAAGATTTTTTTTATTCTGTATATCCACTATTCATAATCATTCCCATTAAAAATAGGTGGTCCAATAGGGTTCGGATTATCTAAGGATCCAACATTCATTCCTACCATATTATAAGTAATACAAGAAAACCATTTCCACAACACAAGTTAGTATAGTATATATTTATAAGAAAAATGTTTATAAAATTAATAACTTGTATAAGTAAAGAAAGTGTAAGAAAACTAAACAGTTAAAATCTTCTTTTTGACATTAAGTGTAAGTATCAGTATCTCATATACCTCCTCTGATACCAATTCTAGGATCAAAATATGAGATATAAATACTAAATTACATGAGGTGGTGAATTTTAAGTTTAAAAAAATTCATTTTTATCCTTATGTAAACATTTTTTAACAATGTTAGACAAATAAGATTCAGTTAAATCCTATTCAGTAAGTTTAAGGAAGAAACACTTAAGTTTAAAAAACATGTATAATGAAATAAGAACAGAGGTATACTTAAGAAAGATTATACCTTAAATCATATAAAGTAATTAATCAGAGTTACAAAAAAGATAAAGTACAAGAAAAAATTTCTTATTGTTAAAGATTTCAACAGAAATTAAAAGTACATATAAAAGAGTACAAATATTTTAGCCCAAAGAGTAGGGTATCAAAAACACCTTAGATAAAGGTACCTAGATTTATACTTTCAAGAAATCCTTTCTTACCCACACCTAGGTAAGCCATCATTACAAATATAAGTATCTTTCTTGTTATCCCCTCAATCCCTCAATCTCTAAGGTGATCATAACCTCTGTTTTCCTTCAACATGGAAGCCCTTGATTAAGCAGATAATTAGAACCTATATCTTCCTTCCGCTTGGAATCCCTAAATTGTATACAATAAAAATTAGAATCAAACAAAGAAAAACAAATCTTCTTGAATATTTAAGTATGTGGAATAAGATTTTCACAACATAAAATCTTCATGGATTTCACAAAAATCAATTTTGGAAGAGCTCTTATAGAGTATCAAATCTCCTCAAATTTCACACCAATGAAAAATTCAAATGATTGGGTATTTATAGGCGAGATCTCCAACAGTTGAATTCTCCTCCAACAATCATATTTTTCTTAAATTTTTAGAGGTACCTGTAAAAATGTCACATACAATAGTCATATAATAACTAATTAGATGAAATCATTTAGCATAACAATATATCATGAGAAATATTAAGTATATATGAAACTATTAATATAAAACATTATGTTATGGAAAATAGTAACTTAATAAAAGATATAAAAGCTTATATTAAAGAAATATCATGACTTTAAGAAAGTTATAAATGCTATATATTAATCAAAAGAGAAAACTTTATGAATGATATAAAATTGGATCTTGAAATAGTTGAGAATAAAAATTGAAGAAATGAGAATTGGATTCAGAAAATTAAACGTTTTAGAAATGAGAAACCGTGAAATGGATTCACAATTTTGAGTGAATCAGAATTTAAAGAAGTGAATAAGATTCATAAAATTGATATAATCACAATTTTATATTATTTGTAAATGATAAACATAAATCATATTCAATTTCTGCGCGATTCAGAATTGAGAAATAGAAATTAGAATCACAATTCTGAGAGAATCAGAATTAAGAAAGCAAGGTATTACTCATTTCATTAAGGATCCAAACTATTATTTTGAATTAAGTAAAATAATTTTAGAATTATCCATAAAAATAACATGCATATAAATTTCCATATATATAGAATTAATTATAATAAAATTTGTTTTTGATTTCTAAAACATAAAGGAATGAGAAAAATTCTTAAGGAAACTTTTGACTCAACAACACTGGTGCGAGTAACCATGATTCGCACCCAATGTAAGGGAGTGTGATTTCCCTCCAGTATTAACACCCCTTAACATAGTTTGAAACCTCTATAAATTTTCATAATAATATTTATATTAAATGGAAATGAGTAAAATTCCTCACATTCTTTACATTTATCAAGCCATACAAAGGCATTATCACATTCATAATACAAGCCATGAGTTAATAAATCTCATGATTTTCATTTATATGAACAACCCATTATATCCAATGGGATAACAATCATAAAAATTCATTTGAAGAATTTCATGAGGCATAAACAAAGGGAAATTCCTTACCATCCCTAGGGGTCATTTCATTTGAAACCATTTAATACAATTCATTTATGTAATAAAAGTTATCATGAACAAATATTCAAATTAATACTTTCCCTTTAATGAAACAAAACATGGAAATTAATTTAACTAGTTTCAAGTTGTACTTAGAAGGAATCATGGGAAAATAGGGAAAATACCAACATGAATATTCCATTAATTTATAAAGCAGGTCATTCAATTTGTAATATGGTCCAAGCACTTATATAGAGCGTTGGTTTTTTATTCATTTAAAAATATAAAATCCATTTTCTAATTCCATTAGGGTCCATTTCGTAAACATTCCATATATCAATCGTAACATCAAATCATAGAGAAAAATCAATGTAATAAACCAAGAAAGTTTAAAAGTCTAATAAAAACTTTTTAGCGTAGAAGACAGTGCACCTTCATTAAGGGGTTTTATTATAAAAAAATAAATTTGTTTACAAAACAAATCATTTAGTGTATTTAAACATTGTATTCAATGATTACAATCCAATTAATCAAAGGAAACATTAAGGAGGAAAGTGAAGAGTTCTTAAAATTTAAAGTGGCAAGGAAAGGGATCCTACCTCAAGGGAAGATAAGACCAAGACGAACACTTTGCCTCTTAAAACTTTTATCAGAGACCACTATTAGATGCTCCTTCCCACTATCGAGCATATTCACCTTTACATATACATAAGGACACATAGCCCCTATGTACATATTCACATATCCATGAATATGTACAATGGTATCCTTAAATATATCTTATATGCATATACAAATTTCCACTTACACCCGTATAAATTTTTCATATATATACTTAAGCACACCTAGCCCCATATATATATTCACGCTCCCATGAGAGGATATATATACATATAATGGGGGAAAATACATACATACATACATAAAGAAACACACACACACACACACACACCCATATTCTTACCTATGCATACATGGTAAGTTTCCTTTGTCTCCGACGAATCGAACCCGCCTCAAGGATAAACATAATGAACTAAAAAATTACTAGGAACTCAAAAACACCATGGAAGGTTCAATACACTTATAGAGATTTACTGTCACATTAAAAACTATGAAATTCCCAAGAGAAAGTGACCAATATAGGATAAAAGAAGAAAAACATACCCAAAATTATTGACAGGAGGTCCAAAATGCTCTAAACCACTTCACCTTTGGTAGCGGATGCTAGAATAAGAACAAAGGATCCTTGAGAGTTCCTTTATGTTACCTAACATTTGAGGAAGAATAAAAATTAGGATTATCCCTAACCCTAGGGTTTGGATGTACATAAATTGGAAGACATGGATAAACAAAACCATCAAAAGATGGAAGAACATAGAGATGAGGCCTTACCCTATCGAACTGAATAAGAACCATGAAGAAGTCTAGTTGAAAATTCCACACTGGAGGAGACTACAAGGAGAGGGGGGTCATGCGTGCAGAGGGCTCCAAGGGGAGTGGTGTCATGTGAGTGAGGTACGAGGAGAGGGGGAGTGCAGGTTTTAAGTTTTATTTTTTAGTTTTAATTCAATTAATTTAATTTTTAAAATATGTACACCATGCATGATTTGGGCTTCACGGTTCGAAAAACTGTGTGCCTACCATGCACCCTCCATTGGGAAACTAGAGAACCCTGCAAGGGCTGGCCTCATGGTTTGGAAAACTGTGTGCCAACCGTTCAATGAAAAATTTGAGGGTTCTACCTAAGTGGCACTACCTGTGTTGGGTAATTTCACAATTTTCATAAAACATGAACAACCCATGTAACCCATTCAAATCCTTATAAAAAAGAAACACAATTTTTTGGTGGGGGCACATGGTTTTAGAAAAACTTTGTGCCTATGTTAGAAAATAAAACCTTTGATTTTCGGGTCCTAGCACTCCAAAAAGTCACCGAGAAACCCATGTGACCTCATGAGCCTTCACCCAAGTCCAAAACATAACCTTAAGGTCTTAAAACACTTATAATTACATTCCAATGATCAGTTTTGAAAACTTCTCATCTAGTAAATGAAATATTCTGATTCCTTTTCATTTTCATCTGGGTAAAAAGAATAGGTCATTAAAACCTCCCCACCTTAGAAATTATCTTCCCTAAGAAGCCATTAGGAACAAAGAAAACATGACCCAACCTTTTAGGGTCATGAAGCTCCATTAAAATGTCTGAATTTCATTTCCAAACACCCAACACACCATTAAAAACTTCATAATCACAATGAACTTAAGCCATTAAAACTCAAGCCAACACTTGTTTCTACAACCGAACCACTAAAAAATGCTTAAATGAGAATTTTTAGTTAAAGATATGGTCATGTTGTCATCACTTTAGAAATCAGGTCAAAGGTGATCCCCACCATATGATTTAACCATTGTAATGGGAAATTCTCATCAACGGTACCTCCCACCATCAGAATTGTGAACAGAAAATGCCTTTAAGAATTTGAAGGACATTCCTAGTGTGGTATCATTAAAAAGGAATAGTCCAATCCCAATCAACCTAATAGAAATTGGTTTCGGACTCTTTCCATTATAGACATAAGCAACTCTTTAAGTCACACCTATCATAACCCGACGATATGTTTAAAAACGGTCCCATCACCAATCGTACACATTGGAAAGGGGTATAACCAGTCGATCCACCTCTAGTTGACTATTCAAGAAGATTATTATCTTAGATAGATGGCATAATTTAAACAAAACCACAATAACTTATCCCAAGGAAACCTATGATTACCATGGACACATCCACCAAAGTCCATAAATGACTTCTAGTGACGTTCCATGGCCAAAACACCACCTGAACATTTAATTCATTGTTCCCTAGCAGAAACAAGAGTGTATTCCAGATCTAACCCACTAGAAATTATTACCCTTTAAATCATTACCTCTGAAAATGATGAAAAGTCCATGATAACCTTAGATTCATTAAACTAGAGTCCTAGAAAAAAACTAAGGTAGTTCACACCCCATGCTTATAAGTGAGATGCTGGTATGAGCCAAAATGTCCACCTAAAAACATTGACTGAGCTCAGAACAACATCCACCTGATAGTCAAGTCATAATAAATGACTCATATCCAAGAGTTCATACAAGGAATTCCTATATGGGAATCCATGAATCACTCAGAACTGAAAAATCCTCAAAGAAAACCATGCATCCATCATGAAACATCAATAAGGATCACTAACAAGCCCAATGGTTTTTAAATCATTAGCGTGGTGTATAACTGACACTCTCTTAGTGCATAAAGGAAGGAGTCAATATAGGGGACATGATAATCTCTAATCCAAAGTAAAATAAGAGGAAACACAAAAGAATAAAATAAGATAGTCAAACCACAACTGGTTGACTTCAAGAAAGAATCTCAACTTCACCAGCCGATGCACCGTCATTAACCAAACAACAATGCCTTAACAACCCAAGGCATCCTGTGATCATTCAAGATTTACCACCTATTTTTATCTATGAGAAATAATGTTTCATATATTTTACATACACATCCATTTTTATTGACATTGTACTTCAGAAAAATCAACAACATGTAATCAAACATATAATTCTCAAGGTCATATAAGAAAGTCTACCATTTTAAAATGGCCCTCTTTGGTTGGTTTTCATCTACTTGGAAAGACATGTAACCACTATGATCGAAATTATTCTCCACACCTTGGGATTTTTATAGTCAATGATATAGAACATAAAATAGCTACCCAAAAGAATGATAGACCAAAAACACCTTAAACGAACGTGTGATGCTCCTATGAGCCATGATCACAAAGTCAATGAATTCAATGAAATCCAAAACCAATGTGACTGGTGCATTAAAAAAACCATGTCTCTTGAAATTACATACCAATAATTGGGATGAACTTGATTATTTAAATCACAGGTCACTATATTATGGAGATGAACCTAGTACATACTCAATAGACCAAGGCTCAACAATTCCACCGAACTCAACCAGTTCATTTAATCATTTGGCACCTAAGATGAACCCATACATGAACTCATACTACCCAAAGGTTGTAAGAGAGAGATGAAATATCCTCAATAATATCTATAATATTCCCACCTAATGGATTCAAGAATCATATAGCTCATACAAAAAAAAATCCCCCAAAGGTACATTATCCCATACGATTGTAAAACAGATCAATGACCTCTTGGGTCACCCAAGGAATATAAACAGGGTCACGAGACCCACTAATCGGCTAACCATTCCTAAAGTATGTCTAACCCGTTGAATCCAAGAATTACTCAATTCTTACTACAACAACAAGGGACAAGAAGAACATGATATCCCATTTGAACAACAATTTCATTCAGAAGATAGTTGTCCTACCAAGGACAATGAAACCCAAAAACACCACACATTAGAAAGATCACAACATTTAGCAAGAAATATAAGCTCTAAGGGTTCTACCTACCACTATTTATCCACTTATGAAGTAAAAATGATGACCCTAACACCAGGTCGTGCCAATAGAAGTTACTGGATCAAGATACTATCATTAAAGCTATTGCTAAAAAGGAAAATGACTACAAAAAATCTCACACTTCCATTCCAAGGAAACACAAGGGAATACTACGTCTACCCTCAAAAGATAGATTAAACAAGGGACACCGATTTTGGTTCTATTTTTAATGTCTTAACATTACTTCTCATTTGATCTTTAAACATTCAAAACATTCAAAACAAAGTACTAGGCATAACAGGAAAGTCTCATAAAAATTCCTCTTAAAGAATTTAACATTTATTGATATACCATTATAATTAGGTTTTTATCCTATAAATAAATTTTAATATATAAGGATACCTACAAGGGTCCCATCAATCCAACCTTGGTTATTAATAAATAAACCCAATAAAAATTGCTTAATTATAGAATTTACAATACCTAAATGGGTTATCTAATTAGAACCATGCCCCAACTGACCTACTTGGGTCTAGTTGAGAATTCATGTAAATAACCAATTCATTAAAGATTAGAATCAAACTAATTTTACATTTTAACCATTCCCAAATATATACCATAACCATATGAAATGGTTCAATTACATGGGTGGCCATCTCCTAACCTATAAAGCGCCAATACACTTTATCATTTGGCATTTGTCTCTCATTAATTGGAATCATTCACTTTAACGTTTTCCTTTAGCCTTTAAACTTTAGTATCCTTTATATTTATCAACCATCTTTAAATATATAAAAACTCAAAGATGGTTCGATTACACGTGTTACCTTTTCCCAACTATAAGGCACTTATAGGTTAGTAGATGGCCACCCATGTAAACACCAAATAATGTTATAAGTCAAGAATGATAAATAAATACCTAAGTAGGTACCAACTAATCATGTTATAAAAACACCTAACTTGGCATATAACAAGAATTGTAGTGAATATAAGGTATGTAATACACTCAAGGAACATAATAAAAAAACCAGTAAAGCTATACATGCAACTACATGGCATGGAATATGAATGAAATGTTAATATCTATGTGCCTATAATGATGCATGAAATAACTCTTCCTTGCCTTAATAAGCCAAGGGTAAAATACCATAAATTTATATAATTCATTAAGATGTAAAAAATACACGAATCACTTGAAGTGAAATCATAATAAATTATAATATCAAAATGCATGAATAACAAAACCATAATCGGAGACTTAGTCATTTTGTTCTGGGTGGGGTGATCAGTCAGAGAAACAACTATTTACAAAGTATCGACACATTCCTGATCTCCTATAAATCGGCCCAAAACATCAAGACAAAGGAAAAAATAATATTTAATACTACTTTCTAACGTCCCATACCAACTGACCACTAATATGGTAGCCAGATCGGTGGGTCAAATGGGCTCAAGCGCATATCCTAATATGCCAGAGGCTATAGACTAGCAGTGAGGGTATAAGGAGGTGACAATAGAGAGAATATACCCTCATATCAGAGTTCCAAAACAGTATATAAAAATAAAAATAGAAAAAAACAACAGAATAAGTAATTAAATAGATAAGAGAATATCTTAAGAATATATAATAACTTAATAAAACTAGCCAATAGAAGTTTACAAAAATCATCCATGTTCACATGATGATACATAAGTTAAATAGTAAACAGACAACATTATTTACAATATAGAACAATATAGGATTGAAGTAAAGAAAATACCTAAAAATCCAAAAGATGATCTGCATGAGCATCCTATACTCCAGTTTAGTCTTTTTCTCCTAACTCCTGGTATAAGCAAACAACAACATGAAAGGTCCAAAGTCCTTATAATAAGAAGGTATATTCGGGCACCCTAGTGAAATGGAGGTTCGAGTAAGGTGTGAGATAAAAATCTCAGTAGGCTAGCACTCATGGTGTCTATCCCAATCCATTCCATGAAATATAAATGAAACAATGTACATGTATAAGAAAATAATAAATAGGACCGAATAAATAAACAACCACCCATCCAGGTTTCTAAGGGACACATGAAGGCTAGACCTACTTTCGCTCATAGCTGGAATACAATTATGATTAGGAACTATATATATAAAGTAATAATATATATATTGTTATATATTTCATCCACCCATATGATGAAAGTGCATACTGACACCTAATGGCCATATACCTAGAATAATAGTGCTGGATTGGACCGAGATGTAACTCATAGACATCCATATCTAGTCTAACAATGCTGAAATCTCATGAAATACAGTACATGCCCTACATCCAAATAAAGTGTGAGATGTCATGCTACATCACTTATAATGGGGATTAAGCTGCCATGGAAACACTCTAAAATGAAACATGGAACTGAAAATCCCATTTCCCATATAGTACCACTGGTGAGAGTCTCCATGCATCACACCCTATGTAAGGGAGTGTGACTTCCCTCCAAGATCAACACCCCTTTCCATTATATCACAACCTCTAAAAAGGTGCATAATATATTTATAATAATGTAATATGAGGAAAATACCTCTCAGTCATTACATTTATAAATCCATATAAAAGAATTATCACATTCCTAATACAATCAATGTGGAAGTACATGTCATGTTTTTCATTTATATAAACATACCATTATATACAAGGGAATCAAAATCATAAAAATTCATATGAAGAAGTTCATGAGGCATACAAAAAGGGAATGGACTTACCATCTCTGGGGCTCATTCTGTTTGAAACCATTTAATAAAATTAATTTATGGAATACATGTTATCATGAAAAACTATTCAAATTAATATATTCCATTTAATGAAACAAAACATGTAAATTCATTTAACTAGGTTCAAGTGGTACTTAGAAGTTACCATGGGTAAATAGGAAAAATACCTATATGGTTATTCCATTTTTTATAAATAATGAAAAGTAATTCGATTTATAATATGGGCCAAGAACTTAGACGGTGCCTTGGTTCTTTAATTATTTAAACATAGAATCTTCATTTCATAATTCCATTAGGAACCATTTCATAAACATTCCATATATAAATCATAACATCAAATAATAAGGAAACATAAATCCAAAATCCAATAAAGAATAAAAGTCAAATAACTAATTTTTATCTTATAAGATAAAAAACCTCCATTGAGGGGTTTTATTATAAAAATGACTTTTTTTCAAAGAAATCAATTATAATATTTAATTATTTCATTTAGTGATCCTAATTCAATTAATCAAAGGAAATATTAAGTAGAAAACTAATTCATTCTTAATATTTAAAAGGGCAAGGAAAGTGATCCTACCTCAATGGAAGAGAAGACCAATCTGAACACTTTGTCTCTTGACACTTTTATTCGAGACCACTCTAAGCTCCTCCTTCCCACCTTCGATCATATGCACCTTAGCATATACATAAGGACTCCTAGCCCCTATATAGGTAACACCATGGCTATGAATATATAAAAGGGGATCCATACATATAGATTATATGCATATACCCATTTCAACTTACACCCATATGCATATTTCATATATATACATAAACACACCTAGCCCAGTATATATATATATATATATTCACACTACCATAGGAGGATATATATATATATATATATAACATGGAAACTTACATATATATATATATATATTCCTACCTATGCATACATGGTAATTTTCCTTTGTCTATGGAGACTCAAACCAACCTCAAGGATGAACATAACACACTAAAAAAAGACCAGGAATTCAAAAACACCGTCGAAAGGTCCAACACACTTGAAAGTAATTACCAACACCTTAAAAACTATGAAATCCCTAATATAAATTGAGAAATAATTGAGAAAGAAGGAAAACATTACCCAAAAGCTTTGACGAGTGGACCAAAATGCTCCGAACCACTTTTCCTTTAGCAGAAAATCCTAGACTATAAAAAAAGGATCCCTAAGAGAGCCTTCACATGATGTACACTGGAAGAAGAATCAGAATCAAGATTATATCTAATCCTAGGGTCAGACCGCACAAAAATAGGTCAATGAGAATAAGAAAAACTACATAAAATTGAAGAAGATGGAGTTGAGACGTTAAATCATCAAATTGAATAAGAAACATGTCGAAAACCAGTGAAAAAATCTGCATCAGAGGAGTCTGCATGAAGAAGAAGGTTGTGCATACTGAGGGCTCCAAGGGGAAGGGTGTTGTGCAAGTGAGGTAAGGGGATAGGGGGAATGTAGGTTTTAAGTTTTATTTTATTTTAGTTTTAATTTAATTAATTTAATTTTTAAAATAGGTACACCATGAATGGTTTGGGACACACTATTTAATAAACCATGTACCAACCATGTACCCTCCACTGGGCACCTGGATCCCCCACTCACGTTGGCCATATAGTTTTAAAAATCATTGGACAACCTTTTTGTGAACAATGAGAGTGTAATTCCAAAGTGTAACTGCCCGTTGGATAAATCATGCATAGACTGTGTGACCCATTCATCTCCCTAAAAAATCATCTGAATGGTTTTCTACTGTAGGACTCATGGTTTCAGATAAAGTGTGTACATATTTTAGTAACCCAAACCTTTGACATTCAGGGCTTGACACTCTTCAAACTCACTGAGACACCCGAGGGACCTCACATGCCTTCACCCAAGTCCCAAAACAACACCTTAAGGTGTTCCAACTATAGGAATTATGTTATGTATATCTATTTTAAAAATGGATTGTCTAGTAAATGAAAAATTCAAATTCCTTTGCATTTTTGTCTGGTTAAAAAGCATGGGATGGTATAGAAAAGAATGATCAATTGTTTAAAGAAAATACTAAATAGAAATTTTATAATGAAAAATTAAATAATATCTTGGATATATTTACAAATATAGGAGACACACTCACACAAATACTAGGAAATAACATTTCTCATAAATATATTATTGTTCTAGGTTACCAACCTAGACAAAGAATAATTTTTACGGGAAATTTTGATCCTAAATATAATTCTAGAAACACTACTACCTATTATTATTCAACTAGACCAAGTAATGTTTTTATTTATATGTATTTACAATCTTATTATATAAAACCCATAAAAAATATGGGTTCCTAAATCTCTAATCATTAGAATTTATAGACCCACGAAATTTTGGTTACCAAAATCATTTTTGGTATAATTTTTTTGTAGGGAACCTTCTTGAATAGATCCTATAGAAATATATAGATCCCAGACATAGTTTTTTCTAGAAATATGAAAAGATATTAATCAATCTTAATGATCTTGATAAATATATATGGCATACAAGTCACATTTTGTGACAATGCTAAATAAAAACTCATTAGACTTAGCGAAATTTGTAACTCTAATCCAGCTTCAATTTCTAAAGTACTGTATGTTGGGGGTTTAAAATACAATATTATTAGCATATCACAACTATGTGATGATGGATTTTAGGTAAAATTTGAAAACAATTCTTGTAATGTTTTTAATTATAAAAACAATTTAGTGTTTACTTCTTTGAGAAATGATAGAACTAATACTATTAATATTGATTCTTTAATTTAAAAAAATGTTTCTTTCTTATGTTCCTTTCATAGAGAATATTATTCATGTAATTAAAGACTATGTCACTGTAATATTCGATCACTTAAAAAGCTTACTAGAAAATGGTTAGTCAAGGATCTACCCAAAATTTAATTCCCAAATGATAAAGTTTTTAACCCTTATCAAAAAGGGAAACAAGATAAGATATCATTTAAATGAATGAAATAAGTTTCAAATTCATAACCTCTTGAGTTGATTCACAGGGAATTGTTTGGACCATGTAGATTTTCTATTTTATATAGGAATAACTATGTCTATATATGTATATGTGAATATTTTAGGTATACATGGGTAATATTTTTATCTCACAAAAGTGAAGCTTTATCTCACTTTACCAATTACACTAAATCTATAGAAAACCTAAATGGACTTAGAATTAAGACCTTAAGATGTGACCATGTCCATGAGTTTGAAAATCAAGAATTTTAATCCGTTTTCTCACAAAATTGATACAACCATAACTTATATACTCTTACGACCCATCAACATCATGGAGATCTATAAATAAGAAACTGAACACTTTAAGAGATATCCCAAATAATGATTAATTAATATGACTTACCTATCTACTTTTGGGAAGAGGCTATGAATAAATCCTTTTATATAATTAACAGAGTTTTTATTATACCTATCTTAAAAAAACCTTATTAAATTTTGAATAATACAAATCCTAATTTTAATTACATTAGAGTTTTTAGATAAAAAGTATTTATTCTTAACACTAAGGATAATCTTGATAATTTTTACTCCAAGCGCGATGAAGAAATTTATATTTTTTATTCAAAATATAGTAAACCCTATAGTGTTTTTAACAAAAGTACCAAGACCATAGAAGAGTTTTCCCATGTCATGTTTGATGAGGGAGATCCACATGAGCCTAAAACTCCTTTATAAAAAATTTAAGTAGATTTATCCACTAGGAACATAAATGGAAAACCTTCTAATACTGCATTGAAGCATACAGAAAAATCATCCAATTCTTAGGAACTTATAGAACCAGAACCAGAACCTATAGAAGACCATGAGGTGACCAACCATTAATTTTCTATATCTATTAGGACTCTTAAATACAACCCTTTAGATTCTGTAGTTGGAGATATAGATAAAGGTACACAAACTAGATCTTCTCTAAGAAACTAGGCTGAACATCAATCATTTTTTTCACAGATTGGACCTAAGAACATCAATGATTCAATTAACTACGTATTCTGGGTAATAGATATGCAAGAAAAACTTAATCAATTTAAAATAAATAATATTTTGGAACTTTTTTATAGACCCATATCCACCTTAACTACAAGGACTAAATGGGTGTTTAGACATAAAGTTGATGAATATAACACAATAGTGAGGAATAAGGATAGAATAGTTTCACAATGGTATAGTTAAGAAGAAGGTATAGACTATGAGGAAATACTTTCACCTGTATCCATAATTTAATCCATCATAATACTACATTCCTATGCAACACATATATATTTCAAACAATTTCAAATGGATGTAAAAAGTGTATTCTAGAATGGGTATATAATTGTAGATGTTTTTTTTGAACAACCACATGATTTCAAAATCCACATTTTCAAAATTAAGTTTTCAAAGTAACAAGATATTTATATGGTTTAAAATAATATCTAAGATATTGGTATGACAGGATAAACTCCTTTCATATTTATAAATTATTTTCAAAAGGTATAGTTGATCCTTCCCGTTTTATAAAAATAATTTCAAAATATATTTTATTTTTTCTAATATATATAGATGATATTATTTTTGGATATTCTAAAAATTCATTATGTATTGATTTTTCAAAGATGATACAAAATTATTTTGAAATATGTTTTATGGGTACACTAAAATTCATTCTTGGTTTTCATATTTTTATAAATAAAGAAGGGATTATTTTAAATCAAAGTAAATAGATTAAAGCCCTTTTAAAACATTTTGGTTTCGATGGCATGAAAAGAAGTGACACACCTATGAGTACCACCTATAAGTTGGATCATGATGAATCTAGGAAACCAATGGATCAAACTAGTTACATAGGTATGATTGTATGTCTTCACTACCATATTTCTAGCTAGACTGACATTTTGTTTAGTGGGTGTATGAGTGATCATTTTCAAGCAAACCCAAAAATGTCACACTTACTGTAAAAATAATTTTTTAGTACCTCAAGTATACAACCCAATTAGAATTATTCTACCCTACATGACAAGAATTTTAATTAATTATTTATTCAGATATATATTTTGGTAGTTGCAAGTCAGATAGGAAGAGAACCTCTAGCGCATTTCACATTTAAGGAAAGTCTCTAGTATATTGGTGTAGTAAGAATTTTTTTCAGTTTCTACTGATGAATCTGAATGCATAGCTACATGCAACTTTTATGCTCAAATTTTGTAGATGAATAAAACTTTACTAGAGTATGGATATCAATTATAACATGAACCCATACATTGTGATAACATAAGTGCTATTAATTTTTTTTAAAAATGTATCTCACTCTAAAACAAAAAATTGATGTAATACATTAATTTTTTAGAGATCATTTTCAAAAGGTTGATTAAAAGATTGAATACATTGGTAATTAACGTCATCTTTCTTATGTTTTTACTATTCAAATGAATTATGAGAGAATTACTACATCAATCATGAATTAGGAATGATTAATTTTTATTATAATTAATTTTATGGGGACCCACATTTAGATCTTACCCACTATTGGAGTTTATCCACCATTTTAGTTTACCCACCATTGGATTTTACCCACTATTGGAGTTTACCCATGATTAGAGTTTACCCACTTTTAGATTTTTCCTACTCTTAGAATAACCCACCATTGGTTTTATGTCACCATTACTAATTTTATTCACGTTAGTTTTTTTATCACATTTAAATTTAAATATTTAAATTATATGTGAGTTAAATTTTATTTTGGTTTTCAAATTTTCAAATCCCTAAATGATTTAAATTAGAAACTTGTCTAATTTCGATTCACACTTCTTTTCACCTTAGCTTTGAACTTCACTGTGAACCTTTCTATCGAGATTGTTAGCCTTTCCTTGATCTCGTATGAACCTCCCATATTTCTTGAAATGCTTAGAGTTAAGTGAGTAGTAGTTCCATCTCTATAAAAGTCATGACCTTCAAATAATCAAAAAGGAAAATCAAGAAGATATGCAGTCAATCTACTAAACCCAAGACTCACAATTCTAATAGTGGTACCTAAGAAAGAAGTACATGTCAAGTGGTTTATATCAAGAAATTTGTTGGTTCTTGGAGTAGTGAAAGATCAGGAATGGTTATAGTGGTTATCAAAATATGATATGTTGTTCTATCTGAGGTTATTGCACCAGTTTTATCAGAATATCAAGTCTATATTTGGAGAAGACAAAGTCTTGGTTTGAAGCAGGATAAATGGGAAGAAGGTTGTTTTCTTTTAAATTCAATGGGATATATGTCTTAATGTGCCTCATAAACGTGTCTCAAATGATTATTAATGATTTATTTCAAGTAAAAGTGATTCCTTCATGTATGAGGATGCTTTGGAAGAGTTTACTAGATATGAAATTGTAAAAATATCGCTTGCAACAAAGATATATAGATATTGTCATTTGTTGTTCAAAATTATTCATCATATGTTATGACTGAGGAAAGGAGACTTTATAATAATGTGTCACCAATATTTATATCTATTATATCTTATTAATATAGGAGAAACAATTAATTTGTGCATATATTTAAGCATTCATATTATAGAGATGTTTAAAAATTCATCCATATAAAACTCCATTATCTACCCTAAAATTATTTCATCAATTCTATATAACATGGTTTTGGTAGAATAAGATGCATAAGAAGAAGTAAAATGTAGAAGGTTTTTCCTTACAAGATTCATTTTTAAGAGAATTTAGATAAGGTGGAATACATGGTCAAGGTAGTGAATTGTTTACCCTGACAATATTTATGAGGATTTCAATCCTTTTTATCACCCAACAAGTCCAAGGGTCCTAGTTTCGAGTTGGATAAAGTGGTGGAGTTCTCTGATGAGGAATATAAAGAAATAGAGGTGGTTGTCTATTCTGGTGATGAGGATCTAGTGTTCTCAGTTGATGAGGATGGTGACCCAGATCTTCCCAAGAGTCCTACAAATATCTATTATGGTGCACCTAGTCCTCCAAGATCCCTCCATGTAAGAGAAACTCTTTTATTTGAAAGAATTAAAGAGGATGACACTATGGTTTCTGAAAAAGTTTTAGGTTTATTTTATGATTAAAATGGGGGTGATGATGATAATCATGAAAATGGTGATGATAAATAATATTATTAAGAAAATAGTGAAGAAGAAGAAAATGGAGATAATGGTGGAATGTAAAGATATGGAAACCAAGAAGAAGGAATATAAGAGGAAGAACGAGATGGAATGTATGAGGAAAGTTGTAAAGGAGATAATAGTGATGATGTTTCAGATCATGATGGTTCTAATGGGAATATTGGTGTTTAGGGTATTGAGATTCCTTAGGACTTATTTCTTCTCCAGGCTTGTCAATTTCTTCTAGATCAGAGGAGAGACCGATCTTAGTTCAAGATGATGATAGAGATGCTAGAGATGAGTTGTAAGAATAATTTGAGGGGGAGTCATACAAAATTTCTGTGAGCCATAGAGTTATTCCTAAAGATTTAGTTCATGATGATGGTGATTATATTATGCCTTTAGTTGTTGAGAAAATAGATTTTGAACCTGTAGTTGTTGATCCAGCTGTTATGTCTTCAACTAGGTTGGGTGTTTCAAATATTGAGGAATGGGAGGTGTACCCTGTTTTTTTTTTCAGAATTTGATTGGAATATACCGACTCAGATGATGATAATAGTACACCAAATCATGATGGACCTAATATTCCTATTTTAATAGAGATAGCTCATAATGGATCAATGACGGAGAATATAGATGTTGTTGGTGTCCTACAGATATTTTCTTTTGATTTTCCTGGTAGATCTATGCCTGCATAGGCTACTTCCATTAAGAGAGCTTCTACCTGTTTTTGTACAATTATTTCCTCAGTTTCTGTTGATGTTGTATCCAGTGCTGACCTATAACCATTCAGAGGGAGGATTCTATCTTATTTTGGAATTTTGTTGAGAAATCAGACACCTCATGTCACTAAGCTTAGTGAGAATGATGCAAGATACTTGTTTGAGATCATGATACCCCATATCCATCCAATGATGGTGCATCACATTCAAGAAGTTGAATTAGAGAATTAAAGACTTTTTAGTGAGTTGGTGTCTTTGAGATTAGTGATGGAGGGGATGCAGATTTCTTTTTCTGCTAGTGTGGACTCTTTTTTGAGAGGTTAGATAATATGCCTTCCATTCCCTTTACTACTAGTGCTTGACATCCAACTTAATCCTTGGTTATTGATTGAATCCAGTTAGTGGGTAGGGAATATCATTGAGATATTTTAGGAGATGTTCTAGATATCCCTTATGATAGTTTGAGGAAGATTGGGCACAATAGTGATCACATCTACATGATGACTAGGGAATGCCTAAATTAAATCAGAGTTCATAGGGAAAAAATTACCTAATCTATAAAATATTATTTATTGAGGATTTATAATAATAATGGGATCAAATATAATTTTAAGTTTCTTTAAGAGTATCTTAGGATGATTCTAGTTACTCAATCCTTCAAAGAATAAGTCATTCAACTAAAAGTGAAGAACCCAGTGCTCAAGTTGTTTTTACAGAAGAAAAAATAATTTTTCAATTCCATCGAAATAGGAGAAAATTTTATCATGGACCTCATCAATTTGATGAACCCCTTTTTTCATGTTTCTAGCACCACAAATATTTCTAAATATGTTATTCCAGTGACTGCTCATCTTACTCCTCTAGCCAGTACTCTAGAGATATTAAAATCAGCTATTACCAGAGATCCCAATGCACCTTTACCTATTCGGTTAGATAATTTTAGTACTACTCCAAGATAATATATCTAGAATATATGGATGATTATCATCTGAGAGAATCATTCTCTACCTTCTATGCCTATATCCTCAACCACAGTTGCCTCAGCTTCTACTACTAGGCCCTCTACCTTTGACATTGGGAAGGGCAAGGCACCTGTTGTTCCTACAACCCACCCCGAGAAGCATTGAGATTAGGATATGTTTTTGATAGGGAATTATTTCTAACTTTTGTTGTATCTTTTTTTGGATTTAATTCAATTACTTTTTTCCTAAAACTGAAATTCACTTATTTATCATATTTTCATTCCCAATTTATATTTTTTGATAATACCAAAAGGAGGATAATGGTTATGGAATTTATTTACAATTATGTTATCCTTTGATACCTTATCTATTTTCATTTAATTTTTCACATCCTTGATATCTTCATTCATGCTATTCCTTTCTAACCATAAGTATTTAGTTAGAGGTTCTGAGGCCAGCAATGGAAACCGAAGGGCGAGGGATTTTAATATTTTCATTGACAAGTTAATGGAACTTGTCGACACCAACGATCTGAGCCCCAATAAGTTCCAAAGATCTCGTTTAAATTATAAAGATCACAAAAATAAATTAAAATGCATACCCATTTAAAAACTGAATCCATGGTCGACTGAAACTCATCACTGACGATTTTTGCTTGATGAATCCCTAGTAGGCTCCCTCTAGATAATCCACATGGGCTTCAAAAATACATGGGAGCACCGATTATCGAATTTTAGGTGCTATCATGGTGATCTGACGATGCCTTCAATGTCCCAACGATCACCACATCAAAATCCCTTCGATTCTTGAGGAAGATCTTGATCCTAGTTCTTGGATCAAATTATTCTCTCTATACAAAGTAGGAGGAGAGAGAGGATCTCAGTTTTTATTCCACTAAATGAATAAATAGTTTCTTTAGAGAGAGCCACCTTCTTTATTTATAATGGTGTTTCTAAATACCCGGTTGAGTTCCCTAACCCCTGTTTATTTCAACATCTACTAAATAAATATTTTTGATGAACTAAACGACATCAATATTATTTATTATTTTATCACATAATTTTAATATATATAAAATATAATAAGTGATAAAAATAGAGCCATTTAACTCAACTCACAATATCACTTACTATTAAATGGACCTTTAATATTAAAATAATATTCCTTCAATTAATATTTTCCTGTATTTACTTAACATGTAAATACATTAAATAAATTCAATCCAAATTATTCCTAATTTTAATAATAATTAATTTATTTAATTATCAGTGATCGATACTTTAGACAACACTTTGACCCCATGGTGGGCCCCACCATGTCCTTATATCTATTCAACTGAATAGGGATGATTCTTGAATACACTATTGTGTGTGACCCTCTATGCCCTTATCTCGATAGTAGTGAATAAAATCGACAGACCAAGAGTAGAGTCTAGTAACCCATCATGGCCTCTAAAGAGATAAGGATATCCATAAAAATGGCCACCAACCTGTGAACACTAACTTTTTACTATAATCTATTTATCATTAAATATCTCATAAAGTTGAACACACACTTCTATCATCATACTTTTTCTTTCTTTATTTTTTTTTTGATCTATCCAGATGGAATTACCTATCGAACGCTTTGTCCAAATACACATAAAGGTAGCACCATGCTGATAATCTAGGCCTGAGATATACAACTTCATTAATGTGGAAGTGACAAATCCTTTCACGATCATTCAACCAAATTCATACCACCAACGACGCACCCAACACAAGCTACCTTGCCACGATTTCAAAACCACGGTTTTTGACTTGCATTAAAGTACGTATTCAAATGGGATACATTGGTAATTATATCAAGTCATGAGACCAATACACTTGTCCGTAGATAGGAACAACCAATGACACCCAAAACATGTGGGGTTCCTATTAACGGGTATATCTTCATGATATCATTACTAGAGATCACCAAGTGTGAACTTCATGAGAAGAAGTCTCAATTATTATGATCCCCCAACACCTAATAGTCAAACATCTACTATGTCCAGTCATTAAGATATATCTAGATCATAGATTATATATTTAAGATTAATGTAAAAGTATCTGGAGGTTCTCATTACAGAATGCGATCTTCTATAATCCATTGACACAATAATTAATCTCAGGACAATACCATTATATAGTGGATGCAAAAATATATACACTATAATGGTAATAATACAACATTTTTAACTAACTATACACATGATATGGTATTAAAAAGTACTATGAAGTTGGGTCTAGGTAACCCACTATTTCGACACTCCCACTTTCACAAAATTCAACTTTCTTACAAAACTTGTTAGCTACTCACATGATAAAGATCATGTTTTTGCTGAGTAAGGACTTTTGCTACTAGGTCTTCCACATTTTCTCTATGTGGCATATTTGTTGTATGCAACCTCATCTCCTTGAGTAATATTTCTCAATATAATGTATTCCCAAATATATCACTTTTTCTATTGTCATATCTTGACAAATTGGCTAGTAAGAATATCATAATTTACATTATGACAATAATTTTCTTATTAGGTGAAATTACAAGAACTGGAATACATCATTGCGATCAATAACTACTTGTTAGCTGCCTTAGATGCTACAACGTAGTAGATATTTGTAGTTATGTCTACCACTGGATTTTATGAGCTCGACTCCCTCATCGCCTTATCCTAACTATGGTATTAGATCAAATTGATCTTATAAAGACTAGTTTATGTCCCAATATAACTAGTATTCATTCTTATCCACTTACCTGGTATATATCATTCTTACTTTTTGAAGTACAAGATGATAGTTCTGACTTCTTCACTTGCAGTGCTCCTAGAAACAATTGATATCAACCTAAAATAAACTATATCTTGGTAGTATCAATTCTTATACATATTTTACCATACATGATTGATCCATCACTAGAGCGTATGGAACTTAACGCACAACTTTAATCTCTTCCCAAGTTATGAACATGTCATCTTGGAGATATTAATCCATGTGACATTGGGAACAATTCTAAACATGAATTGTTCAAGCTCGTATTTTTCAATACAATATCACTATATGTATGATTGACTAGGTGCAATAAACTTATAGATCTACCATGATAGTTCTAGTTCCCTAGAACTTAATTTTTTTACTTTAATTCAATCATAGTTGAATTACTTTTATTATGGTCTTAACTAACTCTAAGACTAAAATCTGTTTTCAATATGTTACCAAACATATTTTTCTTGGAAAAAATTGGCTATCCCACTAACCTTTGGTAGACAGAAGGAAAATATTCATTTGAAATGAATTCTCTAAGATCTTGTTTCTTACTTTAATCCTAAACTGGATTTCAATAACTTCCAACCAACATTGGCATTTGATGGTGTCATTATCCCTTTTTGGTTGCATCAAAAAGACACCTTCCAAGGAAGATGATGTTAACATCCAATGACCAATATAATTATCATAGAAGTTAGTTATGAAAAGTAAAATTCTAATGGATCTAGGAATACCAACTTGGTATGAACAATCGAGCCTTATTGGTACCATGATATTACCAACCATGTATCAAATCATATGAATACCCACCGCAGTATTCAATTTATAAGCCCCTTTGTAATTTGATACATGTAATCCATTAATGAATTTTAATTTGCCTTTTCAATCTTAGTTAATTTCCATATACCACTTAATTGTAGGAATTATTATTCTCAATGAATAATATATCACCGACTGCAATGATCTTAAAATCATCATAATGGTTTTAAACTTCCTACGTAATATGTGTCTTTGAAACATACTTGTTCCATGAGGACCTGCAGAACATGTTCCTATGCCAACTATTTGCGCATCTAAAGCATTGACTATGTCTAATTCAATTAAGCTCCCAATATCTATAATATAGATATGTAACCTTACATAGAAATTTGGTCTAATACTTGACTACATCCTTTCTATCTTAGGGATTTATGTAATATCGTAAGTAACTATTAGGATATTTACTTAGATGCACCATGTGTTTAGATTGATGCATGTTTTTTTATATCCTAACAAACTCTTTTCATCCTAACACATAATCTATGAAATAATGGATTTTAATCATACTATGACTTGTATTATATCCATTTATCATTTATTAGTTGGCATATTGGTTATGAGATTTCACCATTATTTGTTATGCACATCATGAAATATAATAGATGTTTCTGCAACTAGAAACATTGATACTCAATACATCATAACTCTGATGTATAAAATGTGAGTTTTGTAATTTCTCCATGAAAAATTTTATTGACAAATGTTAATATGTAAGACTCATCATCGATCCTCATTATGAACATCAATATCGTGATATAGATAAGGTAACATGAGCTTAGGAATTAATCCACGCTAAATTATCATGATCGATGAATGTTTGTTCAAGATATTCTTCGGCATGCTGATTCGAAGAAACAATTATCTTCTAACCATGTATATACTTCACTATTAAATTCCGTAATAAATTAAAAGAATCTTATTAAGTATCTTTACCTCTAGATTTCCTTTGGAGTAGTTTACACTCACTTGTTTAACTAACCTTGGAAGCTTTGTGGAATACCTTTATTTCTAACGGTTTATTTGTCTAAACTAAATATGTCAATAATACAAAATGTTTTTAGATGTTTTGAGCCTAAATAAGATACTGGGTATATTCTTGACTTCCACTTTAGTTTTACTTGACAAAGAATCATCTTTCCATAACTGGATAAGTCTTACATTTTTATATTCATCATGTATTGTCTATGATTCAAGTATGTCTGAACTATTTGTTGGGTACGTTAAAACACAAATAAAATTCATTACTAAATTTGGAATAATGTCTAATTATGACCAAATGGTCACTTGAAAAATGTTTTGGTTATACTCAACAACTTTTTCAACTAAAATCATTCACTTGGAAATTAGAAGTTATGTGTTTCTCACTGCTAACGTAGGAATCACCCTTTCTCAGCTACTTGGAGGAGACACTTTACTTCTTCTAATGTCCCTATAAATACTTGGTTACTATATTTAAATACAACTATGTTATTGGAATACTGTATTCAATATCTGATAAGTAAGATAGAAACCTTAATTTATATTGAGGAATATACCTGAATGATAAGAGGGTACTTGCTTCTAGTATTTCAGTTTATTGCGTTTTTAAACTTCCATAAATTTATTTCATTATATGCGATGAAAAAAACATCCTATTAAATAACCAACCTATCTTATTTGAAGAATAGTATGAAGTTTCCCTTGATGTAAATTTTCATTGGACTTTTTTTCTTTGTCTTCCAATTGATTCATCATAAGAATAATAGATGATACTTTCTTTAATTTTATTATTACTTGGAGAACCATACCTAAAAGGAAATGAAGCATTTACTCCATGATATTTTTTTGTAATCTTAAATTAAACTAGAGTAATATGGTTTAATAATGATATGCCATAAATGATGATAGTCTTCCTTGCATGTTTACACAAATCCAGTGTAATCATCACATTCAAAACATGCTTCACTTTCTCCACGCAAGGATCTTAGAGATGAGACTTCTTCTAATATCATCCATGTCGTGATGTAGCGACCACAACTAACATAATAATTTGATGATAACATTATGATAGAACAATCATATGATTAATTCAAGAGTCTTTTGTAAGCAATTTTACACTCTTGCTTCCTGATGCGTCTTAACAGTTTTGGACACCATCACCTTAAATTTTCGATATAGTAATATTATGCGCAAGCATCTGTACTATATTTGAAATTCGTGCTAGTTTGGAAATTAACTTCATCAAATATTTATTCTATTTTTATTGTAGTAGAACATTCCATTTTTACAAAATAAAATTTAGCAGATTAGTAAATTTTATGTTGATTACTGAATGTGACATTACCAATTAATTTTATCATTTAATGTCTCCCACTAATTTATCAAATTCTAGGAACCCTCTACACTTGAATTGAAATACTATATCATTTGAGTATTATAAGGTAGGGATACTTGAACCTCCCTCATAGTATATTAGCTATAGATACACCACTACTCGGAGGGTTCAAGGTAGGATTTTGGCTGGCCAATCACATTAACTCGCAGTTCCTTGATCTGTTGAGTGAAGTCTCAACTTTTAAAATCATAACCCAATTTACTCAACACTTACCTCTAAAATTAAAACAAGCTGGATATGGATATTTCTTTGCGGAAATTTTAATTAATTCAACCCACCACCCTAATAATAATTCCCCGATAGTAAGAGGAACCCTCAGTTATGGCATGACTAACACCCCAAACACCCGGTTTTGTTCAAACTTGAATAATGGAAGACTGTTGTGACTTAATATTTCTTTGAGGGTTTTATGTTTTTCTCTCAACAAATGTAATATATTTTAAGTAATCTTGTTTATCTATATTGTCACGCTCACAATTGGAAATTGATAAAAAAACATTCACCACATTATTAGGAATTTTATTATCTATTATTTTATGTATTTCTCCCACTCTTTATAAATGCATAAAATAATAAATAAATTCATAAAGGTAAACTAGTAACTGATTTGTATTGATCATCTAAAATACCTAAGGGCATCATACTCGAGTTAAATCTTGAATCATAATGAATCTTTCTGCCGTCTTTTATGTTCAATTATCTTCTGAAGTATCCCCTCATCTTGGCGGCATCCACATCACATCTTGGAGTACCACCTCATCTTTTGAGGGTCCTTGTATTGTCTTGGAGTACCGTCTCATCTTGGCAGGGTCCACATCACATTTTTCATCTTCCTATTCTGAAGTACAAAAATACTCGCATACACGTGAGGGGGACATGGGTATAAATGTACATCATATAAATATTCGGCATGTATGCCCTTATACAGTTTAACCGAAAAAGAAAATGCATAGACCGTCATTTAATTAATTACAAATATCGCATGTACTTAAAATAATTAATTAAATAAAAGCAAACATACAGAGGTCAGTGCCCAAGACCAGTAAGTGGGTAAAATAAAGTGTGATAAAAATAAAATTGCACTAAGTACGAGGGTTATAAATTAAAATAAATGAATTAAATAATTCAAATAATTTAATTATTTATCATTATGCTAATTAATTTAATTTTAATATCAAAATTAAATTAATTAATTCAATTAAATTTAACAACCAAAAGGAATTAATTTTATATGGCTATTAATATTTATTTATTTTAAACCACAACTAATATATCAATTAATTAAATTAAATTCTGTAATTAATTTGATTAATTGTATTAATTGAAATTAAAACTCGGGTCTCGAAACCTTATTCTGACCCATTATGGGTAATGCTAAACCTTTTCTGACCTGTAACAGGTCGAGTAAAGCCGGTGATGGGCTTATCTGGGCTAGGAAGGTCTTCTCAGACCTATACATGGTTAGACAGATCTACCCGGTCATATTTTGAGGCAAAGTTGCCCCTAAAAAAACTGTCTATAGTTACCTGCACATGGATGTAGATTGGATGTGGTTGGATGCACTGGTAGGCGCAGACTATGAGGGTATCTGACCAGATCTGTCCAGCGTGAAGGTGGTGGCTGGCCAGATTCTTCCAGCAGTAGTGGGCTGTGGTGGTTTGGAGCCTACAACGGTGAGGCCCGCGGTTACTGTAGAAGCCTGGATGCCGGAGGCCGGTGCAGGGTGGGGGGAGGGGGGGGGGGGGTAGTAGAAGGGGGATGTGGCTACACCGTGCCACTGTGGGAGGTCAGGAGAGAGGGCGGCGCGCTTTCCACGGATCATAAGGAGGACGCCTGGGGCGGCATCCGTCGAGGGGAGGATGCAGCAAGGGCGGTTCGAGCTAGGTTCCGCTGCGAGTAGCAGGGGTGTGGGATGGGGTTTGAGTCTGTCTGGAAGTGGAGACCTGAGTACGACTGGGGCAGTGGTGTGGGAGATAGTGTGGGAGGCGACCGTCCGTGGTCTCTGGTTGGAGCAGGATAGCGGCGGGGCAGCTGCACCATCTGCGTGTAGAGGAAATAGTCAGGGGGTCTGTGTAGACCCCCTTGTGAACACCTTTTTTATATTATTATTAATGTTTTTTACTTCTATAACCCGCCACCACCAACACCAATTAAGTTCCTTTTTTTATTTAAAAAATATTCCTCATAATATTTTTAAAAGTCTCCTCCCCCTATTTTTATTGAATCATTCTTCCAAAAAACATTCCAAGTCTCCTCCTATTTTCCAAAAGCTAAATGCTAGAACTTTAAAAAAATAATAATATCATTACTATTATAATATAATAATTTATTCTTATATTATAATTATAATAATAAAATAAATATTATTATAACAATAAAATTATTATGTAAAATTAGATAAATTGTAAAATTTATAATTTGCATATAATTTTAATTATATCTGATGAAAAGATATAAACTTGTTCGGTTCTTTGGAATGAATAAAAATTAATTTCCATGATCAAACTAAAATTTTGATCCAATTTGAAAATTTAAAAAGGACATAACTTGTCTATTTTAAATCGGATCATCATGCAGTTTAAATTAATGAGACTATTTTTGAACACTCAACATAATTTTAATGCAGATTTTATTTTCTAGTCTCAGGAAATATATGTGATACATCTGATACCATTGGGAGGATCCAGGGCCCACAGCAGAAGCCAATGGGTTGGGGATTATAAAATTTTCATTGACAGGTTAACAGAACTTGTCGATGCCAATGATCTAAGCCCTAGTAAGGTCCGAAGATCTCTCTTAAATTATAAAGAGCACAAAAATAAACTAAAAAACATACCCATTTCAAATATGAATCCAATGTTGACTACAAATAATTACCAGTACTCTTTTCTTGATGAATCCTTAGAGGGATCCCTGTAGATCATCCACAAGCACTTCAAAAATCTTTGGGAGTGTCGAACATTGAATTCTGGGTGCTAGCGTGGTGATCTGACGATGCCCTCGATGTCCCAACGATCACCACATAAAAATCCATTTGATGCTTGAGGAAGATCATGATCCCAGTTCTTGGATAATATTTTTATCACTCTATGAAGCATGATGAGAAATAGGATCTCATTTTTCATTCCATAAAATGAATGAATAGTTTCTTGAGAGATATCCTCCTTCTGTATTTATATTGATGTTGCTAAATACCTAGTCGGGTTCCCCGACCCCCATTTACTTCAACGTAAACTAAATAAATCACTTTGAAAAACTAAGCCATGTCAATATTATTTATTATTTTATAACATACTTGTAATATATATCAAATATACTATGTGATAAAAACCGAACCATTTAACTCGGCTCGCAATCCCACTTAATTTTAAACGAACCGTGAATATTAAAATAATATTCATTTGATTAATATTTTCCTGTATTTACTTAAATTGTAAATAATTTAAATAAATTCAATCCCAATTATTAATAACTTTATTAATAATTAATTTATTTAACTATCGGTGATCGATACATTAGACAACACTCGGACCCCATGGTGGGGACCACTATGTCCATATACTTATTCAACCGAATAAGGCAGATTCCAGAATATGCTATTGTGTGTGGCCCTATAGGTCCTTATCTTGATAGTAGTGAATAAAATATACAGACCATGTGCAGAGTCTAGAAACTCCTCATGGCCCCTAAAGAGATAAGTATATTCATAGAAATGACTACCAACCAACAAATACTGACAATGTACTATAATATCTTTTTCATTAAATATCTCAAAAAGAAGGAAACACAATTGTGTCATTGTCCTATTTATTTATTTATTATTTATTGATATATCCAAATGAATTTACTTTTCAACTTCTTTGGCCAAAGACCTATAAAGGTAGAAACATCCCGATCAACTAGGCCTAATATAGAAAACATCTTAAATATGGAAGCGAAAAATCCATTCTTGATCATTAAACCAAAGTCTTACCACCAACGACGCACCCAACACAAGCTACCTCACCATGATTTTAAAACAATGATTTTTACTTGCATCAATGTACATAGTCAAATGGTATACATTGGTAATGATATTAAGTCAAGAGACTAATACACATATCCATAGATAGGAACAACCATTGATACCCAAGACATGTGTTGTTCCTATTAGCGGGCATGTCCTCATGATCTCACAACTAGAGATCACCAAGTGTTAAATTAATTAGAATAAGTCTCAATTTTTATGAGCCCCCCAACAGCTAATAGTAAAATATCTACTGTTTCTAATCAGTAAGATGTATCTATACCATAAAACATATATTTAAGATTAATTTCATAGTATCTTGAGGTTTTATTATAGAATGGTATCTACTATAGCCCCTCAACATGATAATTAATATATATACATTACCGTTATACAATGGATGCAAAAACATCTACAATATAATTGTAATAATACATCATGTATAACTAACATTATACATGATATGGTAATCAAAATTACTACATAGTTGGGTCTGAGGAACCCACTATTTCTATTTTAGTTTATCCCATTGATATCATCTTAATTAATCATGAGTATTTTCTTTTATGATTATTTTATTCTTTCATAACATATTTATTAAACTCATTTAATATTGACTGATAAATAATATCTCTAATATATATCTATTTTAAAATGTACGTTCAAATCCTTACATTATATTTTTTAAATGATAAGAATATATATTTTAAACCAATGTTGATCCCTCATATGATTTAAAATGTCTTGATTTGTGATCAACAAAAGTAGAGAGATTGTTGGAACCCCTTATTTTAATGCTCACAAATCATGTTAACTTTTTTAATAGTTTTACACTTTATGAGAGAACTTTACAATATAAGGAAGTTTGGTGAAATATTCGCTAAGTGCTGAAAAGACCTACCATCAGACTTTACTCATCGCTAGGAAGGAATCACTATCAGAGTTGAGTCACCATTAGGTTGGAAATTTAGAAAAGTATAAACAAGTCATACTGTTGGAAAGTAGTCACCATCAAGGATGACTCACCAATACTACAAATATGGCTTATAACAACGCTAAAAACGGCCTTTAACAGTGCTAAAAAAGCACTGTTAATCTCGGCGAAGATAAAGGGGGGTCCCCTTTATCAGCGCTAAAACTAGCGCTGATAAAGGTAATATTTATCAGCACTATTTTCAGTGCTGATAAATGTATAATATATCAGCGCTATTGTGAGCGCTCATAAAAACTACCTTTATCAGCGCTCAAAATAGCGCTAATATATTATCCATTTATCAGCGCTTAACTAGTGCTGATAAAGTCCAAAGATCCTATCCAAAACCAGAACCGGCACAGAACCTTCCCTGCACCTGCACACATTACAGCACCTGCACATAGTCCAAACAAAACCTACACACAGCACACAGAACACCCACACACAATGCACAGAAGAACAAAAAATGATACATACATTTACTTGAAATCATGAATACAAAACAACACACTTCTATATACATTTCAAAAAATGTTTAATTTGGTTACAATTGCATTTATCCAACAAACAGTTAAAAAAAATGATGTTCCATCCTTTTTGCATCCATCCGCTCTAAAAAATTGTCGTCCATGGCGGCAATTTCTGAACAAAGAATTCAAACTGAGGAAAATGATTTCACCTACATAATAAAACAAATATTATGTTAGTAATACAATAATGAAATAAAGAATGGGGTTGCTAAATGGAATTATACTAGTGAGGCACAAAACATAAAATAACCAATTATACTAGTGAGGCACAAAACATAAAACAAATATTATGTCCCCCCATTCCATAAAAAAGAAGCACCCCTACCCCCTTCCCCAGCACACCCCCTACACACTACCCACCCCCGAGCACACCCCCTACCCCTGCACACTCCCTGCCCCCTGAACACCCCCTGCCCCCTTCCCCAGCACACCCCTGCCCACTGCACTTCCCCATTCCCATTGCACACCCCCCTGCCCACCCCCTACATATTTCAAAAGAACCCAACACACCCCCTACCCCTCCCCCCTACCACTTTTCCCCTTCCCCCTCCCCAGAAAACCACCCCTGCCCTCTCACCCTGTCCCCTGCACATCATAAAGAAAATACCTTGTATGGAAATTGTGCTCAATTTACATTATACACATCATATATATCAACACATTCTCATGTACTTTCATTCAATGTAAATAAAAATATATAGAATCTCTACATCTCATAAGAAAACCCTCTTTAAAATTCTCAAACACATTAAATACATTTGAAAACACCCATCACACAAATTTCTCATTTCTTCAAACACATTTAAAGGACTTAAGCATGAAAATCTACAAGAAATACAACCGCATTCATTTTAAAAATAACTTTCAAGTATATACACACCCCAAATTCCTTTGATAACACATTTTTAACCAAAAAAACATTTCATATAGTACACTTAGCAAGAAAATACAGGATAATAAAATCATCATATAATTTAAAAGCATGGAATCACCTACATAAAGCGTGAAATCTTCCGAAATCTGCTGGAAAACATAAAACCACACCTCTACAATACCTTAATAAGGACTGATTAAACATTAATATTGAATATATTAATGGAAACCCATTTTTAACTTGTGGTATTCCATGAGTTTAACATCCCACAAGGATAGAGGGTCATGATTTAATGTCTTATAGAGATGTAAGACCTAGGTGGATAAAAACACTTATAAAGGTGGATCAGGTAGGTACATCTCTAAGAGGGAGCACCTGGAATGTTTACCTGATAGATGGATCAAAACGCCCAATGAGGTCTGACCCAAGTGTGGTGCTTCCCATAAAGGTAAGGTTTCTCATTTTGAAGAATTATTCAGATGCCACTAAGGGAAATACAAGAGGGAAAATAAGCGAAGGTGTACCCTAGTGAGGGGGTCACCATGGTTTATCATTGGTTGGGATTTAACCTCTTGGAGGATTCCTACGTACCCTATTTAGAATACAAGGATCAAAACCCATATATTTAAAAGAGGTATGTTGTGGGTATTACCCATGGCTAGCTTCCCTTCACACTAGGAATACTCTTGGTTGGATGAGTATGGGTCTTGTGAGGCTTATGCACTGTCAGATTCTCAGGTTCTTCCAAGAGTAGCAATGGGATGAATGGGACATACGTGCTAAGATGGACCATGTGAATGGTGTGATCCTTGTAAAGAGGCACGAGGCACAAAAAACATGTGGAGATGTCTGTAAACATTATTTATGGTGGCCATGGGGCTTATCAGACTCCCCATACCTTTCATAAACACCTCAAAACATCACGAGGTCCAGATTCTACATGATGGTGCATCATAGGGTTGATTCTTTTGATGATGTACTGTTCGTTTGAGCTTGGATTTCATCTCAACCAGCCTTTCCCTTACTTGAATTATCCTAGGACACATATTTTGGTTCCAAAAAATCCCTCAACGATACTGATTATCTCATGCATCTACCTAGAAATAATTGTGCAAGTCAAACAACAACACATGTGCTCAAATACAAGTTCAAACAAACGAGATACATAAAATGGATTTTGTAGATCCTCAGTGGTTTCGTCGTTCACCCCATACGCACTGTACACCATTATGCCTTAATTAAATTTTGATTTGTTCAAAGATCAATAATATGAATCTGGGGATAGAAAACATTGAGTAATAAATTAATATTTCAATACATCGGAGCATTCTCAATTCAACAAAGAAGGTTGGAGGATAATCAATGATCATATATAGATAACATAAGTGGTAGGAATTCACCTTCATCCTATTTTTTGTACAATCTTCCATCAGGTATGTTTCCCATTCATTTCTAAACACATGTATATCATCTTTTGAATATGAGTTTTTGCGATAGTCATGGTATTACTGAAAAAATATAAATACACAAAGGATTAATAAATATTTTAAATGAAATCATAATTATTTTCAAAAATACCTCATCAGGGATGCTAGTTTGTTGATGAAATACGATCTCTTTCATAAATTTACAAACATAATAACCACAGTCCTTTCTGTTTGTTTGTTTTGGACACTACAAAAACATTGACAACAATAGGTAATTTGTTTTGATATGTGTTTGGATAGTGAAATGTTATTATATATACCCGGATACTTTTCCAGTTGTAGATCTTTTAGGCGTGCTTATCCTTATGCCCTGGATTCATTCCATGCATTAGACGATATTGATGCACAACCCTATCATAACAGAATCCTCATTAAAAGATAACATAAATTATATAAATAGATGTTTAGTTTTAAAATGTTGGATCTAGTGTATTACAAATTAACAAACGCCATCATACATGGTCTGTTTGTTGGATATCCATGCGTTGAATCCAGAAAATAAATCTTTAGTGTATCCAAATTGATTGCAATCAGCATCCAATGCTCCCTAAAAATACAAAAAGGAATAAGTAATGAATGAAATGAAAATATAGTTTATATGATTAAATTTTAGAGTTTTACCCCTGCATCGTTGGTATTAAAAAGAGTCTGCCATCCATAATTTTGTTTTCAAATGATTTGAGCAGGGATGACATTATTGCAGCCTCTTTAACAGAATCTATTTCGTCTTTTGAAGATGTGGTGTGAGGACTAATGAGTCCAAATTTTTGTTCATGGGGAAATCCCTTCAATTTTTTTTCATATATATATCTGTGACAAATATAAAATCTTTTTAGTCAAAATAATCAGAGTATATCATCTTTTGTAAAATCAAATCATGAAAACTTACCTCATGTATACATTTATAACTAAGGCGCCTATCCATTCATACATGAGGAGTTCATTTACATTTTCAGTACTAATGAAATCTGATATCTCCTCTCCATACATATCTTTTTTGAAAGCAACTATGTGAGTAATTCCATCTTTCAACTTTGTATCCACATGAGCCTGCAATGATATTAACTGTGGATATAGAACGGGCAGGGTGAAGGTGCTCTCAGTAGACCGTTTCAATCGGTTGGTTGATCCTTGAGATAGTTTTGAGCTGATATTTCATTTCACCCCACATTCTTTTTCATTCTGTAATAATAGTCATCGGTTCAGACCTTTTTTCATTAAATGTTAATGGTCCAGCTTGAAAAATAAATAATAAATGAATACCTATTTGTCAACATGTTTTTTACAAGAACTTTCAGCCATGTGATGAATGTTCCAACATCTTGTTCAACCGTATGAATGTTGTCATCATCATTTGGAACAGGTAGCTCGGCACTCATCTCATTGGCTACGTTAATTGACACTCTAAGATGATCTTTTGGAAGCTGTCTGTTGTGTAGCATGTAGTTTTGCGTATTGAACGTCGTATCCCTCGCTATAAGGCGATAGGTGGGAGTTGATAAATATAAATCATAGTCATTTTCACCCTATGGAATATTAGTACAGGAAAGGTATCAGTGTCTTTGTAAATCACATTTCACAAAAACGATTATTAAAACATTGATTACCTCATCTAAGTCAGATTTTTTAGGGGATTGGCTCGCCTCAAAGCTGGTGAGGGGTGGGGCAAGATCGTCACACACAGGTTGTTGTTGAGTGGTTTCTTCTCTTTGCCTCTCCCCCATCAATTTTTCTATCATCTCTCTCGGGTATTGTAATTCTTCTTGAAAAATAGATAATTGTTCTTGCAGCTTTTCCATTTTTTCATTTTGATCCTCCTCTTGTTTTTTTTGAAAATATGTTCAGGGTGTCACCCCAAAACCCGCACCTCTGACGCAACAATACTTTTCTGGCTGCTTCAAGGCTGCTGAAAGTATGTCTACATCTGGTGTGGTTGTTGTTGATTCTTGTGACTATTTCAGATAGAAAATATAGAATAATAAGTAGTTATTGTAATTTAATTGTGATTTAACGCAACTCAAATTTATATTATGTCATACTTACACATGTTTCCCACACTTTTTGTGTGTTTTCATCTATCAATGTCCCCTCTTTATTTACACGAGCCTCCTTCCATAGCACATGGAGTGGGATGGATATGGATTTCGATTTCGATTCATCAATCTGAATATAAATAGAGAAACATGGTTATGGTGTTGTTTTATGTCATATACTAGTAGTAGGGTAGATTTAAAAGACGTACCAATTTTTTCTCAAGTTCAGCATACCCCATCCTTGCTTTTTGGTAAGGGTACGCTGGTTCTTTTGCGCGTTTTTTATTTTCAGCACTCAGTAGATATTTCATAAAAAAAACTGTCAATCAGAGTGATGAATACAGGAAAACGTCAAACAATGTATTACCCCACACAATGTACCTGAAAAGTATGCTCCCCACAACGGTTGCTAAACACATCCCACACTCCTTGGGATATCAAGTGTGCGTAAAGAAGAGGTGGGTGCGGCTTGATTTTCCCTTCTTCATCTTTAAGATGATATTTCGTTAAAATTGTGCGGAAACCTCTATGAATCCTTCCTGCAACTCTTAATACATTTTCCTTGTGCGAGACATCTACAATAAATGCACTCTAAAATGGATGATGAAGAGTAAATCAATGTTTTGGTATTTTATTTTATTTTAATAAATTAAAAAAATGATATCATAATGTTACCGTAATCTCTTCCCACATTAGTGTCTTCATCCCGGTGACAACATGGTGCGACAACTGTACATCAATCGGCACATGTTGCCGAGTGAAGATTCCAATGTAGCTACTAAAGATGGATTTCTTGGGGTTAACATGTTGGCCACGCTTATTCCATCCCACCTCAAATTTGATGCCTTTTGCTTTTGCCTTAAGTATTTTGGCCAACACTATCAAACTACGACGCTCTTGTTTTTTTTTTGCACTTTTAGGGTTTCATTTCCTACCATTTCCTCATAAGTAGCATCAATATCTTCCCCTGGAGCGCTAGCATCGACAATGGGACCAGAAAAAATAGGTTTAGAAACCTGTTGTACTTCAACACTGGGACCATAAACAATAGGTTGAGAAACCTGTTGTTGCTCTACACTGGGACCACCAGCATTTGGTTGAGAAACCTATTGTTGCTCTGCAGTGGGACCACTAGCTGCTGGTTGAGAGACCTTTTATGCCTCGGGATTGGGCGCATCAGCAGGTGCAGAAGTCATTATCTGCAGAAGTGGTTTAATATTTAATTTAGATTACCTAAAAACATTAGCTAATAGATAATAACATAACGTAACACAATGTATATTACAATAAATGAATAACCTGATTATTGTACTCTCTTTTTTTCTTTAAAGGCTAAAGTGATTTGACTCCTCTATCGACTATGTAAATTCCTTCATTGTGGTCTCCTATGACATACAAAATGCCGTCTACATTTGGACCACTGCGAAATGATTGTGAAGTCCCTATAAAAGGGTCAACCTCCGTTGAACTTTCATCTAACCCTTCAGGTGTTTTGGTCGATAACAGAACAATTGACCAATTTCAGTTTGGGGGGTTTGGAACATAAAATACATGTACTGCCTGTGATGCCATTATAAATGGTTCGTCTTTCTCCCCTTCCTTACTGAAATCAACTTTTACGAATCCTAATTCATCTATTTTAACAGCAGTCCTGTTATCAACCCACTTGCATTGAAAAATCAGCACTTTGAATTTTGTATAATCCAACTCCCATATTCAATTGATGATGCCAAAGTTTGACATATTTTCATAAATTGGATTTTTTTCCTTAGCACCGGAAACATGCATCACCTCAGCCACAAGTGTAACCCCACTATTCTGCATGGTACTGTCTTCATCATGTTCCTTAGTATAGTATGTATAACTGTTAACTACATAAGCATTGTAAGATAATACGTACACACTTGCTCCTCCGTCCAGCCATCAAAGTCGTTCTGAAATTGAGTCTGGATTTTCATCTAACTGCTTAAAAATATGGTCTCAAAACCATCCTATAAACTATTTACCATGTGTATATGATATCTATTTTTCAGCCCTAGAAGGATTCAAAAACCTAAGAATTTCTTTGTGGGTTTAAACATATGGTTCAACGTCGAAACTATTATGCAAAACGTAAAGGTGGGCCTGCTCTCGATTTGTAATATTGATTGTGACAACCTCTCTTCCAGAAATTCCTTCTCCCTCAAGACACTCAGTGTGACGAGATTTTGTTAGGCCAACGATTTCCACACCAGATAGGTATTCAGTACAAAATTCAACAACTTCCTCAACAATATATTGCTCCGCAATACAACCCTCTGGCCGACTTCGGTTTTTGACATACCCTTTCAAAATCTTCATATATTGTTCAATGGGGTACATCCATCTATAATGTACAGGACCACATAGTCGAATCTCTCTCACCAAATGAACCATCAAATGAACCATCATATCGAAAAATGTCTGTGGGAAGAACATTTCCAATTCACATAATATGACGGTAATTTCTCTTTCCATAGTTGGCAATTTCTCCGGGTTTATAAATTTTCTACATATAGATTTGAAGAAGAAACAGAGCTTCATTAATGTATGGAAGACATTCTTGGGAAAAATGCAACTTAAATCTATAGAAATTAGATCTTTCATCAAAACATTGAAGTCATGTGATTTTAGACCCTTTAATTTTAAATCTCCCGTTGACACGATGTTCTTGATATTTGATGAATACCCCTCTGGAACCTTTACATCATTCAAGAAGTTTGAAAACTGATATCTCTCCTACCTGGAAAGAGTGTAAGTAGCAGGATAAAGAAATGTTCGTTTTTCACCCTTCACTGGTGCCAACTCTTCTCATATTCCCATCTCAACCATGTCCAATCTAGCCTTAATTCCATCCTTTGTTTTACCAGGTGCATTTAGCAACGTGATGATGACACAATCACATACATTTTTTTCAACATGCATAACATCAAGAAAATGTCTAACATACAGACAATTCCAGTATGGTAATTCAAAAAAACTGATCTCTTTTTCCAACCAGTTTTCTTAATGTTTTTTTAAAATGGTTTACCAAAAGTAGTGTCCAAATATTTCACTTTCTCAAACAATTGATCACCTGTTAGTGGAGATGGTTTTGTACGTTCCTCTAAACTTCCGTCGAGTGATGTCGTACAAGATCGGTACTTATGTCGTCAGGGTAGAAATCTACGATGTCCTAGAAACACGGTTTTCGATGAATGTTTCAACCTAATTGACTATGTACCTTGTTCGTAAACGGGACACCCTTGAGTTCCTTTAATGATATATCCTGCCAAATTTCCATAAGTAGGAAATTCATTTATCATCCTGTACAACATGGATTTCAAAATGAAATGTTCATTTTTGTAAGCATCATACATTTAACACCTAAATCCCACAATATTTTCAAATCCTCGATCAATGGGGCCAAATAAATATCAATATCATTACCCGGTTGTCTTGGTCCTGATATAAGCATAGATAAGATGATGTATTTTAGTTTCATGCATAACCATGGTGGTAAATTATAATTTACCAACATAACCGGCCATGTACTGTGACTGTTGATTTGAAAACCAAAAGGATTCACCCCATGTGTAGATAATGCCAGATGAAGGTTTCTCGGCTTGTTCCCAAATTCAGGATACTCGTGATCAATTCTCTTCCACTGAGGAGAGTCTGCAGGGTGACGTAGTTTCCCATCTTCAATTCCTGTATCTGCATGCCATGTCAATTGTCTTGTAGCCTCCTCACTTTCATATAGGCGTCTAAACCTAGGAATGATTGGAAAGTACCATCAAACATTCGTAGGACTAGAATCATCTTTCTTGAATCGAGAATCACAACACTTTGGGCATTCTTTAAGTGATTTGTGGTCCTTGAGAAACAATATATAGTCATTTGGGCAAGCATGTATTCTTTCAGAGATCATACCCATCGATCGTAGAATTTGTTTGGCATCATATGTTCAGCTTGGGAGTTCATTATCTTCTGGGAGCATGTCATTCAGGAGAGCAAGTAGTTCCGTAAAACTGGTATCACTCCACCCGATGCCTGCATTCAAATTATACATCTTCAATACGACTGACAATGCTATATATTTAGTGAAACTAGAATACAATGACACTTTTTCACAACTCTTTAACTTCTCAAACAATTTTGGGCAATCGCGAAGTTCATCTTCAACTATCCTTGTCATTTCCTCAATACGATCTTCATAATCATTCACATCTGTAATCACACCCTCCATACGATCGTCTTCATTGTTCACGCTTCTAATCATATCATATGATCTATAAAATGTCATGTTCTCTGAGTCACTACCAACATTGGTTTTTCCCCCGTGTTTATTCCAACATGTATAACTTCGATCTATTCTATGACAGATCAGGTGTTCTTCCTACTCCTCTTGACTAATTTTTCTTGAATAACAACAGCGTAAACACGGACAAAGGATCTGAGAAGGGTCACATGCATGATCTTCTGCAAACATGATAAACTCTTTCACGCCATCTTTATACTCTTTTGTCAACCGATTGGCATTCTTCCATTCTTTATTCATATTCATCGTCTTTATGGGTTCGATCTCAAGAACTTGCCTAATATTATGTTTTAATTAATTAGGTAGCATTTTTTGGGTTTTATAAAAACAAATCATGGTACAAATGCCTTTAAACACATGTGAAATCCATATACATGGTGTGTCCAGTAGGGTGAACATCTTGTATGTATAAGATGCCTGATTTAATCTGACATATATCAAATTTATTCCAGGTTAGTCTTACAAAGACTGAATGATGCCTTAGAAAATACATGACATGCGAACAAGAGGAAACCAATGAGTAACAGGAGAAAACAGTAATAAATATGATGCTATCTCAATGTACTCAAGGTGATGATAAGATGTTGGTCAAGATCAACTATGGGTTGGGAGTACACTAATATTTAATTGAAAAAAACTACTAAAAACTGATCCAAAAAAGGATGAAATATCCTATTCATCATTTCCCTTAATACAACCAATGCCTTAGTTAAACCAAAAAACATCGCTAAAAATCATACAGGCCATAACTACTCCTAAAAGCAGTCCATGGTAGGTCCATCAATGTACAACTCATCTAATGGTATCCTAATGTAAAATCTATCTTGGAGAAGATCATATAACCTCATAGATGATCAATATGACTATCAATGCGTGGATGAGGATACATATTCATGACTCTCATCTGGTTCAATCTCCAATAGTCCAACAAAATAATAAATACCAATCAACCATCTATTTTAGAGAACTATAAAACCCCATGGTAAAGTACTATGCCATATGAAACCATTATATTCTATATCATAAATTTTTAATTCAAACAACTGATGCTCTTTTGGTGTTATTTTCTAAATTATGATAGAAACTGAATTTTCTCCCAAAACTATCTAGATTATAAAGTTTATCTCTTTATTAAGAAGTAAATTTTAGACCTCATCAGTGAAAAAATCCTAAAAATGTACTACCATTGGGGAAAAAGAATCCTACAACATTCTAGAAACATCACAATATGCCTGACTATTTGAGCCATTAGGGTATAGTAAATATATAATTATAACATGCTATTTAAAATGAAATGTGGAAACATGAAATCATACAGACTCCTGATAAACCCATAATACAAAACATATCACCTAGTTTGTCTGTCACATATAAAAATAAATAAATTAGAAAAAAAAACATGCTACAAAGCATAAAGGTACCATTAAATACTTACATTGGTCAACTTGATTTAGAAATTGTTTATCTTCATCCATGCCTTGTACTTGCACCCATGAATTTAAAGGTGAGTATGTGTACACGATAGTTTCTGGAAGAGTATAAGAGACATGAAGCAATGAAGATCTTGCTATTCATTGTGGCAATCGTCTTGTGCAACATGGCCTATGTTACAATAACTGCAAGTTGTAACTTAGGCCGTGTTGCACAAGCTGATTGCCACATTGTTTGTAGCAACCACATTTGCTCCAACACTCTAATGATCTTCATTGCTTCATGTCTCTTATACTCTTCCAGAAACTCTTCTCTAAGAAGGTCAATTATCGTGTACACATACTTACCTTTAAATTAATGGGTTCAAGTACAATGCATGGATGAAGATAAAAAATTTCTAAAACAAGTTATCCAATGTAAGTATTTAATGGTACCTTTATGCTTTGTAGCATGTTTTTTTTTCTAATTTATTTATTCGTATATGTGACAGACATACTAGGTGATATGTTTCGTATTAGGGGTTCATCTTTTTCTAATCATATAACTATGAGATTGTGCTATGTGATGAAAATTAATATGGACCCATCATCACTTCCATTGGGATAATCTTTTGGAATCAATATAACCATAAGATTAAAAACTATTTCCTTTGTATCTCATACATAAATATTCAACTCGAAGGGGTAGAACTTACCGCCCATGGTAACTCAAAATAAAAAAAAAATGAAAACAAGGGATGGTTATCCACCGAAGTCATCACACATAACCTTGGTAAACCTCTCCCACATGTGAACCATCATAACTAACCAATTACCATATACTTCATCTTAGAGTCAAGATATCCCTATGGAACCTATAGGGTATCCATTTCCACATCATTCACAAACAACCCACTTGTGTTGCTAAATATCAATAACATCTCTTATTTCGACACTCATCACTAATTATGAGTCACATCCCTAGACATAATCATAATCACATTAAGACCACACTATCTATTTTGGAAATCCTTACTGTAATTAGGCTCATGATATGGTATCATTCCAATATCACATCTATATTCACTATTTGGTCCTCACACACACAATATATAAATAATATACCAAGGGAATACCATCCATGGAACTCACCTCCCACCTTGAGAGAACGAGGAGGAGGAGGAAGAGGTGGCGGCAGTCGTGGCAGTGAGGGTGGAGGCGGAGGAGGGTGCAGAGGCGGAGGCGGCGATGGCGGCAGAGGCATCGGCGGTCGCGACAGAAATGGGGGAGGCGGCAGAGGCACAGGCGGTCGCGGTAGCGGGAGTGGGGGTGGAGGCGGCGGCGGCGGCGGAGAAGGAGGTGGACGAGGAGGACGAGGAGGATGAGGAGGAGGAAGGAGGATGGAGGAGGAGGATGAGGAGGATGAGGTCGCGTGACGAGGGGCCTGGTTCAGCTTTCGCGAGAGCTTGACCGCGTGCAAGCGAGGATGGCCTGTTAGGGTTATTAAATAAAAACTGACAGAACCTTTATCAGCGCTCATTAAAAGCACTGATAAAGGTATGTTTTATCAGTGCTAAGATAAAAGCGCTGATAAAACATTCATTTATCAGCGTGTTTTTAGCGCTGATAAAGAGCTACCTTTATCAGCACTAAAAAAAGCGTTGATAAAGGCAGACCTCGTTATCTGCGCTTTCTATTTAGCGCTGATAAAGGGAAGTGCTTTCCTTGCCCTGTTTTGGGGTAGTGCACTCCCAGACATGAATTACTATTAAACTTGATTCATCGTTCAAGATTACCTACCATCATAATTTACATACCACTAATAAATTTTTCAAAGTATTGAAAATATCTACTACTAAAAAAGACCCATCGTTGAGATGAGTCACCACTGATATGAGTCACTGTTAAGCATGAACTAGTTCCATATGACCTACTATCAGCCAAAATCACCATTGGCCAGACTCACTACCATATTAATTCACCTCCAGGATACATCTTTTCCTAATTTTTCTCACTGCCAGAAGAGTAACCATCACTATTCTAGGATATTTAAAATAAATGTTTCTAGAAAATATATTATGAAATTTAATGATGAGTATTATTTTAATGATTATTCTTAAACTATTGTAGAGAACATTAAATATTGTGTTGGACCTGAGTATGAGGATGAAAAATAGTCAGATGATTGTTCCTCGAATGATCTATCTACCATGTAGCACTATATATTCAAACAAGTAACCTTTGTGCGAAATAAAAGTGAATACATGCTTGTTGGCCAAGTGAAATTAGATTTTCATGTCTGACATTTAGTAAATATCTTTACACAATTTATATTTACTATACTTGACTATGAAAGAGTAGAGAATAATTAAAATACAATAATTTTCCTACAGACAGAACAAATAGATCTTATGATGCTCTGTTTTACAGTTATTTCTTGAGAAATGACTCGTGATCGTCTCCACGATACATATGAGGACTCTCAAGATTATAGAGAACATAAGACCAAGAAATTCCATCCTTTATCCATATTTATACATTGTATTTCATTTTATTTCCTTTACATTTCAAGCAGTTTGTGGTTTACCCTTTTTATTAAAGACACACTGACTCCTAACATTTTACTAGAAGATGCAGGATATATTCATTAATTTCATTAAATTTTCTTACCCATGGTGTTGTGGATGAGGTCCCCATACAACCTATGATTGTTCTATTCTTGTTTTTATTGTGGAAGAGTCCCCTTCATGGCTCGGAAAACTAGTTAGCTGTTTTGTATAACTAATTCAGTTTGTAGATTAATATTATTTTATATAATCTTCTTGGAAGAGGGTGATTTTCAATTGGAGGGGATTAGGTCATAGCTTGAGACTGAACCTCTTATTTTAATTCCAATGCGTGTTTCGATTTTTAAAGCAAGAAAGTAATTTTTTTAAATTGTAAACAAAACCACTACTTTGATAGTTTATCTTCATTAGTGTTTTTATAAGATTTTCACTCTGACCAACATAGATCGTTACATCATGAAGGAAGAAGTTTCACCATGATGGATTTTAGGTGTCACTATTGATTGAGAGAGGCACATGCTATGGATAATTCAGTTGTACAATGACATTCACCCTATCATTTTTATCCATTTAATATAATTTATTATCTTTATTGGTTTTCTACATTAAATTTAAGGGAGAATAAATTAAATATGATCACATGGGAAATTGGATTACTAGAGTTGTTGAGAATACTATTTTTATTTGAAGAGGGAGAAAACATGCTACCTATAAGGAAATATGTTATTGTCTAAGCCATGATGCGTGAATGAAACTTCCCCCATATAATCATAAAAACATAAAAAAATTATTTATGTACCCCATTTAAATTTATTTTCCTTTAATTATAAATAGAAACCATTCTTAACCAAATATAGACTTATATTTTTAAGAGTTACTACTTGTCCTTTAACCTTGAAAAATAGTTTTGGGTTAATTTTGTATTTTCCTTTTATTGTAATTTCATTTTTTATTTGGGATTTAATAAATGCGTCCTCTATTTATCTCTCATATCCCTCATTTTACTTATTATTTATCACTATAATCTAGAATATACTTGATAATTATTAACTAACCTATGGGATATCCCTAAGGAGGAATCTGATGATGAACTCAAGTCTTTACACTTTCATATTTAATGATTATTATCTATATAGAGCTATTATGAGGATAATAAGTAGTAGGGAATGGTGACTGTGGGTCCTCGCCATTGTTATATTTGGTTTAGATGATTCTTATATACTATTACTCCTTAAAAAATAACTATGGAATATGATATATACTTTATGATCTTGTTCTAAATGGGGTTGATTTTATACCAGGATGATTGGTTAGGGGTGATCTCGATTGAGGAGCTCTTTAAATTTCTAACCACGAAAGAGGTGGATGTACTATATTCTTGGAGATCATAATGTACACTGTCACAAATAGGGAATAATGGGATGACAACATATATGCTGAATTTTTCATTATGTTTCAATGACACAAATAATGAGATAGTTAAGGTTCACTCTGGGTGATTCTCCTAGAAGCATCTTTTTTCTTCTAACCTCATTCATTCTGTCTCTATTTCAATATTAATTTTTTTTTTTAAATTTCAATTCTCAAACACCACTTTTCAGTTTTATTATAATAGTATTAAACAAAAAAAAACAAAATAAAGTGATTGTATTATTTAATGATAAATTGAAATCCAAATACTCCCCAAGAGAGATAACTTTAGTTAGCCACTATGCTGTACTAGGTAAATAAAAATGGTTTTTTACACCATTAAATCAGTGTTTTAATAATATAAAACCATTTTTGGGGATCCAATATAGTCGATCAAATTCAATTTTTTTAATCTTGTAAATATATTTTATTTTATTTCATAAAAAATATTTTAAAAAATATGTCCATGATGTAGTCCAATTTAGATTATTATGCATGGACTTACTACTATCAGGTCTAAAAAAATGAAGAAGTTTATCATGAAAGAGAAAATAATTTCAAAATACATCATGAATATATATAATATATGAATAACCAATTAAAAATGGTATAATTACAACTCATTTAATCCACTGATTAGTATCTAGGTGATAAAGAAATTTAACCAGTGGTGGAAGAGATTTCCCCACTCATTTTCAAGTTGAAGAACTTGAGTAGGCCAAAAAATATTTAATTGAAGAACTATTTTGACCTTTATTATCTATTTATAGATGATATTCATGAATAACACATGCATGTTGACACACATGTAGAAGATCAAAAAAATTTGTGTCAACAATGGAGTAATTTTTTAGAAGGAAGCATAAAGAATGACTCTTCTATCTTATAAACTAAAGAATCATCATCACTATATCTTTATATGGATATTGAAGAAGGCACCACTAAATTGGAAGAATTAAAAGATAATATTGAGAATATTGATTATTTTCCTCTAGCCTTGAAAACCTAAATCCAAGAGGAAATATCTATAAAAGAAGAAAAGCTACTAAGCTAATACAGGGATATAATATTTTTTTAAACTCATTAATATTTAATTTCATTGAAACTAAATTTAATATTACCTAACACTATACAAAATTTTCATATTATTCCCACACATAGATCAACCTGAAGGATGAAGATAAAGAATAAAATTCACCTGATATGGAACAAATGAAGCTTCCTAAACCTATTGATCATTTACTTGTGGGAGTACATGAGGTGTTCTAAGTTGTTTTGTAAGAGGAAACTGAGTTACATGATGTTCACATTGAGCGTGAATATTTCAATATTGATTAAAATTAATTTTATATAAATATAAATATAAATATTAAATAATTTTACCCTTTATTGATTTATTTAATGTAATAAGAAATGAGGAATCCCTAGAATTTGAAGAAGAGGATGTAGAATTAGTATAATAAGCATAATAGAACACATACTTTCTCTTATACCCACTATGTAAGTTATACCAAATAGATAAGGGGATAGATCTATATTACTATATCTACAGTATCCTGTATAACTAGTATAAAGTATTAGATACTAAATGAAATAACTTTTAGTAGTTTAATTCACACAAACGACATAAACCATCATATATTGGGTGAATAATGGTACTACAATTCATGGGGAAACCAAAATATAGTACCCACATGGGTGGTTAAACTATTTTTTATCCCTTTCATTCCTTTTAGACTATTTGTTTTCTTTCAATAAATTTATCAATTTTTTTATTTCGTGTAGTTTTTAAGGGGTTGTTTGTAGGGGAATAATTCAAATATCCCACTATTAATAAGTCAAGTTATTTCACTCCTTTATCCCTTATTTTGTTTACTTCCAATAAAATTATTTGTGTAAAGGTTTTTGTGATAATGATTAAAATAAAAAGTGAATATTAACATTTTATGTGTGTGGGAGTTAGTAAAACTTGAGTTGTGAAATTTTCTTGGATGTTTTAATTTATGTTTTTAAATTTTAGAGTGTTTTTAATAGCCTTGAGATTTATTTATTACATTTAGAAAACTCAATACATCTTGGTTTTTTTAACATGAAACTTAATTTGAATTTTTATGGATTTAAATGATTTATAAAATGGATTTTTCTTTTGTAATGTAAAATAAAATAATTTATTAATTTTTAATTTAATGTGAAACTCATGTTTAATAGTTTTTTCTAATGTTCATCTTGCCCAACCTGAGAAGTTTTTAATCTCTTTTCATATTTTATTTTTATTTATCTTTTTATTGATAGTCTCAATTCATGTTGTAAGATCCATAACATTTTATTTTTATCTTTTTCAAACCTGTTATAGTTTAGGAAATTGTGTCAAATATGATCGAGGTATATTTTAAAAAAAATGATAATGAGATTCTATTTTGAGCACTTCCATTGCATGTAAACTTTATATTAATCTTATAAAAATCATGAAAACCATTATTATGTATCCAAATTCAAATCCATTAATCCCTTAAAAATATTATTTGAAATATAATTCATGAATATTTTTTAAGTCAATTTTGGGGGAGGGAGTTTGATGATTTTTATGTGCTAACCTATACGAATATGTTTAGGCATTGAAATAAAAAACTACTAAAACTATTATTTTTATATTAGTGATAAAATTCATGTATGATGAGATATAAGGTAGAAAAATATTAATAAAATTTAGGATGGTAATTCACACACCATTTTGGATATCAAAGGATTATTATCTACCTTTAAAAAATAAAAAATACATAAATTTTTACTAAAATTATATATCTAAAATATAGAAATATACACTGCTTCTTGGGGTTAGAGATAAGTTAAAATGAATAAAGAAAATAACTAATGCTTAAAGTGATGATGTGTCAACTATAAATGATAATTAAAATGTGTCTGGAGGTTTGTTAATGGAAGGAGGTGAGAGAGGAGTCCATTATTGAGGAAAAATATCATAATTCATTTTATTTCACTTTGAATCTAACCCAACCCATTCTGCCTTTGATTTTTTTTTCACATTTTGAACCTTTCAACCAGTAACCATAGAATTACCATGGTAATTATTCATGATTGATTTATTTTTATTATTCTATTTAGTTGATATACTAGGAAGGCATCATGAATATAGAGACTATAATGCCCCGACCCTAGAATCTCGGAGTTGAGGCATTATTTCAATATGTTGGTATGATTACAGTGAATAAAATCCCGAAGGACCGATCAATTTAACTATTGTGGAAAAAATATTACATACATGAACTTTACATTACCAAGAAAAAAAAATTTAACATAGATAATTAGTTTATAACTCCATTATTCTCCTTGATTAACCCCACATAACAATCATAAAAAACTTCTTGGCATCCCTAAGAAATAAAACAAAAGAAAGGGGTGAGCTTAGATGTTCAATAAGGGTAAAAAATAAAACACAATATTTTGAAAATAAGCATAAAAATTTAAGTCAAGGTATAAAAATTAAACAAAATCCCTTTAAACATAATACTCTATATAATATGGAAAGAATAAATCAAATAATTCCATTTAAACACCCACATGGATATTCTACAAGTCGAATAATCAAATGTAATATCAATAACTAATTTCATAATGATGGAATGCATAATGTTGGACATCATAACCATATCATAAAATCAACATGAAAAGACCATACATAATTTGATAAAAACCCAAAATAGTTTATCTCAGGAGAAATGTAGATGCATCGATGGGAATTCATTAACCGGTCACCAAACCGTAGGGGTTTCATTAACTGGTCCCCAACCCATAGAGCTTTCATTATGTGGTCCCTAACCTATCACATACTAAGTTTAATGCATTAATCTTATGAAAGGGGTAAAACATAACCAACATAAACATTCGTATTAAAATTAGCATACAAAATGTTTATACATTAACCATAAACCATGAATGGTATCAAAAAATCACATCTAGAATAAAAAATATCATAACACATTCAATAAAATATTGTATATTATAGCATAAGTAATCAGCCTCAATTAATCATTAAATCCAACAAAATATGATAACATGGTTGAAAATAATCTAATAAAACCATTAAAACTATTTTAGAGAAATATTCATATTTACCTTGATGTCATTTAAAAGTCAAACAATTATAAAAGAAAGAATTTATTTTAAAAATAACCATGTATGCATATAAGGGAAGATTAAAAATTTTAAATCATTATTGTGGTAGGAATATCCGCTCACACCGTATAAGTTTTAAAAAACATTATGTCCTTAATTTATCAAAAAGGTCATAAAGTACCTCGTATGGAAAACAATGGAAAGATTCCTTTAATTTTTTTTTTAAAAAAAATTAAAAAATAGGTAAAAAAGAATTATAATATTATTGATAATATTTTAAAATAAATTTTTAATAAACATTGACATGGATGATAAATGTGTCCCAGTAGATACTTATGTTTAAAGAACCTTAGATAATAATGAGATTACAAAATCAACCCTTACCATGTACAATTATTTATTTGAGAGTGCATTAACTTCCTACATAAAAGTTAAATCAGGTTATTAAATTATAACAGAATCATATCCATATTTTTGATATCATATATGATCCTATTATATCATTTTGATAATAAAATTTTAGTATTACCATTTTTTCGGGTGTTAATTTTTTTTTTCTTATGCATGTTTTGTCGTATAAGTCAGGTTTTTTATGCCTAGGATATATTGTATTCATATCTAGAATGATATTATGGTAATAAATATTATATTTACTCATCATATGAATTTTATAATTATTCATGAATAGTTAACGTGGAGAATTAATCTCATCATGTGGTGGAGACGGTATGTTGTACGTACGCACGAGCGACATTATCATTCCCTTAATAGTTAAATATTATAAAATAAGATGGTATATAAATTATAAATAATTATTATAATGTCATATTAATTATATATTTACATTATAATAATAATAATTATACCTATCCAAATAAACAATTTTTGAATAAAAAATTACACTACGATGTGGAGACGGTAAGTCGTACGTACACACCCATGGTGATATTGTTATTCGTAAGATGGATAAAAGAAGGAATATGGTTGTATCATAATCATAATAACATATTATAATTTATATTATATTAGATTAATTACTTTATTATGTAAAAAATAGAGTAATATTAATTATAAGAAAAAAAGAAATTGAAATTAATTGGTAAAACAATTACCTTTTCTTCGAGTGTCTCCTTTTGATCTATAAAAAGGATTTATTAGGTTGGATTTATTACAAAATTATGGCCTATAGGATGAATTGAGGGAAGTTTGAAGAATAAAATTTTAGGTTTTGGTCAAACTAAATGGATCATGGTGGTGTGAGGAAGTGAGGGAGGAGGTGCCCTTTTATAAGGGAGGGGAGGGGCACTTTTGGAAACTCTAACAATATTAAAATAAAATAAGAATATTCTATATTCAAATACTTACATATGGACAATAAATTAAAATTAGGATACATTTTAGACCATATAATATCCTATTGTTTTTATTTAACATTTTTACGATTTTTAAATAATTTATTAATAAATTAATTCAATAAGATATCATTATTTCCGAATTTAATATTATTCATTTTATTTGAATTTAAATACATTAAAACAAAGTGGTAATTTGAATATAATGCTTTAAGAAATCTATAATATATCTTATAAATATATTAATTCATTAGTCACATTAACTAATACAAAATATATAAAAAATTAATATTATTAATATCATTTATTCTATTTTTATGTTAATTAAGTAAATATTGTTTTAGAATTGAAGAAACTTTTAAAATAATTATATAACTTATAAAAATTATAAATAAATTTATTTAATGGAAATAATTTCATTTACACAAAAATAGACATTTATATTGATTATTATGTTGATTTTGGACCTATGTGGACAAATAAAATACATTAGAACACAAGATAGTGATATTTTGTATCTATATTTGATTTAAATAATATATAATTTATTTTCAAGGAAAAGTGTCAATTAAACAACTAAAAATAGATATTAATATTATAATGATCTAATAATATTCATCAAATAATTTTTGGACATGATTTTGTTTTATTTTAAACCTTATAATTTTTATTTACCCTTAATTAATATATTTAATTTTCATTGTGTTAACAACATTTCAAATATTAAAAGGTTATAAATTTTTAATTATATGGTGTAAATTATCCATAAAGAGATATATAATGACCTTTTAGACCATATAAAAATAATTTCTTATTTTTTTATTTTTTTTAATATTTTTAAATAATTTAATAATATATTATTTTTAGAAAATATCAATAGTGTCAATTTTGACACTATTCATTTCTATGACTTTAAATAAAAACCAAACAAAAAGATAACTTTGAACCAAATAAATGAATATAATCATATATTTTATATTAACCTATAAAATTTAGGGATTCTACTAATTAATTCCAATTATATTTGTTTTAATATTTCTCATATCATTTATTTGATATTTTTATTAATAAAATAATTACTAAATCACATTTGTTTCAGTATTTATTTTCATTATTTAATCTCTAAAAATTATAAATAAATTTTCATGATATATATAATTTCATTATATTTCTAGAGACTATTTATTATCGATGTTTTGTCATTTTTATCCCTATATTAAAATTATTATACATATAAGAAATAAGAGGGTGACATTTTGTCACTTTCATGTCACTTTCTTTAATTTTAATAAACTTTATATTATTTTTATGGGAAAAAGTATATTTGATGAGTAAATTCCAATCCTTAGGTGTTAAGGGTTTATGGATACTCATACAATAGGATTTTGGCTAGTGTTAGGGTCATTTTATTATCCTTATCAAATTATTTTTCTACCTAATTTACCTGATTTACCTTTAACCGCGTTAAATAATAATTAACATAGTTACTATTCATAATATCCAAAAAATAAAAGTAACCTATTAACATAATTTTGACACACTAATTCCCAATATGGAATGAATTTTTCAATATTTAAAACACATAAGTTAAAGTAATTAATTTAAAATTAATCTTGTTGACAAAACGAGGAGACGAGTTAAAAAAAAGTAAAAATCATTAAAATATTGACACGTGTTTTTATCCAATTTCAAAGTGAAAGTAATTTCAATGAAAAAAATGTATTTAACGAAAAAAATATAATATAATTATACTTTAAAACCAATCGTATTTATAATTTAATACTATAAATTACTTTGATGAAAATAGTTGTTTCAATTAAAATTTAATATTTTTCACTATTCATCAAAACATGAAACTTATTATAAAAATACCAAAAATTGATCCAAATTAATTTATGATATTACTCGTTCAAATAATAATTATATTTTTTCAAATTTAATATAAAGAAGTGTCTAAACTAGATTTAAAATGGGTGCACCATCAAAATGTGACAACACTGATTTTTTAAATAATTTTTTTACCCAAAAAAATCATTGTTTTCTTATATCATGTATATAAAATAAATAATATGGGTTTTAAAGTTATATGGAATATATAAAATTCAAAATGTGGTCAATACTATTCATAACTTCTAATTTAACGGTTATGTTATATATTATATTAAATAATAATATTTTATTAATATATTGTTGTTCGGTAAAATTGGGTCTTGCTTGTAACACAAGACAACTCTTTTTTCTGTGTAGCATAAGCTTAAAATGGCGTTTAATAAAAATAAATCAATAAAAAATATTAAATTTATTCATAAATGAAGCTATTGTAATGTCTCGAGATGTTACATTCCCCCCTCCTTCAATAAATTGCGTCCTCACAATTTGAAATTGTACTTCAAAAATAAAAGGTTGATACTAGAAAATAACTTTTTGGAAAACCTACATAGGAAATAGGGTTAATAAAATATACTCTTAATAAGAGGGAAATGGAACTGTGAAGGGTGCCACAAAATTAGGCTTTCAAATATGAGAACATTATTGGTAAGTATAGATACGTTCTTGTAGAAAAATGTAAATATTTATAGGGATTTATTAAGGTAATCAATCAAAAACAAGTGAAAAATCAATGGAAAATTGAGGGCCTAAAATACATAAATCTATGATGAAATAAAATATCATCAATTCAACAAAACATAAGGTATTAAGATAACACAATTTTAGATACTTTTTCCTAGTGTTCAGGGGTTATTTTACTATCCAGATAAGAACTTGAAAAAAAAATACTTGATTCCATCAATGTTATCCTTCGGTTGTGCTTTGAGCTATTTTCACTTCACCCCTTACACCTGGAAATGAATGTGAAAAATAAATTTTTCTTGCCCGAAGCACTTTTGATAAATAATAAGGCCCATAAGTATTTCCTTCTCCCTCTAAATGTTTACTGAAACTAAAATGTTAACCTAATGTATCCAATAAATCATACTTTAACTTCAAAAAATAATATTCATGGTTCAACTTACTCCTTTAAAACCTTATCATTTTTCCAAAATACTTCGGTCCAAATTAACAGTCTAAAGATATCTCTAAATTCTAAAATCAATCATAAAATCAGATTCCTCAAACAACATAATATATCTTTATTGAAACATACCTATATAACCTAAAAACCTTAATGAAATAATTATTCCTTCCAAATACTTGATGATGAAATAATGCAGTAGAATCCTTATATATCTCATGAATCTTATAGCCATAGAGCAATTGATGTAATAATTCTTGAATCCAAATACAAAATAACCATAATCATTACACTTCACTCTTAAACCATTAACTATGATTCAACATCTTATTCCTTAATACGACATTCATTTAATTTGTAATTTGTTGCCTCTTCATTATCATCCATAAGACCATTGCATGTATAATAATGATAATTCTATCCATTGACAAAAATTCAAAGCATAATGTGAGAAACACTAATCATTGTAATGTTGTTGTAACATACCAGTAATTTGTTTTACAATTTTAAATACGTTAAGTTATGAAAAATAATAATTTAAAATTAATTGTTTTAATTAACAATAAAACTTATAAATAATTATAATTTATAGCTTTCAAATTAATTAATTAATTTTCTAACAAAAATAAAATTTTACAGTATTATTTTGTGTAAAATAATATTTTAATATGAATATATATATTTGATTCATTTTTTTCAAAATATTATTTAAATAAATATTTTAAGAATGAGACATATATTAACTATTATAATTATTTCAATAAATACTTAATTATGTAATGAATATATTCACTATTAATATGACACCCCAATAAATTAAATATAAATCTAATTTGAATGCATGAAACACTAAGTCACTATGAAACAAAAAATTGTTATAACCTAGCCAATGACAATAATTATTCCACTTTTATGATTTGAATTTTGAAAAACTAACATACATGGTTGCGTTCAGTAAGATATTTAGAGCCTCATAGAATCAACTTAATTTTCAGTGAATAGTAACATGGCACTTATGAATAGTAATGTTTCATTATGAATAGTAACTTTACCCTTATGAATAGTAATGTACCCTTATGAATAGTAACCTCAACCATGTAATTATAAATAAAATTTAGAAACCTTATAAATGAGAGTGAATATTTTAAAAATTAAGAATTTAGTATTGATATATTTGTGAGAAATAAATATTTAATTAAAATTTTACAATTAATAAATTATTTTTAAAGATAATTAATTTTCCAAAAATATATTCATAAATCAATATTTTTTGAACTATTATTTTGGGTAATTTAATGAGTCCTTAGTTAAATTTTTTAGGGTATTATAAAATCAGTTATAATTTTAAAAAATATAATTTTTGAGTAAATTATGATTTTAATTAAAAATTAAGATTCTCAAATTTAGAAAATAATTTTCATAAAATTGAGTAATTTTTTTTATTTCACGTATCAAAAAATGGTTAGGGTGTTTTTTTGGGATTTTTCTATAATATTTGAATTTTTGGTGAATAGTGAAATTTGATAATTTATGAAATATGCTAAATAAATGAATTTATGCATCATGTTTGAGTCATTAATGATGTAAATGGATATTGGTTGAAACTCACATGAATATATTACCATTTTTTCATAATAATCAATACTATTTCTTTGTCTTGAGAAATAATAATAAAATAATGAATAAAATATTGAGAAATCACTCATATCCACCACTATAAAAACCACCCTCACCACCTCTTCCTCTCACACCTATAAAGCTTTTATCATAGCTTAATTTCTTCCAAATAATCTTCCCAAGGCCCTCCCCCACGTACAATACATACCGGTCTCACCAAAATTCCAAAAAAAAAGGCCTTAAGGAGGTTCTCAAGGAGAGGAATTCAAGAGGTAAACATCCTCATTCTTTTCTTTTATTCTCTTTTTGCAAGTCCCATATTTATTTAATATTATCTCCTCACATACTCTTTCCAAATTATAATTATAAATAAATTATCATCTATATACTTTAATTATATCATTTTAATGTAAGATACATCATCAATCTCTTCACTCCCTCTTTTTTTTTTGAAAAACTAAATCATCATTCGGGAGGTGCCGATTTACAACCTTCGGGGATGAGAAACTTTGATTCTCTAATTTCACCTTAATGAATTGTCATGAAACCATTTTTATGTATTATAAATACTATAAAATATCTAATATCCATTTTTAAAGGTTATGGAACCATTTTTTATATTTGATATTAAATAATGGAACCAAACTAGTTCACTGTGATAAAAAACAACTAAAATAAAGGTAAACGATTATCACTAAATATCTTATATAATGATTCATACTATTACAATATAATGAAATTATATTTATAACCATGTAAATTTATCTATTCTCATTAATTTCATGAAATTTCAATTATATCCATTTCACACAAAATTCGTAACATGTATACAAGTTAACCGATTATGAAAACCAAGGAAACGAACGATCCCAAGCGATAAAATTGGATCATATAAATAATAAAAAAGCCATAAATTCTAATAAATCAAATATATTTATATAAGGTTCTAAATTAATTAATTAATGTATTTAATCTGATTATTCAGGACATGAAGATCAAGAGAAGAACACATTTGGTAATAAGGTAAGGGGTTTCTCATCTAACTTTTATTTCCGTGAGATTTCTATTGTTCGCCAAATATATATTGAATGTGGTGAATTTATACCTTAATTTTCTATATAATATCATGATACAATTTATATTCAAGGCATTCAATAATTTATTTGATGATCATTAATTTTTGGTCAAATGATTTGATTGGTGATAATGTGATAAGGGACTTTGTCACAATTTCCATTTCATTGAGACTTACATGGTATTGCACATGTAATAATTCTTATGTGGTGTTTCTACTACCCCTTTGAGATCATTTTTCATTTTAATTTATAATTCTATCAAATATCCTTATTCTTGTGTCATGTATATGAATATTTTCTTAGCTATATACTATATTACATACAATGTTTATTTTTAAGGCCATTTTAACTGAGGAAGTATTGATGAATCTATATCCCATAATTAATAAAGATATTATAAAGGAATATTTTTATTGTATTAAAATTTTTTATAAATAGTTATTTTTTTCAGAGATGTTCGGGGCTTGCTATATCCCCTCGATGGATCGACAAGTCGCATGGGACAAATCATTTGGCGAAAAACCCTTTAAGTTTGTTTTCAAAACATAATTAGATGGGTTTATTCCCATAGACTAAAATCATCTCGACAATATTATGGTTCATGTTACAGATAAATTAAATCCAAATAATAATCATTATATTTATTTATTGTTCACTTATTACTTTCCATGAGGTTTTCACTATGAAAAAATATATGGATGCACTTTCATTATCTGTTAATTAATCGTGTGTGTTTTTCAATTGTTCACTATTTCTCATTGATTATGTCTAATTGATTATGATTCAATTATTTTTGTTTCATTCCTCCACTATATTTAACCCTTAATGATAATTTGAGCCCACCCCTTTCATTTTTTCCTTCCGTAGGTTATGAAAAATAGATCATTTATTGAGTTTTCAAGGATGCTATTTTCTGATTCTGTTTTGTGTCATATTTTGTTTTCTTTTACCAATGTAAAATGGGTTCAATATATGTATCTAGTTTCTTCAATACTACTAAACTAATCAGTCCTTCAGGATTTTATTCCTTGTAATCGTGCCCATTTAATAAAATAATTCACTGGATCTGGGCATCTAGGGTCGGGGTGTTACAGTTCGTATTAGAGAATGTTTAGTAGAAACCTTGGGAACTAAATTTAGAAAACATTGATTAGGGATAAAAAATATATGATAGAAATTTAAGATATGTATACAAAAACATCCTATACTTTTTTAAGGTATATATTATGTGGGTAATCCTAGAAATACATCCATGTTTGGATACTACAAGATGATGTAGTTCTGGCACAAATGTACCTAGAAGTAACAACTTCGACAAGGTGTCCTGGGCCTGACTTAGGGTAACTTGGTACATGAAAATGGGCCTTACTACGCACCTAGTTTGACACTCATGGAGGATATGTTTAAGATAATTTACATTTTCCTTATACACTATAGAAATGATTTATGCTTCCAATGTAACCAAAGTATATAGTTCTAGGATTAAAGGTGTATAAATTTATGTTATGTGCTAAACCATGTTTAGAGTTATATAATGTTCATAATTTTATGAGATAATCTAGTATATATAATTGCTTATTAATGAAATATATCATAAGGAATGTGAAATACACCAATGCATGTGATGAAAATCGTAATAAGGATCATATATTTCATATTCTTAAGCAAAAAAATTGAAGGGAAATAGTTTCCAAGGAATCCTCATTAAATAAGGAAATAGTATCCTGTGTTAACAAGATAAGTAAAGAATTATTTTAGTCCTATGGATTTAAAGGTAAGTAAGAGAAGAAAATAATGGAAGAGAAATATATGGATAAATGGAAGAAGATAATGAAGGGTTCTCCCACATGTGATAAATGTGGAAAGAATCACCCTAGAAAATTCTTGAATATAATAGAAGTTTGTTGTAATTGTGGAAAAAAAGATCACCTAGTTTGTGATTGTAAGGGTAAAAAAGGGATTATAATGTACAATGATTCAACTATGAGGAGATAAGACACTATGAAAATAAAAGTTCCAAGCATCAAAGAAATATACCCCAAATGATGCATTGGATAATGATAAAGCTATTCTACTGCCACAGATGAAGAGGAATAATTAATATGTCTATTCCGGAATTATGTCATTTAAATATTTTACCAGAAATGTACTGGTTATAAGAATTATGAAATATATGAGGATTGTGTTTTATCACTTTTTCATTAATTATTTGAGACCATATGTTGAATGTTACCAAGAAAATATATTCAGTAGAAAGTTAAACTTTTTGGAAGACATGTGATTGAGGGAAAGACAACCCTTAATATATTTCTAACAAGCTCTAGAAGGAGGACGAGTAAGGAGCTTTCAACATAGCAGAAGCTAAATGGATTTCAAGAATGAGAGGGTATGGCACCTGCCATCAGGACAAGAACAACCATGAGAAGCTGGAGAGCTGATTTCACGATGAAGATGATGGGGACGAGTAGTTCCAAGTAGTTAGTTTGGGTTGTATGTAATGTTTGAAGCCTACAGGAAATGAATATTTCTAAGGCCTACGATCCATGTAATATTTATTCTTATAGCCCTTGTAAGGGTTCCAACTCATCCTTTTAAAGGTGGATTATCAAAAATCAATAAAAAATGAAGACCTTCGGGCCATTAGAGGATTGATTTGGATAAGTATTGACTACCTTGGAATAGATTATTTACTTGTCGAGAAGTGGTTTATGCTATCATCGATGGAGTTTACAAAATTTTTTATTTAAGTAATATTTACAATAACATGTATCTTACTTAAGGAATAAATAAGAAAGCATATTTCCAATAAGGTTTATGGTAATTTTAGTTATTAACATATTCCAAGAGGATACATGATAAATTTATTCACATGTTTGGAATGTAAAAATTTATAGCTACTTCATGTTGATTAAGGGATAATGATAAGTTCATCTTGGAAATTTAGAGACATTATTTCTAAAGTGTTAAATCATTTTATTTTTGAATGTTTAAACATTTATGAATGGTTTATGATGATTATTGTATGAGGTTTTAGAGGTTAATATATTACATCACCACATGACACAACCTGTGATAAGAGATGAAGTATTGATAGTTTAAGGGGAAATCAATGGGTAAGATTGTGTTTATGAAATAGAAACATATATTTATACACTTATAGAGAGGAATAATTCCTCAACTCACGGAAAAGAGTATTAAATAAAATGTTGTCCTACTATCATAATATTTTATAGTATCAATGATTTTTCCCATTATAGTAGTTTATAGTTTTGTAGTAATCAACTTTCATCTGAAATTGTTCTCTATCACTTTCCATCAGAACTTCATAGTTTTATTTTTCTTCCATGTTCAAGTTTTTACTTCCAACAAATGCCACCCTATTAGAAAGCATAATTTTTTGGTGACCATCACATTTATGTTAACATATTTTAAGAGGGTATTTTATTAACCCTATTTTTGATGTGGGTTTCACATAAGGTAATTTTCAAGTATCAAACATTAACTTTCAAAGTGTAATTTTGAATTACGAGGACACAATTTTGTTGAGGGCGAAATATTATAACACCCCAAAAATATGTTTTATAATTTTAAATACATTCAGTTATGAATAATAATAATTTAAAATTATGTTTTTTAATTAATAATAATACTTATAAATAATTATAACTTATAACTATAAAATTAATTAATTAATGTTCTAAAAAACAAATATTATTTTACAGTATTATTTTATGTAAAGGAATATTTTAATATGAATTTATGTATTTGATTCATTTTTATCAATATATAATTTAATTAAATATTTTAATAATGATATATAAATTAACTATTATAATTATTTTGATATATACTATATTACATTATGAATATATTCACTATTAATATGACATCCTAAGAATTTACAAATAAATTTAATATTGATTGCATGAAACACTGAGTCTATATGAAACAACACTTTGTTATAACCTAGACAATGAATATAATTTTTTTTACTTCGGTGATTCTAATTTCAAAACAATGACATACATGGTTTCATTCAGTAAGATATTTAGAGTCTGATAGAAAGTACTTAATTTTTGGTGAATAGTATCTTGACCCTTATGAATAGTAATGCATATTTATGAATAGTAACTTGAACCTTATGAAAATTAATGTACCCTTATAAATAGTAACCTAAACCAGGTAATTATAAATAAAATTTAGGAACCTTATTAATGAGAGTGATTATTTTTACAATTAATAATTAAGTGTCGATATTTTTATGAGAAATAAATATTTAATTACAATTTTGTAATTAATAAATTTATTTAAAAGATAATTAGTTTTCATAAAATTTATTCACAAACAATGTTTTTTTCCTATTATTTTTGGATAATTTAATGATGCCTTAGTTAATTCTATAGGGTATTATAAAATCAGTTATATTTTTAAAACTGTATTTTTCGAGTAAACATTGATTTTAATTAAAAATTAAATTTCTCATAATTATAAATTTATTTTAATAAAATGGAGTTCATTTTTTAATTATACACAATAAAAAAAGGTTAAAGTGAATTTTTGGGATTTTTCTAAAATACATGAATTTTTGTGAATAGTGAAATTCGACAATTTACAAAATATGCTAAATAAATGAATTTCTGCATCATGCTTGAGTCATCAGTGATGTAAACAACAATTGGTTTGAAATAACATACACTTATTACTATTTTTGGTCATAATAATAAATATTTTTTTCTTATCTTGAGAAAAATAATAAAATAATGAATAAAATATTGAGAAATCACTCTTCTCCTCTACTATAAAAACCATCCCTCACCCATTATTCCTCTAAAACCTCTCAAGATTTTAAACTTACCTAATTTCAACCAAATACTCTTACTAAGAAACTACACCACGTCCATGAACTTCTGGTTTAACCAAAATTTAAAAACCAAAGGCCTTTAGGAGGATCTCAAGGAGAGGAATTCAAGAGGTAAACATCCCCCCTTTTCTTTTATTTTATTTTCATGTTCCTTCTTGATTTATTATTATATCCTCACATAATATTTCCAAATGATCATGATAACTAGAATATAATATATATATTTTAATTATATCAAGTTAATGTAATATACATCATCAATCTTCTTACTCTCTCTCTTTTATTTTAAAAATGAAATCATCTATTCAAGAGGTGACAATTTACAACCTTCGTGGATGACAAACTTTCATTCAGAAATTTTGCCTTAATAAATGGTCATGAAACCTTTTTTATGGTTTAACAAGATTATAAAATATTTATCATATCTTATTTAATTTTATGTAACAATTTTATATACATTATATTAAATAATGGAACAAAACTAGTTCATTATGATCAAAAAATCGCTAAAATTAAGCTAAACGATTATCACTAAATATCTCATCCAATGATTCATTCCCATACCATGTGACAAAATGATATTTATAACCATTTACATTTATGTATTATCATTAATTTCATATAATTACAATTCATTATAATTATATCCATTTTACACGAACTTCATTACATTTATACAAGTTAATCGATCATGAAAACCTCAGAATCGAACATTCTCGAGCGATAAAATTGTATCGTATAAATAATAAAAAGGCCATAAATTAAATTAATGAAATTATAATAAATCAAATAAATTTAAATAAGGTTATTAATTAATTAATTAATTAATTAAATCAAATTTTTTATAACATTAAGATCAAGTGAAGAACACAATCAGGCATAAGGTAAGGGGTTTCTCATCTCACTTTTATTTGTGTGAGATTTCCATTATGTGCAACTTATTTCTTTTATGTGGTGTACATATAGTGTCATTATATATATAATACTATAATTAAATTTATATTCCTGGTATTAAATGATTCATTTGATGATTACTAACTTTTGGTTATATGATTTGATTGATTATAATGTGGTAAGGGACTTTGTCTCAATTTCTATTTCATTGAGACTTACTTGGCATTGTACACCTAATAATTCTTATGTGGTCTCTCTACTACCCATTTGAGATAATTTAATATTTAAAATTATAATTATAGTTAATATCCATATTCTTGTTTCATTTTTATGATTATTTTCTTAGCTGTGTACCATTTTATATACACTGTTTATTTTGAATGTTTCTTTAATTGAGGAAGTATTGATGAATATGTATCCTCTACACAATAAAGATACTGATAAGGAATATATTTTTTTATTAAATCATTTTATAAATAATTATATTGAAATTAAATGATGGGAGGGGCTTGTTATATCCCCTATATGTATTTACAGGTCTCATGAGACAAATCAGTTGGTGACAAACCCTTTGAGTTTGTTTCCAAAACATAATTAGAAGGATTTCTAACCATAGAATTAAACTGTCTTGATGGTACGATGGTTCATGTTCTAGATACATGATGTCAAAATAATAATACTTCTCTTTATTTATTATTTAGTTATTACTTTCTATAAGGTTTTCACTATAATGAAATCATTCGATGCACTTTCATTATCAGTTTATTGATGGTGTATGTTTTTAAATTATTCACCATGTCATATTTATTTTGTATAATTGATTATGAATAAATTATTTTTGTGTAATTTATCTAGTTTATATAACCCTTACTGAGAATTTAAGATCACACCTTTCATTTTTCCCATCCCTATGTTATGAAAAAGAGATCATTTACTGAGTTATCAAGGATGCAATTTATTAGCTCTTGTTATGTATTATATTTTTTTTATTTTCCCAATGTAAAATGGATTCTATATATGTATCTAGATTATACAATACTAATAAAATAATTGTTATTTATGGGTTTTATTCCGTGTAATAATTCCAATTTAATAAAATAATGCACCGACTTTGGGCTTCTGAGGTCGGGGCGTTACAGTAATCATGCAGAATTATATATAGGATCTCTAAATGGTGGAATATTCTTCTCAATAGATTTTTTTCATAGGATTAACCTAGGTTATACATTACCGAATATAAATAATGATATCCTATACTCAAACTTATCCTTAAATTCATTTATAGGGTTATTTTTTCTAAATCTAATTTCCAAGGTTGTTGGTAAGGTTCCCTTGATACAAACTATAATGCCTCGACCCCATAAGTTCGTAGTCAGTGCATTAGTTTAATAAATTGGAATGAATACAAGGAATCAAATCCCAAAGGACCAATCATTTTAGTAGTCTTGGAAAATATATTTCATAAATGAAATTTATATTACAATTCAAAACATAATATTCATCATAGATAATTATTTGAGAATGCCATTATTCTCCTAGATTCACCCTATATAACAATCATAAAAAACTTCTTGGAATCCTTAAAAATAAAACATAAGAAAGGGGTGATATAATATTATTAGTAAGGTTAAAAAAACATCATAATATTTCATAAACAAGAATAAACATTTAATAAAAGGTATAAAACTAAAACACAAGACTTTTAAACATAATATTCTGTATAATATAGAAAACATAAATCAAATAATTTCATTTAAACACTCACATGGATATTCTACTAGTCGAATAATCACATTTAATATCAATAATTAATCTCATAATGAGGGATTTAATAATTTCAAACATCAAAACCATATCCTAAAAGCCCCATTATATGACCATATATAAACGTGTAAAAACCCAAACTAGTTTGTCTCATGAGAACTATTGATGCATTGAGAGGATTTCATTAACTGCCCCCAAACCCATGTAGATTTTATTAACCATTACCCAACACATAGGTATTTTATTAAGAAATCCCTAACCTATAACTTAGTAATTATAATTCATTACTCATATGAAATGGGTAAAATATAACCAAAATAATAATTCATATTAAAACAAGTATACAAATTGTTAATACATTAACCGTAAAACATTAATGGTATAAAAATAGAACATCCATAGTCAAACATACCATAAAAACATCAATACAATATTGTATATTATACCATAAGTAATAAACCTAAATTAAGCATAAAATTAAATAAATGATGTCAAAATTGATGAAAAAAATAAAAATATCATTATAAATATTTAAGAGAAATATCCATATTTACTTTGAAATCATTTAAAAGTCACGCAATTATAAAAGAAATAATTTATTTTAAAAATAAACTTGTAAGATTGTAAGGGAAGATTCAAAATTTTAAGGCATCATGATGGAAAAAAAATCCACTCGCGCCATATAATTTAAAAAAACATTATTTCGTTAATTTGTTGAAAATGTGATAAAGTAAATTGTTTTTAAAACGATAGAAATATTCCATTCAAAATGTTTTATAAAAATTAAAATATGGGTTAAAATTAATTTAAAAAATTTTCAATAATATTTTGAAATACATTTTTAAGAAACATGTACATGGATGATAAATGTTTCATAGTAGATACTTACATATAAACAACCATGGATAATAATGAAATTATGAAATGAACCCTTAACATGTACATTACTTTAGACGAGAGTGCATTAAACACATTTATAAGGTTTAAATCATGTTATTAAATTATAAAAAGGCCATATCCATATTTATGATATCATATATTGTCCTTTTATATCTTTTTGTTAATAATATTTCAGTATTACTATTGTTTTGGGTTTTAAATTTTTCTTTTTTCCTATGAATTGTTTGTCATATAAGTCATTTTTCTTATGCATTGAATATATTTTTATTAATATTCAGAATGATATTATGTTCATAAATATTATATTTACATATAATATGAATTTTACAATAATTTTTGAATGGTTAATGTGAAGAATGAATCTCATCGCATCGTCGGGACGGTAGGCCGTATGTATGCACGAGCGACGATATCATTCCCTTAATGGATAAATAGTATGAAATAGGATTATATATTAATTAAACATAATTATTATCATGAAATATTAATTATTTATATCCAGTATAATAATAATTATATCTATCTAAATAAATTACTGTTGAATAAAAAATTACAGCACACCGTGTAGAAGGAAAGTGATACGTACACACAAATTGTGATATTGTTATTCGTAGGATGAATAAAATAAGGAATATGGTTATACCATAAAAACAATAACATCTTAAAATGTATATGATACTATATTTATTAATTTTTTAGAAACAATATTGGAAAATGTAGTAGAATAAGAAAAGAAATTTAATTGAATTGGTAAAACAATTACCTCTTCTTGAAGTATCTCTTTTTTGGTTTATATAGAATGACTTCTTAGGTTGGATTTCTGCCAAAAGTATGGCCTATAAGATGAATTGATGGAATATTGGAGGGGAAAAGATAAGGTTTTGGACAAATTAAATGGCTCAAGGTGGTGTTATGAATTGAGGGAGGATGTGCCCTTTTATAAGGGAAGAGAGGGACACTTATGGAAACTCTCAAAATATTAAAATATAATAAGACTATCCAAGATCGAAATACTTAAAAATGTACCATAAATGAAAATTAGGATACATGTTCAACCATACAATATCCTATGGGTATTATTTAACATTTTTATGATTTTTAAATAATTTAATAATAAATTAATTTAATAAGATATCATTATATCTAAATTTAATACTATTAATTTAATTTGACATAAAATACATTAAAACAAATTGGAAATTTGAATATAATGAATTCACACATCTATAATATATATTATAGATCTAATAAATTTTTTACACATTAAAAAATCGATAGTATAACAAAATTAATATTATTAAAGTCATTTATTCTATTTTTAAGTTAATTAAGTAAATATTGTTTTAGAATTGAAGAGACTTTTAATGTAATTTTATAACTTCTAAATATTAAAAAAATTATTTAATGATTTTCTGTTTAATTTATATCAAAATACACATTTATATTCATTAATATATTTATTTTGGCCATATGTGGACACATAAAAGATATTAAAATATAAGATAGTGATATTTTTTAACTATCATTGATTTAAATAATATATAATTTATTTTCAAGGAAAAATGTCCATTAAAAAATTAATCTTAATATGATAAGGATCAAATATTATTCATCTGATAATTTTTGGACATGTTTTGGTTTTATTTTAAACCTTATAATTTTAATTTACACTTAATTAATATATTTAATTTTAATTATGGTAATTACTTTTTAAATATTAAAATTTTATAAATTTCTACTTATATTGTGTAAATTGTACATAAATGGATATGTTTTGACATTTTAGACCATATAGTAATCATTTTTAATTTTTTATAATGTTTTTCAGTATTTTTAAATTATTTAATAATATATTATTTTTATAAAATACCAATAGTATCAATTTTGACACAAATTATTAGTCTGAATTTAAATAAAATCCAAACGAAAAGATAAATTTGAACCAAATCATTGAAGATACTCCTAGTATTTCATAGTCAACTAATTTTTTTTTGATTCCCGTAATTAATTCAAATAATATTTGTCTTAATATTTTTCATATCAATTATTTGATGTATATATTAATAAAGTAATTTTTTTATCGCAGTTGTGTATGTATTTATGGTAATTATTTAATCTCTAAAAATTATAAATAAATTCTCATGATGTAGATAATTTAATTAGATTTCTGGAGAATATTTTTTATTGACGTTTTATCTTGTTTATCTATATATTAAAATTATCATGCTTATGATAAATAATAGGGTGACATTTTTTCACTTTAATGTCACTTTATTTTTTTAATAATATTTATGTCATTTTTATGGACAAAATTACATTAAATGAGATGATTCTTATCCTTAGGTGTTAAGGGTCAATGTTTACTATTGAAATATAATTTTTTTACAATTTTAGGGTAATTGAATTGTCTTTATCATATTATTTTGTTACCTAAATTACCGGATTTACCTTAACTGTGTTAAATAAAAATTAGAGTAGTTACTTTTCATAATATCTAAAAAATAACAGTAACTTATTAATATAATGTTTACCCACTGATTCCAAATATGGAATCCATTTTTAAAAAATTCTAAAAATAGAATTTTCTTTAATTATTTTAAAATTAACCCTGCTTAAAAAACAAGAATACGGTTTAAAAAAAGGTAAAAACCATCAAAAGACTGTCATGTGTTTATATCCAATTTAAATGTGAAAGTACTTAAAATGAACAAATTGGATTAAATGATTAAAATATTATCTAATAACACTTTTAATCTTATAAAATGTATAATTTAACACTATAAATCACTTTATCGATTTTTTTTTCAATTAAACATTATCATTTTCACGATTCATCAAAACATAAAACTTATAAGAAAAATACAAAAAATTGATCCAATGTAATTTTTTATATTACAATTTCAAATATGAAGTTTATTTAGTCAAATTATATATTAAAAAGTGTAAAAAACTAGATTTAAAATGGGTGCCCCATCAAAAGGCGGGAAACTACATTTTTTAAATACTTATTTTATCAAAAAATTAAATTTTTTATTATATAATGTCTAGAAAATACATAATGTGAATGTTAAAATTATATGGAATATATAAAATTTAGAATGTGGTTAATACTATTAATGACCTCTAATTTAACAACTAGGTAATATATTATATTAAATAATAATATTTTTTTAATATATTGTTTTTCTTAAAAACCGGGCCTTGTGTATAACAAAAGAGAACTCATTATTGTGTGTAGAGTACAATTAACATGGTGTTGTGTAAAAATTAATCAACTAACAAAATTAAATTTTTTCAGAATTTAAAATATTGTAAAGTTTTGGGGTGTTATAAAGATCATGCATGCTCTTTGTAACATCCCGACCCAGGGTCTACTTAACCCATGCCCCTAGTCGGTGGGTCACATGGACTCTAGCACACCACCCAATATACTAGAGGCTACTCACTAGAAGTAGGAGTAGTAAGGTGGTATTATTGGGAGAATATACCCTCATAATATAGTGAAGTAATGGATACTAATAATAATTATACAACAAAAAAAGCATATATAAACAGACAGAATAAAGAAGTAGCGGAAGAATAAATAACTGAACAAAAAAATAATAATAAAATCCACTAGGCAGTGTCATATACATGGATGCATGAAAATATGGTATAAAAAAGGAAAGTGAACATGGAACATGTATATAAAATCAAGCTATTCAAAAAGTAAAAAAAATACAAAAACTACTCCACTAACATCTCGACCATATGCTCAACCCTATGCTCCTAAGATCCATCTAAAATAAAAAGTATCAACAACCTATAAAAGGGAAATTTATATTATCTGTACATATAGTCATATAATCTTCATAGGTACTAATGATAACCTATGTAGGGTGTGAGATAAAATCTCAGTAGGCCACCACCAATGGTGTCTAGAAGTAATCCAAGTAGTGATCATAACTAAACAATGTACATGTATAAAAAAAATAAGAAACAATTCCAAATAAATAACTAATATCCCTCTTAGGTTCCTATAGGACACCCAAAGGGTCTACTTTCTTCAACTCATGGCTAGAATGAGATTCTTAAGAGTTAATATATATATATAGTAATAATATATATAGTATAATTATATATTTCATCCACCTATATGATCCAAGTACATGTGGACATAAGTGGCCATATACCTGGAATACTAGGTGCTGGTTCGACTGAGGCATAACTTAGACATGCATGAATAATTGAACTATCTTATAAGATCAAGAAATAGGTTAAATTCTCTACATATCATAGTGAGTGTGAGACATCATGCTCATCACTTGAGATGGTGAATGATCCATCATATCAACACTCTAAACAAGGGATGTGGCAGTTCAATCCCACCATCCAATTAGTGTCAATGGTGTGAGACGTCATGCTCAACACCTAGTGTAAGGTAACATATTACCTTCATGCCCAACATGACCCTTACCATCATACCACAACATATATCAGAGGAATAATTGTATTTATAATATAAAACATGAGGCATTACCTATCATGTGTCATGTTCACCAAGTCCATATATATGAATTAGGAAAAATAGTTTCATTTAAAGAAGATGATAAATAATTCATCAATATGCATAAAGTTTCTACCCTTTAATCATTTCAGATAATATATTTGATTCATTTAAAGAAAATCAAACTACCATGAATAATCCATTCAATATGATCAATCCATTTAATTATTTAGAACATGTAAAAATCCATTTATAAGGCTTAGAGGGTCATTTAGATGGTGATATGGTCAATAAGGAAATTGAATACATGATAAATTCCAATTATTAGTGGGAAAATCACTTAGTAGGTGACTTAGGTTGCATTAAACATTTATATAACAAGGTAACTTTCATTTAAAATCTTAGAAAAAATCTAAAAAGGCATTTTAGGAATTTGAAAAAATTAACAAAAATGGTAATTTCAATTTCGCACACCTAATATAAAATATTTTCTCTAAATAATTTTAATTCTATGATAAATTTCATTGTACGAAATAATGGGTTTAAATGAACCACAAGATACTTTTAGTATAAAATGACCATTTTAACCTAACTAGTAGATTAGCGAGAATAAATATAACCAACTTATGAAAATTTATGGTGAATTCATTCGGTACCAATTATTTCTGAACAATATAAATCAATTATATATTTGTATTTTTTTATTAATAAATTGAGTGAATTATTATTATTGAATTAGATTAATAAATATATATGTTATATACTTAATATAATATTTTTTATATTCATCTAATAGATATTTTTCTCGTAGGATACGAATAAACCCTATTTTATGTATAAAAACCTATATTTTTCAAAAGGGTAATTTCTGCCTTTTAATGGAGAATCCATTTTTAATTAATATTTCGTCACATTAATAATTTTTATAAAAAAATAAATATTTTCTTCGGAAGTGGGATATAAAAATTTTCTTTGGATTAATTTTTATTATTTTTTTTAATAATCTTCAAATTTTGATGAATATTAAAAATACATTAAATTTTAATTGAAAAAAAAAATTTCATCAAAATAATTTATAATGTTAAATTATAATATTTAATTATTTTAAATTACAAATTGAATTATTTATTTCATTCAATATAATATCAGTCATTAGCATTAATTTTACATTGAATTCACATGTAGAAACATTTCAATATTTTGCAATGTTTTAACTTTTAAAACTTGTTTTCTCTTTCTAACAATGAGAATAATATTATATTAATTACTAAAACTTTTGTGTTTTTAATTTTGAAAAATAGAATCCATATTTGGAATCTATAGGTCCAAATTATGTAAATAGATTTATTTTATTTTTGGGCATTATGAATACCAACTTCAGTAATTTTTATTAATACTATAAAAGGGTAAATCTGGTAATTAAGGGTAAGAATACTTTTATAAAATTTCCCTAAAACTCATATTAATATCTTTGGTTGAGTGTGTTTAGACTTAAATCATCTTTTTGTTGAAATTGTGTCCTTTGGAATACACTAAAATGAGATTAAGACATTTAATTTATTTTATTTCAAGAAAAGTTAAATATGTCTCAATCAATTTGTAATGACTAAATAATTTTAATATAATGTTATACAGAATATAAATGCAATTATAAATTCTAATTTTTAAGATAGAATATTTATATTTATCATGATAATTTATTTTTAATTTTTCGGAAATAAATAATTACCTTAAATAATTATACCTTCATGATGTAAAAATCAATTAATTGATGAGAAATAAATATTTTTTTAAATTATAATAACTATAAAAAGACCCAAAAACATGACCAAATATTATTGGTCTAGTATATATCAACCATTACCATCTAAAGCCCGTGTTTGTTACCATTTAGAGCCTTATAGAAGATATTGTGAAAAATATATTAGTTTATTTGAAGCGATGATAAAGTTGTCACATTGATAATTTAATAAGTATAAAATTTTAAATGTTATATTTTACAAAATATAAAATCAAATAAAAATATTATTCTTAAATATAGTATATTTTTCTTAATCATATTTTTTTATCTTTAATTTTTATTTAAGAATTATAATATTATATAATTACACAAAATTAATATAGTAATTATTTTATTAATAGAGATAACAAATATGTAATGCCCTGACCCTAGTTACCCAGAGTCAGTGCATTATTACGTGTCATTGGCATGATCACAAAATATCAAGTCTCAAAATACCTATTAGTTTAGTATCCTTGGAAGTACTAGATACATTCATAAGGTTTAAATTACATCATAAAATGGAAAACTACAACAACATTGTTTCCATAGACAACACTGAGTTCCCATATACTATCTCTATAGGTCAGTCATAATATACTTCTTTGCATTTGGGAAAAATAAAACATATAGAGGGGTGAGTTCAGATGCTCAGTAAGGATAAAATTATAGAAAAATCTTCCAAAAATAAGAATATACATTTAAGGCAATGTATAAAACTAAAACAAAAGCCTTTTCAACATAAAATTCACCATAATATGGAAAATATAAATCAAAATAATTCCATTTACTTACTCACATAGATATTCCACTAGTCGAGTAATCATATGAAATATCAATATAAACTTTTATAATGATGGAATTCATAATGCCAGACTTTCATAACCACATAGTCGTCAAGGCCTTGTGCCAAGACTACAAATAATATTTTGGTAATACCTTGTGCCAAGACACTAGTTTGTCTCATGAGACCTACTGATGCATTGAGGAGCTATAGCGGGCTCCACCCGTCACTTACTAAGTCCAATGCATTCATCATATGAAAAGGTATCAACATAACATAAACATTCCTATTAAAACTAGCATACTAAATTTCAATACTTTATCCATAAACCATGAATGGTATAAAAATAACACATCCACAATCAAACATATCACAAATCCTTCAATACAATATGTAATATTTGTATCATAATAAATCACCATCAAACAAGTTTAAAAATCCCTCAAAGGATGTTGACATAGATGAAAATGATTTGTAAAACTATTTGAGATAAATATCCATTTTTTATAAAAACATTGAAAAGTCACACAATTTATAAAGTAATTCATTTAATATACATTTTTGAATCAAAGTGTCCCATACCACTTTGAAACTTTTAAAAGGAACTCAAATTTTAAAAACATTCATGTCCTATAAATAAATACTTAAAAACCATTTTGAAAACATGGAAATTAATGAGAATGATTTAGAAGAATAAATATTTAAAACATTTAAAATGATGTTTTTGTAAAAAAAAAGTCCCTTAAAATAATCCCTTTGAAAACTATTTTATGAAACATTGACATGGATAATAAATATGTCCCAGTAGATACTTATGTAAAAACAACCTCGGATAATAAAGAGATCGTGAAATTAACCCTTACCTTATATTTTCCTTGGTCGAGGGTAGGTTAACCTATTTTATAATTTTGAAATAATTTTTATTAAATTATACAAGAATCATTTTCATTAATAGGATATCATATATGATCTTTTAATATTGCTTTGTTAATAATATCTTAGTGTTATCGTCGTTTTGGGTGTTAATGGATTTGTTTTCCTTTATATTATTGGTTATGTGAGTCATATTTTTTATGGATGGGATGTATATTATTCATATATATATTGATATCAAGTCTATAAACATTATTTTTAATCATCGAATGAAAATTAGTCTTGAATGGATACGATGGGGAATGAATCTCATCGCGTTCGTGGAGACAGTAATTCTTACGTACGCACGAGCGATAATATCATCATTTTGATATTAAAATAATATATAATTGGATTGTATATCATATATAAAGAATAATTATCATGTTATATTTATTATTTACATCAATTACACATCATTATTATACACATCCAAATAATAATGTATTGAATAACAATTACACCACGACGTGGATACGGTAAGCCGTACGTATGCATGTATGGTGACATTTCATTCAAAGGACGGATATAATAATGAATATGGTTGTACCATATTTATAATAACATCACAGTATATATAAGATACTGGAGTTATTATTTTAGAATGGAAACAACAAAGAAAGAGGAAGTGGAAGAAGAGAGGAACTTGAAAGAGGTGATGAAATATTTACCTCTTCTTCGGGTTCTTTCTTTTGATTTGATCAAAATAGCTCCTTAGGTTGGCTTTCTAACAATAGTAAGGCATCTAGGATGAAGGTAGGACAGTTGATAGGGTATTTGGGCAGGGGTTAGCTGAGCCAAATGGCTTTGAAGCTGTGAATTAGATAGAAGGGAGAGTTCCCTTTTATAAGAGGGGTGAGGGGTACCTTAGGAAAATCTAGAAATATTATTTTATAATAAACTTATTTTCGGTTTATAATGGCTCCAAAATGGATTATTTAAATGGTAATGTGGGTATGGGTCGTAAAACACTCAATAAATAGGTTTTTACAGGTTTCGGTAACTATATTAACTTTATCATTTAGATTTAACTCTTAGTTAAATAGTTTGACATTTACCATGTCTCTTTGTATTTTTCTATTATATGGTTAATAAACTTACTATATACATCCAAGAGAAACCCAAGTGGTTAATTAACGATACAACTATTGTTATATAAGTCTTTTGGATGAAGCTTAGATTTTTAGGAATATAATATCAAATAATAATATAATATTTGTGTTAAAAACTCTTTTATGTCAATTTTGATACTATTTGGTATTTTGTTTTTTCTAAATTCATAAAAACATTATTAATTGGAAAACAATTCATATAACCAACCCTAATATGTCATATTAAATTATAAAATTAGTGGAATGCATAAAAAGTCTCAAAATACATTTATTTGGATATTTATAATATCAATTATTTTAATATTTCATTAATACGATAATTACTGCATCATCAATGTGTCATAAATAAATTTAGTTATTTAATATATAAAAATTATAAATAAAATAACATTATGTATGAAATAATTTTATCTTTCTAATGAATATTTATAGTTAAATTTATCCTATGTGTAACCCTATATTAAAAATGTTTTAATTATTAAACTTTGATTATAACTCTTTTAACTATTCTGTGAATTAAATAATAGTAAATGTCCTAATCTAATCCAAGTGAACCTAAAGGATCATATTTTATTTTTAAGGTTGTTTTTGGTAAAATTAAACTTATACGATAGAATTAGGATATGTTTTAGGGTAATAATATTATCATTTTTACCCTTAATTATCCTATTTACATTTAATCGTGGTAAATAAAAGTAAAAAATTACAATTCACCAAAAATTATTTTCATCCTATTGAACCAAATTTTTCTTACTGATATCAACCATGTCTATAATATTTTTGAAATTTCACACATATAAGTGGTTAAATTATGTTTTATGTGAATTTTCAAATTCCCCTAGGAGGTGGGTAAAAGACGATGAAAAGTTCAATAAACGTTTTATATATCTAAAATTATTATAAACTAGATCTAATGAATTAAATTGAAATTATATAGTTATTATATATCTATTTTGATATAAAATAAATTTAAATAAAATAAATAATTATTTTAATAATAATTTTGTTTTAAACTATAACTCAATATTTTTTACTATTTATAAAAAATTGATAATTTTCAGAAAAATACAAAAAATTCACCCTAAGATAATTTTGATATTCCAAATTCAAAAATGAATTCTATTTTACCAATTTAAAAAAATATAAGTTTCATTAATTAATTTAAAATTAATTCCCATTTTCAAATCCAAAAAGCGTATTTTTAAAAAATAATAACTATCAAAAGATTGACACTTATTTATGTCCAATTTCAAAGTAAAATTATTTACAATGACCATCATTGGATTAAATGGTAAAACTATGATTTAATTATACTTCTAAACTATTAAAATTTATAATTCAATAGTATAAATTATTTTGATTAAAAAGGTTGTTTTCAGTTAAAATATAGTATTTTTCACTATTCACCAAAATATGGAAGTTATCAAAAAAACACCAAAAATTTATTGAAACTAAATTCTTATGTCCCGATTCTAAAGAAGAAGTTTATTTGTTAAAATTCAATAAATAAAAGTTTCAAATATTGTATTTAAAAAGGGTTCTCCATTAAAAGGTGTTAAAATTGCATTTTTCAAAAAATAAATCTTGTATATGAAAAAAATGAATTTGTTGTTACATTATGTATAAGAAACTCATAATATGGATTATAAAATTATAAGGATTATATAAAGTTAAAAATCTAGTTAATAATATTCATAACCGCTTTTGAACTGCTTGTTTAGTAAGTCGTGGTGTACTTCAACTCTATGTTGCATGTAGTGCAAGTTATAACATTACTTTGAAGAAATAACGTACTATGAAATCTTGGAGTGTTAGAAAACAAATGTTATTAAAAATATTAAAATAAATAATATTTTGGCTAATTAATATGTATAATTAATTTTAAAGATGAAATTGACCTCGTTGGAATATAATAAAATTGTTGGGTTGAAGTCAACTTATTATCTTAATATTTTTAAAAATCGGTGAATTGAACTGTGTCAAAATTGGCATTGTTGGTTAGTTATCAAAATAATGTTTTATTGGATTATTTAAAAATCAAAAAACATTTTTTAAAAATATATAATAATTATTATATTGTCTAGAATGTTCTAAGTTATTTGTTTATAGTCTAATTTACATCAAATAAGTTACTATGTCACCCTTTTAATATTGAATTATACTTTACCCTAGTTTAAAAAATAGAATAACTAAGTGTTAATTAAACTAATAAGGTTTAAATTGACTTTTTTTTCAAAAATATATTTTTTGATGAGATTACAACCCTATATAATCTCATCTTAAAAATTGGGAAATTTTGGAGGTTTTGATGGGTTTTTTATTATAAATCAATATTTTTGGAGATCCCAAAAATTCCCATCACCTCAATTATAAAACGGAACCTACTCCCTCATATATTAACATCAATTTGAGTTTTAAGGCTCAGAAATACCCTAAAGTATTCCCTTATCAACTTCCCTAGTTACATTATAGAGTTTCTGGTCTTCCTCAAAGACCAACTCTAGTTCTCTATGAGAAGAGTTAGAGGAAGAATGCTGAAGAAGAGGTAATCTCCTCTACCGATTATTTCAAACTACTTTCTTCTTATAATTCCTCTTTATTAGTTGTTTCATTATAATGTAATAAATCCATTATAAATTATATAATGATATGTTATTATGATTATGGAATAACAATATTCAACTTTCAATCCATCCTACAAAAAACAAAATCACCATGCGTGCGTACGTACGACTTACCTTCTCCACACCGCGGTGTAATATGTTTTTCACAACAACATTAATTGGATAATTATAAAGATGGAAATAATAACTATATATGATTATTATAACATTATATTGATTATTAAATTTTATAAACCATTCAATTCAATAACATTCAACAATTTTGTGAATGATATCATCTATCATGCGTACGTATGACCCACCATCTCTATGATTTGATGTGATTCATTATACATGATCATCATTAAATAATGATTTTATAAATGTATATAATGAATAAATATGGTATATATTATTCTAATATCATTTTTAATGATATAATTATGACCTAATAAGGATAACCATAACTTATTCGACAAACCTTACATAAGAATATAAAATGCTTAATATCTGAATAATGAGTAATAATGAAATGTTACTAAAAAATGGATGATAATATGATAATATATGATATCTTAAAAAAAGAATATGATTCTTGAATAACTCAATAACATTATTTAAATAATTATATATAAGGTTTTGATACATATAAAGGAATTCAAACCTAAGGTAAGGGATAATTCCACAATCTCATTATTATTCGAGATTGTTTGTATGTAAGTATTTAATCAGGTATATTTATCATCCAAGTAAATGGTTTCCAAGTATGATATATTATTTATATTCTTTTAAAAAATTTAAAGTCAATTTTACTCATTGGGAAATTTATATTAAAATGTATGAATGGAATCTTTTTTTGTTATTCGATACAATGTACTTTTTGACTTTTCTGGAAAAAGTATATGGTTAATGTTTTTTTACTTATATGGAATGAATAGATTTTTTTGTTTTCATAATGCCTTATTTCTATTAATCTTCTTCTTTACGATTTAAGGTTTTTTTTAAATATAATTTTTTTATTTTAAAATTGAATGGAATTTTGAGAAAAGAAAATGTTTTTGAAGAAGAAATGATATTTTCCTCAAGAATTAATTTCAAATGTTCAATCAAAATTATTTTCCATATAATACGGAAATATTTAATAGATTTATGTACCAAGTATACTATCCCTATTATTATTATGGTTTTATTATGTTTTTTATGGGATGATATTTACGAAATCCATTTTTTTTACGTGGATTATTATATGTTGGAATGTTGTTTAGGAAAACCCATTTTATTCATTGGGTTATGCTATGATGAATGATTTATGTTTTTCTAGAACATGTAAGAATAATTTCATTATAAGATGCGTGTGACCTATATATCCCTATAATTAATTTGGTAAAAATTTATATCTTATAAGATAGACATGGCTGAAATGGGAAATGATATTGATTCAGTAATTTAGGTCTAGAATGAGGAGTGAACTCGATTCATTAATGGAATTTTTCCACTATAATGGTATTGTAAATGAGCCTTAACTAATTTTAAATGAGTTTATATTGTTATTTTTATTCCACAAAACATCATGTCTTATATTATGACTTTTGGTATTATTTTCATTGATTCTTATGAAATTTTATGATCTATCCCATGGCAGGATAAGGTGTTCATATGTTATTTTCTTATGTCATATGATTATAATGTGATTGATATCTATCTTTTTTACCCTTACCGAGCATATGAGCTCACCCTTTCTAATGTTTCTTTTCCCTAGGTAATGAAGAAGGGTATTAATTAAGATATGTCAAAAAAGGGTCTAGTTATGACAAAATAAGTGGGAGACAATGAAGATGTCTTAAGAACCATTTGTTTATGGTTCCAATTTTAAAAAGAAGATATACCTATACGGTCCTATCAAGGCTCTATTATATTTTGTAATTAATATTTTTCAATATTTAATTAATATAAATATACGGAATGTATGGGTCATTATATTTTGTATTAGTGGAAAGGTATAGCTAACCTTTAGAAAAAAGGATGAGAAAAAATTTGTAAGAACCCAAAGGATATGTAAAAGTATAGGTTACAATCCTAGTGTTTTAGAAATGATCATGAATAACCTATGATAAAAACTAAGGTTTCCTAAATTTAAAATTTATTCTTTATTATGTGTTTGTCCAATTATGATTAGTGTTTCTCACCCTATGCTTCCTGGTTTTAGTCAATGGATAGAACCTAAAGAAACCATGTTAATGTTTAATGCGACAGGTAATGAAATGATTATCCTCATGAGAAAACAAATTTAATGGGATTTGGATTGAAAAATATTATAGCTATGCTCACACAACTTTCTAAATATATGAATCATGCCGAAATTATGAATGAGAAAAGAAGGGAACAACATTCTGTTGAGTCCTTCATGAGGTGGCATCCACATTATTTTAGTGGGTCTTATGATCCATTAGTGGATGAAAAGTGGATCAGTACCACTAAAAAGATATTTTTAGTTCTCCAATGTTCAAAACTGGATAAAGTAATCTTATCCTTCTATCATTTAGAAGTTGAAACTGATCAATGGTGGAAACTTATCAAGAATAATAGGAAAATATTTGAAATTGAATCCATGGAATGGGACGAGTTTAAGAACTTATTTTTAAATAAGTACCTTTCTATTATTATTTGAAAAAATATGGATAAGTAGTTCCTTGAACTTAGGAAAAAGGAAGATGAATCTATTGGTACCTACGAAGAAACTTTTATAATACTTGTAAGGTACTCTTCTGGAATTATTATCCAACCTAAGAGTAATATTTATCGATTATTTAGTGTCTTAACAAATGTATCCAAAGGGAATTAAGCATAAGGTACTTTAATAGCTATGAAGAAATTATTTTATGTGCTTTCAATGTTGAGATGAAGATTAGGGTAACCCATCAGTCCTATGGATTTGATAAGAAGAGAAAATTTGAATTTAATGGAAAATCTAAAGAACACACAAAAAATAATATGAGTTTTGCTTATTCTCAAAGTTCAGAAAGAAACATAGATTAAATTTTCTTAAAGAGACTAGTAAATGTTTTAAGTGTGGAAAATAAGGTCACTATAAGTTGAATGCTGAATTGATAGGAAGGAGATATCTAATGATATAAATAGAGAAATGGCTACACAGAATAAACCACTAAACTTTAATGTTATAAGTTCAAGGAAATAGATAATTATGCCAATAAATTTCTTAATATAAGGGTTATTAATGATGAATGATTCTAGAAAACTCTTAAGGATAAAGATAAATGAAATTCACATGTGATCACTATCGACGACGTGGAGTACGATAATGAAGTTGTGAAAGGTGGAATTACCATACACTATAATGTAGTAAATGTTTTAATTGATTCGGGATCCACTAACTCTTTTATCTCTGAATAATTTACTAAGGGTATCATTGTATTACCTCAAAAATTATATGTTGAGTTAGTTGTGGAAACTTCTAATGGCACAACGGTCCCATGAAAAGTTTAAAATTCTTCTCTTGTTAAAGTTTGTAGGAAAGTGCATCCTGAAAATATTTTGATACTTACCATAGTGGAATTTTATGTAATTATTGAAATGGATTTGATTTCCATATTTGGATATCATATCAATTGACTAGGAAGGGTTGTTAAATTTCATATTGCAGATCAATCTTTGATAATCTATCGATGCAAGGATGATTATGAAATTCAAGTGAAAATTTATTCCAAAATATTTGTCTTGACCTCAATAAACTAATGTTATATATCTCAAATGGTTGTTTAGAAACTCATAATTAAGAATACATCTATTTTATAAAAGGTTAATGATGTCTTTCTAGAATTATTATGAGGTATTCCACCAAATCATGAAGTAGAGTTTCCAATAGAACTCATATCGGGTGTCATTCCTATTTCGAGGACACCTTATAGAATAGACCCAATTTAGTTTTAGGAATTAAAGAAGCAACTCCAAGAGTTTATTGATAGGGAATTCATATGAACTTGTGAGTCACCTTGGGGTGCACCTTTCTTATTTGTTAAGAAAAAAGATAGATCAATGAGACTCTGCATTTTTTTTGAGAACTTAACAAGATCACCTTCAAGAACAAATATCATCTTCCCCATATTGATGAATTATTTGACCAACTACGCAGAGCTTAATAAATTTCCAAGATTTATCTTCATTCATTATATCATCTATTAAGAGTGAAGAAGGAGGATATACCAAATATGTCATTTTGTAAAAGGTATTAACCTTATGAATTTATAGTGATGCATTTTGGTATTGCTAATGACACCGAAATCTTCATGGATCTAATGAATATATTCTTTAGAGAATATCTTGATCACTTTGTGGTAGTATTTATAGATGATATTAGTGTATATTAAAATATTAAGGAATATAATTAAGAACACATGAGAATTGTACTGAAGACCCTAAGAAAGGAGAAGATTTATAAAAGTTTTTCCAAGTATGCATTTTAGCTTCAGAAAGTTTCATTTTTGGGTCACATAATCTCAAGAGAGAGGATATATATGGATCCAGTAAAAAAATTTATTGAAAGTTTCCCAAGACCAACAATTATAACTAATATTCGATGTTTTCATGGTTTGGATGGATATTATTATTGTTTTTTGAAATATTTTTTCATGATTATCTAATCCACTCACCAATTTGACTTGAAAAATAGTTATGTTTGTCTAGAAAGGGGAATATGAAGATAATTTCAAAGAGCTAAAAAGATAGTTAGCCAATGCACCTGTTCTCAAACTTTCTTGTAGTGGATAAAGGTTTGTGATATATAGTGATGCATCCAAAAAGGGGTTGGGATGTGTTCTCATGGAAAATGATACACTGATAGGTTATGCCTCACAAAAAATGAAAATCAATGAGAAAAATTATCAAATATTAATTTAGAGTTAGCTACGGTAATCTTTGCATTAAAGATATGGTGGAATTATCTTTATAGTGAAAGGTGTGATATTTATACTGATCATAAAAGTTTAAAGTATATTTTCACACAAAAATAGATGAATATGTGTCAAAGAATATGGTTGGATTTGATTAAAGATTATGAATTCTCAATACTTTACCACCTTGGAAAAGTACACAATGTGGTAGATACACTGAGTCAAAAAGATTATGCTACCCTATCCATGATGAGGATCACAAAAGATACAATATTTTTGGATTTTCAATGGATAGATCTTGAAATTTTAAAGGTATGGGAAAATGTTATCTTTCTCAATTGAATGTTAAACCATCTATACAATTGAAGATTAATGTGGCACATAATGAAGATGTAGAGATAAAAAAGATGGTGATAAATGTTCCTAAATCTAGCCTTGATTGTGATGAAATAATAAGTTTTAGGAATTGGGATTGTATTCCTCCCATACCAGAATTAAAGAAGGGGTTATTGGATGGGGCTCATAGTTATTTACTCTCTATTCACCTTGAAAGCACAAAGATATACAGGGACCGAAAATATTATTTCTATTGGGATGGAATGAAAATAGATATTTCCAAATATGTATCTTGGTTCATAGTTTTTCATTATGTTAAGGATGAGAGACATAACTCTAAAGGGATGTTACAATCATTACCCATACCAAAATGGAAATGGGAAAAACATCACTATGAAATTTTTCATTGGAATTCCCTAAAAATCTAAAGTCCATAATGATATATGGGTTATAATTGACCACCTTACAAATTTGGTACAATTCACTACCATTATAGAGGATTTCTCTCTTGATCGGCTTGTCGAGATATATGTAAAGTAAGTGGTAAGACTGAATGGAGTACCACTTTCAGTTATATCTAATCGGGATTTGAGGTTTACCTTGAAGTTATGGAGAAGTCTTAAGCATTCTCTAGATATAGAGTTAAATTTCAGCACAACTTATCTTCCTTAGATAGATGGTCAGTCTGAGAGGACAATTCAAACTATAGAAGACATGTTGAGAGATTTATCTACAGATTTCAAAGTTTATTGGTATCAAAATCCAACTATGGTGGAATTTACTTACAAGATTATCTTTCAATCCAGTGTTTAGATGGACCCTTATAAAGGCATCTATAGAAATAAGTACATAATACTAACTTTCTAGGATTAAGTTAGTGAAAGAAATCTATTTTGACCTGATCTTGTTGATGAAATGGAAGAAAATGTCAGCTCTGTTCAAAAATACATAAAAGAAGCTCAGAGTTGACAAAAAAATTATTTCGAAAACAAAGAAAAAAGACCTAGAGTTTGAATTGGGTGATAACGTGTTTCTATTAATATCTCCCTGGGGGAGAGTAATGAGATTTGGAAAGAAGGGAATGTTGAGCCCTAGGTATATTAGTCCTTTTTATATTCTAGATCATGTTGGGAAGATAACTTACCAATTAGAACTTCCACTGAATCTCCATCAATTTCATGATGTGTTCCATGTACCTCACCTGATAAATTACATAACTAATAATTTATATGTACTAAACTAAGAAGTCGTACCACTGGAGAATAATCTTTCTTATAAAGAACAACCAATAGAGATTCTAGATCGAAGCGAAAAAGTTCAGTGAAACAAGACCACTCGCTTGGTTAATGTTTATAGAGGAACCACTAATTAGAGGAAGCTATATGGGAACATGAGGATTTGATTATGGATATATATAGTCATATGTTTCTATCCAAGTGATTAATTGCAATGCAAAAAAATTTAGTTTAAGGGGGAAAGAATGTAACACCTGGATATTTTTACAAAATATTTTCTTTAAATAATTTTAATTCTTCAATAGGTTTCATTTCATGAAATAATGAGTTTAAATGAACCATTTATGACCTTTGTAAAAAATTATCATGTTGACCTAACTGTTAGGTTAACGGGAATAAATATAACAAACTTATGAAAATGTATATGAATTCATTCACTATCAATTATTTATTAAAAATCTAAATCAATTATATATTTGTATTTTTATTTTAATAAATTGAGTGAATTAATATTAGTAATTGAAATTAATGAAATATATATGTTATATATTTAATAAAATATTTTTTATATTTATGTAATAGATATTTTTGTTATAGGGTATGAATAAAGCATATTTGATGTATAAAAGCACATATTTTTCAAAATGGCACCTTTTCATCTTTTAATGGTGAAACCCTTTTAAGTAAATATTTTTACACATTAATAAATTTTATATTAAAACATAAGAATTTAATTTGGAATAGGGATATAAAAATTTACTTGGATTAATTTTTAATATTTCTCTAATAACTTTCACATTTTGAGGAATAGTAAAAGTACACTAAATTTTAATTGAAAAAAATCATTTTTTATTGAACTAATTTATATGATTAAATTAAAATATTTAATGGTTTTAAAGTATAAACATAATATATTTTTATCATTCAATATAATGTATATCATTATTATTAATTTTACACAGAATTCAAATGTAAAAATATTTCAATATTTTGCAATGTTTTAACTTTTAAAACTCGTTCTCTCTTTCTAACAATGGAAATAATTATAAATTAATTACTAAAAATTGTGTGTTTTGAATTTTGAGAAATTTATTAAAAATTTTGAATAATTATTTATAAATTATGTAAATATATTTATTTTATTTTTTGGCATTATGAATAGTAACATCAGTAATTTATATTAATATGGGGAAAAGGTAAATTAGGTAATTAAGGGTAAGAATACTACTATAAAGTTACCCTAACACATAACTTAACATCATTGTGTGATTTGTTTGTCCTAAATAATCTTTTGTTAGAAATGGTGTCCTCTGGAATCCACTTGGATGAAATTAGAACATTTAATTTTTTTTAAAGTTAAATATGTCTCACTCATATTTTAATAACTAAATCATTTTTATATAAGGTTAAACTAAAGATAAATTCAATTATAAATGCTAATTTTAAATATAAAATGTTTTTATTTATCGTGGTAATTTATTTTTAATTTTTAAGAAATAAATAATTTCCTTAAATACTTTTTCTTTGATGATGTGAAAAATAATTAGTTGATGAGAAATCAATAATTTTTTTTATTAAAATACTAATTATCATAAAAAAACCCAAAACCTCGTCCAAATCTTATTGGTTGACTATATATCAACCATTAAAATCCAAGGATCGAGTTAGTGACCATTTAGAGCCTTATAGAAGAGATTATGACACTTAGATTATTTTATTTAAAGTGATGTTCAAGTTGTCACATTAATAATATAATAAGTATAACATTTTAAATGTTAGATTTTCTAAAAGATAAATTTGACTAAAAATATTCTTATAAAATATAGTATATTTTTATTCATCATAGAATTTTTATTATTTTTATTTAACAAATAAGTATATTAAATAATTAACCAAAATTGATGTAGTAATTATTTTATTAATAGTGATAACACATAAATGTTATTAAAAATATTAAAATAAATATAATTTTAGCTAATTAATATATATGGTAAATTTTATAGATTAATTTTAACTCTTATGAATATAATAAAATAGTTTTTTAGAATTTAACCTATTATATTAATACTTTTAAAAATCAATGTATTGAATAGTGTCAAAATTGACATTATTGATTGTTTATATAAAAATTGTTTTATTAAATTATTTTTAAACAATAAAACATTTTTTCAAAATATATATTAATTATTATATGGTCTATAATGTTATAAGTTATTTATTTATGTTCTAATTTATTTCAAATAACTAAATATTTCCCCTTTTAATATTGAAATATCTGTTACCCCAATTAAAAATTAAATAGAATAACTAAGGGTTAATTAAAATGATAAGGTTTAAATTGACATAAAAACTTATCTGAAATATATTAGTTTATGATATTATAAACCGATCTTATCTCATCTTATAAATTGGTACATTTGGAGGTTTTTCATGGGGTTTTGTTTTTATTATAAATTAATATTTTTGGTGATCCCAAAAATTCCCATAACCTCAATTATAAAATGGCACCTCCTCCCTCACCTCTTAAATTTAATTTGAGAGTTAAATATAGTCCATACCCAACCCTTTTCAATTTTCAACTTCTCTAGTTACATTCTAGAGGATCTTGTCTTCTTCAAAGACCAACTCTAGTGCTCTAAGAGGAGATATAGAGGAAGAATATTGAAGAAGAGGTAATATCCTCTACCAATTCTTTCAAACTTATTTCTTCTTCTACTTCACATTCATGATTGTTTCCTTATAAAGTAATAAATTAAATATAAATTATATAATTTGATGTTATTATGATTATTTAATAACAATTTTTAACTTTCTATCAATTCTATAAAAAACAAAATTACCATGTGTGGGAACGTACGACTTACCGTCTCTATGCTGTGGTGCAATCTATTTTTCACCACCACCTTATTTGGTTGGGTATAATGATTGAGATAATTTATATATATATATATATATGATAATCATAACATTTTATGGATTCATAAATATTATACACAATTCAATTCAATACCATTCAACAATTACGGGAATGATATCGTCACCCATGCATATGTACGACCTACAATATCCATTAAGGCGATGCGATTCATTATACATGATCTTCATTAAATCATGATTTTATAAATGTAAATATTGATATGTATTGGGTGTATATTATGTTAATATCATTTTTAAAGATATAAATATGACTTAATAAGGAGAACTAGAACTTATTCGACAAAACATGCATAAGAACATAAAGCAATTAATATTCGAATATCGAATAACAATGAATTGTTACTAAACAATAGATGATAATATGATTATATATGATATTATAAAAAATTAATTTTATCCTATTATAATTAAATAACATTGTTTAAATCATTATATAGTAGATTCAGATAAATACAAATTAAATCATACCTAAGGTAAGGGATAATTTCGCAGTCTCATTATTATTCAAAATTGTTTATAAGTATTTACTGGGGTATATTTGTCATCCACATCCATGTTTCCTAAATATGTTATATTATTTATATTCTTATACAATTTTTATAAGTCAATTTTACCCATTGGTTAATTTTTATTAAATTTCTTGAAAGTAATATTTTGTCGTTATTCAATACGAATTACTTTTTGACTTTTCTGGAAAAGTACATGGATAATGTTTTTTATCTTATACGGAATGAATAAATTATTACATTTTAATAATAAACTATTTCACTGAATCTTACTCAACATGATTTCAATTTTATTTTAAAATAAATTCTTTTTTAAAAAATTTCATTGCATTTTGAGAAATGAAAATGTTTGTGAATAAGAAAGGATATTTTCCTCAAGAATTAATTTCAAGTGTTCAATCAAAAATCTTTTTCCATATAAGTTGGAATTATTTAGTAGGTTTATGTTACAAATATGATAGCCCTATTATTATTATGGTTTTTTTGTAATTTTATTTATGCAATCCATTTGTTTTACATGGATTTTGTTATGATGGAATGATGTTTAAGAAAACCATTTAATTCCATGGGTTATGATATGATGAATGATTTCTGTTTTTGTGGAACATATAAGAATGGTTTCATTATGATATGGGTGGTACTTATATCTCCCTCCAATGAATTGGGTAAAGATTTATATCTCAGGAGATAGACATGGATGAAATAATAAATGATTTAAGTTTAGTAATACAGGGATAAAATGAGGAGTGAACTCTGTTCAGTATTGAACTTTGTCCACTATGAGGGTACTGGAAATGATCCTTGACTAATATGAAATGTTTTTTTATGCTTATGTTTTTGCCAAAAAACATCATGTCTTATGTTATGACTGTTGGGATTATTTTTATTGATTCTTATGAAATTTTATGATTTATCTCATCGAATGATATCATGATCTTTCATATGGAGGATAAGATTTTCTAATATTATGTTCTTATGTCTTATGATTATGATGTGATTTAAATCTCTATTATTTAGCCTTACTAATAATATGATCTCAACCATTCATATGTTCATTTTACTCAGGTCATGATCAATGGTATTAAGTAAGATATATCAAAAAGGGGTCTAGTTATTATTAAATAAGTGGATGAAAATGAAGATGTCATATGAACCAGTTGTTTATATTTCTTAGTATGTAAAGGAATAATTCCTATACAGTCATCTCATGGATATTTTATCTTCTATAATGAATATTCTTGAACTTTGAAGTAATATCAATTTATGTAAAGTATGGGTCATTATACCGAAGGGGAGTTCATAAACTAGGTAAACATCATATAAACTACTAAATAAGGATCAAAGAGATTGTATCAAGGTGTATTGATCAATTTGATATCAAGAAATTTATTTAAAGGATACTCTCCAAAAAAATATAGTGTGGGACACAAATGAAAAGATATAGAACACCAAAAACCGTGGGGAAACGATGAGGCAACCTACCACAAGGATGTAGATGACTCCTCACTTGATATCAACCTCAGATTCATAGTAGGTTGGATGAAATTAATGAAATAGTCCAATGACCTAAAAATAGGGCAAAATGGATTTCACCTAAATAGTGTAACTGATGTGAAGATAAAATGTAATAGTAAGGGATAGGATTATAGACCGTACCAAGATGGTTCTGATGCTTCTAACATATCTCGATTTGCACTTAGTATGGGTGAGTTTTCTCAAAGACTAGGTTGAGGAACTTGAGAGGTCATTGGATGAATAAGAACCATTTAATTTTTTAGAAATGGTAGGAGAATAAAGAAATTGGTAAATAGATTTAATTAGGGGGAAATGTAATTTAACACTTTCAAACATAAGAGTATGGTTTGGATATATGGTTGGACAAAACGTACACCAACCATACTCAAGTCACTGCTTAATAATTTCCCCCACATGGTTAAGGAACATGGTTTCACTAACCACGCACAACATGTGTGAAAACCCACTGTCAAATGTAATCAGTTTCTCACAAGGCCATGCGCCTGGAATTGCATAATTTCATACAAATTATGAGGCACCTACTACACCTCTATTTTTCCCAGAACAGTTAGAATATACTATATGGTCTTGACATCATATTTTTCTCTAACTGTATGACCTAGTCATTTTACCATTTTCTGGAACTCCAAGCTCCAAAAAAGGCTTGAATGCTCATAGGACCTTCCTTAGGTAAGAGTGCATGTTTACCATGATTAAACTAGATATTTAAATTAAAATCAAATGATATATACCTTTTTGAAAATTTGGGTAATTACACTCTTGAGTATGAAAAAATCTCCATTTTAAAAAATCTCTATGGAAGAAATTTAAAAATTCACATGGGGTTTAGTAAGATTTTGTATAGTTTTATGTGTTCAATGAGGAAAGAGAGAGTTGAGATATATATAGGAAGCATGATATTTTTCTGAATGTGATAATTGAATAATAATTCCATTATTATCTTGAGAAAGCTCTTTTGACCATAGTTTTAAATGATTTCCCAGTAGTGAAATGTTTAAGTGTTGTGGAATTAAGAGAGATAATATTTTCATTGTTTTCACTTATTAATTCACTGATTTAATCACCACCATTTTGATATTTTATGTGAAATTATCAAATTTTTAGTATATATGGGTATTTTAGACTTTATTTTATAAATTGAATAATTTTTTATTGATTTAATTATTATTATATTAATATTTTACATTGTTACACTTTAAATCCTAGAATTTTGACTGTAGTAGGTCATCTGGATTCAATAAAAAGTAAATATTGGCTTAGTCCTGATGTGTATAGGTCATTTTTTATGCTTTGATATACAATTGAAAAAATATAGCATGTATGGGGGTAAATATTTAAATTATTAAGATCAATTTTGACTATAAACTAAAGGAATAAACAAAAGAGTGGGTTTTGAGTAAGAGTTATTGGGGAGTTTGTAAGAGTCATTCTGATGCTGCATATGAAATAATGGAAAAATATTAAAAAAAATTAAGAATCATTATACTCCAGGTATAAGTAATTTTAGTCTACATTAGATTCATTTTTTTGACTCTATGCTGAAATTTGGATATGTATGTAGTTTATAAGTGTAAAACCTGCAACTACCATAAACACATAAGTGTAATTTTTAGTGATGTGTGAATGTTAGTCCTTTGTGATATTTGAAGAAACAAGAGCTCATGTGGTGGAAGATAGAGTCATACCTTGATATTTATGAAACTAAATATACATGGAAGAAACCATAAAAACTTATAATTGTAAAATAAGAGGTCATGACATGATATATTTTCAATGATACTTATGATTGATAGATTCTCACACTATGGATATTTCAATTGCATTGTGGCATGCACCAATATATTTTTGATCATTTGAAATATTTTAAAATTTTTATTGAATGCATTAATTAAATTCAAGGGAGAATAAAGGAAATAATATCACATGGGAAATTAGAGGGAAAATTTTATTAGTAATACTTTGATAATTCAAAGTGGAAGAAGTATATTACCAATAAGAAAATATAATACCAGATATTCCATGATACACAAAGTATGTTTCCCCGATGCACTCATTAAACTTATTAAATCCTGCTATCAATTTCCACTTTTCAAATTAATCTTATATATATTATAAAGAGGGTCGATTCTTAACTAGAAATAGCGATATATTTTTAAAATCCACAAATCCACTTTCATCCTTTCGAAATAGTTTATGATTTCTTATTTATTTTTTTATTACTATAAGTGAATTATGTATACATGTTTTAATGAAAGTGTTATCACTTTCTCTCTCTCCTATATTTTATTTATTTATATGATTTCTAATACCCATGATAATGAGTAACTAATCGGAGTTATATCTTAGTGTAGTATTATGATGACGAAAAGAAGTCTTTACACATTCATGTTTAATGTTTATTATCTATTTAGGATTATTTATAGGATAATCGGTAGTGGGGAAAGGTGACAGTGTTTCCTCACTACAGCTGTATTAGTTTTAGATTCTAATTTGACACTATTTTCCTAACTTTCATTCTCATCAAGGTATAAGATAGAACCATAATTATCTAGTGATGAATAAGTGCAATTTCATTCCAGTATGGTAGGTTACAGAGTGATCTTGATTGAGGATCCCATTAACTTGCTAAACCTGGAAGTTTGTATGAGTAGTATACTTGGTGATTATAAGGCACATTATATATTTACAACTAGGTAAGAATAGGATGTCCAAAAATATGATGGAGTGTGTTTATTAGGTATGAATGAGACTAGTAAGAATATATTGAAGGCTTACTATGGGAAATTCTCATGTAAGAATCTTATTTCTTCAAACCTCATTCATTCTACCTACATATTCATATGAATGCTTATTTTCTATTTTTAATTTCAATTACAAACCCTCATTTTTATATTTTCTTTCTAAAAATATAAAACAAAACAAAATTATTATAATATTTAATGATTAATTGCAATCTGATGTCTCCTCAAGTGAGGAATCCCCCGCCAACCACTATACTACACTAGGTAAAAATGTATATATTTTTTATACACCTTGAGATAAGCCTGTAAATAAATCACTAAAGATTTTATAGGATTTTATGATGGATTAAATTTCCATCTCAATTTTTTCTTAACAATTTTATTGTGGATTTATTTTCCATCCTAAAAACCTAAAATAGTTATTACTATTTGGGATAAATATGTATTCTACTAAAAATAGTTTTTATAAGAATGGATTCCACCACAAATTGGATTCCGGTAAAATTTATTTTCTATTGAATTTTAAAGTACTGTATTAAAATATACTAATTTCTATAGATAAAATCATATCCATCATAATTATTATTTAAATAAATACACAAATATGGTAGGGTTTCATTTAAAATGGATGTAGTCAATCATAAATAACCCTAAATATGGAATATCTATTAACATTGTAATATATTCCATTAAAAATAATTATAAATGTTGTGATGAACCATTGAACAATTTATGTTTATTGAGAGGGACTGGGAAAATTAGCAAACAATAGTCTATTTTTCCCTTTAATATATTTTTGAAATAAACCTTTATCATTTGTTAGAATGGGTGATCACACTACTAAACTCACATACACTGAGGAAATAATACAAATAAAGACACCCAATGTATAATGTTTACTAGTCAAAAAAGTTGATCATACTTGGAATGATCCATATTCACTCAAGATTATACAATCCACTAGAATCACCATGGTGGATACAATCAATTAAGGTATATCCATGATTCATAATACAAGATGCAAAAATACTGTCTATCGAAATGTTTCACCAATTTATTGATCTTCAACTAGCTATTGGCCTCTTGGTTTTATGTTGTTTATCCCACTACAAATAAATTTAAGATTCATAAATTAGCATTAGTTGGGGGGTGTTTGTCTATATATGATATTCAAAACCACCTGCAACATCACACATCACATAATAGTATCCAATTTCTAAAAACAAATAATTTCTCTTTGATCTATGAAATTTCACTACTCTCTAGGTGGTAAACTACTTGGGACTTACAACTAGATATATAGGTTACTCAAATGATTAGTAGCAATAGAAGGATTAGAAATTGGGTCCAGTGGATCCCTCATATTTCGGGTTTCAAAATCAATACAAATGGATCCTATTCTAGAAAAATTATGAGAGGTGGGGGTATTATTTAGATGAACTTGGTTATATGTTATTGGCCTTTAGTACCTTATATGATGATATAAGTCCCTTAGAAGCTAAAACTAGGGTTTAACAAGATAGAATATCTATTGCAAAGGTCAATGATATATTGTTTTTCCATCATTGACTTGGTTTTATTTATTAATTATATGAGAGGTTACTAATTCCATTAGTACTTTATTTCATATCTTATTAGAGATTGCATGAGGATGATCCACATATATATGACATTCCAATATATATGGTGTGAGGGGAATATGGTTGATGATGTATTAGTTTCTAATGGTATGGATCATACACCTCTCATTATTTTTTTCATCGCTAGGATCTTTTCCCAACAACATTATAAAGACTAATAGAGGTGATTCTCTTAGTATTTATCATTTTAGACAACCATATCCCTTTTTATTTTTTATTTTTTTACTTTAAAATTAATAAAAAATTATTTTTCATCTACATCGTCTTCTGATAATTATATAGTTCCTATGTCATATTTTTAAACTAGTGTGACTTATTTCTTCTTCCTCAATACAAAATATAGGTGTGATGATTACAACCACAAACCTAGTCTGCATCATTTCTCATATTCTTCTTCTACTTTCACTACTACAAGTACTATTATTCTTCCTTATCTCTTTTCTTGAACACTATTCTATACACACTCTCCCACATGAATAATTCTCTCAATTATCTTATATTTCTTCTACATACCATGCAATATCCCTGTTCACATTTTTCTTACATGATAACGTCATTTTTTCCTCTATATATTATAATTTCAAATTCAAAACATATAAAAGTAACTACCTTTAACATCTTATCAAAATTTCCCTCTTGTTCATTAGTCTTTGGATTTTTATAGTTCATCACAATGTGACTTCATACAGTACAATTTAATTGACCAGTTCTCCCCAACTGCTTCTCCCATTTATAGTGTGAAAAACTTCTTCATGGTGAAAGTTTATTCTCAAAATTATTGTATCATGATCTATCTTTGTGATCTTTAATCCACAAAATATAACTTGAAAATTATAATTTTTAACTTTTTAATTATCATATTCTTCTAGAATTAATTTTTTTGAAGCTCCCTATTAACTTTGAAAAATCACATATTTTTACCAAAGTAATAAATATTACATATCATATAAATGTTTCAGATGGAATATCATACGTATTAAAAAAATTATGTTTGAAAACCTTATAAAAATCAATAATCAAAAATATGGAAAATTGTTTTTATAAAAAAAACTTACATATGAAAAACCTTATTTACCTCAAAAATATTATACTATAAAAACTTATGTATAGAAAATCCTTAAATATAGAATATCTTACCAATAAAAATATAACATACAGACCATATTCATGGACTTTTACAATTTTATAGCCAAAGAAAAAATCTTATGCATGCAGGATTTGATACTTATGTATTCGAGTGATGTTTAAAAATTATTATTATGTATTTTCCATTGTCAAAATTTTTACAATCTTCAAACTTCTAGATACCTTAACTTTCAGAACTCTAATTTTTCTCAAATTCTAGTCACCTAAACTTCTGGTCTTCTAGAATTAGAAAATTTATCATCTTGAAAACACCTTTTATACTTGGACCATATGACTTAATTTTTTTCATAATTTAACATCTGAACTCAGACTAATTCTATCTTACAGAATCACCTAACATCTAGATATCTACTTCTGGTTAGATAACATATGTAACTTCCAAACCTCTTCCAAGAAACTATAGAATTTATCTAAAATAGTTTAAAACTTATTAACATCCTTCAAATCACATTATAAACTTTATTATATATGATTTTTTACATGATTTCTGTATTGAAAACAAAACCTAACACATAAGAACATGAGATCAATAAACACTATAATGTTATGGGATTATTTTTAAATTTCGAATCTTAATAAACTCTCATTGGGTCACAAGAAACTCCCTAAGGTCACAACCACTCTTGTCCTCACCATATTTTTCATATGGTATCAAAAATATACCTCTTTATGTTTTGATAGAAAACATTTCATATAAATCATCCTGTAAACACATCACACTTGTAAATGAATCACCATTAAATAATTCTAACCCCATGTGAGAAAACATAGTGTAGGAAACAAAAACATTGAATGCTAAAGTCAAGTTGTTACTAAAAGTGACGTATATCCATTTCATCACTACATTGAGATGAAAATCCTGAAACTGTTATTCTTCCACATACTAAAAATGTTTCTTTGAGCCAATGCATAACAATTTCCTATATATATATTCTCACTAAACAAGTTAGAACAATGCATAATACACACGGCCATACTAACTTCACTTAGTACCCATTTTAAGAACTCTCTCTAAATATATGCCTACTAAATATAAAATCTACCCCCATTAGATTAAACACATATCTTTGGCTTCTCCCCTATACTTTATTTCATCCTCTATTTAAAAACATTAATATATATACATAAATGGATTTATAATATCAATCTTTCCCTTTAACAAAAAATATCCAAAGAACAAGTGAGAGATGGGGTGGATTAATCATACCTTAAGATTTAATGAGAGAAGGATTATATTTATTTTTTAACCTCCATGTCTTGATATTTAACTCCTTTTGACTGAAAATCACTATGACCTGAAAAATTATTCTTCAACTCTATTTTTAGATTGGGATAACTAATGTTCTTCTTCACTTTAGTAACATGACATGCTAATGATTATTTCTTCTTATTTCTCTGTACTTTAAGTTATTTTTAACAACATTTAAACAAGTATCCTAAAATATAAACACCTTATCTATCCTTCCTTTTATTATCACATCTATTGATACCACTCCTTTAGCCTTCCCATTGAGTATACTTGTTTATATATCCTTTCTAGAGTTAATAATCTCTAATGTCTTCTCAATATATTATATGTTCTTTTTGAAAGGCATATTATTCTACCATTTTTTATTTCTATTCTAACTAACCATAAATCATCTATGATTTTTATTTTGAAGTTATTTAACTAATAATATCTTGAGACATTATTTAGTGATGTGATCATGTTGATCACATATCCCATACACTTAATTTAAGACTTCAAAATGGTTCTTCAACTTTATAGTTTATTGTTGAATAAAATTATACTTGATTTTTTTTCTGTTTCTATGGGTTATCTCAGCATACATGGGTTCCTTTAACCACTCTACACAAACTAAAATGCGCTACCTCTAAACTAGAATAATCTCATCATATAACCATTTCCTCTGTAAAACAAACATTGAACATAAATGTCAATCTTCTTCCTGACCCTTTAGTCTGTCTAACGATAATAATTTTATAAATTAAACATTTTGAAAGTATTATTAAGATCCATTTGATAAAATATAACAATGGGATACTTTAAACATGTTCATATACATTGTATATTTTTTTACAATTTTTTCAATCCACACGCAATAGTAAACTTTTAATTCAAAAATAGAATTTTCAAAAGAAAACAATTAAAAAATGGAATCTCTTATACGCTTATTTTTACAATTTTCACCTTATATTTGGATTAAACCTTTACCCAAGTGATTCCAAGATGTTTATAAATAATTTTTTGAGATTATTTTGTATTAAAATAATATTTAAGTCTCACTTCAGCCATAACACACTAATATTTCATTGAGAAATATCCCACATCATGCTTTCAATTATAAAAATCATATTTGAATTTGTTGATATAATTTTATTTACATACCAAGTATATTTTTAAATATTCAAGTTCATTATTATATGAAATATTATTATATTCTAAAAATCCATGCAACTTGTTCTCCTTAGTGAGTTAGTATTTTATTTCCTCAACTCTTAATACAAATTTCACTTTCTTATTTCTGAATTCAGTATTTTCTAATTCAACCATATTGGATAAATTCTCCATTCTCCTATTTTCATTATCCAAATTTAAAAAAATGGAGATGAACTTCATGAATCCCTTTGTAAACATGAACTATATTTGAGATTCACATATCTTTTCATCCCTACTTGATGAAACATATTCCTATTTCTTTAAGTTATTTTAATTTCACGACTCCTTGGCATCCATTATTATTAATTTATTCTTACCATGACCACTTGAGGTAAAATATCTCTCACTACAATAACATTATGTTTCATCCTTCTTGGATAAATAAATCATCCTTTTTGTGATGGAAGAAGTGTAACGCCCCGACCCCAGTTACCCAGAGTCGGTGCATTATTACATAACATTGGCATGATCACAAGAAAGATCAAGTCTCGAAAGACCAATTAGTTTAGTAGCCTTGGAATAACTAGATACATTAATAAAGTTTACATTACATCATAAACTGAAAACAACAACAAAAACATAGTCTCCATAGTCCACACTCATACTATCCCTGCAGGTCATTCATAATTTACTTCTTCATAATCCTAGGAAAAATAAAACATTGAAAGGGGTGAGCTCAGATGCTCAGTAAGGATAACAATACAGACCACTTTCATAATGATGGAATTCATAATTCCAGACTATCATAACCACATAGCCAAGGCCTCGTGCCAAGACTACAAATAAGATTTTTCCAAGGCCTTGTGCCAAGAAACTAGTTTGCCTCATGAGACCTACCGATGCATCAAGGATCTATAGTGGGCTCCACCCATCACTTATTAAGTCTAATGAATTCCTCATATGAATAGGTTTAAACATAACATAAACATTCGTATTAAAACTAGAATATGAAATGTCAATACTTTAACCACAAACCATGAATGGTATAAAAATAGCGCATCCACGGTCAAACATAACTCATTTGATACAATATGGAAGATTGTATTGTATCACATTAACCTCAATCAAGAATAATGAAGGATATATATGAAAATAATAATCAAAACTATTTAAGAGAAATATCCCCCTTTTTCTTGAAATCATTTAAAAGTCACACTATTTGTCAAGAAGCCATTTAAAATTAGATTTTTGAATCAAAGTGTCCCATACCACTTTGAAACTTTTAAAAGTATTTTATATTTTAAAACATTAATGTCCATATAAATAAATCCTTAAAACAATTTTTAAAACATGGACATTAATGAGCAAGATTTAGAAGAATAAGTCTCTAAAACATTTAAAAATGGTATTTTAGTTAGAGATTCTAACCAAAAGAGAGACACTTGAATAAAAATAATTGAGGTAATCAAAACATTGTAATATCATGAGAATAAAGGGATTAATGAAATACTATGTCAAAGTACATTATATACAGCACATAAAAGTGATTTGGTGTATAACAACAAAGAAGTCTCAGTGGAATTTAAATTGAGATGAAATCTCTCATAAAGGCCATATCCTTAGGTTAAGGATAAATCAACGACATAGTTATGTGTGACAAATATAAATACACTAAATATGATTGGATATTCATTGAAAATAAATCAAAGGATATTCACACATAATCTTATAAAAACAACACTAATGAATTGGATGTTTAACTCAACAAATGGAGAATGAGTTAAAATTACTCTTATCAAATTCATATCAATGACTTGAGAAATTATCAATGGAGTGATTATGTGTATCAATAGTATATCCACAGAAAAGGGGAGTGGAAATTATGACATAATCAAAAGAATAGTGATTCCACACATAATCTTGGAGTAAAAATAATCAATGAAGTATTCTTAAAGCCGAATAAATGGAAATTGAAAATTCAAATTCCCTTATCAATTAGGTAACTTATGAAACATAAACCCATGAAAGAAGGATCATACAATGATGATGTAAATACCCATAAATTAAATTATATTACACAATTAATACAATCAAGGGAAGTACACGTACACCATATGCAATAAATAAGTGGTGAACAATGGAATTCTCGCAAAATTAAGAGTGAGATAAGAAACCCCTTACCTTGTACTTTTCCTTGGTTGGGGGTAGGTTAAACTCCTTTATAATGTTTAAATAATCATATTAAATTATTCATGAATCATATACATTAATATGATATCATATATGATCTTTTAATATTCCTTTTTCAATAATATCTTAGAATTATCGTCGTTTCGGTTGTTAACTTACTCGTTTTATTTTATATGTTTTGTTACGTAAGCCATGTTTGTCATGGATAGGATGTATCTTATTCATATCCATAATGATATCATGTTCTTAAACATTATTTTTAAATCATCAAATGATAATTATAATTGAATAGATATGATGGAGAATGAATCTCATCGCGTTCGTGGAGACGGTAGTCCATATGTACGCACGAGCGACAATATCATTCTTTTGATATTAAAATAATATATACTTGGATGGTATATTATATATATAGAATAATTATGATGTTATATTTATTTTTTTACATGGATTATACATCATTATTATACCCATCCAAATAATAATATATTGAATAAAAATTACACCACGACATGGAGACGGTAAGCCATACGTATGCACATATGGTGACATGTTATTCAAAGGGTGGATAGAATACTGAATATGGGTGTACCATATTTATAATAACATCACATTATATATAAGATACTGGATTTATTATTTTATAATGGTAATAACAAAGAAAGAAGAAGTGGAAGAAGGAAAGAACTTGAAAAGGGGTGGTGAAAACATTACCTCTTCTTCGGGTTCTTCCTTTTGATTTGATCAAAAGGGATCCATAGGTTGACTTTCTGATCAAACTAAGGACTCTGGGTTGTAGTGAGGGAAGTTTATAGAGTATTTGGGCAGGTTTTGGCAGAACCAAAAGGCTTTGAAGGTGTGAATAAATGAGAAGTAGGAGTTCCCTTTTATAAGAGGGGTGAGGGGCACCTTTGGAAAATCTAGAAATATTAATTTATAATAAATTCATATTCAATTTCTAATGGCTCCAAAGTTGATTATTTAATGTTTAAGGTGGTTATAGGTCGAAATCCAGTCAATCAATAGAATTTAGACAGGTTTCGGTCATTATATTAACCTTATCTTTTAGTTTTAACTCTTAGTTAATTAGTTTGACATTTACCATGTCACTTTGTATTTTTATATTATATAGTTAATAAACTTACTATATACATCCAAGAGACCCCCAAGTGGTACATTAATGATACACCTATCATGATATAAGTCTCTTGGCCGAACCTTAGATTGTTAGGAATTTAATATCAATTAATAATATAATATTTGTTTTATAAATTCTTTTATGCCCATTTTGACACTATTCAATAATTGATTTTTATAAAAATCATAACAGAATTATTACTTAGAACAATGTTAATTTAATAAATCCTAACATGTCATATTATCCTAGAAAATTAGTGTAATTCATAAAAAGTTGGAAATTATATTTATTTGGGTATTTATAATATCAATTATTTTAATTTTTCACTATTATGGTAATTACTGCATCATCATTGTGTCATAAATAAATTAAATTATTTAATGTCTAAAAATTATAAATAAAATATTATTATGTATAAAATATTATTATCTTTCAAAGGAATATTTACAATCGAATTTATCTTATGCATAACTCTATATTAAAAATGTTTTAGTAAATAAACTTTGATTTTAACTCTTTTAACTCTTCTTTGAATTAAATAATAATAAATGTCCTAATTTAATAAAAGCAGACCTAAATGATAATATTTTATTCGTAATTTTGTTTTTGGTCGAGATAAACTTGTCCAATATAATTAGGACATGTGTTAGGGTAATATTAATATCATTTTTACCCTTAATTACCCTATTTACTTTTAACCGTGGCAAATAAAAGTAAAAAAGTTACTATTCACCAAAAATTATTTTCATCTCATTGAACCAAATTTTACTTCTTGATATTAACTGTGTCTCTCGGATTTTTGAAATTCCATTCACAGAAGCGGTAAAATTATGTTTTATGAAAAATTCAGTTTTTAACTACCACTTAGTAGTTTCACTATTCATCAAAAATGAAGTTTTTCAGAACAATGCCAAAATTTCACCCTAAGCTATAATTGATATTCCGACTTCAAAAATGATGTCTATTTTAAAAAATTCCAAAAATATAAGTTGCATTAATCAATTTTATAATTAATTCCCGCTGTCAAAACAAATAGCGTGTTTTTAAGAAACAATATATATCAAAAGATTGACAATTGTTTTGGTCCAATTTCAAAATGAAATTAATTCTAATGAACACCATTGGATAAAATGGTAAAATATATTCGATTTATACTTTTAAACCACTCAATAATATAATTTATCACTATAAATTATTTTGATTAAAAAAGTTATTTTTAAGTATTTTTCACTATTCATAAAAATTGGAAGTTCTCAAAAAAATACCAAAAATTCATCTTAGGATATTTTTGATATTCCGAAACCAAAAATGAAGTCCATTTTGAAATATAAAATATATATAATTTCAAAAATTAGGTATTACTATTCATAACGGCTAGTTTGATTGGTTGTGGTGTGTTAGAACTTGATGTTGCGTACAACACATGCTATCACATTATTCAAAGAGAAGCGTACCGTAGAAGATTGGGGTGTTACATTCTCCCATCCTTCAATAAATTGCATCCTTGAAATTTTTAAAATCGTGCTTGGGAGTAAAATGGAAAGTCCCACATCGAAAAAAGATTCAATAAAACTATCACTTTTAAAGAAAGAAATAGAGGTATAATGGTCAACCAAGATAAACCCTACTCAGTTTCCATGTAAGAAAACATGGATATGGATGATAAAATAAGTGTCAAGTTCTAATGGAGAGGGATAGAAATCATGATCAGGAGAAAGTTAACAATAAGAAAACCAAAAACTTTTGTTGGGACAAACGACCATTAGTCTCCTAGTAGAAAAGCAAACAGACAACATTTTTTTGTTTTAAGTTACATTAAATAAGGATGATGAATTCATTTATGATATCGAATAAGAATATAAAGATATATACTTACATTTTGTCATACCCGTCTTTTATATATATATATATTATATATTTTAATTTTTTCTGTTGGGCATTAGATAGTTTGGGTTAAGGTCTGAATTAAATTTTACTTGAGGATATATTTTAAAACAGATGTTTATTTTTCTTTTCCTTGGTTTCATCCAACACGCTGCGGTTGAAGCCGCGCGACCTCGCATGGGTCGTCGCGTGACCTCGCCCCGCTCACCGCAAGCTCTGCCCAGTGTTTAAGGCAGTTAAAGAAAATTTAGTGAATAATAAAATGTAGATAAAATAAAAACAAGTGTGGTAATATTTGAAAAATTACTTTAATAAAGAAAACAATATTATTTGAGATTATTATTATTATTATTATTGTTGTTATTTATATTTTAGTTTATTGAAAATATTATTGTTTTGTTAATTTTACTATTATTATTATTATGCTAATTATTATCATTAGTATTATTATTTTTACCACTTGTTTTGGTTTTGAGTTTGTTTTAAGTTTTTATTTAGTTTTATTTCTAACTGAATTTTGTTTCAAGTTTCTATTTAGTTTTTTTTCTCATCCTTTTTTTTTCTTTCCAACTTGAGTGACCTAGCTCTCCCCTTTCCCTGTTGCTTTTTTTTCTTTCTTCTTCTTCATCCCGTCGAGCTCCCTGGTTCTGCGCCGCCTCCCTCTGCACCAGTCCGGCGGCCTCCCCCTATCAGCCCGGTCGAGGCGCGACCACCCCCCTTCCCTGTCTGCCTTAGCAGGCCGCCGCCCATCTCCCTCGCACCTAGTTTTTTTTCCCGCTCGGAATCGCTAAACCCTCGCAGGAAGCCTCCTCCTGCCATCCGCCCTTGCCGTCGCATGAACCCCCTTGGCCTCTCCCCGGATTTCACTGTTTGGCCGAACCCCCCTTTCCCCCCTTGTTGTCCGCTCGAGCAGCGCCCTCCCGGCTCGGAACCGCTGCTTCCTTTTGGAAGACCGCCGGACCCCCTGTTTCTAGCCCAAAACCCCACCGGACCTCCCCTTTGGTGCCCCCTCCTGTGACCGCCGCTGTCCAGCCGACCCGCTGCTCTGCGACCCCCTTCGCGCAACCACACAGCCGCCCCGCACCCCCTTTGCGGTATTGGACAGCCTCCCTGCACCTCCTCGCATGACTCCGGCAGCCTCCATCGACCTCCGGCCGACCTCCCACACCCCCCTTTGTAAGTGTGTTTTCCTTGTTTGCTTGTTGTTTAATCATGGCTGAGTACGTCTAGAGTTTTGAATCGAGTTTGGTTCAATTTTGGTATAATTGGTCCGATGCGTTTTTTTAGGTTTTATTTGGACTTTGTTTGAGTTGCAGTTGGTGTGCGACGGTTCATGTGCACCATATTTGCGAAGTCTTCTATGACAAGGTAGGTGGTTCCATGCCATACCATCTTTAGATAATTTAAATTGCTCATTAATTAAATTATAATGTGTTCTAGTGATAAATTGCGTGATGCGAATTTTATTTTTGGACATGCTTTAATATTCATATTGATGAATTTGAGTTGTTTTAAGTAAACGCCAATGGTTTTCATGCGCGTTGTGTTGTTGAAATTTTCAGACATGTTTTAGTTAACCGTTTAAGGTGTGCAAATTGTGTTTTCAAGAATGATTGAGGTACGAATGTTATTAAACTGAGTTTTTCAAAAGAAGACAAACTATTTTTGACGTGTTAATTTTTATTATGAACATTGAGTATGTTTTAGGGGTGAAAATGAGGTTTTAGAAGGGTTGAGATGTGCAATTGATTTTCAAAGGGTTCTGGCATTTAAAATATGTGTTTTTTAATGTGAGGCCTTGTGGTATGCATATGTGATGTTTTATTAACTGAGAAACTGTTTAATTAAGTGTAGCTTGAAATGTGGAGTATGGTTGGGAAGGTTTTAGGGGTTGTTTGGTACGTGCGAAATGTGATTTCAAGTTCTTTGAGGTGTCTGTGTAATTAAGTGTAGATTCCAATGAAAATGAGTCACTTTGGGTGTGTTTGTCATGTTTCGTACTATTGGAATTTAATTGAAAATTGTTTGCACAATGGGAAAACATGTTTTAGTTTGTATTAGATGCACCTTTTGTTTTAAAGTGATGTTCATATATGAAATCGAGTTCATCGTTCTGGTGCAAACCTTTGCTTTCTAATTTTATGTGTTTTTATAATTTGTTAATTGCACTTATTAAATTATATGTGGAGCGCGGGAGTTGTTTTTGACAGAATTATGTGTGCGTTAAGTTTTTAAAGGTATTATTACATGTGAAATTGGACATGTCTCATGTGAAAACTCTTATTGTGTGTTTTTTTTATGTTCTTCAAATCGTTTAAATAGTTTATCAAGTCATGCAAGTGATTTGAACTATGTTATAAAATGGTTTTGGTGTGCGTGTGTTTTTTTATGGTGTTTGGGTATGAAAACAGTGACGTGTGTGTGTAATGTTTTGTTGGGTTTGGGATATGTGAAAGCGACATACATTATGTGAATGTTAATCTTGTTTGAGCACAAGGGAAAACCCTGGGTATCTAGGTGGGCGGACTAGAACCAGTGCGCTAGTGAACCGGATGGGTTTCGTCCCTATTTCACTTAGCTGGATTGACAATTGCAACACTAACTAAACATATGATATCTGAGGGTTGTGGCCTTCTAAGCCACGTGTTCTGAGGGTCGTGGCCTTCTAAGCCACGTTTTCTGAGGTTCTTGGCCTTCTAAGCCACGTTTCACCGAGACACGAGGTTTCTAGGGTCCCACTCGAGCTAGATGAACCTTAGGGGATTTACCCACAGTTCTCTACCACCAATGGTGGTGCCTTCCATCGGCATATGGGGGACCACTTGGGTGTTAGCGTGTGTGTGTGTGTGTGTGAGTGTGTGCGTGTGCGTGTGCGTGTGTGAGAGTGTGTGTGTGTGTGTGCCCATAATGAACTTCTCCCATCTTTTTTTTAAAATTGTGTATATGAAATGAGTTATTTTTAGTGTTTTCCTTTAGAATTTGGTTTGTAACTGTTTTCTTTAAAAGTATTTTGAAAGTATAATTTTGAATAAGCACTTTAAATTGTCTTTTGATGTTGTGGCATGGAACTTTTTCTCGGTGGCATCCTACTGGGCTTTTAGCTCACACCCTACATACACCTTTGGGTGTATGTAGATTCTTGTTTCTTATGTATTCCAGGTTGTGCGTCGTGCTTAGTGATGGTGGTTGGTCGTTGGCGGTCTTCTCGTGCAGGTTAACGTTTGTGACGTGTGGATGTCACACTTCTCCTGTTTCTTGGAGGTTTGAGTTTGAGTTGAATTTCTTTTGTTGTCGTTTTCTTTTGGATGTTGGTTCATGTTGTAATCCTTTAAAGTCGATTTTAGTTAAGGTTATGTTTGGTGGTCAGTTCATAGTTTTATTTTATTCAACTTATCAGGGGTTTTTTGTTTATTATTTCAGGTAAATCATTCCCACGTGCTAGTTTTGATACCCGGGCACTTGTGCCAGCCCGTGGGGATCGGGAACGCCCTTCGGGCCTTGCCGCAGACCGGGTCGGGCGCCGGGTCGGATGGCGACCCGGCCTGGTTCGTGACAAAATGGTATCAGAGGGCAAGGTTTGCTCTCTTGGGTCGTTTTCTTTTGGGATAGAGTCACAGTGGACTTGAGTTATGGTTGTCGGGACTCGACGTCCTAGCTACGGGTAAGGTGCCTGGCCAGCACACCTCGTGGCGGGACTCAAGTTACCAACGTATGTTGAGGTTTGTCTGAGTTTTTGGTCCTTGTGGAAAATCTTGTCTAAGGGAAAAGAAAAGGGGTAAGGTCAATGGTCCTAGTGAGCTCGCAGGGTCTGGCAAGCCATGCGGAGCTAGGGACGCTGTTCTGGAATACCGTCCGTGGCAGTGGTGTGATTGGCGTATGGCCGCCAACCATATGCTCCAGTCACCCGCTGACACAATTTTCTCTTGCGTCATTTCTTGTCTCTTTGTTTTGGATTCGTGGGAATTTGGTTTTTAAGTAAACATGTTTTGGTCTTGGAAATGTTTTCAAATAAAACTCTTTAAAAAGAAAATGAGGTATGAGGTTTGAAAGATGTGGGTTGAATGTTTTGGTTTTGAAAAAAAAAATGGAATGGACTGGTTTTAATCCTTGGTGTTCTCGTGGGAAACCACATGCATGAGTGTATAAGGGAAGAGAAAGGGTTAATGGCACGAGTGTATGGGTGCCTGGATGGATGTGATGTGGATGCTGGTGCGACACGGGAACATGCATGTGCGAGGCCCATGGGACACCATTGGTGTTTGTGCAACCCACAAGCTTTGCTTATTTTCGAAATGTTTTGTTAAATGAAAATTTGGTGTTTTAATGATCGGCGGTCGTGTGATGTGTCCTTTTATTTTGGGAAGTGTTGGATGTGAGGCGTTTCGAGCCGAGAATCTTTTTTTTACTGAATTGTGTTCGAGTTTGAATTTTTATTTGTAAGTTGGTATGTAAGCGTGTGGTTAGTAAATTCCTTTGAAGAGTACATAGGGAAGCCCTTGCAGTTGTTTCCCCTGCACACCTAGTGTTCACTTGTGGTATGTCTTGACTATTGGACTAGTTTGGTAGGGTCCATGGTTGTCTTTCTCAACTAGTGTACGCCCCCATAAAGTGTTTACATGTGATTAAAGTGTGGCCACGGGCAATTCGTCGTTGGTTGACCCTCCAGTTGATTAGAGGAATCTCTTCTTGAATTCTAGAATTGAACCCACCTCTCATTTTTTACAATTAAGTGCATCCTCTCGCAACGGGATGACAGATGCGAGAGGAGTTGAAGGGAGTTTTGGTCTTTTGAGTGTCTAACTCATCGGGTATGATGTTTGACACTTTCATGTTTGAAGGTTTCCCCCTGGAATGGCGAAAGGAAATCCAGCGGGGAAGGGTGAAGGCGGTTCCAAATTTTCAGTGTTGACCAGAGTCTTGAAGGGTTTTGTAGTATTTTTCATCGGTTGTAAGGGTCATTTTCGGTGTTTTTTTGCAGTGTGAGTTCTCTTTGATTGTAAAGCTTGAAGTTTGACCTCATTGATTTGAAAGTTCTGTTTGGAAATAGTGAGGGAGAATCCAGTGGAAAAAAGGTGGAAGAAACCTAGAGTGGCCAGTGCAGGCCATATTCGAAATGACCTTTGGTCCTTCGTTGGTTTCGTTTAAGAAAAGGTCTACGTTAGGCCACTAGTGGGGCAGACCCAGTCACATGGGGATACTATGGTCTTTTGCAGGAATCATGTGTTGTTCAGAAACGGTTTAAAGTCTTTCTCAACGTAGTGTTTCTCTCGACAACAATGATCATGCTCGGTGACGTTTTGTGGTGTTGTGTTCTCATTCAGTGCGACAAAGGGTGATGCACATGCACCATTTCAGCTCTTGTGTTGGTGAATATTCTGCTTACGATCAGTTGGAGGTCGTAATGTGTTGTGGTTTCTGATGTTTCTTTGGTTGTAGTGTGATTGCGTGTGACACCAAAAGGAGAAGCTCCGTTCGGGAGTCTTCCATGCCTGACTACGAGGCAGAAGATGCTTCGAACATCAGGGCTCCAGCCATAGGCCTCGGAGTGAAGCTGGCGCGTGGTCAGGAACCCCAAGAGTATATGAGACCCCGACCTTATTTCTGTCATCGGTGTAGAAATTAGAGGCAATTTATATTGTTTCTATGGTTGTTCCGTTCCAAACGAACCATCTGGCTGTGTAAAGTTTCCATGACTAGGTGGAGGCGTGTTCGTCATGTTACCTTAAAGTCTTGGGGGTTGCGTCCCACTGGATGTAATCGCTTTAGGGGTCTTTATGGGGTATGTTGGTTAAGTCAGTATCAAAGTTGAATGGGGCTCATCCAGGGATGTGGAGATGCCGGTTTGTCTTGGGTTGTGGGTTTGACGCCCGGTAGTTGGGCCCGACCCTGCCCGCCCCTTTTGGTGGGGGGCTTGGTCCCCATCAGAGAGTTTCTAATGTTTTGTATCTGCTATTAGTTCAAATGGTGGGGAGACCCACATTGGATCTCGCACAAAGGTCTCTAGAATAAAATCGGTGTTGGACTTTCCTTAATGGTGGGGAGTCCGCTCTGACCTCCCCATGTTGGTTCTAGTCTCATCTTGGGTGCTGGTAGGTTCTTAATGGTGGGGATCCCTTAGGCTTCCCCTTGTTAACCTTTTGGTTCTGTTTCTAAAGATGAGTTGGCACTAGCTGATTAGGGTGCTTCTTGGTCGTGGTTGGTCTCGTTGTTCGTTTCAGACAGACGACGTGGTTTGACCTTGTTTGTTCATTCTATCCCAGTGTTGTGGTTTTTGTTTAATAGTGCTTGAGATGTCTCGACTTGGGAAGTTGGGTTCTGTGGGTTTAAGAGTTCGTTTTCTAAAACAATCAGCTGGAGACATTCTATCTCTTTTTGGTGGGCGACACATATCAAAAAGTCCTTCTACGTGTTTCTTGATATTGTCTTTGAGTCACTCTCTTTGAGCACGATGTTTTTGCCTCTCTTTACTTGATGTTTGTGGGGATCCCCTTTGAACCTTAAGGGAGTGTAGTCTTCTGCTTTGGGGTTTGTTTCTAGTTGTAGCTTTTCGGGGACGGAAAGCTTTATGGTGGGGAGAATTGTCATACCCGTCTTTTATATATATATATATTATATATTTTAATTTTTTCTATTGGGAATTAGATAGTTTGGGTTAAGGTCTGAATTAAATTTTAATTGAGGATATATTTTAAAACGGATGTTTATTTTTCTTTTCCTTGGTTGCATCCAACACGCTGCGGTTGAAGCCGCGCGACCTCGCATGGGTCGCCGCGTGACCTCGCCCCGCTCACCGCAAGCTCTGCCAAGTGTTTAAGGCAGTTAAAGAAAATTTAGTGAATAATAAAATGTAGATAAAATAAAAACAAGTGTGGTAAAATTTAACAAATTATTTTAATAAAAAAAACAATATTATTTGAGATTATTATTATTATTATTATTATTATTGTTATTTATATTTTAGTTTATTGCAAATATTATTGTTTTTTTAATTTTACTATTATTATTATTATGCTAATTATTATCATTAGTATTATTATTTTTACCACTTGTTTTGGTTTTGAGTTTGTTTTAAGTTTTTATTTAGTTTTATTTCTAACTGAATTTTGTTTCAAGTTTCTATTTAGTTTTTTTTTCTCATCCTTTTTTTTCTTTCCCACTTGCGTGACATAGCTCTCCCCTTTCCTTGTTGCTTTTTTTTTCTTTCTTCTTCTTCATCCCGTCGAGCTCCCTAGTTCTACGCCGCCTCCCTCTGCACCAGTCCGGCGGCCTCCCTATCAGCCCGGTCGAGGCGCGACCACCCCCCTGCCCTGTCCGCCTTAGCAGGCCGCCGCCCATCTCCCTCGCACCTGGTTTTTTTCCCCGATCGGAATCGCTAAAACCTCGTAGGAAGCCTCCTCCTGCCAGCCGCCCTTGCCGTCGCACGAACCCCCTTGGCCTCTCCCCGGATTTCGCTATTTGGCCGAACCCCCCCTTTCCCCCCTTGTTGTCCGCTCGAGCAGCACCCTCCCGGCTCGGAACCGCTGCTTCCTTTTGGAAGCCCGCCGGACCCCCTGTTTCTAGCCCGAAACCCCACCGGACCTCCCCTTTGGTGCCCCCTCCCTTGACCGCCGCTGTCCAGCCGACCCGCTGCTCCGCGACCCCCTTCGTGCAACCACACAGCTGCCCCGCACCCCCTTTGCGGCATTGGACAGCCTCCCCGCACCTCCTCGCATGACTCCGGTAGCCTCCATCGACCTCCGACCGACCTCCCGCACCCCCCTTTGTAAGTGTGTTTTCCTTGTTTGCTTGTTGTTTAATCATGGTTGAGTACGTCTAGAGTTTTGAATCGAGTTTGGTTCAATTTTGGTATAATTGGTCCGATGTGTTTTTTTAGGTTCTATTTGGACTTTGTTTGAGTTGCAGTTGGTGTGCGACGGTTCGTGTGCACCATATTTGCGAAGTCTTCTATGACAAGGTAGGTGGTTCCATGCCATACCATCTTTAGATAATTTAAATTGCTCATTAATTAAATTATAATGTGTTCTAGTGATAAATTGCATGATGCGAATTTTATTTTTGGACATGCTTCAATATTCATATTGATGAATTTGAGTTGTTTTATGTAAACACCAATGGTTTTCTTGCGCGTTGTGTTGTTGAAATTTTCAGACATGTTTTAGTTAACCGTTTAAGGTGTGCAAATTGTGTTTTCAAGAACGCTTGAGGTACGAATGTTATTAAACTGAGTTTTTCAAAAGAAGACAAACTATTTTTGAAGTGTTAATTTTTATTATGAACATTGAGTATGTTTTTGGGGTGCAAATGAGGTTTTAGAAGGGTTGAGAAGTGCAATTAATTTTCAAAGGGTTCTGGCATTTAAAATATGTGTGTTTTAATGTGAGGCCTTGTGGTATGCATATGTGATGTTTTATTAATTGAGCAACTGTTTAATTAAGTGTAGTTTGAAATTCGGAGTATGGTTGAGAAGGTTTTTGGGGTTGTTTGGTACGTGCGAAATGTGTATTCAAGTTCTTTGAGGTGTCTGTGTAATTAAGTGTAGATTCCAATGAAAATGAGTCACTTTGGGTGTGTTTGTCGTGTTTCGTACTATTGGAATTTAATTGAAAATTGTTTGCACAATGGGAAAACATGTTTTAGTTTGTATAAGATGCACCTTTTGTTTTAAAGTGACGTTCATATATGAAATCGAGTTCATCGTTCTGGTGCAAACCTTTGCTTTCTAATTTTATGTGTTTTTATAATTTGTTAATTGCACTTATTAAATTATATGTAGAGCGCGGGAGTTGTGTTTGACAGAATTATGTGTGCGTTAAGTTTTTAAAGGTATTATTACATGTGAAATTGGACATGTCTCATGTGAAAACTCTTATTGTGTGTTTTTTTATGTTCTTCAAATCGTTTAAATAGTTTATCAAGTCATGCAAGTGATTTGAACTATGTTATAAAATGGTTTTGGTGTGCGTGTGTTTTTTATGGTGTTTGGGTATGCAAACAGTGACATGTGTGTGTAATGTTTTGTTGGGTTTCAGATATGTGAAAGCGACATACATTATGTAAATGTTAATCTTGTTTGAGCACAAGAGAAAACCCTGGGTATCTAGGTGGGTGGACTAGAACTAGTGCGCTAGTGAACCGGATGGGTTTTGTCCCTGTTTCACTTAGCTGGATTGACGATTGCAACACTAACTAAACATATGATATCTGAGGGTTGTGGCCTTCTAAGCCACGTGTTCTAAGGGTCGTGGCCTTCTAAGCCACGTTTTCTGAGATTCGTGGCCTTATAAGCCACGTTTCACCAAGACACGAGGTTTCTAGGGTCCCACTCGAGCTAGATGAACCTTAGGGGATTTACCCACAGTGCTCTACCATCAATGGTGGTGCCTTCCATCAGCATATGGGGGACCACTTGGGTGTTAGCGTGTGTGTGTGTGTGTGAGTGTGTGCGTGTGCGTGTGCGTGTGTGAGAGTGTGTGTGTGTGTGTGTGCCCATAATGAACTTCTCTCATCTTTTTTTTAAAATCGTGTCTATGAAATGAGTTCTTTTTAGTCTTTTCCTTTAGCATTTGGTTTGTAACTGTTTTCTTTAAAATTATTTTGAAAGTATAATTTTGAATAAGCACTTTAAATTGTCTTTTGATGTTGTGGCATGGAACTTTTTCTCGGTGGCATCCTACTGGGCTTTTAGCTCACACCCTACATACACCTTTGGGTGTATGTAGATTGTTGTTTCTTGTGTATTCCAGGTTGTGCGTCGTGCTTAGTGATGGTGGTTGGCCGTTGGCGGTCTTCTCGTGCATGTTAACGTTTGTGACCTGTGGATGTCGCACTTCTCCTGTTGCTTGGAGGTTTGAGTTTGAGTTGAATTTCTTTTGTTGTTGTTTTCTTTTGGATGTTGGTTCATGTTGTAATCCTTTAAAGTCGATTTTAGTTAAGGTTATGTTTGGTGGTCAGTTCATAGTTTTATTTTATTCAACTTATCAGGGGTTTTTTGTTTATTATTTCTGGTAAATCATTCCCACGTGATAGTTTTGATACCCGGGCACTTGTGCCAGCCCGTGGGGATCGGGAACGCCCTTCGGGCCTTGCCGCGGACCGGGTTGGGCGTCGGGTCGGATGGCGACCCGGCCTGGTTCGTGACACATTTTATGTAGAGTTTCATTGTTTAATAAATTTCCACCACTAACTCATTTTTTTAAACGACGAGTATTCAAGAAGACTTGGTCACACTGGAAGAGCTAGAATAAACTTCTATAGAATCACATGATCCATTAAGGATGAACTATATATTTACATTGTCTTTAGAGATTAATCAAAACCAAAATGGTTAGTACAAGATCTACTGATCGCCTAAAAGGATACTCCTTGAGAGAAATAAACACTAATCTTAATTTCCAAAATTAAACCAACAATACCCCAAAGTTAAATAAATACCATTCAATAATCAATTGTCCTTAAAATCCTTCAATATAATCAAAACTAATATTAAAACTCAAAATTTATAAGAATTTAGTCTTCCACATTAAATTGTAACTCCAAATGACATCAAATACTCTTAAAGTCACATACTTAAAAGTAATTAACCTAATCATTTCCATAAATAACTCAAATCACTATAAATCCATAATAAAAACATAGATAAAAATCCACCATTACTCCTCAAATGAAATCCCATACTATTCTATCTTTCCATTGTCATATAGTGTTCACAACAAAGCGAACAACTTCCAAAATAACATCTATCACTTAATCCCCAAATCATTTTCCTATACCAAGGGTATTCATTTAATAAGACATAAGAACCCAAATCAACTTATTGTTGACCAATAAAATCATTTAATTAAAAATAATTCGTCACACTATCTAGGGACTTCACGTAGTCCAGTGGTAGGGAATAAATCCCAATCTAACTTTGGTTGTGGGTTTGATTCCCACAACTTTGTCCGACGCGACGGGTTGTCACACGGTCTACGTGTTGTCCTTTTTCAAAAACTATATTTTATAATATTACCAAAATGAGATAATTTACTCAAAATACCATAACATAATTTAACCACAAATGTTATATCATACCTTGGATTTTCATCCCAAATTATAATAACTAATAATTCTCTCAAACCCCAATGATCATGTAAAACTAAATGGTTATTTATACCTATATCCACAAGAGAAGATATAATTCTTCCTCAAATATCATTCTCACATGGCAAACTGCGGGGTTACAAATACCAGAGAAAATTATTCCAAAGTAAACCCATAAACAAGGAGCGCTAATACTTTTTAAACATTTCTCTAACCATTTATTTCCACATAGCTTCTTCTTTGAACAAGAAAATATCCTATAGAATAGAGAATTCACTCGGGTAATGGCCAGGTCCCCTACATTTACGGCAAATGATTGTAAATGGACTCTTGGGACCATTTTTATCTTCTTCCATAGTACTCTTCATTTTTCTTCGGAAATTCTTCACTTTATGTCATTCCTTCCCGCATGTAAATCATTTCTTTTTCCCATTGAGACACTTTCCTAGGTGTCTCCTTCCACATTTCCTGTATGATGGAAATTGAGGATTCCCTTCTCCATGGTCTCCACTACTGGAGCTCTTATCATTCATCACCTTTCTCTTTTTTTTTGAGTCCATGAATTGGTTAATATATATATTTTTTATCATATTTTTGGAAAATTGATTTGGCATAAAGACGATATCTTTTACGCCTATCAACATTCCATTTTGTTGCTCATTTCCACCCCCATTCCCACCTTGTACATCTTTCTCAAAGTCACTATGAATTCCTTGGAATCCAGCCATTGACTAAAACCAGAAAGCATTGTGTGAGTAACATTAGTCATAAAATCATTTAGAGATTAACATGTCATCATATTCTCAATTTGAAACACATTAGGATTAACCAAGTTCATTTACTCTCATCTTATATATTCAATACATCAAATCGGATAGTAAAGAAAATGTAAATTATCCTAAGTATATCCCCCGGGAGTGTCGTAACCAAGAGTGCAGCAAGGCCCGTTGTCATGCACCAGTTACCGTTCGAGTCTATCTCAAAGCGGTGTTTTCAAGTTTTACCCCTAGGTACATCTGTGCCAGAGCCGCCTCTACCTGCTCGTATCCATACAGGGATGTATTGCTTGGAAAACTCACAAAATCTATACAATACCAAAATTCTAGGAAGTTGTTCTATACTAATCCTCAAAGATCATCTTAGTTCTACGTGCTCTAATCAGAGTTTATCTAAATCTAGCTCCCAAGGTTTGTACTAAACTTCCTTTGATACCAACTGTAACACCCTGACCCCAGTTACCTAGAGTTGGTGCATTATTACATAACATTGGCATGATCACAAGAAAGATCTAGTCTCGAAAGACCTATTAGATTAGTAGACTTCGAATAACTAGATACATTAATAAAGTTTACATTAAATCATAAACTGTAAACAACAACAACAACAACAACATAGTCTCTATAGTCCACACTCATACTATCCCTGCAGGTCATTCATAATTTACTTATTCACAATCCTGGGAAAAATAAAACATTGAAAGGGGTGAGCTCAGATGCTCAGTAAGGATAACAATACAGCAGAAGCTTTCATAGATAAGCATAAACACTTAAGGCAATTTATAATTAAAACAAAAGCCTTTTATACTTGAACTTCAACATAAAATGGCAAAGATAAAATGAAATTATGCCATTTACTTAATTAAATGGATATTATACTAGTCGAATAATCACATGCAATATCAATAACCACTTTATTAATGATGGAATGCATAATGCCAGACTATCATAACCACATAGCCAAGGCCTCGTTCCAAGACTACAAATAAGATTTTTCCAAGGCCTTGTACGAAGACACTAGTTTGTCTCATGAGACCTACCGATGCATAGAGTAGGTATAGCGGGCTCCACCCGTCACTTATTAAGTCTAATGAATTCCTCATATTAACAGGTTTAAACATAACATAAACATTCGTATTAAAACTAGCATACGAAATGTCAATACTTTAACCACAAACCATGAATGGTATAAAAATAGCACATCCATAGTCAAACATAACTCATTCGTTAAAATATGGAAGATTGTATTGTATCACATTAACCTTAATCAAGAATAATGAATGATATAAATGAAAATAATCATCAAAACTATTTGAGAGACATATCCCCATTTTTCTTGAAATCATTTAAAAGTCACACTATTTGTCAAGAATATATTTAAAAAAATATTTTTGAATCAAAGTGTCCCATACCACTTTGAAACTTTTAAAAGGAGTTTTAATTTTAAAACATTAATGTCTTTATAAATAAATCATTAAAACAATTTTTAAAACATGGACATTAATGAGCAAGATTTAGAAGAATAAGTCTTTAAAACATATAAAAATGGTATTTTAGTTAGAGATTATAACCAAAAGAGAGACACTTGAATACAAATAATTGAGGTAATAAAAACTTTTTAATATCATGAGAATAAAGGGATTCATGATATAATATGTCAAAGTACATTATATACACCACATAAAACTGATTTGGTGTATAACAAAAAAGAAGTCTCAATGGAATTTAAATTGAGATGAAATCTCTCATAAAGGCTGTATCCTTATGTTAAGGAGAAATCAACGACATAGTTATGTGTGACAAATATAAATACAATTAATATGATTTGATATTTAGTGTAAATCAATCAAAGGATATTCACACATAATCTTATAAAAACAACACCAATGAATTGGATGTTTAACTCAACAAATGGAGAATGAGTTAAAATTACTCTTATCAAATTCATATCGATGACTTGAGAAATTATCAATGGAGTGATTATGTGTATCAAAATTATATACACAGAAAAGGGGAGTGGAAATTATGAAATAATCAAATTAATAGTGATTACACACATAATCTTGGAGTAAAAATAATCAATGAAGTATGCGTAAAGCCGAATAAATGGAAATTGAAATTTCAAATTCCCTTCAATTAGGTAACTTATAAAACATACACCCATGAAAGAAGGATCATACAATGATGATGTAAATACCCATAAATTAAAGTATATTACACAATTAATACAATCATGGGAAGTACACATACACCACATGCAATAAATAAGTGGTGAACAATGGAATTCTCACGAAATTAAGAGTGAGATAAGAAACCCCTTACATTGTACTTTTCCTTGGTTGGGGGTAGGTTAACCTCCTGTATAATGTTGAAATAATTGGTATTAAATTATTCATGAATCATATACATTAATATGATATCATATATGATCTTTTAACATTTCTTTGTTAATAATTTCTTAGAATTATCGTCGTTTCGAGTGTTAACTTACTCGTTTTCTTTTATATGTTTTGTTACGTAAGCCATGTTTTCCATGGATAGGTTGTATCTTATTCATATCCAGAATGATATCAAGTTCTTAAACATTATTTTTAAATAATAAAATGATAATTATACTTGAATAGATATTATGGAGAATGAATCTTATCGCATTCGTGGAGATGGTAGTCTGTATGTACGCACGAGTGACAATATCATTATTTTGATATTAAAATAATATATACATGGATGGTATATTATATATACAGAATCATTATCATGTTATATTTATTTTTTTACATGAATTATACGTCATTATTATACCCATCCAAATAATAATATATTGAATAACAATTACACCACGACATGGAGACGATAAGTCGCACGTACGCACATATGGTGACATGTTATTTAAAGGGTGGATAGAATACTGAATATGGTTGTACCATATTTATAATAACATCACAGTATATATAAGATACTAGAGTTATTATTTTATAATGGTAATAACAAATAAAGAATAAGTGGAAGAAGAAAGGAACTTGAAAATGGGTGGTGAAAACATTACCTCTTCTTCGGGTTCTTCATTTTGATTTGATCAAAAGGGCTCCTTAAGTTGGATTTCTGATCAAACTAAGGCCTCTAGGTTGTAGTGAGGGAAGTTCAGAGAGTATTTGGGTAGGGGTTGGCCGAACCAAAAGGCTTTTATGGTGTGAATAAATGAGAAGGATGAGTTCCCTTTTATAAGAGGGGTGAGGGGAACCTTTGGAAAAGCTAGAATATTAATTTATAATAAATTCGTATTAAATTTATAATGGCTCCATAGTTTATTATTTAAATTTTAAGGTATGGATAGGTCTAAATCCATTAATCCAATAGAATTTAGACAGGTTTGCATCATTAAATTAACCTTATCGTTTAGTTTTAACTCTTAGTTAATTAGTTTGACATTTACCATGTCACTTTATATTTTTATATTATGTAGTTAATAAACTTACTATATACATCCAAGAGACCCCCAAGTGGTCCATTAATTATACTCCTATCATGATATATGTCTCTGGGCCAAACCTTAGATTTTTAGGAATTTAATATCAATTAATAATATAATATTTTTTTAACCATTCTTTTATGTCCATTTTGACACTATTCAATAATTGATTTTTGTAAATATAATAACATAATGATTACTTCGAAAAATGTTAATTAAATAAATTATAACATGTAATATTATCCTAGAAAATTAGTTTAATTCATAAAAAGTCTAAAATTATATTTATTTGGGTATTTATAATATCAATTATTATAATTTTTCACTATTATGGTAATTACTGCACCATCATTGTGTCATAAATAAATTAACTTATTTAATGTCTAAAAATTATAAATAAAATATCATTATGTAGGAAATCGTATTATATTTCTAAGGAATAATTACAATCTAATTTATCGTATGTATAACTCTATATTAAAATTTTTTTAGTAAATAAACTTTGATTTTAACTCTTTTAACTCTTCTTTGAATTAAATAATAATAAATGTCCTAATCTAATACAAGTGGACCTAAATGATAATATTTTATTCCTAAGGTTGTTTTTGGTTGAGACACACTTGTCCAATAGAATTAGGACATGTTTTAGGGTAATATTAATATCATTTTTACCCTTAATTACCCTATTTACTTTTAACCATGGTAAATAAAAGTAAAAAGTTACTATTCACCAAAAATTATTTTCATCTCATTGAACCTCATTTTACTTCTTGATATTAACCGTGTCTCTTGGATTTTCGAAATTACATTCACAGAAGTGGTAAAATTAAGTTTTATGAAAAATTCAGTTTTTATCTACCACTTAGTAGTTTCACTATTCATCAAAAATTGATGTTTTTCAGAACAATGCCAAAATTTCACCCTAAGCTATAATTGATATTCAGAATTCAAAAAATGGTGTCTATTTTAAAAAATTCCAAACATATAAGTTGCATTAATTAATTTTATAATTAATTCCCGCTGTCATAATAAATAGCGTGTTTTTAAGAAACAATATATATCAAAAGATTTACAATTGTTTAGGTCCAATTTCAAAGTGAAATTAATTCTAATGAACACCATTGGATAAAATGGTAAAAATATATTCTAATTATACTTTGAAATCACTCAATAATATAATTTATCACTATAAATTATTTTGATTAAAAAAATTGTTTTTAAGTATTTTTCACTATTCAAAAAAAATGGAAGTTCTCAGAAAAATACCAAAAATTCATCTTAGGATAATTTTGATATTCTGAAACCAAAAATGAAGTCCATTTTGAAATATAAAATATATAAAATTTCAAAAAGTAGGTATTACTATTCATAACGGCTAGTTTGATTGGTTGTGGTGTGTTAGAACTCGATATTGCGTACAACACATGCTATCACATTATTCAAAGAGAAGCGTACCGTAGAAGCTTGGGGTGTTACAAGAAGTCTTTAATTAATTTGTTTATTACAACATAACTCTTATGAAATTTTTGGAATTCTTCCTCGAAACTTCATTAGAGGAATCGTATTCATCTTTAATTTCATCTTCCATCAATTATAGAAAGTTTAAAGTGAAATATCTAATGACCCCTTAGATTAAACACTTTAAAGGAAACTTTCCCTAAAATTTAAATTTTCTTCTTGAGACTTTTGGAAATGAGTGACATTAGCTTTTTGAACTTCACATAAACATCATCATTCAAATATAAACTTATGAATTAATCTTTATGTTCTTCCTTAACTTTATTTGAGGTCCTTAATTTCTATATATCTTTGAATGATATCTTATTCTTCATAAAAATATTCTTCTTCAGAGTTCATAACTTTATCATATCATATGAAAACCAAGATTCTATATAAGTAATCCAAAGTAAGTATGTCATGAATCAAAACATTGGTATAAAATCTATCTAGTAAGATACAAAGTATGTTTTGTTCCACCATTGAATCTTTACAAGTTTCATCAAATCCTATTATGGTTCTCATAACCTCATTAACACTTGTAAATAATTCATCAACAAATTATCCTTGAACAATATGAATATCTTCTTAATTTAATCACCATATTTGAAATTTAACCTTTTTGATTTTTTCATTGTATTCATAGATATTTTGTATTTCTTCTCACATTTAACCTTTAAAAATCATTCACTGAATGTAAGGAAAAAATGAAATTTCTTTCACACCTATCAAACTCCAAATTATTTCTAGAATCCTTTTTTAAAGAGACTCCTTGTAAAACAAGTGTAGAACCATCATTTATAATATCTAGAACATTAATACCCAATTAAAGTATGTAGGGTATCATTCTTTCCTTCCATAAATTATAATGTTTCCCATTGAATGTGGGAAGTAATTTACTATTCACTAAATTAATATTATCCATAACATATATATATACATATATTAGGTAGAGGGAATTACATTCCACAAACAACAGACACACCTAGACACCACAGTGGTTCAAGACTCAATTCACCAAACACCATTAACAAAGAAACTCAGACATTACCTCAATTTTATATGATAGAGAAAAAAATTAAATTTAAATTGAGTGAATAATCATTTAATGTTGTAAATTTAAAAAAAATCTCTTGAGAGGGATCATAAAATACTCTGATTCCACTTGTGATGGCCTCAGACATGGTGAAAATTCACTAGGGGGAGTGAGTTAGTGAAAAATAATATATTGTTTTCTTTATGATTTCTTTAAAAGTCAATTTTTTTTACATTCTAGATAGGGTGATCATATTTCTAAACTCACTCATACTAATGAAAGAAAAAATCCAAGACATTCAATGTTCATGGTTCACTACTCAAAAAGAGCATATAATTATTAATATGATTCAAAATCATCAGATACCATATGATCCACTAAAATCACTTATGTGGATACAAATGAGAAGGTTATATCCATGGATCAAAATATAAGGTACAAAAATTATGTCTATCATAAGTCTCAAAACAAGTTACATTACTATCATGATCTTCAACAGGGTAGAAATTCTATTTTTTCATTGGAATATACTATCTCCCAAAAATTGTATAGTTATGCCACACTTCTTCACATTTAATAACTAGTGTTATATAATTATTCTTTCTCAACACACAAAGTAGGTTTGATGATTGGACACAAAAACTAGGTGTGTAGTCTTTCTATTCTTCCTCCTCTTCCACCTCTTCTTCAACTTACACTATGAAAAGTTCTCTTCTTCATTATACTATCTTTCCGTACACGCTATTATATATACACACACACTAACTCATGAATAATCCCTTTAATTATTCTATATCTCTTCAATGTACAATGTAAGATCTGTGTTCACTTTTTATCTTACACAACAACAACATTTTTTTCCTCTTCATATGGAAATTTCTAATTTGAAACTCTAATAAGAAACTACCTTCAAATACTTCTTAACTTATCCCACTTATTCTTAATTATTTCGATTTTTCTAGGAAAATATGACATGAGTTTATATACTAAATTGCGATCAACAAATTCTCCTCTAACTACTTGTCCTTTTTAAAATGTATAAAACTTCTTCACGATGTGAGGATATTCTCCAAATTCTAGTGTCACGATTTAAACTCATGATATTTAATCCAAAAAATCATAGCTTCAACATTATCATTTTTAACTTTTGAATCCTCCCTAAATTCTAGAGATAATTCGTCAAAAACACCCTGTTAACTTCAAAAAATATCACATTTTTAACGAAGTAAACAAATCTTAAATATAAAAATAAAAACCTTTATTATATAATTTTTTATGTATGGAAACACGTAAATATGAATAGACTTATCTGCCTCAAAAATATTATGTATAGGCCATATTATGTATGGAAAAAACACACCTATAAACATTACTCATATCAAAAATATTACGTATGAAAAAATTAGGTATGGAAAAACCATACGTAAGAAAATATTTTGTATGAAATTTAATTCATATAAAACTCTTACATATGATCCCTATTAGAGGAATATTCCAATTCTCATAGAAAAAATCTCTTTTATCATAGATAAATTACTTATGTATTCTAGTGACCATTTAAAATGAATCTTACAATCAGTCTTTTTTCAAATTATTTAAAATAATATAACTCCCAAATTCCTCAACATTCAGAATTCTAAATTTATTCAAATTCTACTCTCCTCAAATTACAAATATTGGGACTTATGAAATTTATTATCATAAAATAACCTTCTAGGATTAACTCATTCAAAATAAAATTATAAATATATTATCTTATAAAATCATAAACAATCTGTATTTTTGTGCTCACCCAACTTCTGAATATTTTCTTCTAGTTCCTAAATATAAGTAACATCTATACTCCATATAAAAAACTCTAGACATATTTTAAAATAGATTTAAAATTCATAATAGCTTTAATCTCACATTATAAAATTTATTATATGTGAGTGTGAACAAGATTTACGTATCAATAAAAAAATACCACATAAGAACATATCCACTCCTTCACTTCTATAATTCTTCTTCCATAGATAAACACCACAATGCTAACAGCTTATTCTTTAACTCCTATCTCAACAAACATTATCTGGGTATCAACAAACTCTCTATAGCCACAACCAATATGGATGTCACCATCTCTTTTATATGAGATCAAAAAATATGACAAAAATATTTATAATGAAAGTTTTTCCATCGAAACTATCCATCACAATTAACTATATCTATTATAATTTAACATCATAAAAAATTTTGAGGATATTTATTCCTTTTAATGTGGGAATTTTGAGATGGAAACCCTTTCATAATATGAAAATTATAGAACATTTTTTTCCACACATTTTTCTATTTATTTTATCCCAAAAACCATCATTTCTCTTAATCTATCTCTAAAATTTTTATCTTCCAGATCTGACTACTGGGCATCAACGGGAGGTCTTTTTTATGTTTTTAAAAGATATTTTTTATCTTTAATTTTTAATGTATTTGTAATTTTTCAAATTATTTAATAAGTTGATAATTAATGCGTTTGTTACAAATAATTTAGTTAATTTTTCTTTAACTTCAAAATATTTATCTATATATTTATTTACATAATTAGTTCACAACATTATTAAATTAAATTAAATTTATAACACCATATAAATATTATTATTAAAAATCATTATTAAAAATAAAATAATGAAAATAATTAAATATTAACAAGACTATGAAGAAACAATTAATTAGTGTAATATCTCTAAATTTATAATATATAATTAGAAAACAAAAAACCAAAATAAAAAAATGAATATTTTTAATATTTAAAAATGTCATTTTTAATTTTAAAACTAATAATAGAAAAAATTATAAAATATTTATTATTAATAAATTAAAAATTTGGAAACAAATAAAATATTTACTTTATATATAATAATATAATCAAAATATTGAAAACTAATAAAAGAGCACTGAAACTAATTTAAGTATTATTATTTTATAAAATATTTGACATAATTTTGAAAATTGCTAAAATATTACAAAAACTACTTAAGTATTTATATTTTATAATAACAGTCAATCATAAAAATCTAAATAGGTAATAAAATAGTATTAAAAAATAAAAATAATAAAAAAATAATTATTGATTTGAAAAATATTGAAACATTTTTATTACAATATTAAAAAAATAATATTAAATACTAATAAAATATTACAAAATCCACTCATGTTTTATTATTTTCTAAAATATCCATAATCCTATAATAAATAATTCAAAACGAAATAAATTTTAGAAAATTATAATGACCCAAGTACTGATAGAATTTTTTTTTTCAAATTTATTATTATTCCTGAATTAAATATTTAAATTCATAATAAATATGTTAAGTAGTTATTAAAATAAAAAGAAAATAGTTTTATTAAACTAATTATTTATATAGTTATATTTAAATGATCAATTTCAAAATTATAAAATATTAGTTTGGGAAAAAATAATTTCATTTCATAATTCATAATGTCGCAATTATCTTAGGATTTTTTTTGATAATTTTTTGAAAAATTTAAATTTTAGGTGAATAGTAAAAAACATACAGCTTTTTATAAAATAGAGTATTTTTTGTGATATCATCAAGAAATAATTATGATATAAAATTTAATAAAATTATTTGATTAATAAAATTATGATATTATAATATAAATAATTTAAAAAAATTATTTAGAACATATAAATTATGATTCCTTTTGGGATAAAAATGAAAATCATTTTCACGGCCGACATAGTTCCTACATAGCAATAAGAAAGTAAAATTTGGTGTCTTATAGATAATAATTGAGTACTAAAAAGTACTTGAATGGATATTTTATTAATTATTATATATAAAATATTATTTTTTCTAAAAGTATCTTATTTTAGAGTTATATAACAATAATCGTATCCAAATAATTGTGCAATGCTTGCACGTGATAAGAAAAGTCAAATTTAAAAATTAAATAAGTTTTCTTGAAATTATTATGAGTAAATATACTTAAAAAAATTATAAAGTATTATCTTGAACCTAACTAGTTTATTTTTATGATAGTAATTTATTTTTAATTTTTCTATATGAAATAATAACCACTAATGCTTATACAACATTAGCACAATGATTGTGCACGCAGAAGAAAAGTCAATTTAATGATTTTAATTAAAATTATTAGAACCATTAAATTACACAAAATTTTCTTTAAATCTTATTGGATGAGTAATTTCCGACCATAATCATCATTGGATCTAATTTAGGACGTTTAGGTTCCACTTAGTGGACATTAAGTCACTTATATTATTTTATTTAAAAGAAATTCAAACTGTTCACACTATGGTTTTCAATTAGCGTAACTTTTTAATACATAATCTTCCAGAAGAGATATTAGACCATAAATAGTATTTGGAGATCTAAAATATTTATCTTTTTCATGGTAAATTTATTTCTAATAATTAGGGAATAAATAAATACCTTAAATGCATGAAAACCAATGATTTAGTAATTATTAAATTAATGGAAAAATAAAATAAATGATATTAAAAATATTAAAATAATTTAAGTTAATTAAGATGATACATGAATTTTATAAACACATATGAAATTTATCAAATATAATAAAATATTTTTTGAGAATTTAACACTTTGTTTTGATGTTTTTAAAGTCATTGTACTGAATAGTATTAAATTTGACAAAAATGATATTTCATGAAAATAATATTTTATTAAATTATTAATAAATCATTCAAATCATAAATAAAGACAAAAAGGATAATATTTGGTATAAAATGTAATAAAATATTAAATTAAAGTATATTTTGAAGTCCATTTCACTAGAATAGCCTTATTATTTTTTAATATTTTAAGCAATTCATAAAGTGTCCTTCACCTCAATTATAAAAGGGCACCCCTTAATTTTTTTAATTTCACCACGTAGAGCAAGATACATTGAACACACTCTTCCAAATTATTGTCTACACTTACTTATATACATTATAGAGGTTTTTGTCTCACCAAATGACCAATTCCAAGTTCATTAAGAGATCTTTTAAGGAGGTCATATTTAAATGGTAACTTTCTTAAACCACTTCTCTTAATTTATATTCCTCATCAACCTTCTCCTCACCTCATTAATCCATTAAGGAATAATAAATATAGTATCAATTATATAATATAATTTTATAATTATAATTTAATATCTTATATCCATCCATTGTTTCATATCCTATTATTCAATGAAACAAAACCATTGTCTAAATTATTGCAATTCGCCATCTCTATGGATACTGAGTTCTCATTTTTCATTATCACCTTCAAATATGGTCATAGAAATATTATTATGGTTAAATAATATTATAATTAATATATTATAACTTAATAAATTTTATTAGGCTAATATATAGTCATGATATTAAATAAAATTAAACTAATTTTTGATGGTAAAAGATTCATCATAATAAACTAAAAAATTATCATTAACATTTTATCAAATAAATCCTCCCTATATCAGAAATAAAAATAATATATGGGACCATAAAAACTTTTATAGGGGTATTAATACAATAAATTTTCACTTATGGAGTACCAATATCATTTTACAACCAGGAAACCATAAAACAAACACTCTCAGAACGATGCAATTGACAATTATAACTCATCGAAATGGAAAAAATTAAACATAAAAAAATTATAATAAATAAAATATAGGTTTAATTGGTTCTGAATTTATTAATTAAAAAAATATAATTTGATTATCTAGGATGTTATGTGAATGTTCATAACACATTGGTAGTGAAGGTTAGGGGATTTCCTTTAAAAAACTTATTTAATGTAGCTTTTTACAAAATTTAAAATGAATATTTTTTATAAACTTATATGAAATAATTGAGTTTCCTTGATTTTATAAAGCCTTAATTTTTTGAATCCAAATTTTTAAAAAATAAAATATATTTTTAAATAAATTTTTTTGCAATTCATTTTTATAGTATTATTTTAAAAGAAGTTATTTTTCTCAAGGAATTGTTTTTATGATGCAAGTATTCATGTTTTATGATTCTATTCTAGTTCTTGGGAAGTATTTAAAATGAAGGTTTATTCAATTATAAACCAAATATGGTTGGTTTTTTGATAGGTATAAAATTAATTAGTTATGTTTTAATTTTACCTTAATTATTATTCTAAGTGTAACTACAATGGTTATATCCAAGTATAATAGTAAGGGTTATTTTATGGTAGCCCTGAGGGTTAAAAAACATATTCTATACATGAGGGTTACAATCATAAGTATGATAAGAAATGTTTTCCCCAATTTACCTAAATACTTTATTTATTCTTGCTATGTTTTATGGAAATATCATGTTTTCACAAATTAAGAGTGTGTTACTTTTAAGGGTGAGAAGTATATCTTTGTGAAAATGACTTCTTGTGTTTATAAGTATTCATGGACTAATGGTTTATTTCTTTATTTTTATGCCCCTTAATGATATTTTTGTTCTCATCCCAAGTTTTTTAAAAAATTAATACAGTTTAAGGATGGTTAAGGGAAAATAAGAATCCAAACTAAATTTTGTGAATATTTTTCATGAAAGGAAATCATGTTTTATTTTAAAGACTTTAGTATTATAGGAAAATTAGATATTGTGTAAAAGTTTAAATTTATAATTCATGGATTAAATATGTAACATTATGTCCCAATTCTCAAAAATTATAAACCTAAAAGATATTATGGAATAAATTAAAGTGAATTCTAGTCTAAATTCACTAGAATGTATAATATATATGGTCAGGTCCTTTTTGTTTGTATCATAGATTGATTTCGGTGAATTGAAGTGATACGTTTTTAATAGAATAACATAATTTTTTACATAATACTTAAGTTGAAATGATATAGAATTTTAATATTACCATGTTGTTTCATCTAAATGATGTCTGTTCAGAATGGTTTTCCATAGAAGAAACACAAAAGCTAAAGTAGGAATACGTCGAGAGGATGATATACTAATGAATATGCAACCTAGAATAGTGGAAATTAGAATTGATAATCTTGTGAAAGTAATGGATCAATTGATGTTGGATATAAATTGTGGGTCCATCCATGTAAGATAACAACTAGAGATACCGTACATGAACACGATGATAGTTGGAAATTTTATATGGAAAACCCTCCTTGTTTTAGTTGATATTCTGAATGTGTGGTGGATGAAGGGTGGATTAAATCCATTGAAAAGATATTTTAAGTTATGGGGTGTTCAAATAATCAAAATTTTAGTCTTTATATTTATCATTTTGAAGTAAAAGTTGATCAGTGGTGGTCAATGGATAAGAATATCAGGGTAATAGAAGAGATTGATTCCATGGAATGGGATGAATTTAAGAATATTTTCCTTGAAAAATATTTTCCTAATATGTATTGAATTAGGATGGAAAATAAATACATGGAATTAAAAAAATGTAAAAAGATTCAGTGGCTGTATATGAACAAAAATTTACTCGATTTGCAAGGTATGCTCTAAATTTTATTTTGGATCTTGATAGTAAAATCAATCATTTTTTCTCATGATTGAAGGAAAGATATAAAAGGACATTAGATTCCCATAGATTCAAATTATATGATAAAATTTTAATATATTATGAAAGTGTAGAAATGTATTTTTCTACTGATCATGAATTCCCTGACAAAAAGTATAAGAAAAGGCCCAGATGGAAGGTAGTGGGTGATCACTAATTAAATATATATGAATGTAAGAAAATATAGTTTCCAATTTGTGTAAAGTTTGGTGAAAATCACCTTAGGGAATGCCATAACAAATCCAGGAAGTGATTCTATTGTGGAACGTTTGTACATATGGCCCCATATTGCAATGAAAATGATCTTAGTGTTAGTAAGTTAAATTTTGATAGAAAAAATTTAAAGTATATTAAATGTGGTGAGATGGGTAATTATGCACATACCTACCCAAATAAGGGTATGAATTATGGGAATAAGCTAGAATATAATATGAAAGGTTTGGTGATATCCGTTGTAATCACTTCAACAGATATTGGGATATACAGTGAAGTAGTATCATGTACATTTTTTGCTTACTCATATTATGCTAATGTCTTGTTTGATATGGGGCCTACACATTCATTCATTTCAGATAATGTTGTTGGAAAATTGTAAAGTTGACCTCAAAAAATGGAACCATAACTTATGGTAAAAAAAACTAGGGGGAAATATTAAGGGAAAATAGAATTATTAGAATCATCCTATTATTTTATATATAAATTCCTTACCTATAAATGTTGTTTTTTTCCTAATAGAATTTTATGTTATTATGGGTATGGATTAAATCTCTATTTACCATGATAAGATTTATTTTAGAGATAATATATTTTTTAAAATATTTTTGATTTTTATACAAGAACGAACCCATACCATTGATGACATATCATTAAGATAAGAAACTATTAAAATAATGAAATGAAAGTTTTCCTGAACATATTTTTGGAAATAAGGGAACAATTTAGATCAATGATGTTCCAATGGAAAATGATTTCCTAGATGTTTTTCATAACTATTTATTTATGTTATACCTATGGGTTATGTTTAATTTACTATTTACTTAGTTCTTGATGTTAATCCAATTTCAAACCCCCTTATCGAATAGCTCAAGTGGGTGTTCTAGAATTGAAAAATCAATTGTAGAATTACTTAATAAAGGTGTCATTCATCCTATCACTTCACCATTGGGTGCCCCTATTTTCTTTGTTAAAAATAAATATGGTTCCATTTGGATTTTAATTGATTATACATCTTTAAATAATATTAATGTTAAGATTAATTATTCGTTTCCTCATATCGATGAATTGTTTGATCAGACCCAGGGAGATCAATAATTTTCCAATATTGACATGAGATCTGGGTACCATTAACTATAGGTGAAGTAAGATTACATTACAAAAAAACATTATATACTAGATATGGTCATTATGATTTTGTAGTTATTCCCTTTGGATTGAAAAAACCCCCTTTTATATTTATGGATCTTATGAATAGAGTATTCTTTGAATATTTTGATGAGTTTTAGGTTTTTTTATTAATGATATTTTTTTAAAACAAAATCTGAGGATCATGAAAATAATCTAAGGATTGTTCTGAAAACCCTCAATGAATATAATTTATATGATAAATTTAAAAAATGTGCTTTTTGGATATAATATATTTCTTTCATTGGGAACATAATCAATAAATATGGAATAACAATTGATCTATCCAAACCAAAATTGGTTGAGGAATGTCAAATACCTATAAATGTTACTGATATTTTAATATTTCTTGGATTAGTAGGCTATTAAAAGTTATTTTTTGAAAACCTAGAACAGTTATCTCTCCCACTAACTATGTTAACTTGAAAAGGATTTAAATTTGTCTGGAAAAAATATTTTGATGATTGTGTTTATGGAATTAAGAGGAAGATTAGGAAATGTTATAGTTTTGGTATTGACCTTGATAAATGGTTATTTTTTCATCTAAAATTATGATTCATTGAATTGATGTGTTTATGTTATGATATATAATGGTCATGTAATTGATTATGCTTCAAGAAAAATGAAACCTCTTGAGTTAAATTATCCTATCCATGATTTGGAATTAACTGGTATAATTTTTTCTTAAAATGTTTAGAGATATCATTTATATGGATCTATGTGTTTAATATAAAATCGTCATAAAAGTTTAAAGTATATATTTACTCAGAAGATATTTAACATGAGGCATAAAAGATGGATGTAACTAATAATAAATTAGGATCACACAGTCAATTTCCATATAGTAAAAGCAAACAAAGTGTCAAATTCATTTATTCAAAAACACCATGCACCATTAAACATGTCATGTGTATAACATGACCCTTTGATTAATGATTTAATGAATTTTGGACTAGAAGTTGTGGGTGAATAAATTCCTCTTTTTTTTTGGTTTCAGTGAAATCGTCTCTATCAAAACGAATTAAGCAAGTTCGTATAGAAGATTGTAAGTTACAGAAAAAGGTAGAATTGGTTAAGAAGGGTAAGTTTCCTTAATTTAATGCTAATAAAGTTTTTGTCTTGATATTTAGAAAGCTATTATGTGATACTTATGATTACCAACTAATGAAATAATTTTTAAGTGGCACTCACATATCTCTATTTTCTATTCATCCTAGCAGTACTAAGATGTACAGAGAACGTTGGGAGTATTACTGGTGGTATGGAATGAAAAGAGATATTACTGACTTTATCATGAAATGTATTACATATCAAAAGGTTAAATAAAAAATATAATTACTGAAGGGGGTTATTCATCCATTTTCACTTCCAAAGTGGAATGTGAAAATATATCCATGGATTTTGTGGTGGAAATACCAAAGACTTATCGAGGTAAAAATTTGATTTGGGTTATTGTTGATTGACTGTATAAATCTATGAATTTACTTTCTATTAGAGATACTCTATATTTATATCAACTTTCTAGAATTTATCATAAAGATATAGTGAGGTCACATGGAGTTCCTCTCTTTATTTTACTTGACCATGATCCCAGGTTCACTTCAAACTTTTGGAAATTCCTTCATAAGTTGTTGAAAACTGAATTAAATTTCAAAACAAGCTTTCATACTTAGTCTGTTGGGAAGTTAGAATGAAAAATTCATACTTTTTAAGACGTTATACAAGCTTAATCAATGGATTTATAATGAATTTGGGATCAACATATTTTTTCATTTGAGTTTTCTTATGAGAATAGTTTTCATTCCAGTATAAAAATGTCACCTTTTGAGGCATTATATATAAATAGGTGTTTAAATTCTGTATTTTGGGATAAAGTGGGTGAAAGGTAGTTAATGGGACCATAATTAGTTAATAAATTTTAGGAGAAGGTGAAAATTATTCAACAACATAGGAGGAATGCTTATAGTAGGCAGAAAAGCTATGTGGAAAATAGGAGGTAAGACATTTTTTCGAGGTAGGTGATCATGTTTTTATTGAAATATCTCCATGAAAAAGTGTTATGTGTTTTTTTAAGAAGGGAAAGTCAATTACATGGTGTTGGGACCAATTTGGATGGAGAAGGAAGTTCAAAGAGTTATATTTTGCAGAGTATTGTCTTTTGTTGTCAAGGAAGATAAATACATTCACTTTGTAAAGGAATTGAAACCAGACGATTCTTTACGGATATGTATTTCAAAAATATCATAAGTTGGGAAAACTTGTGATGTATGCCTTATGATGGAAAGGGGGAAAAATGATGATGCCAGTCACATAAAGTTTTGATTGGAAGGAATGATGTTTCTGGAAGATTGGGAAGTTTCAGTACTTTCCATTGTATCTATGACGATGCTAAAACCGGTATATCAAATGATATATATCATGATAGTGGAGTTCGTGATGAAAGATGAAGAATGGTTATGGGACACAGTAAAGATATTAATGACAAAGGAATGTACAATCTGGAGGTGGCACAAAAGAACAGTTCAAGGTGGCATCATTTTCTAGTGTTTTCCAAATTTTAGGCCCTGAAAATCGAAAGATGAAGAAATGTGTTTTTGGAAATGGATATTGTGTGAAAGATTTAATATGGTTTAGGTTTTTTCGCGCAAGGCTTGATTCAAGGTCGGAACATTGAAAACTGTCAAAGGAATGCAGTGCACGAAAAATTGGGCAGAGTGCGCGAAAAAACGAAGGCTATGTGATATAACAGAGGGATGCACGAAAAATCAGTGGGATGCGCAGAAAAAAAGGTGACGTGAAATATGTGAAGGATATGGAAATATTAGCGGGATGCGTAAAAAATAAAGTGGTGCATGAAATAGAGGAATGAAGTTTTCTGTGCAAGATTTGTTTTGATATCAGAAACTCAAAAACTACAAGGCATGAGGTGTACAAAAAAATTGGATCATTGCGTGAAATATGATGTTATGTGAAAGAGTTTTTACGCGCATGAAGAGGGTTTTTATGCATGGATTAGTGCTTTTTGTGCAAGTCAAAACAGACCTATAAATATGAGATGAACCCTTCTCATTTTTTTAATGCTCGAAACTTAGTAGAAATCTCAAACTCTGATGCACGTAAAATCTTATGTTAAGTGATTTTCATGAAAAGAAAGATATTTGCGTGAAAAGAAAGAGGTTTACATGAAAAGAAAAAGGGTGTGTGAAAAATTTAGAAGATATGTGAAAAGTGGAAAGTCTCATGAAAAAGGGAAGTTGCGTGAAAAAACTTTTCGCTCCAAAAGAGATTTTTTACACGCAAGCCATTTGAATTGCATGTAAGGTACCCAAAAGGTTGCGTGAAAAATTTGGGGTCTGCGCACATATTCTGTTGTGTGTATGGGAGTTCTTACTAGATTCTAGGTAGGAAAATGAAGATTTATATTTCAGAGAATACAATTGTTCAATTGTAAATAAGTACTGAAATACTGTAATTCCCTATATGTGCTAAGAGGGTTCACACGCGCTGGCAAATTATTTTCCATGTGCTACACGAGTGTAAGGGTATATCCTACTAATTGTATTCCACATCAAAAGATTGTTTTCTAGTGGATTGTCTGGTACTGGATTGTTTCGGTACCATACCAAGGACATAACTACTCTTGTTGAGTATTGAACCTTGTAAATCTAGTGTTCATGTGGTTGTGTGGGTTCAGCAGGGAAGAAACTCTTTAACATGAGGAAAAGGATGTTTCAAAAAGAAGGATAATTTAAAAGAAAAAGATATCACTGATTCACCCCCTCCCCCTCTCAGTGATACTTGGATCTTTACTGGGAACTTCACATGGTTAATTGATCCTTTTTAAATCATAGAGAAAATTGGACCAGTTTCAAACTGATTATCCTACCCTTTGAGTCTATCCAAGGTACATAATGTTATTCAAGTTTTGATGTTAAGAAAATATGCATTGAATTCATCTCATATTTTGATCCCAAAGGTAATTCAGCTAGAATATAACCCATCATATGAGAAAAATATTGTTCAGATTACTGATCATAGAGAGTAGGTATTGGGGAACAAGGTAATTCACTAGGTTAAGGTTTTATAGAGAAACTATAGGGTTGAAGAAGCAACATGAGAATCTAAAAATGCTATGAGGGAAAGTTATCCCCATTTGTTTAATAAGGGATCAAATAGAAAGGAAAAAATTTTCAAAAGGGGGAGGGATAATGTGAAAACCCAAGTACTGATAGAATATTTTTTTCATATTTATTATTATTCTTAAATTGAAAATTCAAATTCATTAAAAATATGTTAAGTAATTCTTAAAATCAAAAAGGAAATAGTTTTATTACACTAATTTATAATATGGTTACATTTCAAAGATTAATTTTCAAATTATAGAATTTTAATTTTTCAAAAATAATTTCATTATTGAATTCATAAGCTCAAAATTATCTTAGTTTTATTTTTTATGAATTTTTTAAAAAGATAATTATTTTTATGAATAGTAAAAATATAATTTTTTATAAAATAAATTATTTTTGTGATATCTTCAAGACATAATTATGATATAAAATTTATTAATCTTATTTAGTGACTAAAATTATTATATTATAATATAAATATGGTAAAAAAATAATTCAGAACATCTAAAATATAAATTATTTTATGATAAATATGAGAAACATTTTTAGGGCCAATGCAATGCTTGCGCTACATTGGAAAAGTTAAATTTGGTGCCTTATAGATAATAATTGATTGATAAAAAGTATTTTCAATATTTTTTATGAATTATTATGTATAGAATATGATTTTGACTAATATTTTCTATTTTTATAGTTATATAACAAGAATCTTATCCAAATACTGGTGCAATGCTTGCACATGGCAAGAAAAGTGAAATTAACAAATTAAATAATTTTTATTGACATAGATATGAGAAAATACACATAATGAACAAATATAAATTTTTATATTGAAGCTAAATATTTTTTTTTGTTTTAATTTATTTTTATGTTTTATATACAAAATAATTATCTATAATTCCTATGAAACATTGACGCAATGCTTGTGAAACACTACTAGAAAAATGACTTATAGCCACAGACCTATAGAAACTATTTAATTGGTCTATGGCTATAGGTTAAAATATAGCCACAGGTAATTGAAAATCGTGTTTTTAGAGAAGATAACCCAATAGATTAACCTTGTCCTGTGGAAATATCTCCTCAATCAGTTTCACTCCATCCCGACTCATCTCCCACCCACATCTCCCTCATCACAACTCATATCCCTCATCGCAACTCATCTTCCACCCACAAAACCTTCTCCTCAAAGGATCGATTCTCCCTCAGCCTATCTCGCTAGATTCTCCCCTCAGTTCAACCCTCCCTCACACGATCCCTCCCATCCCCTTCATCGTGCTTTCATCTCCTCCACCCCCTTCGTCGCGCATTCATCCTTCAATCGGTGCATCGGACGAACCGAGACCTTCCATGAGTGGGATCGGCGTGAGCTGACCCTTACAATTTCCGCGAAGATTTCTACAGTTAATACTTCATGACAGCTTCTCTTCCAAGCAATTCATACCCATCTTTAGGGACCGTTCGTCCATACCTCTACAATCGAAAATACTTTTCAAGGTTTTTCTAATCTTTTTTGTTTACTAAACACCATGTTTCCGATTTCATTTCCTCACACAAAATTAGGTTATGTATTGTAGATATTTGATGATATGTTGTTAAACCAAAACCAGTTTCTATGGAAAATGATGATTTACCAATGATAAAAAAGAGGTGAAGAAGGGGAACTGCAACACCACTGAGGGTCCATGAGGTTAACACTTTTTCTTCTACTATGTGTGGAGAAACCTGGTTATGGTGATTATTTCTTTCCAATTCTATGAAGCACATAACAATATCAGTGTTATTTTTGTGATTTATTTACTATTTTATTTTGATTGGTGTCTTTGGTGATCACTTATATATGATCTTGTTTTCTCATACTAATCATGGTTTTTGATTTGGTGTTAATCAAAATGGTTATTTTAGTCTCTATTCATCATGTTAAGATGCTATATTTTTTGCATGAATATATTCATTGTAATGTCTTGTTCTTGTGAGTTTATATTTTTAAATCAATTTGTATAGATTTCATTTTATTGTAATACATTTCAGGATTGGTATTATTCAAGTATTCATTATCCTATCTTTTATTTACAGAATAATAGCTGTGTTGAACTGTTTTGAAAATTTTAAAAGAAAAATTTAGGTCACGCCTATCCTTTAGTTTTGGACGGAGGGGACTAGTTTGGGGGGGAGGATAGCACAGGGGAAGGGGTGGGGGTGGTGTAGATGGGTGTTAGGTGGGATGGTGTAGTGTTTGGGGGTTGGGGGCCAGTGTAGGCTAGGGGGTGAAATATGTTGTTGACAAGGGGTCTGGGGGTGGTGTAGGGGGAGGGGGAGGGTCAGGGGATGATTGTGGGGGTAGGGGACTAGTTTTGGGGGATTTCTAGTACATGGGGGAGTAGGGGTGGTGGTTCGGGGGGGGGGGGGGTGGTTGGGGGCTGGTGCAGGGGGGAGGGGGAGTTATGGGATGGTTGTCGGGGAGGGGACTGGTTTGGGGGGAGGGGGTTGGTTTGGGGGGAGGCTAGTACAGGGGGAAGGGGGTGACTTATACTTCTTGTTTGGATTACACCACCCTTATAGAATTCGTTTTCTAACCTATGAACCTAGTTGATCATATATTAAATATATTTCATTCAAAACATGAAACTAATTCATTGTTTGAACACTAAAATTTTCAACCACTTTCTGAACATTTTTTAGTGGGTTATCTACCACTTAGATTTCTAGATTAAAATTGATATATATATATATATATATATATTTAATATAATTCATTCATATAGAATTTAATTTTCTCATTCCCATAGACACCATAGCATTGAGAACATATTAACCAATTTATTATTATCCTTCTCTAGTTCAGATTTTAATGAGACACTCTATATAAATTTCAAAATTAACTCCATTTCGGTTTCTTCTTTATCTCCTTTGATAGAGAAATTTTCTTTATTCACCTCAGAAATCTAAACATTCCCACTATTATCCCATGGTAATCAATTATATTTAATTTTTTGTCATCATAATCTTATTCAAACATCATTAAAAGATAACACATCTTATTAATCTTTAAAAATTTATTTTCATTTCTCTAAGAAGGTTACATCTTATTACTAAATTCTGAATTCTTCATCCAATAGAACTTATTTGATAACATATCTTCATATTCACTCTCTTATTCCTATAACATTGGAAAATATATATAAAATTGTCTAATTACTCAATAACTGAAACACTTAAATTTAAAATTACTAGTATATCTACCTTTTCCCTTTTGGTAACTTCGTATGATAAGTGTCATTGTCTAATCAGACTAAACCTCACCAACTCTATCTAAATTTGAATAATTACTTTCATCCTTAACAACATTATAAGTATTCCTATTAAAATCAATATCTTCAAAATTTGAAACTATAGCATCAAACTTGTTTAGAAAGATATGAAACAGCTTCTCTAAAATTATTGAATCCTATAGAGCTTCTAAAAAATCTATGATAGATCTTCCAACTTCATTAACATTGGTGAATAAATCATCAACTAATTCTCCTTGAATTAGTATAGATGAAAATAACACAACTGATATTGATTCCCCATTATAAGTATTTATCTAGAGAGTGGTAAATAAGTGAATTTTTTTTTATTATTCATCAATGGTGAATCCTTTTCTATACCCATACACAAAATAATAACACAATGATGTGTAATGTTCACTATTCAAAATGAATAGCTACATACATTGTATAGAATTGTATTTACCATTACTACATGATCCCTTATAAATAGATTATAATAATCAATTTTTAGACTTGAAACTCATGTGTATACAAATGATATTCAATAAGTATAATTCTAGAAACTACATATCAATGAAAATTACCTAAGTCTGATTCTCTAATATTCATTTTCATTCTAATGAGTGGTGGTATTTGTAATATTCATGAAGACCCATGAGGGTTATAAGATTAATTTTAGCTCTAAAATGTAGAATCATCAAAGGCCTAAAAATATCATAAGAGTCATTGATATTGTGTTAGTTCCATTTCAACATTCCATGAGAGTCATGTTGAAAACTACAAGTCATTGGACTCTTTATAGGAGTCATTTTTAAATCTATAAGAGTCATCCAGGTTATATAAGGATTGTAATTGAACTAAATATTAGAAAAGGAATGAATTCTACACATGTTATGTAAGGTTGATTGTGATTTAATAAGAGTCATTTTCAAATCTATTATTCAAAATGATTTATGAAAAATTCCATAACAATAATAATAGTTGAAAGATAAAAGGAAAGAACCAATTATCACATGTTTAGAAATAGTTTCTACAATGAAAGAATACAAAATCAATAAGAAGGAAGATCATGCTCCAAAATATTGTCTAATCATATTAGCAAACTATCATGAAAAATCTAAGTGGATTGAATAAGAATAAAAGAAGTAAAATTTTCTACTTTTTAAAATTTATAAACCTATATAAACTAAGAATAAAGGTGAATTCCAGAAGAAGAACATGCTAAAAATGAGGTTTCAATCTACAAAATCAAGAAGGATATAGGCATGAAGAGTTTTAGGTATTTTATACATTCATGGAACAGATTTTCTAGGTTAATAAAAATGTCTAATACATATTTCTCGCATTTAAGTGCTGATTGAAGTTTACATTATTCCCATATTTTGGTGGTCTTTGATTTTTGAATAGGCAATTAAATGTGATGTTTAAAAAATAATGAGGTTTATTAATGATCATGTTATTTTGTAGTTTGATGTACATATCAATCTAAATATTATCTGTTCATTGTTGGTTATGGATTCATGTATCATTTATCTTGTACAATTAACACACTGATCACATATATATAAGAATTCATTATATCTCATTTCTTTTCCCACTATTTTCGTATAGGTGGATTCTTATAGTGAGGCTAGTTCTATCCACCACCATCGAAGACAGTGAGTTCATCATTGGATTTGAGTAAGGTTTATTCTGTTCGTATTCTTTGGCCCAATTTTCATTAGAGATTTTTTGATTTTTGGGTTCCTTATATTTTTTTAGTGCGTTTTGGATTACTTTGAGGTGGTTTCGAGTCACCATTTATGAAGGATTACATGTGTATGAATAGGTGGGAATATACATATATAAGTTCTCCCTTTATACATATTCAGTCATGGAAGTATGAATATATATATTGGGGCTAGGTGTGCTTATATATAGATATGAAAAATTCATATATGTGTAAGTTTAAAGGGGTATATGCAAGTATAAAAATATAACTATGGGCACTCTTGTGAATATTTGGCCATGAAAATATGTACATAGGGGCTAGGTGTCCTTATATATATGTGAAGTTTCATATGCGTGCAAGTGGAAAAAAAAGAAGATTCGAGTTGTCACCATCAAAAGAAAATGAGCCTTGAGGTTGAGGTAAGGTCCCTCTCCTTGTATCTTTGATTAAAGAATGTTTTAAATTGCATTTAGTTTCCTTCTAAATTCTACATGTTTATATTAAATTGCAATTATTGAATAAGTGTTATTTAAGATAATTGTTTCATTTGATAAATAAGTCATGTTTTTGTAATAGATTATATGTATTCACTATAAACACACCTAAAAAATGTAAAAAAAGAAAAATACAATCAAAATACATTTTACATATAACCTTATCATGACATAATCAATGAAATATAAGTTTAACCCAATGAATGAAAATTGATTTAAGAAATCTCTTACCACTTTGTAATTTGTCAAATCATATGCCACATGTAATTAATAACTATCAAATGAAACATTGAATACCATGAACATAATGAGATTCATTATATTATATATCAAAGGTATGTATACATACGCCACAATCAAGTAATAAGTGGTAATGATTCATATATCATGAGAATAAAAGTGAGATGATAAAACCTTTACAAAGGTCATATCATTGGAGTGAGGATAAATCAATGAAATAAATATGTGTGAAAAATGTGAATCCAAAAAAATAAAATTGAAAATATAGTATAAAATGAATCAGAGTTAATTTCACATATATTCAGGGCCTAACATAACCAATGAAATTAAATCATAACCCAATGAATGAAAATTGAGTTATGAAATCCATTTACTTGTGTACGAAAGTGTTCTGCATTTGTACTTAATGTCCGAGATAACCATATTAGTTTCATTAATTAATTAATTTAAAACCATTTCTACATGAATTTTATTTATTATAATTTTTTTATGATCATACATTGACTTTCTATGAGTTATAAGATTCAATTTCATTATTCTGGGAGTGTTCATTTTCTTGGTTTTCATGATCGGTTCACTTGAATACAAGTATGAAAGTTCATGTAAAATGGGAATAATTATCCAGAATTAAATTATATGTAATTAATTAAGTTCAATTATTTAAATGATCTTATATATCATTTTATTATATTTTATGATGATTATTCATTAGATAAAACATTAATGAAAATGATTTAATTTATTTTGGCATTTTTTGTAACCATCACGAACTTATATTATTTTATTTAATATCATGATTATATATTGGTTCTAGAAAATTATGTAACCTATAATATGTGTAAATAATATTATTTAACCATAATAATGGTATTATGACTATCCTAGAAGGTGGTAATGGAACATTAAAATGCATCATTCATGATGATTGTAAATCGACACATCACAAATGATGTTTTCATATTTAGAATAAAGGGGAGAGGAGAAGGGGTTTGATGATGGAAATTCCACTAACATAATAAAATTATAGTACATATATTTTTATATTATATTTTAGTTATAAATCATATTTGGATAGAGGAGGTAAGGAGAGGATAATAAAATAAAAGAAATTAAAAGAAATTAAAAGTGAACGAAAGAGGATTTTCCTCTTTTATAGAGTCTCCTTGAGAACCTCTTTAAGGCACTTAGGATTAGTCTTTTGGTAAGAACAGAAAAAACATGATTTGGGTAAGAGGTTTTCAAGGGGAATTCAATTGAATATAAGTATAATACAAATAGTATAATGTGTGAGGAGAACATGTGATGACGGGTGGTATTTTTAGTGGAGGATTAGGGTGGGTTTTGATTATTTTATTCAATAGTTTATTATTTTGGTGCAAGAATATCAACAGTGTGGATTAAAATTAAAAGATATAGTAAATATAGCATATTAGTTTGAAAAAATGTGTTCTTATATCATCCATACATCATCCATTACTCAATAATACATGTATTTGTTGAACACCGTAAATTATCGTATTTCACTATTAAAAAAACAACTATTTTAAAAAACTCCAAAAAAGTCACATTTACCTGTTTTAAATATTCTTAATTAAAAAAATGGAATATATTTTTGGAATGAAATTTTCTAACTATGAGAAATTTAATTTTTAATTGAAATAATAATTTATTTGAAAAATACTAATTTCAAAATTATAACCGAATTTATGACACTTTGAAAATTTAATTAAGGTATCATAAAATTATATTATAATAATAAGACAAAAAAATATTAATTTATGAAATATTTTATGAAAATAAATTTTTCTTTAAATCATTATATTAATTATAAAATCCTAAACATTTACGTTTCACAAAAATTCTAGCACTTAATTTATAATTTTTAAATCATTTATTTATTATTATATGATATAAATATATCATATTTTTGTTTATGATATACCTAAATTTTATTTATAATTTCATAGGTGATGTTATTATTATAATAGAAAAATTACTATTCTTAAGGGTTACATTACTATTCCAACAATCATGTTAATATTTAATAGTATATAACGGTTCTTTGTTGCATCGTAAACTACCAAATAAATTAAATTTATTTCATAAGATACATAACATAAAATATTAATGTGTTATATTATTCCTTACTTCAATAAATTGTGTTCTCGCAATTTAAAATTTCAGTTCAAAAATCAATGGTTGATACATGAAAATTCATTTTTGGGAAACCCACATCATAAATAGGGTTAATGAAGCATCTCTTAAAAATATGGAAATTAAAATTCAAAGGTCACCACAAAACTAAAATTTCTAATAGGATATAATTAGTTAAAAATGAAAACATAGTCTTAGAAGAATAATATAATGATCAAGTTATGATGGATAGTGATAGAGAACATTTTATTTAGTAATTTAGCCATCACATATCTATAAATTTGTGATCGGTTAAAAGACTATTTATTTCACATAATGAAAAGTAAACAGATGATGTTTTTGTTCCAAAATCCTTTTCCAAGAGCTGAGGGTTTCTTTCACTATATAGAGAATAAATTTATAAAATAAAATTACTTTCTTTCTTTCTATTTCATAATATCATCATTTTGTTTTTCTTTGATCTGTATCAACTTTATTTATTAAATCTGGAGATAGATATTCAATAAAAATATTTATGCCTAAAGTAATTTTATGAATCATAATATCCAAAAGTCATTATTTCAGCCTTTAAATGTTTACTTATACAAAAATTTTAACACCTTTTATCAAAAAATAATAATTTACAAAGATTAATTTAATCCATTATACAATTATTTAATCTTATGACTCGTCCACAACATGTCATTCCAAATTAAAAGAACAATTATTTTTGAAGGAATGTCACTAAATTTCCAAAATCAACTTTGTATAAGATTTCACTGTAACACCCAAGACTTTTATGTTATATAAATCATAAAAGGAAACTTTTTCTACACACAACACTTTCTTGGATTTCTTTACACGAAATCATGACCTTCCTCGACAGCTTGTGTCGTACGCAATACTGAGTTTCACTAAACAACGATATACTATTAAAATATTATTAAAACTAGCCGTTATGAATCGTAATAACCACTTTTTAAAATTTTATAAATTTTATTTTTCAAAATGGACTTCATTTTTGGATTCGGAATATCGAAATTAGCCTAGAGTGAAATTTTGGTATTTTTCTGAAAACATTAAATTTTTGATGAATAGTGAAACCACTAAGTGGTAGTTAAAAAACTGAATTTTTCATAAAACTAAATTTTACCACTTCTGTGAGTGGAATTTCAAAAATCTGAGAGACACGGTTGATATCAGTAAGTAAAATGTGGTTCAATGAGATGAAAATAATTTTTGGTGAATAGTAACTGTTTACTTTTATTTACCACGGTTAAAAGTAAATAGGGTAATTAAGGGTAAATATTATATTATAATTACCCTAACACATGTTCAAATTCTATTGGATAAGTGAAATTAGACCAAAAACAACCTTAGGAAAAACAGATGACCATTTAGGCCTACTTGGATTAGATTAGGACATTTATTATTAATTTATTTAAAGAAGGGTTAAAATAGTTAAAATCAAAGTTTAATAAGAAAATAATTTTTAATATAGGGTTATACATAAGATAAATTCGACTATAAATATTAATTAGAAATCTAAAATTATTTCCTACATAATGATATTTTATTTGTAATTTTTAGACTTTAAATAAGTTAATTTATTTATGACACAAAGATGATGCAGTAATTATCTTATTAATGAAATATTGACATAATCAATGTTATAAATTCCCAAATAAATGTAATTTGAGACTTTTTATGAATTCCACTAATTTTATAGGTCAATATGACATGTTATTATTGATTTAATTAACTTTTTTTGAACTAATCGTTCTGTTATGATTTTCACAAAAATCAATTACTAAATAGTGTCAAAATTGACATAAAATAGTTTTTAAAACAAATATTATATTAGTAATTGTTATTTTATTCCTAAAAATCTAACTTTCGGCCAAATGACTTAGATAAGGTTATATATATTAACAATAATCAACATGGGGTTCGTTTGGCTTATTATAGTGAGTTTATTAATCTTATAGTATAAGAACACAAGAAGACACAGTAAAAGTAAAATTATTTAACTTAATGATAAATCTAAATTATAAGGTTAAAATAGGAACCTAAACTTGTCTAAATTCAATTGGATGAGAGTATTTCGACCCATCCCCACCTTATCTTCCAAATAAATCAATTTGTAGATATTTAAAACCGAACTTGACTTTATAATAAAATAATATTTTTAGTTTTTTCAAAGGAGCCCCTCTCCTCCCTTATAAAAGGGAACCTCCTCCCTCTCTTCCTCAAACCACTTTGAGCCTTCAAGCTCGGCCAAAACCTTCCAATTTCTTCTCTCCACTTCCCTAGAGACATCCTAGAGGTCTTGGTCTTCTTCAAAGACAAATCTTAGTGCCCTAAAAGGAGGTCTCAAAGAGGTGTTTCAAAGAAGAGGTAATGTCCGTTACCAATTCTTTCAACTTTATTTCTTCTTCCACTTCTTTTTCTTTAGTTTTTTCATTATGAAGTAATAAAATCAGTATCAATCATATACTGATATGTTATTATAAGTATTAAACAACCCTATTTCACCATCTATCCATCCTACGGAAAACGAAATCATCGCGCGTGCGTACGTACGGAATACCGTCTCCACGCCGTGGTGTAATATATTTTCCACCACCACCTTACTTGGATGAGTATAATTGTGTAAATAATGACTATATATGACTATTGTAAATTGATATTGATTATGAAATAGTATACATACACTCCAATACAATTACACGATCATGGGAACGATATCATCGCTCGTGCGTACGTACGGAATACCGTCTCCACGATGTGATGCGACTCGTTCTACATGATCTTCATTGCATAATGATTATATAAATGAATTGAATGAATAAATATGATATATAGTACACAAATACCATTATGGAATTAAGTTATCTATAACCTAAAAAGAATGATAAGAATTTATTCGACAAAACACGCATAAGAACAAAAAGTAATAAACACCCTAATAAACAAGTAGTAATGAAATATTACTAATAAGAAGCTAAGAATATGAACATATATGATATCCTAAAAATAAGTATGATTCCGGAATAAGTCAATAACATTATTTAAATCATTATACAGGAGGTTCAGACACGTACAAAGCATATCGGACCTAAGGTAAGGGAAATATCACAATCTCATTTTTATCCGAGATTGTTTATACTTCGGTATTTACTGGGGTGTATTTTATCATCCCCATCCATGTTTCCTCAATATGTAATATTATTTCCTTCCACATACAATTGTTTAAATCCAATTTTACCCTTCGGTGAGTTTTTAGTAAAATATATAAAAGGAATCTTTTGTCATTTTTTGTATGAGGTACTTTTTTACTTTTCTGACAAAAGTACGAGAAGAATGTTTTTTTTAACTTATACGAAATGAATGGATTTTTAAAACAAAATTTCCAAGAATCTTCCTTTACAAGTTTTCAAGTTTATTTTTAATCAACTTCTTTTAGTTTAAAATTTTATGAAATGTTAAGAAAGGAAAAAATGTTTTTTTTAAAGTAGAAAGGATATTTTCATCAAGAATGGAGTTCAAGTGTTTTATCAAAATTATTTTCCATCTAAGATAATAAAGTATCCTGTTTATATACCTATTATTACATTGATTTGATTATGTTGTGATGGAAATATTTTTATGAATTCCTTTATCTTATATGAATTGTTTTAGGATATCACGATGTTTAAGATTCACATTTTTATTACATGGGTTATGCTATGATGTATGGTTTATGATTTTGTGGAACACATAAGAATGGTATCATTATGAGATGGGTGGGACCTATATCTCCCTCCAATGCATTGGGTAAAGATTTTATATCTCATGAGATAGACATGGATGGAATGGCAGGTTAAACCTGTTCAGTAAAACAGGACTGAAATGAGGAGTGAACTCGGTTCAGAAATGGACTTTGTCCACTAAGATAGTCTTGGAAATGAATCTTGACTAATAAAAAATGATTATATATGATTATGTGTGTATGACACAAAGTTTCAGGTTTTAATTTATGATTATTGGGATTACATTTCACTATTATGATTTACCCCATGTTATGAATTTAAGATCTCTTTTGCAGGTTAAGATTTCCAAAAGTTATGTTCTTATGAAAATGAGGTAATTGAAATTTATTTTGTTTACCCTTACAGAGCATTTGAAATCACCTTTTGTATGTTTTCTTTCCCCAGGTCAGGAAGAAGGTTATTAAGTAATATATGCCAAAATGGACTATTGATATAATGAAATAAATGGAGACAGTGTAGACGCTTTATGAACCAGTTGTTTATGTTTCCCAGTTTCTAAAGACACTATACCTATACGGTCCTTTCATGGTTTTGTTATATGTTGTAATAAGTGTGCTTCAATTCTGAAGTAATAACAATGTATGTAAAGTATGGGTTGTTATAGTTGGTATCAGAGGAAATGTATAGTCAACCTTTGGAAACTAGGATGTGAAAGCCTTAGTAAGAACCCTAAGGATAAGTCTAAGCATAGAACACAATCTTAGTGTTTTAGAAATGGCCATGAATAACCTTGGATAATACCTTAAGTGTGAAATTTTATTCTTGATTATGTGGTTTTCCTATTATAATTAGTGTTGGTCACACTATTATTCTTGGTTTTAGTCAATGTCTAGAACCCAAAGGAACAGTGTTAATGCAGAATGCGACGGGAAATGAAATGATTGTCCCCATGAGCAACCAAAAATTATGGGAGCTGGAATGAAAAATATTGTAGCCATGCTCACACATATTTCTCAATCTATGAATCATGTAGGACTTCCAAATGAGCAAAAGAAGGAGCAACATTCTGTTGAATCCTTCATGAGGCAGCATCCACCTTCATTTAGCGGGTCTACTGATCCATTAATTGCTGAATAATGGATTAGTACTACTAAAAAGATATTTTCAGTTCTTCAATGTTCTGAACATGATAAAGTCATCCTAGCAGTGTATCGTTTGGAAGGAGATGCGGATCAATGGTGGAATCTTATTAAAAATACGAGGCAAAGAGATGAAATTGAGTCCATGGAATGGGACGAGTTCCAAAACTTATTTTTCAATAAGTACTTACCTCGTATTCTCCAAAAAAAGATGGAGAATGAGTTTCTTGAACTAAAGAAAAAGGATGATGAATCTGTTGGTACCTATGAAGCAAATTTTACAAGACTTTCAAGGTATGCTTCTGGTATTATTATCCAACCTGAGAGTAAGATCGATCAACTCTTTTGTGGCTTAAAACCAAGTCTTCGAAGGGCGTTAGCCATAAGGGACTTAAATAGATATGAGGAAATCATTCGATGTGCGCTCAAAGTCGAGATGGAGATTAGAGTAACCCATCAGTCATATGGGTTTGAAAAGAAGAGGAAAATGGAATTGAAAGGAAAATCTAAAGAACACACTGAAAAGAAAATGAGTTTTCCCTTATGCTCAATGTGTGGAAAGAAACATGGAGGGAGTTGTCTTAAAGGGACAAGTAAATGTTTTAAATGTGGAAAGGAAGGTCATCGGGCAATTGAATGCTGAAATGATGGGAAGAAGATGTCTAATGATGCAAACAATGGAAGGGATACACAGAATGAACCTACTACACTTCAATGTTTCAAGTGCAAGGAGATGGGGAATTATGCCAATAAATGCCCTAATCCAAGGGTTGTTGATGATGATCGACATCAACAAAATCTTAAGGCTAAAGACAAAGGAAAGTCACATGCAATTTCTATCAGAGATGCGGAGTACGATAACGATGTGGTGAAAGGTACACTTACCATCCACTCTAAATTAGAAAATGTTTTATTTGATTCTGGATACACCCACTCTTTTATTTCTGAAGATTTTTCTAAGGGTATTACCATATTACCTCAAAAATTAGATATTGAGTTAGCTGTGACAACACCTAATGGCACAACAGTCGCATCAAATGTTTATAACTCTTCCCCGATTGAAGTTTGTGGGAAAGTGTTTCCTGCAAATCTTGAGATCCTTCCTATAGTGGAATATGATGTGATTATTGGCATGGATTGGCTTTCTTTATATGGAGCTCATATCAATTGCCAAAGAAGGGAAGTCACATTTCATATTCCAGATCAATCTATGATCGTCTATCGATGCAAGGATGAACATAACCTTCCAGTGGAAATTTCTTCCATCTTATGGGTTTTGATTCCACTAAATGAAGGTTATTTATCTCAAATGGTTGGTGATAAACTCACAATTAAGAATATTCCCATTGTACGGGAGTTTGATGATGTCTTTCCGGAGGAATTACCGGGTCTTCCACCAAATCGCGAAGTTGAGTTTTAAATAGAACTCGTACCAGGTGCTTTGCCTATTTCAAAGACACCTTATAGAATGGCCCCAATTGAGTTGCAGGAATTGAAGAAGCAACTCCAAGAGAATCTTGATAAGGGGTTCATACACCCTAGTGCGTCACCTTGTGGAGCACCTGTTCTGTTTGTTAAGAAGAAAGATGGATCATTGAGACTCTGCATTGATTATCGAGAACTTAACAAGATCACTATCAAGAACAAATATCCTCTCCCGTGCATTGATAACCTATTTGACCAACTACGCAGAGCTCAATACTTTTCTAAGATTGATCTTCGTTCAGGGTAACATCAATTAAGGGTCAAAAGGGAGGATATACCAAAGACGGCTTTCCGTACAAGTTATGGAGACTATGAATTTATAGTGATTCCATTTGGTCTTACTAATTCCCCTTCTATCTTCATGGATCTGATGAATAGAGTCTTTAGAGACTATCTTGATCAGTTTGTGGTAGTCTTTATAGACGATATTCTTGTCTATTCAAAGGGCAAGGAAGAACATGAAGATCACTTGAGAATTATATTGAATACCATGTGAAAGGATAAGCTTTATGCCAAATTTACTAAGTGTGAATTTTGGCTTCAAAAAGTTTCATTTTTGGGTCACATAATCTCAAAAGAGGGGATATCTGTGGATCCAGAAAAAATAAGGGTTATCGAAATATGGTTGAGACCAACAAAAATAACTAAGATCTGAAGTTTTCTTGGTTTGGCTGGATATTATCGATGTTTTGTGAAATATTTTTCACAATTATCTAATCCACTCACCAATTTGACTCGGAAAGGAGTTAAGTTTGTTTGGACGGAGGAATGTGAAGAGAATTTCAAGGAGTTGAAAAGAAGGTTATCCAGTGCACCTGTGCTCACACTGCCTTGTAGTGGAGAAAGGTTTGTGATCTATAGTGATGCATCCAAGAAGGGTTTGGGGTGTGTTCTTATGAAAAATTATATGGTGATAGCTTATGCCTCACAATAGTTGAAAATACATGAGAAAATTTACCCAACTCTTGATTTGGAGTTAGCTGCGGTAATCCTTGCTTTAAAGATTTGGATGCATTATCTTTATGGAGAAAGGTGTGACATTTATACTGATCATAAAAGTTTAAAGAATATTTTCACACAAAAGGATCTGAATATGTGTCAAAGAAGATGGTTGGAGCTGATTAAGGATTACGACTGCTCAATCCATTACCACCCTGGGAAAGCAAACAAGGTGGCATATGCATTAAGTCGACAAGACCATTCCAGTTTATCCATGATGAGGATCACAAAAGATCCAATATTTATGGATTTACAAAGGATGGATCTTTGAATTATAATGAAATGGGAATAATCATATCTTTCTCAAATGAATGTTCAACCATCTATACATGTGAAGATTAAAGAGGCAGAGAAAGAAGATGTAGAGTTACAAAAGAAGGTGAGAAATGTTCCTGAATTCAACCTTGATTGTGATGGGATAATAATGTTCAGGAATCAGGTTCGTGTTCCTCCCATACCAAAATTAAAGAAGGAGCTGCTGGATGAGGCTCATAGTTCTTCATTATCTATTCATCCTAAAAGCACGAAGATGTATAGGGACCTGAAAGAGTACTTCTGGTGGGATGACATGAAAAGTGATGTTGCTGAATATGTCTCTCGATGTTTGGTTTGTCATCAAGTTAAATCTGAGAGACAGAAGTCTAAGGGGATGTTAAAACCATTACACATACCCGAATGGAAATAGGAAAACATCACTATGACCTTTGTCACCAGACTTCCTAAAACATCCAAAGGCAATAATGATATCTGGGTCATAGTTGATCATCTTACAAGGTCTGCACACTTCATCGCTATTAGAGGGGATTCCTCTCTGGATTAGATTGCCAGGATATATGTAAAGGAAGTGGTAAGATTGCATGGAGTACCACTTTCTATTATATCTGATCGGGATCTGAGGTTTACCTAAAAGTTCTAGCGAAGTCTTCAGCATACTCTGGATACTGAGTTATGTTTCAGAACTGTTTATCATCCTCAGACAGACGGTCAGTCTAATAGAACAATTCAAACTCTAGAAGATATATTTAGAGCTTTCTCTATGGATTTCAGAGGTGGTTGGGATAAAAACCTACCTTTGGTGGAATTTTCTTATAATAATAGCTTTCACTCCAGTATTCATATGGCTCCTTATGAAGCACTCTATGGAATGAAATTCAGGACTCCAACTTGTTGGGATGAAGTTGGGGAAAGAAAGATATTAGGACCTGATCTCGTTGATGAAATCGAAGAAAAGGTTAGATCTATTCAACAACACATATTATCAGCTCAGAGTCGACGGAAAAGTTATTCCGACAAACGAAGAAAAGACCTAGAGTTTGAAGTGGGTGATAAAGTGTTCTTAGGAATATCTCCCTGGAAGAGGGTCATGAGATTTGGAAAGAAAGGGAAGTTGAGCCCTAGATATATCGGTCCTTTCGAAATACTGGATCGTGTTGGGAAGGTAGCTTACCTATTGGTGCTTCCACCAAATCTCTCTCAAGTACAAAATGTGTTCCATGTATCTCTCCTGAGAAAGTACATACATGATCCTTCACATGTAATCAACTCAGAAGTTGTACCGTTGGACCAAGATCTTTCTTATGAAGAACAGACGATCGAGATTCTTGATCGCAGCGAAAAAGTCCTACGAAACAAGACCACTCGATTGGTTAAAGTTTTATGGAGGAACCACCAATTAGAAGAAGCTACATGGGAGCTTGAGGATATGATGAGGGAGTGGTATCCTCATCTTTTTATTACAAAGTGACGAATTTCGAGGGAAAAATTCATTTTAAGGGGGGTAGAATGTAACACCCGAGACATTTATGTTATATAAATCATCAAAGGAATATTTTTCTACACACAACACTTTCTTGGCTTGCTTTACATGAAATCGCGACCTTCCCCGATAGCTTGCGTCGTACACAATACCGAGTTTCACTAAACAACGATATACTATTAAAATATTATTAAAACTAGCCGTTATAAATAGTAATAACCACTTTTTGAAATTTTATAAATTTTATTTTTCAAAATGGACTTCGTTTTTGGATTCGGAATATCGAAATTAGCCTAGGGTGAAATTTTGGTATTTTTCTGAAAACTTTCAATTTTTGATGAATAGTAAAACCACTAAGTGGTAGTTAAAAAACTGAATTTTTCATAAAACTTAATTTTACCTCTTCTGTGAGTGGAATTTCAAAAATCTTAAAGACACGGTTGATGTCATTAAGTAAAATGTGGTTCAATGGGATGAAAATAATTTTTGGTGAATAGTAACCTTTTACTTTTATTTACCACAGTTAAAAGTAAATAGGGTTATTGAGGGTAAAAATGGTATTATTATTACCCTAACACATGTCCTAATTCTATTTGATAAGTGTAATTCGACCAAAAAAACCTTAGGAATAAAATATGACCATTTAGGCCCACTTGGATTAGATTAGGACATTTATTATTAATTTATTTAAAGAACGGTTAAAATTATTAAAATCATAGTTTAATAAAAAAATCATTTTTAAATTAGGGTTATAAATAAGATAAATTTTACTATAAATATTAATTAGAAATCCAAAAATATTTCCTACATAATTATATTTTATTTGTAATTTTATACTTTAAATAAGTTAATATATTTATGACACAAAGATGATGCAGTAATTATCTTATTAATGAAATATTGACATAATTGATGTTATAAATACACAAATAAATTTAATTTGAGACTTTTTATGAATTCCAGTAATTTTATAGGTTAATATGACATGTTATTATTGATTTAATTAACCTTTTTCGAACTAATAATTCTGTTATGATTTTCACAAAAATCAATTACTAAATAGTGTCAAAATTGACATAAAATAGTTTTTAAAACAAATATTATATTAGTAATTGTTATTTAATTCCTAAAAATATAAGGTTTGGCCAAATGACTTATATAAGGTTATATATATTAATAATAAACAACTTTGGGTTCTTTTGTCTTGTTATAGTGAGTTTATTAATCTTATAGTATAAGAACACAAGAAGACAAGGTAAAAGTAAAATTATTTAACTTAATGATAAATCTAAATGATAAGGTTAAAATAGGAACCTAAACTTGTCTAAATTCTATTGGATGAGTGGATTTAGACCCCTCCCCACCTTATCTTCGAAATAAATCAATTTGGAGCTATTTAAAACTGAACTTGACTTTATAATAAAATAATATTTTTAGTTTTTCCAAAGGACCCCCTCTCCTCCCTTATAAAAGGGCACCTCCTCCCTCTCTTCCTCACACCACTTTGAGCCATCAAGCTCGGAAACACCCTGCCAATTTCTTATCTCCACTTCCCTAGAGACATCCTAGAGGTCCTGGCCTTCTTTAAAGACAAATTTTATTGCCCTAAAAGGAGGTCTCAAAGAGGCGTTTCAAAGAAGAGGTAATGTCCGTTACCAATTCTTTCAAATTTATTTCTTCTTCCACTTCTTATTCTTTAGTTGTTTAATTATGAAGTAATACCATAAGTATCACTCATATACTAATATGTTATTATAAGTATGAAACAACCCTGTTTCACCATCTATCCATCCTACGGAAAACAAAATCACCGCGCGTGCGTACGTACGGAATACCGTCTCCACGCCGTGGTGTAATATATATTCCACCACCACCTTACTTGGATGAGTATAATGGTGTAAATAATGACTATATATGACTATTTTAAAGTGATATTTATTCTTAAATAGTATACATACATTCCAATACAAATACACGATCATGGGAACGATATCATCGCTCATGCGTACGTACGGAATACCGTCTCCACGATGTGATGCGACTCGTTCTACATGATCTTCATTGCATAATGATTATATAAATGAATTTAATGAATAAATATGATATATAGTACACTAATACCATTATGTAAATTAGGTATCTATAACCTAAAAAGAAGGATAAGAATTTATTCGACAAAACACGCATAAGAACAAAAAGTAATAAACACCCGAATAAACAAGTAGTAATGAAATATTAATAATAAAAAGCTAAGAATATGACCATATATGATATCATAAAAATATGTATGATTCTGGAATAAGTCAATAACATTATTTAAATCATTATACAGGAGGTTCGGACACGTACAAAGCATATCGGACCTAAGGTAAGGGAAATATCACAATGTCATTTTTATCCGAGATTGTTTATACTTCGGTATTTACTGGGGTGTATTTTATCATCCACATCCATGTTTTCTCAATATGTAATATTATTTACATCCACCTACAATTGTTTAAATCTAATTTTACCCTTTAGTGAGTTTTTAGTAAAAGATATGAAAGGAATATTTTGTCATTTTTTGTACGAGGTACTTTTTGACTTTTTCGACAAAAGTACGAGAAGAATGTTTTTTTAACTTATATGGCATGAATGGATTTTTAAAACAAAATTTCCAAGAATATTATTTTAAAAGTTTTCATGTTTATTTTTAATCAACTTCTTTTAGTTTAAAATTTTATGACATGTTAAGAAAGGGAAAAATGTTTTTTAAGTAGAAAGGATATTTTCCTTAAGAATGGAGTTCAAGTGTTTTATCAAAATTATTTTCCATCTAAGATAATAAAGGGTCATGTTTCTATCCCTATTATTACATTTATTTGATTATGTTGTGATGGAAATATTTTTATGAATTCCTTTATCTTATATGAATTTTTTTTATGATGTCACGATGTTTAAGATTCTTATTTTTATTACATGGGTTGTGCTATGATGTATGGTTTATGATTTTGTGGCACACATAAGAATGGTATCATTATGAGATGGGTGGGACCTATATATCCCTTCAATGCATTGGGTAAAGATTTTATATTTCATGAGATAGACATGGATGGAACGGCAGGTTAAACCGGTTCAGTAAAACTGTACTGAAAGGAGGTGTGAACTCGGTTTAGAAATGGAATTTGTCCACTAAGATAGTCTTGGCAATGATTCTTGACTAATAAGAAATGATTCTCTATGATTATGTATGTATTCCACAATGTTTCATGTTTTATGTTATGATTATTGGGATTACATATCACTACTATGATTTACCCCATGTTATGAATTTAAGATCTCTTTTGCAGGTTAAGATTTCCAAAAGTTATGTTCTTATGAAAATGATGTAATTGAGATTTCTTTTGTTTACCCTTACTGAGAATTTGAGCTCACCCTTTTTTATGTTTTCTTTCCCCAGGTCAGGAATAAGGTTATTAAGTAAGATATGCCAAAAGGGACTATAGATACGATGAAATAAATCGAGAAAGTGTAGACGCTTTATGAACCAGTTGTTTATGTTTCCCAGTTTCTAAAGACACTATACCTATACGGTCCTTTCATGGTTTTGTTATATGTTGTAATAAGTGTGCATCAATTATGAAGTAATAACAATGTATGTAAAGTATGGGTCATTATATTCACCAAATAATGCAGCACTTATTTTCACATACCAAATATATGAATACTTTAATATCCTTTTAATATTTATGAAACCATGAATGCATCAAAGAGTAAAATCTAATGTTTTTGAATATATTTTTTAAATAGAAATGTCTAATAATTCTATCATAACATAAACAATTAGACCACTGACCACCTTTACGGTCACCAATTCTATCCTATAAACATCTATTTTTTATCATCTCAACATAAAGAAGATATATAGGGTTATCTTCCCTAAGTCATGTGTATTAATAAGATCAACTTACAATAGAATCAATTATCTTGATTATTGGTGTTATTCATCACATGCTTTTGATTACTTAAAGAGGAAGAACTGTAGTAAAATCATCATATATCTCATGATTATTATAACTAGAGAATTATTGATAAAATAATTAAATAAAATAATTCTTTAATATAAAACCATTAATATTTATCATTCCTCTTCATCTGCGGTAGTAGCATAAGATTGACCATGATTCATTATCCTCTTTTAGGGTATATTCCTTTTAAGCTTGAGACATCGATTTTTAAAGTGTAACATATTCTTGTAGTTGAAGTATTTTACATTGATGACATTTTTATTACCTTTTCAATCAAAATCATAGTGTCCTTTCTATCCACACTTGTATCAAACTCCCATTCCTTTTAATCAATTAAAATTGTCTTTCTTTCCACAATTATAACGTGTGGGAAAATACTTCTTTATATTCTTTACTTTATAAATGTTTTCCTCATTGTACACTTTTTCTAATTCTTCCATCTAAATAAATAATACTTAGATAATTCTTTCTTTTCCTCATTATCACATGATATTATATTCTTATATAATGATAATGTTTGTTAGACTTGTTCCCTATGAAAGTTTGTCATAAGAACATAAAATATTTGATCCTTATTACTCGTTGGATTATGTGAATTAGTGAGGTTCCCATTCATTCTTTGAGGTTCCATTTCTAAATGAATACATACACAATATTATATCATATCATTGTGAAACATAATTCATAATCCCAAAACAAGTGAAATACTTAACCTAAATTGAAAATTATATGGATAGATATTCACATTAAAGTTGTTTATATGGGTTGTTCTTATATACTTATCCTAAAAGTATAATTTCATGTTATTCTCCCTAATCTAGGATTTCCTAAATCTAGTTCCCATGATTTCTATTAAACGTTCTCTGATACCAACTGTAACAACCCCAACCCCATTATCCCAAAGTCGGTGTTTATTTTATTACAATGAAATAAATACAAGAGAACACTTTACTAAGTATTGATAATTTCAGTAGTCTTTAAGAAATATATAGATACATTTTTCCCATATTACATTGGTAATTAAATATAAAACACAACAAGTGAAAATAAACTACTTCCTTGAAATTTTTTCAAAGATTTCATATTCATAACTTGGGGATGATAAAAAATAAAATGGTAACCTCAAATGCTCATAAAGGGTAACACACAACAAAAACATGAATAAATAATAAGTGGATAATAATAATTAAATAATAATCAATATGGAAAGTTAAATAACTAAAAAACAAATTCCAATAAATAAACTATGAATGAAAATTCATGAATAGATTTCTTCGTAGTGAAAATACTCTGAATAATAATGACTGAATTCTAAATATAGGGAATTATCAATTATTGGACATCATGTATCTAGAACATGAACCATTATAGAATTAATACCTCTAACAAGAAACTTTCATTCTAAGGGTATAGACTTGTCTGATTCTGCTTAGAAACAAATGCAAAGGGTTTTTGGCCAACTAATTTCATCTCATGAGACTACTAATGCATCGAGGGGATTGTATTAACTAGTCCATAACCCATAGGGATTTCATTTAAAGGTCCCCAAACCATATCATACCAGTCCAAATAATTACTCATATATCAAATAATTAAATTAATTAATAAATAATGTTCCTTATCATCAAATATCAGTATTAAATAAAAATATATATTTATCAATATTTCCATAGTTAATCAAATAACAATCAAGGTGAACACCATATATAAAAATGGTATACATATTAGACAATAATAATATAAATGATAAAATATATATGGATATTTAATGAAATATTCTATGATTTTGGATCATAATTAAAAGGGGAAGTATATACATTATAGAAAAGAAAATAGATGCATGACATAAAAAATACACCTCAATGAAAGAAAATTGAGATGAAGTTCCTTATATGGATCATATCATTAATAAAATGAATTGATTATGTGTATTCACTATAAAAACACATAAAAATATAAATGAAAAATACGATAATATGAATTCATTTTATAGATAACCTTAACATTACACAATCAATGAAATAGAAGTTTAACCCAATGAATGAAAATTGAGTTAAGAAATCACTTACCACTTTGTAATTAGTTGAATAATATGCCACATGTAAGTATTAATTATCTACATCAACATTGAATACCATGAAGATAATCAAATTTATGATATGATATATCAAATATAAGTATAAATACAACACACACAAGGAATAAGTGGTGAACAAGGCATATCTCATATAAATAAAAGTAAGATAATAAAACCCTTACAATGATTGTATCATTGGAGTGAGGATAAATCAATGAAATAATTATGTGTAAAAAATGTAAATACTAAAATAAATTTGAAATATAGTATAAAATATCCTATTTCATTTCACAAATATTTTTTTCATAATAAAACCAATTATATATAAGTTTAACCTAATAAATTAAAATTGAGTTAAGAAATCCCATAACTTTTGTCCCAAAGCGTTATGAACTTGTACTTAATTTCATATATAATCAAATTAGATTCATTAATTACTTAATTAGAAAACTTTTATACATGTATTTTATTTAATATATTTTTTTAAATTAATATATGATGTTTTTTATGGGTTATAATATTCAATTTCATCATCCTCATAGTGTTTGTTTTCATGGTTTTCGTGACCGGTTTGCTAGTATTCAAGTATGGAAGTTCATGTAAAATGAGAATAATTCTCTGAAATTTAAATTATATGTCATTAATGAACTTATAAAAGTATAAATGATCTTTTATATCATTTTTTTATATGGTATGATGATGATTCATTAAATAAAACATTAATGAAAATGATTTAGTTTATTTAGGCGTTTTTTACAACCATTTGGAATATATATAATTTTATTTAATATCATGTTTATATATTTTTTATATAACATTATATAACATGTAATATGTATAATAAAATATGATTTAACTGTAATAATGGTTTTTTGACCATGCTTCATTGTAGTAATGGAAAATGAAAACGCATCATCCACGATGGCGGTAAATCAAAATATCACGGATGATGTTTTCATTTTTAAAATAAAGGGGAGAGGAGAAGGGGGTTAATGATTGATATTCTATTAACATTTTAAATTACCATATATATATATGATACTGGAGTTATCATGCATGTTTTTATATAATATTTAAGGATAGGATAATAAAATAAAATAAATTAAATGAAATTAACAGATAATGAAAGAGGATTTTACCCCTAATGTAGCGTCTCCTTGAGAACCTCCTTGAGGAAATTGGGATTGGTCTTTTGGTGAAACAAAAAAATAAGGGTGTGGGAAAGAGATTTAAGAGAGGAATTGGTCCGAATATAAGAAATCTATGTAGCTCATAGGTTCTAATGATAAGAGGTGGTGAGGGGTGGTATTTATAGTGGAGAAGAGGGGTGTTTTTTTTATTATTTAATTCATAATGTTATTATTTTGGATCAGAACTATAAATTGTGTTGATTAACATGGATATATAGAGTAACCAATGGATATGGGATCAAAATAATTGGTGGTTACCTCATCCATAAATCATTCATGACTCAATTATTCATGTATTTGTGAAATACCGTCAATTACCATATTCACTATTCACCAAAAATTCAATTATTTTAGAAAAGTCCCAAAAATTCACCATTACCATTTTTTATGTTTAGATTTAAAAAATGGTCTATTTTTTTAAAATAATTCTATAAATATGAGGGATTTAATTTTTAATTAAATTTTTATTTATTCAAAAAATACATATTTTAAAATAATAAGAAATTTTATGACACTTTGAAAAATTAATTAAGGGTTAATAAAATTATATTATAATCATAAGAAAACAAAATATTAATTTATGAATCTATTTTATGAGAATAAAATTTCTTTTAGTTGGTTATATTAATTATAAAAGTTTAAATAAACATTTATGTTTCACAAAAATACAAACACATAATTTATATTTTTTAAAACATTTATTTATATATTATTTGATATATATATATATATATATATATCATATTTTCATTTATGAGGTACCTAAATTTTATTTATAGTTTCATTGGTGAAGTTATTATTCTAATGGATACATTAAGTTTCTGTATAGTTACATTACTATTCCACCAATCATGTTAATATGTAATAGTATCTCAAGATTTGTTTTTGCAAGGTAAAATATCGAATAAATTGAATTTATTTAAGAACATACATGCTGTAAAATATTGGGGTGTTATAATAATGAATCATTGAGGTATTGAAGGTAGCGTTTGAAGAGGATTCAACCCATTCAAAGTTGAAAAACTGAAATATCTATATTGAAAATTGAGAATATGTTTCAACAATTAAAAATTATTTATGAAATATGTGATCATCCAAGAAATTTTACTAAATGATGTCTTCTAATACTTTCATCTAAACAAATTTTATATAAAAAAATATCAATACTCATTTTAATGAGGAAAAATTAAATGAAAATTCCTTAGTTATTGAAACTGCTATCAAATCCACAAAAATAGAATCACCATGGATTTCAAATAATAGATGTTATTAAAATATGACTGTATATTTGAAATTGTTAAATAATATGAAAAACTACAAAGAAGGGACAATAACATTTGGAAATTACTAGTCTCTCAAAATAAAAGTAATTGGATCTGCTATCATTCGTAAAAAAATTTAAAATCCAAAAGTTTCTTATTTTTTGATGGACTAAATAAAAATCTATTGAGTGTTTAAAAACATTATGATAAAGGAAAAAATTATTTTTTAGAAGATATAACCTTTTTGTTAGAAGTATTGAAGATTGTAATGTCATAATAAGAGGAAAATGACCCAAGGGGAGTCTATTTTATGTTGGAGATTTATAGGGTTCACGCTATCTGAGCATGATCGATAAAAACTATGAAAAGAAGAAGAAATATAGACAGGTTGAAAAAGAGATGTTGTATTCCTGTTGTTCCTAACAAGAAAAGAAGAAGAAATTGGTGTTGTTGTATATTCTAGAAATGGAATACTTCAGATTTAGTACATAATAGGGTGTAGATACACTCAACTCATCCCATGGAGCTTATTTATTCTAACATATGTGGTCCCATGAGAAAGAAATAGAAAAATAGAGATAAGTAATCTATTTCATTTATTGAAAATGTTAATCATATTACAAGATGTTTCTGAAGAATAAATTTAGTGCCCTTACCCTATTAGCCAAAATCTACGGGTTTATTTATTAAATTGACATAAGATACAATTAATCACATCTTGAAGGACTGAATAACATATTTATCTTAAAAAATAGATACATACTTGAAATTATCATTAAAATTTAAAACATAAAATATAAAAAAAATTCCTTCATAATTCCATTATTCTACTCAGTGAATCCCTACATATCAATCAAAAATACTTCTTGGTATCCTAGGGAAAATAAAACATAAGGAATGGATGAGCTCAAATGCTCAGTATGGGTAAGTGTACAGTGTATTATATGCATAAATAATTAATATTCAATATGTAAAAGTAAATAACTAAAGAACATTCCATTTAATCAATAACTCAAGAATAATATCATAGCAATAAATGATTATCAAATAATTTCATATAAGTAATCACATAAGCCTGAAAACGTAACTATAGATTTTCTAACTAATCAGATAATCACATGGAATTTCAATAACTAAATTCATAATGATGCAATGCATAATGTTGGATATCTAAAACATAATATTGAGTCCTTATTCAAAGACATATAATACCATCGAGGGGCTATAACAGTTTTCAGCCACCACTTAATAAGTTCAATTCATTCAACATATCAAAGGGGTGAACCATAATTCACATAAAAATTCATATTTAAACTAGCTTATGAAAAATGATTAATTTCAAAAATCAACAAACATAATCATAAACTATTCTGAGTAAAATAATGGTATCAATATAGTATATCCCCAACAAAACTAATCATAAACCATCCAGAGAAGTAATAATGATGGTATCATTGGAGTATATCCCCATTAAATCACAAGTAACATCAATGGATGTTAGGAAGAAAATAATTTTGAAAGATCACTTGGAGCATTCTTTGAGGAAAATTACATTTCTTTGAAAATAACACTTTTATTATAAAAGTAGAAATTCATTAAATATTTTCAATTTTTTATTGAAAATTAATTTAAAAAACTAATAACTTCCATAATATTCATAATTTTTTTTAAAAAATACCCCCGTAAAATTGAAAATTAAGCTAAAATGAATTGAAATTTATGATGTTGGGTAATTCTGTACATTTTATATAAGTTAAAAAGAACTTTCCGTTTTCACTGTAAATTTTGTAGAAATGTGCCTCATTCATAAAATGACAATAAGATTCCCCTAAAACCATTTTTTTAAAATTAAATGACATCTTTCTGTTTTGGAGTGTGGAAAAAACAATTATTTACTATGTTAAAATTCAGTAATTTGGTTAACCTAGTTTGTACCTAGAGAGAAACACATAATAATCAATATGTCACCATTAATTAGATAAAAAAGTGGATGTTTTTTTAAATTTTATGATATTGAAAAATAAGAAAGAAATGAAACAAAATAAATTAATTAAGAAAAATATTAAAAAACCGACAAAGAATGTGATTTAAAATAGTGATATGATAAGGGTGATTAGGTCATAGTAGGTCTTCCAAATTCCATGCTATTCTAGTTTCAATTTAACCAATCTTATTCTGCTAAGTTGGTTAATGTGATATTCCAAAATCTCTTCCTCTCACGCCCTTGGTCAAATGGTTATGGTGAGAATAAATATTTTTAAAATCCTAGCATGGTATACTATCTTTCCTATGTATGAGAGAGTTTTAGCGAGTACCCTCAATTGACTTAGGTAATTCCCAATTGGCTCTTATTTTTCCCAAACATTCCAGAATTTCCTCCACCCTGCCCACATGTATAGAAGATCACCAAGTAATTCACCAATAAGACTTGGTGTATTCCATCATATATAAACCAAAACCTAGTGAAGGGAGATAATTATCATTTACCAAAGAAATAACAAAAAAACTAAAATCAAATACGATTGTACATGATAATAAAAAATTCTATTTGAAGCTGAAATTAACATCATAGAAAAGTGAAAGAAATTTTATTCATCAAAGAACAAGAACTCGTGAATTTAAAAAAGGGAAACCTCCCCTTACCTAATCATTAATAATTTTACCCCTCCAAGAAAAGATTAACTAAGAATAAGGTTGGAGAAGAAGGCATTGCATAACTAAGAAAAATAAAAGAGGGAAAAGGAAGAAAAAAAAGTTCTCCTCTATACGTTGTCTCTTATTATACCCAATAAATGACCAAAACACACCATGGGACGTTATTATAATTTTTCTAAATTTATTTTTATCCTAACCCTTCAAATTTCAAATTAATTGGAAATTTATACAAGAATTTATGATATAATTAATGAGTTATAATTTTTTTAGATCAATATTTCCTAAATATTCCTCCAATTTACGACATTCAATGGGCCCGTTGAAATTTAATTGGAATATTATTATTAAATTCCACTTCTAAATCCATCTATAATAACATAATTTTAAGGTATTTATCTTGATTTATGTTCTATTTACTCATGTGGGTTCTATTCTATTGACCAAAAATATTATTCAACCTGATTGATTATTTTAGGCCTATGGAGGTTCAAATCAACTCTAGGTCTAGAAGATGCTCAACTACACAAAAAAATAATCTTAATAATGTTTTCAATCAAATTTGATCAATATTGTAAATTTTATACTCAAAATACCAAGTTGAAAAAAATATGTAAAAATTATAAAATTAAACAATTTTAAAATGATATCCCAAAACACAACAAAAATCCAAAAATGATCCAAATATACCCAAATTGTTATATTTAAAGGGATTAAACCATTTAATTACATATTAAAAAGGAATAAAATATTATCACTATCAATTCCACTACACTTAACACTTGTACTCCTGGACAAGTAATCAAAAAATAAAATCAAAGAAAATTCAAAACACATTCTCCTAGGATCCATTAATTTTAAAAACCATATTAACAAGTGTGAAGAGAAAATATAATTGATAACTAGATCCACTAATTTACAAAAAAGAAAAAATTATCATTCCCTTTCAGAAACCACTCTTTAAAGTTCTCCACTCAGATTATTTATTATATTTCCACTTGATTTCTGATCCAATTCACACATGAAACTTACCTCACATGAATTTTATCTCAGCTCATAAATGTCAATTTTTGTCATGTATTTTATTATCAAAACTCAAGAAATAGTCACCAAATGCTTGATAAATTCTTAAATCTCTACTCAATGTGAGTCAAGGAAAATTTTTATCATTAGGACCTTTTTGGGGTGTTTATAGATTTCTGTTGGTAGGATTTAGATATCAAAAATTTGAAGGCTAAATAAGGATATCTGGATCTTTTTGTATAAAAATTTCCAGATTCTGATTTTTTATCAATTATTGTATCATCCTCACTTCAATTAGTTGAAAATAATCTCAAATAATATTATAAAATATCTTCGTAATCCCATATTCTCCAATTATTTATCTTTATCGCAGCAATTACTTCCCAAAATTTTATATTTTTTTAAAGTACTTGAAATTAATAGCTTCATTTATCATGAAATATTCCAAAGGGGACATCATTTAAAATAATGTAATTTTTAGTAGAAAAATTATCCACTAAAAATTTCATTTTCCAACTGAGTTATCACCAAATGATGTTCCACAACACAAGACTGCTTCCACTCATACATTATTTGAACTGGATCATGAAATTGCACTTTATGAAAAGACTAGATAAGGAAAATTATCATATAATGTGGCTAAACTAAATTTTTTTTCTGGATCCTAAGGTATAGATAGATTTAATGTAAAAGAAAAGCTATAATAAAAAGGATTCTGTTGGAAAATATGGATTTAAAACCAAATAAATTACTCAATCATTTAAAACACAATTACCTAAAACCCTCAAGGTTTGATAGGAATAAATAAAATTATGATTAAAGAAAGAATGGTTTTGTTAAAGAAATAAATGAGGTTAATGTAAATAATATGGTAAAAAGGGTTCTGAAGCCTAAAAGGAATATTATTTTAAAGATAATGACTGTGAAATATGGATTGGATTCAAAAATCAGAGTTGTCTTCTTAAAATTACCAAATATTTTAACTTGAAACAAATCCATTTTTAGCATTCATTTAAACTTAGTTTCATGGGAGAAATTAGTTACCACATTGAAATGGGATTTAAAATTTTAATAGATATTAATTTTAGATAATAATTTTTAATATCACACAAAAACTAAAAAAGTAAACACAAAAAATTTGAATAACACATTTTTTTTAATACAGAAAAAATGGAAAATACTAGAGTACAAAGGTTCCCTCTCCCAAAATAAAATTATTTAGTGTTAAAAATTAATTAAAGTATATTTTAATAATTAATAATATTTATTATTTAATCGGAATAAGTAGTAATGTGTTAAGGATATATATGACATGTTGTATTTTATTTATAAAATTTTAGAGGAGTATGATATCATCCACTGGCTTTGATAGAATAGTCCCATGAAATTTTTTCTACCTATGTCCATAAATTGTGATTGGATAATAATATCCATCCTTAATAATATACCCAAAACAAAAAGTATTTAAATGAGAAACTATAAATAGACCTTCCAATAATGAACAAAATTTACCTAATATTAGCTTGAGACTTGAGATGAATAACAAAATTGTATCTCTGGGATGTAAGTATTTATGTTGGATCATCTTTTCCTGATCCATGTATTATATATCTTTTTAAATCCTATAATTTTGAAAATATTCCCTTCTAATTTTACCTAGATACTATAACTATAATATTTCCCCTTAAATGTGCTTTCAAGATTCAAATTCATATTTCTCACATCCCAATATGACTTATGCTCCAATTCCACAGGTAGGTGACAACCTTTCCCATAAATCAACCTATATGGACTCATTCCTATTGGGTTTTCATAGACTATCTTTTAATACTATAATTTGTCTTCCAACCATTAGATATAATCCATAAAATTTTATTCAATAGTCTTTTCCAAAATTACTTTGATTTCCCTATTAGACACTTTATCTTGACCATTAGTCTATGGATGATATACAGTTGATGATTATGATGATCCCCAAACATTTTAAAAAAACCTACATTATCTTATTGAGAAAATTGAGTCCCTTGATCACTAGTTATGACTTTAGTCACTCCAAACCACCAAAATATGTTATCCCTAGAAAAATCTAAAATAATTGTTGTATCATCAGTCTTGGTTGCTTTTTCCTCCACCCATTTTGAAACATAATAAAATGAAAGTAAGATATAAGGATTTAAAAATGAAATTTCTAAATAGACCATAAAATCTACCTCCCATAATTGAAAAATATCATGAAAATTAAGTGGTGTTTTAGTCACTTCATATCTCTTTGAAATATTTCCAAAAAATAGACATTAATCACACCATTTTAAAAATTCTTGAGAATATTTAGAAAGGGAGATCCAGTAAATTCCAAATTATAAAAATTACTTGATTTACTTTGAAATCCAAAGTGGAATCCATAAGATTATGTTTGGGAAAACTCAAATATATATTCAATTTTACTTTCAGACAAACATCTTCTTATCACTTGATCATTATAAATATTCCAAAGTAATAGATCTTCCAAAATGTAATATCTAGATTCCAATTTTAGTTTTTAAATTTGATGGGAATTGATATGAGATGGATCATGATATGTTACCATAGAATCTACCATTTCATAATACTAAGATACTTCCCTTTTAATCATGTACAAATTATCTCCTAGAAGATGATTATTTAGTGGTTCTTTGTTTGGAATTTCAGCTTCAGTAGTGTTGTAAATTCTACTTAAGTGATCATCCACTTGGTTATCAGCTACCATCATTTCATTGATTTCTATGTTGAAATAATGTAGTAGTATCATCCATATCAATAGCTTCATATTAGCTTGAACCTTATTTATAAAGTACCTAAGTGCCCCACGATCAGAAAACACAATAACTTTAGTTCCAAGTAGATATGATATAAATATTTATAAATAAAAGAAAACCACAAAAAAAATTTGGTGGATATTTAATTTAATTGGTCTGCATATAAGGTTATTGATTCATAGTAAATGACTTGTGGCCTACCCTAAATTTGTAGAGAAAGGACTACTACAACTGCTTGGTTCGAAGTATAAAAAAGTAGCTTGAATGGTTTTTCCCAAGTTGGTGGCTCTGTCACTAGGGGTGTAATAAATCTCATATTAAAATCATCAAAGGTTTCCCTACATACACCATTAAAATAAAAATAGACATATTTTAAAATTAATCTATAGATAGGGAGATAAGTTTTACTAAAATCATCGATAAACCAGCTACAAAATCTTTAATATCCTTAAAATGACCTAAAATTTTTCACATGAGTTTGGTAAGAAAATTAATTTGTCACTTAATTTTTTAATTTATCCACTTAAATTCATTTTTTTGAAATTAAAATCCCAAGGAAAATTCCTCTCCCAACAATGAAATTAGACTTTTCAAAATTTAAAACAATATTATTTTCAATGTAGGTTTTCAAAACTTTTTTCGGTTTTTTCAAACTATGGTCAAAATAATTTCAAAAAACTATGAAATAATCCAAGAAAACGTCCTGGAAATATTCAATGTGATAATAAAATATGCATACGATGAACCTATGAAATTTACCTAGATAATTAAATAATCCAAATTGAATCTTTTTATATGAAAAAGTGTATAAGGTCCAAGTAAATACAATATTCTCTTGATCCTCAGAATTAATAAGTACATAAAAATAACATAGAAATCCATCCAAAAGTAATAATTAGTTATACCTACCAATATATCTAAAATCTAGTCAATTAAGGGATTGCGAATTGATCTTTCTGAGTGTCTTGATTCAACTTCATAAATCTATACACAATCTATAGCTTTTCTGAATTCTCATAAGGAATAATTCATTTTTTTTCCTCACAGTGGTTGGGCTAGTTTTTTTCAGAAATACATGAGTGGGGATAACCCATAGTAAATATGAAATGTTATAGATTATCATAGATTCCAAATATTCTCAACCTCTTTATTCACAACCTCCAACAAGGTAATATTCAACCTCTTTTGGGGTTGTGTGGCAGGTTTGGAATCTCCCTCAAGATTAATTCTCTTTGAGCATATTTTTGGGATTATTTCTAGGATACCACCTAAGATTCACCATATTAATTTTACATTTTTTCTCGAAATATAAATTAAATATTATTCATGAGTTTAAAAAAAATTATTAGCAATGATCACTAGTAATTTATCTCCATCCCTAAGGTACAAATTTTTCAAATTAATGGGTAGTGGTATTCATATCATATATGTGATATTTTTAAGGGATGAAATTAAATTAAGGTTCCTCGCTTCAAAATGGTGTACCTCATATACACATGAAATAATATCATATTCTTCATCATTTAACAAATCATAAAAAAATTATATTTTATATCTTCTTCCAATATAAAATCAGAATCCTTCACGTTTTGGGAATTCACTTGTTCACTGATATTTTTAATGGAAATATTCTCTCATAAGGATAAGAATTCATGACACATACATGATTATTAAATTATTTTATTACCAACTTCATTGGAGAGTGAAAATAATGAGTCATCATCTGCTGGGTGCCTCTTGGTTTCAAAAATATTGAAGTGGGTAATTTTATCTACAAACTCCATGGTTAGTGTGCGTTCATGGACATTGATGATAGGTTTTACCATACTTAAGAATGGTCTCCCAAAAATTTTGGGTGATTTTGATGGGATATTATCTTCTTCTATATTCATATTATAGAAGATATATAGGAGTAAGAGATATTTGACTTTCATAAGGGCATCCTCTAAAACTTCTACTGGGAAAACCGTGGATCTATTGGTAAGTTGGACCACCACTCTTGTGGGATTAAAGTATCCGATATAAAAATAAGTGTATACTAGGTGAGGAAATTCATTAATTGAAGAACCTAGATCGCATAAATCTTTATATAAATTTAATGATCTAAGGGGGCATGTAATGGAAAACATTCTTGGATCTTGACATCTGGTGGGAAATTGTGGTCTGATAAGGGTCGAGACACTTATTCCCAAGTTAATCCTATCATTACCTTGATGTTTACTCTTCCTAGTTAAAATATCCTTCAATTTTTTCTCATAACTTGTAATTTTTTTAGTTCTTTAAGTAGTGGGATATTAATTTCAACATTCTAGAAGGTGTCCAAAATTTCTTTTTGAGGTGCTTATTCCAGCAATCTATTTGATTCAATAATTTTTATGGAAATAGTGGGGTAATAATTTATTCTATATTTTTAAATTTTCAAATTTTTTTATTATATCTTCCTCCTTGGCCTATCCATATCCTTATACTCTTTATTTTCTTCTTTTAAGTGAATTTTCATAGAATTTTTATAATTTCCTACTTAATTCACCCTCATCACAGGTGATATTGTTTCTGGTTTGAGGGTGGATGGTGGTGGGACTTATTTTCCAATTCTTATTGCTATCATGATGGAATTATCTTTTGGGTTTTTAATTTTATGGTAAGGTAATTTCCCAATATTATTGTTCATGAAGTCCATGAGACTATATAACTTGTTGGAAAAATATTTACAGTGTCTATCAATAACTAAAACTTAGAATATTGTTGTTGATTTTGAATTTTATGTTTTTTAATGGCTGATTTATGTTAATATAGTCTCTATGAAGTGTTTTTTGGTTCTATGTGGGATAGTTATATGACTATTTTGGTTGAAATTGTGGTTGATTTTTGAATTGTTCCTCGAATGGGGGTTGGTTTTGGAATTGGTTTTTGGTATGGGGGTATAAATTGATTATAATAATTTTCAAATCCATATTGGACTTTGTTAGGATATATCCATACTTGATTTGGTTTCAACTACCTCAGATGATAGGATACTATAAAACTTTACACTCCATGTGCATCAACACATTGGTCAGTGAAATGATCAGATGATGAGTATAAACCACATACCTTTGCCTTAACTTTTTATACACTTATATATTTCAGGGAAATATGTCTCCAAAAATAGTTAGCACTTAAATATTAGTCTCTAATTATGGTGATGGATGATAAGTTCTTATGTCATTAATAACTCTTTTTTTAGTACCACTTGTACGAAAATTTTGTGATTTTTGAGAAATATTTTCAATCAAGAACTTGGATTCTTCTAGTGAATTTTTAATAAATTCACTTCCATATGATGAATCCATAAGGTTTATGTCATTTTATAGTATTACTTGATAAAATAATACAATAATATGATTATTTTAAATTTCTCGATGTGGTTAGATAGAAAATTAATTCTTAAATCTCTCCTAGTACTTATAAAGGGTTTCTCTATATTACTACCTAATGGATTATATTTTCTTTCAGGTGGGTAAGAATATTTGCATGAATAATCACATTAATTCATTAGTTTAATGAACATATCCTGATCATAGGCCATAAAACCATTCATTGGCATCTTCTTCCAATTACAATGGGATTACCTTCCACTTTACATGCTCCGTAGCTACTCCTTGGGATCTGAAAGTAGATCATATATATATGAACTCTTTAGTATGTTTTTTTGTATTCTACTTCCAATACATTAAATTTATTAAGCAATAATATAATGTTAGGTTTCATATAAAAACAATTTTTTAAATATTTCATGGATAGTTGATTGTTTTGTTTAAGTAATTGTGATGAATGGAGGTCTCTAAGGGTTTGGTTGGGATTTCTATCCATGATGACAAGCTCAAAGTGAACACTTGAAGTTTAAATCAAGTATGAAAGAGAAATTTCATCAAATTGGGATGTAAAATTAAGGTTTATAAGTCTATTCAATAAGGTTATTTCAATTTTAGGATCTAGAGGAATGGGTCTGTGTTAGTGGTTCTAGTAATGTGATTTGAAAATTAGATTATTGGAACCACATCTCTGGAAACATCACCAAGTTTTAACATGTGTCTAACACGGGGTATGGAAAATAAATTACTTACTAACTTAAAATGTATTAAAGTGGTTAACCTATATTTTCTCTAGATATGAGTGCAAAAAAGTCAAGCCATCACCTTGAATTAGAGGAAAAAGTGGCTATTTTTTAAATTACTTTATTTTTAAAACTAATCAAATAAATAAAATCAAATAAATAAAATGAGAAATTTTTTGAATTTTTTATAATAAGAATGTGATTAAAAATAGTGATATGGGAAGGGTGATCATGTGTAGTTAGTTCTTCCAAATTCATTGTTATCCTAGTTTAAATTTGTGTAATTCTCTTCTACAAATTTGATTAAAGTGGGATTCCATAATCTTTTCCTCTCCATCCCTTTATCAAATGGTTTTGGTGAGAATTAGTCTTTCCAAAATCTCATCTTGGTATAATCTCATTTTTATTTTCAAGGTATTTATAGATAATTTCCTCAATTGACTTTGGTATTTTATAATCAGGTCTTGTTTATCCCAAACCATCATAGATTTCCACTACCCCTCATACTAATGATTTTCATGTACTTCGGCACTAATCCCTTATCTATTCCATAATTTTTAAACTATAACCTAGTGTAGGGAGATAATGATTATTGACCAAATCAATGAAAAGAAGAGAATTTAAAAATCAAATATAATAATACATGATAATAAAAACCACTATTTGAAACTGAAATTTTCTTTAAAGAAGAGGGAAATAAATTTTATTTAGTAAAGCGTAATAACTAAAGAATTAAAAATTAGAAAACCTACCTTACCTAATAACTCATATGTTTAACCATCCATGTGAAGGTTAACTAATAATATGGGGGAAGAATAAGTCATTACAAAACTAAGAAAAATAAAATAAGAATAGGAATAAAATAAAATTTCTCCTCCAGAATCTTTCCTCCATAGGTTGTATCTTGTTAAACCTAAAATATGGATGAAAATTTCTATTATCCCTTATTATAAGTTGTTAAAAATTGAGTATTTTATTAAACATATGAATTTAAAAGTCATTGGACACATATACTAGAATTTATGAAATAATTAATGAGTCACACTTTTGCTGGATAATGATTCCCTAAATCATCCTTCAATTCAAAGTGTTAAATGGCCACATTAATGAAAGAACATGTCCATGAAATTTAATGAGAACATGAGGATTTGATTTCAATTTTAAATCCATATTTAATCACAACATTTGGAGGACTTTACCCCAATTTATGCTTTATTTATTAATGATGGGTCGATTCTATCGGCTAGAAAGTGTTTTCAACTTGATTTATTTTTTTGGGCTTGTGGAAGTTAGAATTATCTCTGCATCTATAAGTTGAAGTTCAAGCCCAAAAATTGAAATCCTAAAAAAAGAATCACTAAAATTCGATAAATATTGTAAAATGTGATCTCAAAATACAAAAGTGATAAAAATATATTAAAATTTTAAAATTAAGAAATTTTTATATTTTATCCCAAAACACACAAAAAATCAAAAAATAATGCAAATCAGCACAAATTGTTAGATTTTAAGGGTTATAATAATTGAAATACATGTTAAAATTGTTGAAAATATTATCTCCATCATCAAACATGGTTTAAAATTTCTTTTATAAATATTTCGGAGAATACTAAAATATTTTTGAAGTCATATTTAGAAAACATGGTTTCGAAATAGAAATTATTTTCAACTGAAGAAAGAAAAAAAGTTTTATTTTCTAGAATACATTTCCATAATAATTTTAAGTAATAAATAATAAAATATATGCTACTATTACTTACAAAATTCATGAATAACCATATTTTAATAAAATATATTTACTTTAATATAGAAATCAAAAATAAATTTTCCAAGGGATATATACACAAAAACAATCCTGAATAATATCAATATTAGGAAATCAAACCTTACTAATTTGGTAAATTTTGATTCATAAGTGTCATTAAATAAATAACTTCAAATAAAACATTAAATACCATGATGATAAATGTATTAATGATTTAAAAAAGGGTAGTATACACACCACACAAAATAAATAAGTGGTGAATATGGCATATGTCTCATAGAAGTAAACGAGAGGATAATAGAACCTTACCTTGAGTATGAATCATAATTTAATTTATTTATATTCCTAAATAATAAAATCATGTTAATTATTTACTTACTTAAGAAACATTTTCATGTTTATAATTCCTTTTATCTCACTTATTACCATGTTATATATGATTACGTAATCAATTAGGTTTACATCGAATTTTTTCACAATATTTGGTTTATGTGCTAGAAATGAATTTGGCTGGCCGAAAATTTTCACAGTGTTAATTATTTAAAAATTTCATTAATAATAATTATTTAATAATTATAATATTTAAACAATAATGAAAATTTTAAGCTCAATCATGGAATATAGTTATGAAAAATGAACTAGGTTACAATCATGGTGATGGTAGTTTTTACATAGGCATGAGTAAAATTCCCATTTTTTTATGATCATTATAGAAAAAAGTTAAGTAATATACTATGTCGATTACATCCACCACTATGGAACACAACACAAGGAAGAAAATTGTAGTAAATCGCATCCCTGTGGACTTGACCCCGCGACCTGCCCCTTAACCCTCCCAAAGAAGTTGAGTAATATATTATCTATATAGAATGATAATAATATCATATATACAATATTACTTCTTCAAATATACTTATATAGTTAATCCAAGATGTGTGGTGATCAAAATAGATTCAAATCGCTTTGTCAAGGCAGTAGTCTGCACAACCATGAACGATGTTATCATTTCTCACTATAAGAACTAAAATGATATATTATCTTTAAAGAATGAAAAATATTTCATAAATATCATATTTATTTGATTTATATCACTTATATTCATTAAAAGTTTCCTCGTTACCTTCCATGTAAATTGTTAGTTAAAGACGAATCACATCACTACGCGAGGTGGTAATACACCATACACCCAAGCAACATTATTGTATCTCATATGGAATGGAAAGTAAAATGTATATATGATATAATTACTAATAAGTATGATTAGGTTATAAATATCATATATAAATACTTTATATCAATCATCATACCATATCTTGATAGGTGGTAATGGAAAAAATATTGACATTGGTTCGCTAAGCGGTAGTCCGCCTCATAAACAAATGATGATTTAGTAACCCATTTGAAGGAAGTGGCGATGATTTTAGGTTATGAATGTAACATAAAAACACATAAGTATATTTATTATAATGATAATTTTATATAATAATTCTTCAATGATAATTTAATAAGATTGAGGAAGAAATAATATAAAAATTCTCATTGAAGAATATTACCTCTTCTTTGGGTAAACTCCATAGTCTTTCACCAAAAGCCTTCCAGGGATAGATTTATGCCAAACATAAAGATTATATTATTAGGAAAAATAATTTTGGAGATGATTTGGGAAATTAGTATATGATAAAAGGTTTTTAAGTCATTGAGAAGAGAAAATATGGGGTGGCCTTTTATGGGTGAGGTGAGTGGCACACTTTTGAAAAGAAAAAGGTATACCCATGTTTTTATATGAAAAAAGTGTCCAAAATGAAGTATTATAGATAAATATACATTATAATGTCTAAATATTTCAATAAAATATATTTTATATAAGTATTTAGGTCATTTTAACTCTTATCTTTTTAGTTTAACCCCAGATAATATATTTACACCTTAACCGCGATAATGTTTTTTACAATATTCACTATTCATTTTAGTTAAAGACTAATTTAACCTTATTAGATAACATAAATTATTTCATTATAAATATGGAACACATTTCTCTAAATTCCATTAAAATAATTTTTAAAATAAAATTTAAAATTAATCTCATAGACGCGATGAAAATGTGGGTTTTCAAATAGGAAATGTTCAAAAGATTACAATTTTTTATATCAAAATTAAAAATGAAAATCATTTAAATGAACTAATGTGTATTATTATATATATAATTGAATTAATATTAGTTTAAAATAAATTTAAAATATAGTTTAAATTTATAAATATTTTAAACCAAAAGGTAGTTTTTAATTAAAATTCAGTATTTTCACTATTTATTAAAAATGAAACATTTCATAAAAAAACACAAAAATTCCCCTAAGATAATTTTGACCTCTATATTTAAATAATAAATTTTATTTTTATCCAATAAACTTTGTAAATTTGTTAAAAATTAATTATAAATTATGTGTTCAAAGAGATACTAAATAATCATTTAGAAAAAATATTACATTTCAGAAAACATTCCTTTTTTTATTAAATGGTTTTAATTTTATCTATAATAAATATATATAAATTTTATTTATTTTATAAATTTGAATACCATATATTCTTCATAATTTATTTATTACTATTCATACCCACAAATATAATGGTTATTTTATAATGGCAATGTTTGAATAAAAATATTTTAAAAGATTATCATATTTCATTAAAATAAAGATATTGTGTGCATTAAAATATATCAAAGAGTTTAAATTTATTTAAATATAAAAATATCAGAGTCTTATGATTTTATATTTCCCTTTATTCTTGTTATTTCATGTCATACACCCTATAGAAAAATATTTTCATATTTCAAAATATCAGGGAGTTACATTCTACCACCTTAAATAAATTTCTTCTTCAAAATTTAATCTTGATCTTGATAATAAATGGGTTTTCATTTTAAAATATTGTCATTGAAAACCCACACCATAAAAGGGTTAATAAATCATCCTATAAATAATTCATAAAGGTATATTATAATGGTTATATGGAATAAAACATAACTAAGTTTCTATATAAGGGAAAATTGTTGACAAGTGGAGATATAAATATAAAATAAAATCATAAATAATTATATTGAATAATAGAGGTCATTGATCACAAGAAAGTGAATGATCAATGGAATGATAAGAACCTAAAAACCATAAAACTATATTGATTTAAAATATCATTAGATCAATATAAATTTAGGTACTAGGATAAACTTTTGTTTTAATATCCTTTTCCTTGAGGTGATGAGTTCCTTTAACAAATAGGCCACGAATATATGAAAATATAATTACATTATATGATTTTATTTTTTTGGAAAAAATTCATCATCTAGCTGTTCTTATATCATTTTCCACCTCATTTCCTACTACAATAAATGAATATACAATATGATTTTTATGCCTGAATCACTAAAATTAACTTTTAAAATATCATAATATCCATAAAAGAGTGAAAATATTTTCAACCTATTTACAAATATTTTTGAAAAACAATATGGTTATCACTAATTATTTAATATAATATATTATTCTCAAAAAATCAATAGTAAAAAATCAGGATCAAAATTATTATTTATCCATCAGATTATTTAACTACAAACAATGACATATTAACCAAGACATCCTGTAGGTTAGTGGTGGGTTCTAAAACCTTCTCATTCTTCAATTGTGGGTTCAATCCTCATAGCCTTCCCAGATTCGATGGGTTTTCACCCCACATATAGATGTTCCAATTTATTGAAACCATTTTAATATAATTCTTATAATGTTACTAGATTGTAATATCCCATAATTAACTCTAATTTTAATATAAATTAGACTTTAAAGATTTCCAATAACTACATAAAATCTTATTTACCATTATTATCTCAACAACATGCACAAATTAACTATTATCCTTCCTCAATCATATGTTTTCCAAGAATTTTAACATTCCAAAGAGTCACTATTCTTTGTACCATTCAACACATGCTTTCAAATCCACAAATAAAAACTATTGTAGGACAATCCATATAAATATAAAAATCTTACAACCAAAATATAATTGATTAAAATTATCATATATCATAATTTTTGAATCCATAAAAAAGAACATTAACTAATATACTTCATCATTAGTAAAAAATAAGCTTTACCTTTATCCTTTATCTTATTTTGAGGTATATTTCCCTAATTCTTGGGGGAATTCATTCCTATAGTTCCCTATCCTTATTGTGAAATCATTGTACATCGGTGGATTATTTCATACTCATTAAATAATGAGTAGGGTGTATTTTTCTCCACACTTAAAGAGAACTCCTTTTCCTTTTAATCATGTTCCAAGGAATTTATTTCCAAAAGAATCACATGTTGGAAAACCCCTACTTTACCTTCATACCTTTATCTATTTCTGATTTTCTATCATCTGATTCTTTTTATTACCTTTTAATATATAATACATGGAAAATTCATTCTCTATCTTGATACAAAATGATACTATATCTTTATATAATGAGAATTATTATGAGACTAGTTCCCTTTAAAGTATTATCTTAATTCCATAAAATAAATGGTCAATATTACTCTTTAGATTACAAATATAGTCTGTATCATTCCTTAATAACCTTGTAAATCTGGATTTATACTTATAAATGTATCTTACTTTTTCCATTAGACATCCTAACTATCTTTCGATATCCTCTCATTTCTCATGAAGAAAATATTTTTTGAAGAATAGTACCTTGAAATCCATCCATTCCACATATTCTATTTCTTATTCATGCTTTGCGTTTTGAATCAAGGACCACCCTTGACCTGTATCTTTTGAGTGATGCTAATATACCATGAAAACATTATCCCTTTCAAAACTTCCTAGTGTGAGAATTATATTCTCTAAGTAATTGTTCCATTACTTAGCTAAAAATGGATTTTTAGTCCCATATAATGATGGTGGTTGTTGACACATAAAGCAATATATCATTGTTACACTATGTGGTGGATCAGTTGTCTTCTCTAAATGGAATAGTTAGTTACTCATAGCATGTTTCATATTATCCAATATAGTTATAATTTGATCAGATCCAACTGTATCTCTACCTATAACTTCATTATCTTTCCCAAGAGGGAAATCCCTACATGGAGTACGTGCATTGATAAAATTACCATTCCTTAATTATGTGGAATTTATGTACAATGACATACAATATATTAGATCACAACTTTATGAAAAAATGTATAATACCACAACTAGAAAATTATTTACATAAATTATAAATTTTATGAATATATAATCTCATAATCATAATTATGGTTTCTTTGGAGAAATATTTATGCTCAACTTCTTCAAAAAAATTTGTAAAAAATTGCGACTTATCTTAAGAATATCCCATAGGAGTGTCAAACTTGCTGCACAATAAGGCCCATTTTCATGAACTAGGTGATGATTGGGTCCATCCCAATAAAGTGACCATGTCTTATTATACATAGATAATATATCTTTATAGATTATTATTCATTAAATTATATAAACACATGCCTGAGGAACATAATAGTTTTGTGCATTTCGAAACTTGGAACCGAATATTAATAATTTGTGAATGATATTAAATGTATCACATAAAGACCTTCCACTTTAGTACTCCTATATAAAATGGTTTTTTATAACCATGGAATGGAAATATAAGAAAGGGTGAACTCAAATGCTCAGCAAGGGTAAACAAGGGAGAATTATAAGCATAACATGAACTTAAGGGTATGATAACATGATCATATGATTTGAAAACCATACCCTACATATCAATGATCACAATCCTATGTCATAGAATAAAGACCAGTAGTTCATTAGAAACGAATTATAATAAAATCATTGAATGTGATCCATGAAGGCATAACATTTAGATATATAATTTGTGGCCTACATATAATCATAACAAATCATTTCCATATTAGTCTAGGGTGACTAAAATTGCTATCATATTGAAATTGGTTAACTAACCAAACCATAATAGTAGTCAAGGTACAGTCCCAAGACCATCATAATGGACAAAGTACCTTACTAAACTAGGTCCACTCCCTACTCCAGTCCTGTATTATTGAACCGGGATCACTCCCCATTCTAGTACGGTCTTACTAAACTAGGTTTACTCCCCATTCTAGTCCAATCTTACTGAACTAGGGTCAATACCCCTTTCCAATTCTATCTATCTCGTGAGATATAAATCGTTACCTAATAAATTAGAGAGAGATATAAGTCCCACCCATATTTGGTTATAATCTAATTACCATCCTTAGTTATAATGTAACCACCATCCTTGGTTATAATGTAACCACCATCACATAATAAAAATCATACATGAGTGTTCCACAAGATCAAAAAACATTCATCATACCATAACCCATGAAATGAAAAGGGTTTTATATCTATTTAGTTATATCATAACCTATGGAATGTTGGTATATTTCATAATCATTTCATCATTTCATCATTCCATACACTATGAAAAGAAGTGGGTTTCATAATATCTCTATCATGGTATAACCCATGGAAGAGAAATGGGATTCATTAACATATTTTATTTATAAACATAAACCATTCAAAGAAAGAATATTAATGGTATCTTTGGTTATTATACCAAGTAAAGCATAAATTATATCAAAGGATGTCATCTTATATAGAGAAAGATTTTAAAATATCATTTGGAACATTTCATAAAGGAAACAACCATTCTTTTTTAAAATCACTATTATAAATATAAAACATTTTGAAAAACCTTTTCTTTGAAAACAACATTGAGAAATTGTAAATGAATCTTTAAAAAATAAAATTAAATTATTTCTTGAGGAAAATATCATTTCCTCTAATAAAAAAACTTTTTAAAAAAAAATTATTAAAAATATTTTTATTTGAAAATAACCTTGAAATATTATAAAATAACCTTCTATGAAATGATTGGTCATGACATTAGAAAATTCCATTCATTCTGTACATGTTAAAATGATTATTCCATTCACATTTTTGGTAAAATCCAAACAGAAATTGATTAGAAATTAGAATGAATTTTCCTTAAAATTTGTTTACTAAAAATTCAAAAAAGGGTACAAATTTATTTTAGAAAATAATTAGAGAACAATAAGACCTTTTTGAATTTTTTTATAAAACATGTTTTTGGAAGAAAATAGATTTTTGACCATAGAGAAAAATTCATGCGTATTTTATTAAAAACATTTTCTCAATTACTTTAAGTAATAATTATTGTAAATATGGTATTATTACCTGAAAATATCATGACTATCCCTAGGATAAGAATATTCATGAGTTTTTTGAGAGATGGTTCAAAAGATTTCATCATCAGAATCAGAATCATAAAGAATCATGATAGATGATTATATTATATAATAAAATATTTACCATTTTTTAATGTCGTGGATTTTTATATGTACTATTTTTAGATATTATATTGATTAATGTTAAGATTATTCATTGATACATCATGTGATTTTGAGGCCTAGTGTGCCAGGAAAAAATGTTTGAAAATTATTATTATTTTTAATAGAAGGCAAATGTAGTTTTCGTCAAAAAATATAATAACTCATAAATAGGTTCCCATATTAGAAATATAAGGGAATAATTGAGTTCAGAATAGCATGTTTTCCCTAGACACAATCTGACATTGGTCATCATGAGTCAATTCTGAAAAACATACCCTGAGTTTCTTAAATGAATAAAATAATTTATTATATTTGTTCGATGAAGTGGATTTTTCTTTTAAAAGAATCCTTATTTTAGAATTCTAGGGTATGCCTCATAACACAATAATTTCTAGAGGATTGTGAAGAGAGATCTCTAGAAACCTATTCCAATTAATGATGGATGATTGAGTATTTATGATGACATAGTGACCATTCTTCTTTTGTGAATGATCCAAATCGAGGTAGGATGTGTTATTTCAATTCTCCATTCCCATTCATGAAACCCTATAACGAATTTAGACTAATCCATGAACAAATTAGTCAGTGGATCGAACATAATTGCGGGATTGGTTATTTTGGGATTTATTACTAATTGATTCTAGAGAATTACCTTTTTTTCATTTACCGTTCTAACGGTGACAAACCAATATTGACACAAATATCAATTAAGGTTTTTCCTTATCTATTTTTGTGCTTTTATCTCATAATTTCCTATTTTATTAATCATATCCCCATGATTTGAAAACCTTTTTGAAAAATCAATCACTACGCCTTCAATTCATAGCCCAATAATTTAAAACCATAGATCCAGGATTGGGCCAATGTGATAGAGCAAAGAGAGCGATGGTGGAGGTGAAATTTGGTTGGGATGGAGGTCTGATGTGGATCAGGGATGGTAGTAAGTGGGGGACAAGGTGGCGGCTTCGTTTGGTCTGGAGAGCTGGCAGCGTCGACATCTCTTGGTGATTTCCTTCAACGGCGTAAGAGGCAGTGACATTGGCGGTGACATCAGCAGTGTAGGATACGGCGAACATGGACGGTTTGGGGCCATTAGAGGCAGACACGGCAGTGATAGGCCAGTAGGATGGACAAGTGGGATGGTTCAGGAAGATGGGCCATGTCAAAATAGTCATTTGGTCGAGCATGTGGGTTGGTTTAGGCTGGTGGGTTGGGTCAGGCCAGTGGGTCTGGCTTGAATCCGGTTAGACCAGGGTTGGATTTGGGACAACTAAGGTAGAGATCGGTTCTGGCTGATCATGGGGTAGAGATAGTTCAAGCTACCTCGGTTACACTAATAACGATGGTCAATGGTTACAATTGACCTTTGGTGCAACGACCATGCAGTAGTTGGACCGACTGGGATGGTACGTCCATAGACTCTGGCGGATCTGTGGGCTGATTTTTTAAAACGAGTATAAATCCTAAATGGAGCATCCAATCAATGACCTATCTTTGAAGTTGAGACCATAACGTTGAGATGGTATTTTAAGAAAAATGATGGGTTTTTAGTTTAGACCAGAATAGTTTGATAGCATTCTCTTTGTCTTTTACTCGAGGTTTCAGTATGACATTACATCCACATCACTGTATTTTAGTCCCCTCTTGAGGTTGAATCTTAGATAAAGTATGGTATCCCTCCCCAAGACTAGTGTGTGATCCTCTATCACACCGAGTCGATTTTGTGGAATTTGTGTAACCTTACTAAGTATGTCATTGATCTTCCATCTATCGGGCTTCATCGATAACGTCCATGTATCCCCCACTGGTTCTGGGCATGATCCCCTGTGTAGCGGGTTAATCTAGATTGGGTTTGTGGTATCCCTTAGTGATTAAAGGAATGACCCCTTCTCTATGTATCATATTATTCCTTGACTAATTCGTTCTCTTTGGATGGGGCCCAAATTTGTTGGACCTCTTTGTTTAGTGTCTTCGATGATATGATGGCTCGAGGAGTGAGTTCTCCCAGAATGAGCATGCTTTGAGTAGAATCATGTGGCTGGCAATTGGTTATGACCACCTAATGGCATGGTGTCTCTCATGAGTATATATGGATATTATTTTTATATGTATTTTTGACATATACCTATGTAGAGATAACTATACTTTCCTCTTTTGTATTGATTTGTGGTTTAGCAGTTTCCTACTGAGTATTGTTATACTCACCCCTACATGGGCTTCCCTCACACATGTCATGTATTGTGAAGATGATTGAACTTTTGATGGAGTCCTATGTGGAACTTCTAGATTGGCCTTATGGATATAGACTCTTTATGGTGGGCTTGGTTTTTTCCATGTTTACTTTCCAGTACTTTCACTATCATACTCTATTGTGGGATCTTTGATGTGTGTGTATATCCTTTCAGTTGTTTTTTATTTCATCATTTTTTGGATTGGATATGTTTGAATGTGTACAAGTACTTTAGGATAATGCCTCCCTTTTGTGGGATATGCCTACTCAGTGCTAGTCACGATCCCCTAGCCTATTGGATGTGGGCTTGAGTTAGTGATGGGATATGCCCCATTGGGATTGGTTATGATAGAGTGGTATCATATAATTCAGTTCTACTTTAGGACTAGTAGTTTGTGAGGTTAGTTTTCAGAAACTGTTCTAAGTGTTTCAAGTTCAAATTTCAGGATAGGGAATACAATTTCAGTATGGTATATGATATATCCATACACCGAGACTCGGATTTACAACCTTTCTAATTAGAACATAAAAAATCTAGTTTCAAAGAAAAATGGTACATGCATCATATAGGAATGGTTGTGTCTTCCATGAAATTCTTGATTAAACTCCCAAAATATACTCTATTGGACATAGTAAATCTTGTTTTATATAAATATGCCTCTACATAGGCAGCAAATGAGGATTTCACTAAGTGATCATGAGGATGATCTTCCTTGGGAAGATGCATTGGTATGGGGGCCTATATCGAATACATCACCTATGGGTGGTTTACCAACCATACTACCACTTTTTGAGCAGTAGCTACTACCAGCACAACCATTTGATGATGCATATAGGATGAGTGCATTACATGAGTTCCATAGTCAGCAACCTCCTAGGTTTCATGGTGAGTCAGACCACCAAATGGTTGAGGATTGGCTAGAGGTAGTCACCCATGTTTTCCGCCTTGTGAGGATTCCTTCCGACCATATGATAGACATTGTCTCGAGTCTTCTTCAGGGATCTACAGGGAAATGGTGGATCTTGGTATCTCAGTCACATGATGAGTTAGTTATCTCTTGGACAGATTTCGAGCATATCTTTAGAGAGGATTTCTATTCTTCCATGTTATGATTGGTATGCATATAGAATCTTATGTGTCTATAGTAGGTCAGTATGTCTATGGAAGAGTATTTATAGAAGTTTATTGATCTTTCACACTACTCCTTGGACATGGTATGAGTCCAGTTCATTCGGGATTGGACGTTTGAGTAGGTATTATGCCAGGAAATTAGGGAATTAGTGGTATCCCTTTTTATTTCTAACAATGCTGGGTTACTTGAGTGACCCATATTAGTGGATAGATTTATGGAAGAGTGGACAATGATAGTAGGAGATAGCAGTGGGAACCCAGTAGATGAGACCTCAGAAGCAGGTAGCCAATGATAGTCACAGGGATACAAGAGGGTCATGTGTTTCAGGATGGAATCCCATGACTTAGAGTTATGGGTGTAGGGATCCCAGTATGGCTTGAATTACCTGAGGGACAGATGGTGTTACTCGTGCCGTGGTTGGGGACATCTAGCATGAGATTACTGAAACTTTCATACAATTGATCTGGACACAGTCGAGGGACCGCCAAGGAAGAGGTGGAGATAGGGGAAGGGTGTTCTGTAGGGTGGAGAATGTGGATGAGGAGTTGGGAGAGTAGCATGAGCTGGTCGGAGGTTTGACCTATTACCACCACCACCCCCAGGTGGTCCATGCTAGGCTATGAGAGCTAGTGGATAGGGATGGGGCCAATAGGAGGCAATGAAGGATTATGAACCCAATGCTCCGAGGGATGATAAAAGTTACAATCTCTGTCTTTTCCACCATATATGTAGATTTTATACAAACAAGTTCTAGTAATTTCTTTCTTTCCATAAATATTGTTTAATACTCAAAGATTCTAGTTAAACTGTTGACTCCACACTTATACTTGGATATTCTTACTATAGGATACTCGATGATCACAAATTGGTGTTGACAGTGTGACCTATCTCTTTTAGGGGATAGTTTCGTTTGGGATATCTTGGTAGCATTGCTAAGGCCTTACAACATCATTCTCGGTATGGACTGGGTATGCACAGTTCATGATCCGATTGAATTTTTTATGAAAAGAGTGTGGTGTGTCTGTAGTGATGGAAATAAGTTTTGTTTTGTTAGTGAGAAGGAAACATGGGTAGTGTATGATGGTCTAACACATAGAAGGGTGAAAATTATTACCCATCATTTGGCTAGCCTAACCCTTAGTGTATTGGAATATATGATTCCTCAGTTTCCTATAGTGGTGGTGGAGTATGAGGACATCTTTCCTGAAGATGTTCCAAGTTTACCACCCCACTAGGAGATAGATTTTTTCATTGATATACACCAAAGGAAAACACTGATAACTAAACCCACATATCATATATCTACCATATAGCTTCATGATCTGAAGTTATAGTTGGAGGACTTGAAAAGGAAGGGCTTCTTGAGACTCATTATTTCACCCTAGGCAGCCCCGATTTTGTTTTCCAAGAAATTATATGGGATATTGAAGTTATGTGTGGATTACTAGTTCTTAGACTATGTGACCGTGAATAAAAAGTATCCACTACTAAGTATTGACATCCTCTATTATCATTTTAAAGGAGCACTATGGTTCTTAAAGATCGACCTCTGACCAGTCTATCACCAGCTCCATGAATGGGATGAGGATATACTGAATATGAACTTCAAATATAATTATAGTCATTATGATTTCTTGGTGATTCTATTTGGAATGAAAAATTCCTCAACATTTCTCATTGGACTCATGAACGGGATATTTCAACCTTACATAGACCAGTTCGTAATGGTATTCATTGATGACTTCCTAGTGTACTCGTCGTTCGAGAATGAGCACATGATACACTTGAGAATACTCATGGACACACTATGAGATCACCAGCATTATGAGAATCTCTCAAAGTGCTAGTTTGGATTCAATAGGGTAATTTTCTAGGACACGTCATCTTAGAGGCTGACATTGCAATGGATCTAGCGAATGTCGAGATGATGCTTTTTTGGGATCCACCCAAGAGTGTTATCGAGGTGTAGAGTTTCCTTGGATTGGAAGGGTACTATTAGATGTTTGTACATGAATTCTCCGGAGTTGTATCACCCTTAACAGCTATGGAATGGTAGTGGTAGTGTTTTTTGTGGACTGAAAAGTGGCAGTAGTTCTTTCAAGAGCCGAGGCAGAGGTTTATGAGCACTCCCATCATGAGGTTACTAGAGGAAGGAATTGAGTATATGGTGTTCATCTATGTATTAGGGGATAATATTGGTTTTGACCTGATGCAAATGTAATTATTTATTACCTATGTTTCACACCAGTTGAGGCCACATTAGCAGAATTATGAAAACCATGACCTTCAGTTAGCGGTGGTAGTCTGTGCTTTGAAAATGTGGCGACACTACCAGATGAGAGATCATTTTTTCATCTACTTTAAACATAAGAGTATCATGTATATACTCTCCCAGAAGGATCTAATCTTGAGAAATATGTCATGAATAGATTTCCTTGAGGACTATCACTTTTATATTTTCTATACTCATTAGAGGGGAACATGGTGGAAGATTCTATTAGTAGGATATCCAGTTAGCAGTTTCTGAATGAGGCATCAAAGAAATTGTCATCATTATAGTTATACCTTATGGATAGATATAAAGAAGCTTGCCTTTAGTCAATGGTTATTACCCCTCCACTCTTACAACAATTCAGGTAGGTGAAACTTAGGGATACTGACTGTGAGACCCTATATGCTCGGTTTTCCATAGGGCATGATCCAGATGGATATTCAAAATATGGAGATCACATCGTTCTTTTCAAAGGGTGCACAATAGTACTATTGTAGTTGTGGGATGTGGTTATAACGGTGCTTCATAACCCCCTTTGGTGGTACATCCAGGTGTGGCAAAGATGTACTAGGACATCCAAAATCAGTTTTGTTTGCCAAATATGGAGAAAGGGGTTGCATAGTTTGTTTCTCAGTGCCTTAATTGTTATCAAGTGAAGGATGAGCACCAGCTTCTAGCTGGTTTATCTCAACACCTTGAGGTTCCAAAATAGAAGTGGGATGGGATATAGATGGACATTGTGATGGGTCTAGCACCTACATCAAGGGGACTTGATTCCATCTAGGGGATCGTTGACTGACTCTTCAAGTCATCCAACTTTATAGTTGTCCAAGAGTAGAGTTTAGTAGAGAGCTTAGTACACCTCTACATGCATGATATAGTTAGACTCCATGAATTCCCATCGACGGTAGATTCTAATTAAGGTTCTCACTTTAAATAATAGTTCTGGAAGGTATTACAGGAGGTGTTTGGGACCCGACTATGAATCAGCACAATGTTTCACCCACAAAAGGATGACCAGACTAAGCAATCCATTCAGGTTTTGGAAGACATGATGTTGGATTACATTATTGAATTTTTACATAGTTTGGAGGGTAACCAACCATTGGTGTATTTGGCATAAAACAACATCTACCATTCCACCATTGGTATAGAACCATTTGATTCATTGTGCAAGTGACCATCTAGGTCACCACTTTGCTAGATTGACCAAGGAGAGTCATCACTCATGGGACCAGAGTTGGTAAGAGATAATACAGAGAAGATTCATATCATCTATAACTAGATGATGACTTTATAAAGCTATCATAAGTCTTATGATGATAGTAAATAGAGGCCTTTTGGGTTTGAGGAAGGAGACCATTCATTCCTTATGTTTTCATTATGATAGGGATTATAATGATTTGTCTAGGGCGGTAATCTATCTCTATGTTTAATTGTTCCTTTACAGATACTGTGTAGTGTTTATGAGGTGGAATACCTCTTGTACCTACCACTGCAGTTATATTGGGTGCACAACGTCTTCCACATATTGTATTTGAGGAGGTATGTGAATGATCCATCAGCTGTCATCGACTGGGGTGAGATGGAGATTGAGGATGGATCAAATTGTTTTGATTACCCAGTGGAGATCAAGGATCGGTAGGATAGGAACCTTCATGGGTGATCTATTCCTTTAGTGTGTGTCCAGTAGTAGCACAAAAATCTCCAAGAGTGCAAATGGGAGCAGGAGGCTTAGATTCATGCTAAGTACCCTCATTTATTTGAGTAACCCTTGTTTTTTCTTTTCAATGAAATAAATCCCCATGGTTGGGAGAATGTAACATCTCATATTTATCCATGAACTATTTCTAGATATTATATGGATTGATTTTGTGAAAAATCACTACGATGGTGTGCGATTCTACGGCTTAGTGTTCCCAAAACAAATGTTTAAAAATATTAAAAATTTTAATAGCATGCTTGCACATTTTTTATGAAAACGTGGAATAACTCTTAAACAGGTTCCCATATGAAAATTATGAGGGCACTGTTGAGTTCTGAATAGAGGCTTTACCATATGTGTGACCTAACATTGGTAATTTCTGGTCAATTGTTAAAAAGTTACCGCACGAATTTTAAATGAATAAAATAATTTATTTTATTTCATTGACACAAGGAATTTTTCCTTTAAAATAATCCTAATGTAAAAATTATAGGGTTAGTCGCATAACCCTATAACTTCTAGAGGATCATGGATAGAGATCTCCAGATATCCCTTCTGACAAACGATGGTGGATATAGGATCCATGATGATGCGGTGATTGTTATTCATTAGTGACTGATCCAAATCAAGGTAGGATGTGTTATTTTTATTCTCTTTTTCAGTTATTAAAATACTACAATGAATTTTTACTAATACATGAATAGATTATTCCATGGATCTATCATGATTATAAGATAGGTTATTTGTAGGAATTTTTAGGATTTTAATCTAGAGAATTACTTTGATTCATTTAACATTCTAACAGTGAAAAACCATGATCGACATGAACAATGATTGAGGTTTTTACCCCTTAAATATTATTAATTTATCCCCATATTTCATTTGTTCTTCTTTTATTATTCATTATATACCCATGATTTGAAACCTTTTTTGAACAATCAATCGTTTCACATTCGATTCTTAGCACAACATTCTGAAATCGTAGATCCAGGGTTGGCTAAACGCGATGGAGGTGAGATAGAAATGGTGGTGGTTTCCTTTAGCTAGGATGGATGTTTGGTGCAGATTTGACATGACAGTAGGTTAAAAATTTGGCCGGTCTGGTGAGATTGTGGAGTTGGCAGTCCAGGGCAGTTGCGTTAGTGATGTAGGAGGTCATAACGTTGATAGAGGAGAATGTGGCATCGAGCCATGTGAGACACGGAAACGGGCCAGTGGGCCGGTCCAGGTGGGACGGGTCAGGTAGATGGTCTTGGATTGAATAGTGGTCCAAGATGAGAAGGTGGGTTGAGTCAGTCCTGAAGGTCGGACCAGGCCCAGGTCAGACATGGGTCGGATCCGGGGTAGAGCTTGGTTGTTGTAGACCGTGATAGTCAATAATTGGGCCACAATATCTCAAGCTACCACAGGTGGACCAACTGTGATGGTCGACTATGATAGTTGACAACAGGTGTAGTGACCATGCTTTAGGTGGACCGATCATGCCAGTAGGTCTGCAGACCCTGACAAGTCTATGGGACGCTTCGTTAAAATGATCATAACACCTAAATAGAGTGTCCAATCAATGAGTTGTCTACACCATTGAGACCCTAACATTGAGATGGTATTTTGAGACAAATTTTGGGTTTTTTTGGACCACAATAGGTTGAGATTTTTTCCTTGGTCATTTCCTAGACGATTTAGTATGTTATTACATCCACATCACTAGATTGTAATACCCTCTAGAGGTTGAGTCTCAGATAGAGTATTGTGTCCCTCCCTAATACCAGAGTCAGATCCTATATCACCCCTAGTGGAGTTTTTGGAATTGGTGTAACCTCCTTAAGTAGTTAGTTGATCTATATCTATCTGACTACATTAGTAGGGTATGTGGTATCCCCCAACGATTCTACGAATGATGCCCAACGTAGAGGGTTGATCTAGAATATATACGTGGATTCCCCTAGTGAGTCTAGGTGTGATCCCCTCTCTATGTATCATTGTATTCATTGACCAATGTGTTCACTTTGGGTGGGTCCAAAATGAGTTAGAACTCTTTGTTTATTTTCTTTGATGAAATGATAGCTCGAGGAGTGAGTTATCTTGGAATGAGCGTGATTTGTGATGAATCATCTGGCTGATAGTTGGTTATGACCGCCTGATGGCATGGTGTCTCTCTTGCGTATATTTGGATATACATATTATTTGTGTTGTAGACATAAAATTTTGTAGAGATTACTTAACTTTACATTGTTGTATTGATATGTGGTTTCATGATTTTCTACTGAGTATTGTTATACTCACCCCTACATTGTCTTTTCCCGCACATTTCATGTCATGTTCAGAGGATTGACCTTTTAATGGAGTCCTAGGTGGACCAGGACCAAACAGTACTTAGTGAGACCAAATATACTAAGGTGTGTTCCTACATCTTTCATATAGTAGTCCCAGTACCTTTTAATTTTAGGTTAGACTTGTGGTTATAGACTTTATAGTGGGATTGTTTTTGTCCCTCTTTTATTTCAAGTACTTTCACTATCTTAATCTGTTTTGGGATCATAGATGTATACATGAATCCATTAAATTGTTTTACATTTCAGAATTTTATGTCTTGGAGAGGTGTTCATGTGTATATGTACTGTATAATAATGCCTCCCTTTTGTGGGGTATGCCTACTCGGTGCTCTTCATCAACCCCTGGCCTATTAGAGGCGGGCTTGGGGTCGTCACAGCATGGACCCCTCTAGGACGGGCCGTGGAAACTTTGGTAACTTTGAATCCTAAGACCCATGAAAGAATAACATTAATTGAAACATATAATATCATGAAAATAAGGGTTTTGATGATATTACAATTCTATGGGAGAATACATAAACCTCCTATAACAAGATAGGTCCAAAACATAACTTATTTCCCAAATAACAAAAATTGGGACAAAAATCGCATACCGATTTGTTGAATTTTAAACCATAAAATCAATGAAAGAGAGATAATCAAATGGATATGTAATTACTAATAATTTTAATGTTAATAATAATAAAATACTTTCATGTTTAGTATATACATCATATAAAAGAAACATGTGGTGAATATGTCACGTGTCTTACAAAAAAGAAAAAGTGTGACCGAAATCCATTAACTTATATCTTAACTTCCTTTGTACATGTTAAAACATAATTTATAATAAATATATGTTTATTATACATATAAAAAAATTATATTTATATATATAATAATTTATGTTATTTTTTATGTCCTTTTATGACCTATTTATTAACAATTCTATGTTAAAGTAATGTTTTAGGCAACGACCTCTTTGTTTTTCTTATATTTTTTTGATTTGTTATTTTCAGTACTCATACATTGATCATGGTTCCATAATTTATAGAATAATAATAATGACATAATTATCATATTTATATGTAAAATATACTTTTAATACCCATCATGAATGTTGCTTTTGAGAAATGAAGTATGTTACCCATCATGAATGTTGCTTTTTCTTATATGTTGAGATGGAAAAGAGGTATGTAATATGTTATATTTAATGAATTATAATAATATCATTAAAAAAATATAATATATTTAAAAATATTATATATATCATACATGTGGTGTGGTGATGAAAATAGAATCACATCACTTCATGAAGTCGGTAGTCCACACGTACAAGAGCTACATTATAATTTTTCATTGAGTTAAAAGGTAAGAAAAAAATGATAGATATTATATTTTTGGAATTATAATTATTTAATTAATATAATAATTATTTCATTTATATCACATAAAATCATTAAATTTACCCCTATTACCTTCTATGTAAAGTGTGAACGAATCATATCACTTTACAAGGCGGTAGTATGTTTTAGACACGTGTGAAATTACCGTATTACCAAAAATAGATGAAATAAATGTATGTGTGATATAATAATTAAATAAGAATTATAATATCATAAATATAATATATAAAAAATAAATCCATCATTATATTCAACTATTAGAGAAGGTAATGGAAAAAATGAATGACATCGGTTCATGAGGTAGTAGTCTGCCGTACACATGAATGATGATTTTGTAACCTATTTGATGAAAGTGGAAATGTATTAGCTCATGAAATTATTATAAAAACATCATATTATATTCAACATAGAATTTATATTATATCATCATGTTTTAAAATGAATTTAAATAGGTTGATGAAGAAATAAAATAAAGACCGTAGTTGAAGAAAATTATCTCTTCTTCGGGTATCCTTGTTAGGTTTTCACTAAATCCTTCTTAGGTTATATTTATATCCAAAATAATGCTTCTAGGATTATAAGAGGTAAGTTAGGATTTTATTTGTTTAGGTCTTGGATAATCCAAATATTTTTGAAGGTGTGAATAAGAGAGGATAGTGGGTGGCTGTTTATAAATGGGGGAGAGGACAAACTTTGTGTTTTGGAAACGAAATAAGTGATCCAACATTATTCATATGTAAAAGGGTAAAAATTAAAAATTATATAATATTATAGGTGTAATGTTTGAAATGTTTTATAAAATAGTTTTTAGAAAATTTTATAGGTTATTCTTACCCTTATCTTTTTAGTTTAACCCTTGCTAAACCCATTTTTACCTTAACCGTAGTAATTTGTTTTTACTACATTGACTACTCATTTTGGTAAAACATTAATTTGTAGTTATTATAAAATATAAATTATTATAATTAAAAATATAAAATTCTTTTTTCCAAATTCCATTCACATAAGTGGAAATTTTTCAATTTAAAAACAATCTCACAGATGCGATAAAAAAGTGAAGTTTTTGAGTGAAAAAGTTCAAAAGTTTGGTTTTTTATATCTAAATTAAATGTGAATTGATCACAGTGTCTTAAATTTTATTAAATTGAAGTTTTTTTACATTAAAATCATTTGAATGTATAATTTATCATTATAAATTATTTAAACAATTTCTTTTTCAATTAAAATTCAATTTTTTGACTATTCCTCAAAAAAATGAATCTGTTCAGAAAAATACCAAAAAATTGCCATAAGAAAATTTTGAAATTATTATTTAAAAATGAATTCTATTTTATTAAATTTATTTTCATGATGTTTCATAAATTAATTTTTGTATAAGTGCACAAAAGGCGATAAAAATATTTTTTTAGAAAAATACACTTTTTAAGTATAAAATTAAATTTTTTCTTATTTCTTATTTAGAAAACACATTAGATGAATGTTAATTTTTTTTGAATATATATTATATAAATTTAAATAAAATCATTAAAAAAATTGATTTTGTTAATTTATTGACATAAAACACACTTTTGTGCATAAAAAAATCTAGATAGTGATTTCCATTTATTTTCATGTGGGTTTTATTTTTATTTATAATTAATTAGTCACAAATAATTCATTTTATATACACTTGTAAACCATATTTTAAAAATTTAGTTATTTTTATTTATAAATTCCATTCCAATGTCTATGTTACGACTATCATAATAATATTTTATTAATATATCATGTTTCTTTTAAAATCAATGTTGCGTGTAACTCAAGTTAAACTTCATGTTGTGTGTAAATAAAATATCAAAAATATTAAATTAATTTGAAAAAATTAATTTAAAAAATCATGTGGCATTACTTTATACCCCCTTAAAATAAAAATTTCCCTCAAAAATTGACTTTTTCATCAAAGTTTCAACATTTTAAAATTCTTTCACAGAAAGACACATCATACACATGAATAATAATGCTTATTTAAAATGGGAAACTTAAAAACATAACACTTACCCAAATTAAATCATATCTAGGTTTCCACATTGATGAACAATTTAGGATGTGATGATTTGTGCTTGGATTAATATTATAAATAATTATGGTGAGTGATAAAGGTCACTTATCATAAGAGAGTGGGAGATCTAGAGAAATCTAATGACAACAACACCAAAAATAAAAGTGATTTAAAAAATGTCATTGATATCATAAAAGATTATGATAACATGAAAAATTTTTATTTCAAGATCATTTTCCTAAAGTTGAATAGTTTATACAAGAAGATATACTTTCTTGACTTCATACCATTTCATAAGCAAGATCTCACCCTTGGGTTTTTCCTTGATCAGTTTCCACTTTATCTCTTTCTCCATGAAATGAAGGTAAATTTATTATTCCTAAAGCACTAATGAGTCATAAGATCTGAAATATAATGATAATTAATTCCTTTAATAACAATTTAAAAAATGTTAACATTGTTTATTCAATAAGGATGAATATTAATATGGTGAGGTAATACATTAATATTTAAAACCTCATCAAAAATGAAACTTTAACCATTCCATAAATAGTTATCCTTATGACCATTCAAAAAGATTAAAATATGAAACATTATAAATATGGTCACTAAATTTATAATATCAACTAATCATTAATCCCCCATACACTATAAACTATATCTTGATTATCACATACCAAACATGTGAATACCTTCATCATGTATTCTCTCGAAACATGGTAATAACCTGAATCATCATAAAAAATATTTAAAGTATAAATTCATCCTCATTCCTTGAATAAAACCACTAATTATTGAATCTATTCCATAGATCCCATAATGCTATAAAATCCATCAATTATAATATAAACAACTTTTTCAACAAATCCTATATCAGTTTTGTTGTCATAAATACTATCCAATATACTTTATCGATATCAATCATCTCTTAATCTAGACTAAACACCATTTTATCAACCAGATGAACATATTAATGGTTATATTACCTCAATAACCTTTCCATTAAATCACTTTTCTAGTCCATTAGTACCATTTATCATGTTTTTTAAAATCCTTATTGAAAAAAATATATTGAAAAATACTTATATATTTCATGATTCACATAACATAATCCTTGAATTCTGGTACATAAATACTTCAATCATCCCACTTCCTTATCAAAACATTTACTAGGAATGATCACCTTATTCCTTAACACTTATTTCCTTTAATATTTCATTTTTAGTATATTCAACATCAACAATATAACCATTACTCTTACCACATTCATAATTCTGTTAACAAAATTTCCCACTAGGACATCAATTTTCATAATTCCCATAATTTCTATATTTGAAGAATTATTCCATTGATTATAACTTAGGGAGACTAATCTTCTCATATTTTTAATTAACCAAACTTTTCATTTTACCTTTACCGTTACTTGCTTTGTATCTTTATTTTCCAAATTTAAAACATCTTTCTATTACTCTAAGACATCCACTTTGGTGTTCCATCCCACATTCTCAACATATAGGAAACTGAATATTCTTTCTCTATGTTCTCCACTACCTGAACACTTTTTTTAAATTATTTGGTTAGTTTGAGAGTTGGTTATGTTGCACATTGTTAATCATGTTCCATGAAAACTGATTAGTCATAATCACAAAAAATTTCACTCCAATCATCATTGAATTTGGTTTCACATCAACAAATTTTCCATCACATTCACTGTTAACATAGTTCTTTCTCATTGACACCACTCACTAAAACCAAAAACAATAGTTTGGGAAACAATAAATATATAAGAAAATAACACAATAATGAAAAAAATCACTTATAGAATGTCTAAATAATGAAAAATTCTTTTTAATCTATGGATCCTTAGGGTTATCCTAGTTCATTCATAGTCATCATCTATTTAAATCCTTCATGATGGTACATAAAGAGTTTTTAATTTAAAAAGAATATCTATCAGGAGTGTAAAAAAAGATGTGAAAAAAGTATTATTATTGTGCACCAGTTCTTGATTGATTCTTTCTCAATACAGTGTTTTTGGGGTTATTAACCCTAGTTACATATGTTCTAGAGCTATATCCACTTGTAGTATCTAGAAAAGGATGTAATTTCTTATAAACCAATCACTATATCCTTTACCAAAATTTCTGGATATTTTCATAAAATTTAACTCATCCTTATACTTATCCTTAGTGAAATCCTTATAATTATCCTTATATAAGTCCACAAAAGTATCCTTAGAAATATACCTAGGTATCCCACTAAAATTTTCTCATCCTAGTTTCTAATGGTTAACTAAACCTTTACTTTGATACCAAATATAGTGGCCCAGTATTTTTATACATATATATTACATATTCTTAGATAAATATTAATTAAATTATATAAAACCATGATAAAGGACCATAATAGTTTTGTTCCTATAAAAATTGGACCCACTGAAACCACAAACACCCCACCTTAACATGGGATTCAGGTTTTATCCCGCTAGGTACCACCTGATGCCAAGAAGACACGTGGTCACCACCCTAGTCCCACCCACATTCCCAAATGGGTAATCTGACTAATGACTATCCCTATATGCCAAAAAATATTATTTATAGTGTTCTTTGTCCTCACTCGCACACACCCTAATAAACTTCCCATAAAGTCACGCATACTGACCACTACTCCAGTCAAAGCATGCTTAACTGTGGAGTTCTAATCAGGTAGGCTTCATAAATGAAATGTGAACCTTGTGGACATAAGATATATCATTTAGTTATTTAACCCTTTATTTCATGTGTGCATTTTCCTCACTCATATAATTTATTCATTTAATCCATTATAATTTTGGGGTGTTACAATGTGTTTATAATCATGGAACACAATTTTCTAAATTTTTGAAATATCTTTAATGTATTCCATAAATATCTTCCCCTTCACTACTCCTACTTAAAACCTTTATTCATAACCTATGGAAAGAAAAAAAATAAAGTGTCTGATTTGATGATTAACAAGGTCAAATAAGGGATATATATAAGCAGAACATGAACATAAGGGTATTATAACATAAGGATAACATTTCGAAACCACACTTTTCATATCAAAGATCTTAATATTTAGTCATAAAATAAATATTATTAGTTCATAAGACAAGAATAATAATATTATGAAATATAATGAGTAGTGCAAGAATAACATTGACATAAGACATAAAATTTGTGGAAAACTCATTAGTATAAAAAATAATTTCCACAGTGGTAAAGGATCACTTCCAGTATAATATATTAGTATAGTTTCACTCCCAAAACAACCATAGTATTCAAGGTTCATTCTAAAGGCCATAATATCGGACAAAGTCTCTAACTGAACTGGGTTTGCTCTATATTCCTACCATTTCTTATTGAACTGGGTTCACCCCATTTTAGTCATCTCTTACTAAATTGAGTTCACTCCCCATTCTAGTCATGTCTTATTGAACTAACTATACTCCCCATTCATATCCTGTCTATCACCTAAGATTTAAATATTTACCATAGTTAATAGTGATAGATATATAACCCACTTATCTTTATTTATAACACAACCACCATCCTTGGTTATAATATAACTACCATACTTGTTTATAACGTCACCATTGTCACATAATAAAAATCATACATATTTGGGAAACAATATGATAAAACATTCATTATAAAATAACCCATGAAATTAATAGGGTTTCATAAACATTTCATCACATCATAACCTATGTAAAGGAGGTAGGATTCATAATCATTTAGTCATTACATCATAGAATAACCGTTGAAAAGATGTTGGTTTCATAAGAGTTCTATTATGATATTCCCAATAGAATAGAACTGATTTTTATAAACATATTTTCATCATCAATATAAATAATTCAAATAAATAATGATAATGGTATACTTGGTTTATATACCCAGTAAAGAATAAATTTTGTAAAAGGATGTTATATTAGATGGAGAATGATTTTGGAAGATTACTTGGAAAATTTCTTAATAGAAAAAATCTTTCTTTGAAAATTAATTTTTAAAATAATAAATAGTTTAAGAATCAATTTATTTGAAAATAACATTTAAAACATGTAAATGAGGATTTAAAAAAATATTTATGATATTTATTGAGGAAAATATCCTTTCCTTTTTGAAAAATTATTTTTTAAAACTAATAATATTTGAAAATATTTTTCTTTAGAAACAACCTTGAATAAATATGAAAGAATATTTGAATCAATGATTGGTCATGACATTATAAAATTATGTTCATGATGTACATGTTAAAATGAAGATTGATTTCATATTTTCTGTAAAATTCAAGAGACCATTATTTGGAAAACGACATGAAGATTCCTTTTAATTTTTAATATAACATAAATATGGGTAAAAAATTCTTATAAAAAGTAATTGGAATTTTTTTTGAATTTTAGAAAACATGTTTTTAGAAGAAAATTCATTTTTTAATGAATAGATAAAAAATGTCATATTTTCTAAAATATATCTTTTCAGTTATTTCAAGTAAAAAAGAATAGAAAAATTGTACTACTAATTGTGAATATCATAAATATACAGAGTAATATAAAATTAATGAGTTTATTAATAGATGAATCATAATACTTTTACACCATAAATATAATCTTAAATAATCTTTATAAGCGATGATAATGTTACATAAAAATTTACCACTTTGGTGATTTTCATTTATAAGAACCATGAAATAATAACATTAAATGAAACTCAGAATATCATGAAAATAATTTAGTTCATGATATAACATGTAAAAGGGGAAGTATATTCACCTTATAGAATAATATATGTGTATAACATAACTCATGTCCCAATGAAAGAAAATTAAGAAAAAAATCCCTCACCAGTTTTCAACTTTTGAACTCTAAACACCATGGATGGGAGATCCTAAAATTGATATTTAAATAAAAAAATTAAATGGAATTTTAATAATATAAATTCATAATAATTATATAAACCATATAAGATAAGAACATGTTGAATAATGAATGTGTCTCATAGAAAAATAAAAGCGAGTCATAAATCACATACCTTAAGTCTCGATTTCATTTATAAATAATCAAAACTACTGTAAAATAAAAAAATATTATAAATATATTACAGAAACATATTTACATATATAATACCACATATTATTTTATTATGCCATTTAATTAACCATTTATTTACAATTATTTGTTAAAGTCTTGTTTCGGTAAATAACCACTTTTTTTGTATATATTATGAATTATTATTTTTTCCCCTTACTTTGATCATGATTACATAAATTAGAGATTAATAATAATGAAATTATTATCATACTTATATTTCAAATATAATTTTAATACTAATTGTTAAATATGGTTTTTATAAATGAAGTATGTTACAATCATGGAGATGGTAGGCCGTACATACGCATGAATAATATTTCCATCTTTCAATGATTATTATAGAAAGAAGGTAAGTAATATATTATATTTAAATAATGATAATAATATTATAAAAATCATAATTTCTATTTAAATATAGTTATACATATCATACATGTGGTGTGGTGATGAAAACAGAGTCACATCACTTCATGATAGATGTAGTCCACACATACATAAGTAGCGTTATCACATTTCATTTAGTGAAAAGGTATGAAATAATATGATATATATTATATTTTCAAAATGATAAATATGTAATTAATATTATAATTATTTCATTTATATCACATATAATAATTAATTTTACCCATATCACCTACCATGTAAAGTGTGAACAAATCACATCGCTTCGCGAGGCGGTGGTCCACCATACACACGAGTAACATTATCATATTCCAAAAAAATGGAATGAATAATTGTATGTGTTATATAATAATTAAATATTCATAATAATATAATAAATATAATATAAAAATGATAAATATTTTATTATTTCAAACTGTTATATGTGGTAATTGAAAAACAAAAGACATTAGTTCATGAGGCGGAAGTCTTTCGTACACACGAATGATTATTTCGTAACCAATTTGATGAATGTGGAGAAGGTTGTAGGTAACTAAATTATAATAAAAACATACCATTATATGTAAGATAAAATGGTTTTTATATCATAATTGTTTAAAAAAATTAAAGGAGGTGGGTGAAGGAATAAAATAATGATGCTCGTTGAAGAACATTACAACTTCTTAGGGTATCCTCCTTAGGTTTACACTAAATACTTTATTGGTTGGTTTTATATCAAAAGTAATTCTTCTAGGATGATATTTTGGATTTAGGGAAGTGATTTTGTTTTGTATTGTATGAACCAAATAGGTATTAAGTTGTGAATAATAGAGGAGAGTTTTTGGCCTTTTATAAGTTGGGGAGATGATATACTTGGTATTTTTGAAAAGAAACACGTGCTCCCATTTTTTTCATTTGTAAAAAGGGTCAAATTAAGATATTAATAATCTATATAGGTGTAAGAGTAAAAATATTACTAGAAAATGTTTTGTAGACTAGTGTATATATCATTTTGACCCCTATATTTTTAGTTTATCTCCCCAATAATCCCATTTTTTACATTAGTCAGGGTAATTAATTTTTACTGCATTCACTATTAATTTTAGTCAAAAATTAAATTAAAATTATTATAAATTATAAATAAAATTGATTTAAAATTTAGAATCATTTTTTAGAAATTCCATTCATATATTTAGAAAATTTTAATTTAAAATTAATCATGTATATGTGATGTGGAGGCTGGGTTTCAAAGCAAAAATGTTCAAATGTTTAAAATGTTTTTATATAAAAATTAAATATGAAATTGATTAAAATAACCGAAAATTTATTAATTTATATTAAACTAAACTAATTTTACTTTAAATATAATTAAACATACAATTTAACATTATAAATAATTTTAAAAAAAAAATTTCACATAAAATAAAATTTTTTTCAATATTCATCAAAAGGTGAATCTTTTTAGAAAAACAAAAAAATAAACCCTAATATAATTTCAAAATTATAATTTAAAAAAGAAATTTTATTTTATCAAAATTTTTTTCTAAATCTTTTAAAATATAATTTTATTATTAGTGCACAAAAAGGTTAAAAATTTGTTTTTCAGAAAAATTCAATTTTTAAGTGCCAAATTAGATTTATTATTATTTATTGTCTAGAAAACAAATAGAATGAATGTTAAACATTTAGTTGAATATATAACATTTAAATTTCATTAAAATAATTAACAAAAAATTATTGATTAAATGTATTTATATACAACACATTAGTGCACATAAAATATGTTTTTTAGAGAAATATTTCCCTTTATTTTCAAAATGGTTTTATTTTCATTTCTAATATTTGGTTACTGATGAAATAATTTTATATAAATATGTATACAATATTTTTATTATTTAGTTAATCTTATTCATAATCATTATTCCAATGGCTAGTTGAAAACTATCGTAATGAAAATTTAATAATATGTCATGTTTATTTTAAACATAGTGTTGAATGTAACTCAAGAAAACATTAGTGTTAAATGTAAAGAAAAATATTGAAAATATTAAATTAATTTGAAAAAAAATTATTTCAAAAAACCTTTTGGTGCTACACCTAATGTTATCTTTTCAAAGTGATTACCCCTATGGTACAACTATATCAGAACCACATCAACTTGAAGTATTTAGACTAGGATTTATTTCTAATAAAAACCACATAATATATTACTTACCAAAAATTTATGAAGTTATTCTAAAATTATCCTAAAATTAAACCATAGTGTTATATTGCCTAATATATGTGTTCATTAATCTTGTACCCATGTTTTCAACTAAACATCCTCTGATACGAACTATAACTCCCCCAACCCCAGTAGCCTGGAGCTTGTGGTTGATTTATTTCATTGGAATAAGATACAAGGAATCACATCCAAAAGAAAAAATAGTTTATTAGTGTTGGTAAACTAGTTATATACTATAAATTATCAATAGAATTGAAAACATAAAAAGAAAAAAAATACTTTAAGAACACCATTATTCCATTTATCATTTCCATGCATAACAATTATAAAAAACATCCTCGTATCCTAGGGAAAACATGACATAAGAAAGGTGTGAGATCTTACGACTAGTAAGGGTAAGTATATAGTGGATGCTATGAATAAATAAAGAATAATCAATAAGATAATGTAAATAACTGAAATAATTTCTATTTAATCAATATGTTCACAATAATATGGTAGGAATAAATGATAAGAAAATAATTACACATAAATAATTAGATGATATTTAAAACTAAACCAAGGATATTATAACTTATCTAATAATCACATAGAATATCAAAACCTAAATTCATAATGATGTAATGAATAGTTATAGAAATATAAAACATACCATTGAGGCCTTTTCCCAAGATATATAATGCCATTAAGGCCTTGTTCGAAGACATCTATATAAATGGTTAAGGACTCAACCAAAACCCAATCTAGTTTGTCTCATATGACCTACTGATGCGTCAAGGAGATATATCAGGCCTTGACCATCACTTATTAAGTACAATGAATTCCTCATAAGAAAGGGTTAAAACATAATTCACATAGAAAATTATATTTAAACTAGAATACAAAATGAAAGTACTTTATACAATCAATAAAAATAATCATAAACTATATAGAATAAAATTAATGGTATCAACATAGTACATCTCCAGTCAAACTAATCATAAAAAATATAGAGAAATAACAAGGATGGTATCGTTAGAGAATATCTTCATTAAAAAATAGGTAACAAAAAATTATTTCTTCTTAGATGGAAAATTATTTTAAAAGATCACTTGGAATATTCTATCATTAAAATAACCTTTCATTAAAACTCACACTTTTAATTATAAAAATATAAAATTCACAAAATATTATCAAATCATTTTATTTGAAAATAAATTTTAAAAAATAATAATTTCCATAATATTCATAAAAAATTTAATTTAGAATTAACCTTTTAAACATGAAAATTAATCTTTAAATACATGATTATCATAACGAGAAGTAATTCTTTACTTTCTCTATAAGTTAAAAAAACATTCCTTTTGCACTATAAAATGGTTACAAAAGTGCCTCATTTAGAAAATGAAAAGAATATTACTTTCACAAAATTTTTTAAAAATTAAAACATGGGAATAAATGTATTTAATAAATCATTTTTATAATTATAAAAAATATTTGAAAACATTTTTATAAAACATGGTCCTGGAAGAATAGGTATTTCTGACTGAAGAATGAAATAAAGTCGGATTTTCTAAAAAACATTTTCTTAATCATTTAAAGTAACAAATAGTGGGAAATGGTAATATTAATTTAAAATTTTAATGAATAACTATAGGTGGATAAAATATATTGATTTTAATTTGAAAATATCAAATAATTCCCCTAAGTGAGACATAAACAAAAATAATCCCGAATAATGATGAGATTGTGAATTAAACCCTAACCACTTTGGTAACTTTTGAATCATAAGCCCAGTGAACGAAATAACTATAAATGAAAATTAAATATTATAAAGATAAATGTATTAATGAAAAAAAATAAAAAAATTGTTAGAATATAAACCGCATAAAATAAATAATTGGTAAATATGGTGTATGTCTCTTGGAATTAAAAGCGAGATGAGAATCCCTTACCTTGAGTCTGAATCATCATGTACATTATTTATATTATTGAATAATAAATTTATGATAAATTTTTAATTTATTAAAAAAAGAAATTTTATTATTCCTCTTACTATACTTATTACCAGGTTATATATTATTACTTAATTAATTAACTTTACGTCATATGTTTCGATGATATTTAGCTCATGTGTCAAAAATAATTTTGATAAGTTTAATGTGGTCAAATAGGACACTATTTTTAAAAATAATAAATAATAATAATTACATAATTATAATATTTATAAATCAATTATAATTTTAAAACCAATTATAAAATATTGTTAAGAAAAATGAACTATGTTACAATCACAGAGATGGTAGGCTGTACATATGCATGAATAACGTTTCCATTTTTCAATGATCATTATATAAAGATATTATGTAATATATTATATTTATTTAATGATAATAATTTCATATATGGAATATTATTTCTTTAAATACACTTATATATATCATCCATGTGTTTTAGTGATGAAAAAATATTCACATCCCTTCGTGAAGGTGGTAGTCCACATATATACGAGTGAAGTTATCATTTTTCAGTATAAGACAGAAAATGATATATTATCGTTCCATAATAAAAAATATTTCATTAATATCATAATTATTTAATTTATATCACACTTATTCAATGATACTAACCTCATTTACTTCCATTCAAAGCATTAGTGAAAGAGAAATCACATCATTCTGTGGGGTGGGAGTCTTCCGTACACATGAGTGACGTTATCATATCCCAAAAGGAATGGAAAGTAAAAAAGGTATATATGATATAATTAATAAAGATTTATAATTATGTTATAAATATCATATATATAATTTATATCTATTCTCATACACATCTGTGATATGTGTTAATGGAAAAATGAATGACACTGGTTTGCATGGTTGTAGGCTACCGTACACACGAATGATGATGTCGTAACCCATTTGATGGATGTGAGGATGGTTGTAGTTCACGAAAATAATATAAACAAAATCTATTTATATTGATTATACTTATCTCAATATATAATCATGGATTAATAATAATTTAAGGATGTGAAGGAAAAAATAAAATAAAAACACTCGTCAAAGAACGTTACATCTTTTTCGTGTACCCTCCATAGGTTTTCACAAAAATCCTTCAAATATTGGATTTATACCAAACATAAGGCATATAGGATGAGTATATAGAAATTTTTAGGTTATTGTTTTGTTTATTTTCTAAAACAAGAAGGATTTAAGTTTTTAAGAAGATCTAAGAGGGGTGACCTTTTATAAGTGAGGTGAGGGACACACTTTTATTTTTTGAAATGAAAAAGGTGTTCCCATATAATTAAAATAAAAAAAGGATAAAAAATTTACTATAATAAATAAATATAAATTTTAAGGTATAACTATCTCCATAATATTTTTTTATACAAAATTTTATGTCATTTTAACAAATATTTTTTGAGTTTAACCTTCTGATAATTCCATTTTTAACAAAATCGTGGTAAATAATTTTTTTTGTTTTCACTATTAATTTTCTTCAAAAATTAATTCAAACTTGTTAGAGAATAAAAATACTTTTGATTAAAAATATGGAATCCTTTTTGTCAAATTATATTCAAAAAAAATATTTAATTTGAATTTAATTTCATAGATGATACGATAACATAGATTTTCAAAGAGAAACGTTTCAATGGTTTACCCAATTTTGATATCAAAATTAAAAATGAAAATGATTCTAATGAAATAAAATGTATTAATATAAATATATATAAATGAACTAATTTTACTTTAAAAACTATTCAAAATATAATTTATCTTTATAAATAAGTTAATCTAAATGGATGTTTTCTATTAAAATTTAGTATTTTTCATTAATCATTGAAAAAAGAAGTATTTCAAAAAAATAAAAAAATCACCCTAAGATAATTTTGACATGTTGATTTTTAAAATGAATCTTATTTTTTCAAATTAAATTTTAAAAAGGGGGAAAATTAATTATAAATTATATTCACAAAGCGTGACTAAACCATATTTTAGAAAAGAATTCTATTTTTAGAAAACATTACTTTTTCTTTTAAATGGTCTAATTTTATAAATAATCAATATATATCAATTTTATTTATTATTTATATGTATAAAAAATATAATATACATAATTTAGTTAATAATATTCATACCTACCAATTTAATATCTAGGTTATAATGGTAATGTTTAAATAAAAATATTTCAATAGAGTATCATGTTCTATTAATACCTGATGTTTCATTCTTTGCAAGACATCAAAGAGATTGAATTTATTTTAAATTTTTTTAATAAAGCATAGATATGTTATATTATATTCTACAATTTTTGTCTCATGTCATACATATTATTGAATATTATGTTCATATTTTAAAATCTAGTGGTGTTACAATAAATCAAGGGATCTCAAAATATTTAAAGTTTCAAGAGAATTACTGAAAATGAATATCGATACTCTATAAAGAATATTCCAACAAATAATGGAATCAAATACACAAATGGGAAGTTAAAATTTTATCTAGAAAATAATTTAATTCATCATGATATTATTTAAAAACACACACTACATTAGAATAGTGTTATTGAAAGAAATAATAATAGTTTAGTTGATATGGATTGAACCATGTTGATTGAACATAATAAATCTTGATTATTTTTTAGACAAGCAATTGGAAAAACTATTCACATTCAAAATAACATACACTACAAGTAAAAATCAGATATTAATCCATATGATATATATTATAAATATACCTCATGTTTTAAATACATAAGGTTGTTTGTAATTCCCTACATTATCGAAGTCAAATGTGAGAATCTTGGAAAGTTCGATAAAAAAGGTGTTCATTGTAAATTACTTGAATACAAAATTAATTTTAAAGGATATAGGTTTTATAATAAGTAAACTAGAAATATAATTATCTCTATATATTTGAAAGTTCTGGAATATTTGAATAGATAGGGTTCGTATTGAACTGATGATATAATATGAGGTCCATAATTTCATTACAGATCAAGGAAAGAAAGTTAAAACGATAAGAAGGAAAACATCGCATTCCTATTTTTTTTATAATATGATCCAAGATATGTTAGATTAGATTTATATAAACAAGAGTTGATAGATTCCATGAATATAGAATTAAACCATATTGGGAAAAATGATATATGGGATATGGTACCCAAACTAGAAGATAAAAATATGACTGGAAAAAATTGGGTGGTTTAGAAAAAGTTGATTAAAATATGTGAATTGATAAGAAATAAGGATATAATGGTTTGTAAATGATATAAAAAGGTTTAGGTCATTGATTTTTATGATACCTTTAACCCTTAAGAAATAATTAAAACTAACAAAATCATTATTATTGTTGTTACAAAACAAAAATGATGTCAAGTCAGTTTTTCTCAGTGGAGGGTTGGATAAAGAAGTTCATATTGAGAAACCATTTGTATTATAACTTGGTTAAGTTGAAATATATTTTTACAAGTTGAATAAGGATTTTTATGGGTTAAAATAATCATTGAGATATTAGTATTTTAAGCTAGATACTTGATGAAGTATCTGAATTTCAGAAAAGAAATAGTTGAAAACAACCTCAATATAAATGAAAATAAATCGGTTTCCCTCATTTTATTGTTTATATTTATGGTATCATATTTTAAGGAATATTTTATTAGACAATGAAGGCCTTTAAATATAAATTATTACATTGTTTGAAATTTCTATGCTTCCATAAATAATTAACTTTCTTAGCTTGAAATTTTATTAAGGGATGAGTCAAATCTTCTTATCACAAAAGATATTCCAAGGAATTGCTTAAAATATTTGACATAGAAGATTAATTTTTTTCAAAACATATCTATATGGGAGAAAATATCATTAAGGTTTATTTTGAAAGAATATTGACCCTTTATAATTTTGGAAACTCATTTGAATACTTTTGTATTTAACAACCTCTTTACCAGACTTGGTTTATGTGGTTACCATGTGGGATCAATTTCAACGTTCACCAAAAATGAAATATTTTTTCTTGAAAAGTAATTCTCAGATACATTAGGAGAATTATATATTATGGGATAAATTATTATAATAATATAAATAAGAATCTATTTGGATATACAGATCCAGGCTTAGTAGGTTTTGTCAGTGACAGAAGATCCACCTTTATTAGATTATTATTTTGGGTGAAATATATTTAAGTTGGAATTAAAATAAATAGAGTTCAACAACTCTCATAATTCCATAATCTATGTATGTATTAATAAATCATGTTTTAACATAATTAATATGGATATAGACACTGATTGAATATTTTTTGGTTGATTTGATGCAGCCCCTTCTCTTGGTTTAGGAAAACTAGAGTACTATAAATCTCACTAATAATCCAATGAAACATTCAAGATCTAATAAAATTTATATAAAATATCACATTATCAAATAAAATTGAGAAATAAATAAACTAAAGATATATTTTGAACCTAAAAAGTTGTATGTAGCTGATATGATCACTAAACAATTTTCAAAGGAAACATTTCAGAAGTAGAGGTTGATTATGGGAGTTCAACCTCGCTCTCTTCAAGGATAAGGTATTTGAACTCTATCCACTATATCATCCTATCTTTGGATATATATGTTAATGGAGATAAATATCCTAATATCCATTCATATGTTCTTTCAATACCAAGGGAATGAATATATATAGTGGGGTTTTTAAAAAGGGGTTAACTGTAATTTCATTATAAGTAAACTATTTAAAACATTTATTTAAGTCGATGTGGGGACTTATTATTTAAAGGGTGAAGTTTTTTTTGGGCTTATGATGATGAATTTTTGAGTTCATGTACAGGTTTATAATATTTTTTAATCACTATTTTATGGATAAAATGGTATTTTTGTTCAATTATTCTTGTATCCTATGCTGAGCTCACTCCCATTGAATTAGAATTGTTAGATAGTGATCCATTTATTATGTTTTATATATTTAATGATTTATGTTAATTTTTTGACAATAAAATAAAAGGGGGATATTTCTGAGAATTATAGGAGTTTAATTTTGTTTGAATAGAAAGAAGGATTGCTTCATGTTGTATTTTGTTGTTATTATAAAATTCATTTAACAAGTTTGAAACTTATTTATAATGTTTCCAGATAGAATATTTAGGATTAAGAAGCATGGTCATAATGGAAAAAGGTAATTAGATATATATGAATAGAACGAGTTGATTGGATAGAGGGTGAAACTATATATTTTTTTAAATATATTCATATTTTCATCAGACATATAGTTTCATACTTGTAAAATTCAGAGATGATTTTCTATCCTCCAAAGTATCAAACATTATGATCTTTATAAGGAATTAAAGATACTTTCCTAGGTTGTTTGAATTATTTAATTGAAGTAATATGGGAATAATAACTAGATTTTACTAGATGATGAACTATTTTGGGTTTCTTGTATAGAGAAATATTGAAAAACATTTAAAAATTTATCAAATAGAGAGTTTTGAGTTGCCTCGAATATATTTTCAAATTATTGGATATTGATTTATGATTAATTGGTTAATGGATTATAAGTTATAGAAAATTGGTTTTTGACTTATCATATAGAGGTTTATGTATGATGTTATTGGATATATAATTACTAGAAAAATTTTCAGATGGAGTTTTTTACAAATTCATCAGATAATGTTTTTTGGACAGACCGATTAGACAAAAAGTTCATTAGAAAAAAAGGTTACCTGGTGGAGGGAAACCGGAAAAAGAAGTTCCTACAAAGTTTTACTATAAATATGATTGAGTATATTTACACTATAAAAAGTTTTAATGGATGGAGGATTTCATAATAATTTTTTATTAGACAAATATTTAAGGATAATTACAATGTTTTTTGTAAAGTCATTCATTATGGTGTTGCTAAGTTGGAAAATTAGCAGTTAAATAATAAAAAATGAAATATTTTGATTCATGTGGAGATTATAGGAAGTCTAAAGATATTTTTGGCATTGAGATTTGAGGAATTCCTCGATGATGATTATTGACTCAAATTTATTTGATGGTTTTAAGGTGGTCAACTGAAGAAATAATCAGGATAGAAACTCAACTTTTTACTAATAAATTCAAATTTAAAGTTCAGACCACTCATATGTTTTTCAAAGAAATTATGCCTATATAAAGTTGATTATAAGCACTGTGAAGTATTTATTTCTAATGTTATTTTCATTGAATAATTTAGGTGAAAAAAATGATACTTGAGAGTGTTTTCTTTATTGTAAAAATTACCAGATTAAGAAGAATCAGAAAAAGTTATATCGAACAGAGGGTATTAGATAGATAGGTTAACAGAGGAAGGGTAATATGTATTGTATATCAGATTGATTATATTGTACAGAGAAGTATCGAATGGATATGTATCAGCTGGAGAAGTCATCAGACAGATAGGTTCGGACAAAGGAGTATATAAATATGTTCTCGGTCACTTAAATATAGTAAATTGAAGAGGAAGGTGAACTTGTAAGAAGTAAGGTGTGAGGAATTCATGTAGAACAGTTCTAATGTATTGAATCATGTTGATAAAGGGTCAATTCATTGTTGGAAAAAATGTTTTATCATATTTTCTTTGAAAGAACCACATTAACTATCAAAGGATTGTATTTTAATGAAAGTGGTGGATATTATCCACTTACTCTAACCATATAGGATTTTTTAAAGTGGATATATAGTCTCATATTGTTTTTAGATCCATCAAAGGACTAGATAATCTTATTGAGTAGTGAACCATGTAAATTATAGTGCTCATATGGGTGTGATTCTATATTGTTTTTCAATGGATTCAATTCTCTAAAACTATAGTTGAATGATATTTTAAAGTAAAATAAATAAAAATAATAGATAGTCGATTCACCCTCACTCTTAGTGATCATAAAAATTCAGACCAGTAATTTGAAATTACTTCTTTGTGGTCTTTATCAAACATGTGATTATGGAAAAATGGATCATCCATATTTACTGAATGGTATGTTCTTATTTTTATATTATTCATGGGTTTAGTTTTAATGTAAGGATGATATTAGTTTATGAATTATCATGTTTTCCACTTCTTGAATAAGAGTAATTTGATTCTAACAAACTCATAAGTGATATCAAAGATAATATACACTTAAATTGATACTTGAAATTATGTTTAAAAATGAATAAAAATGGACATAATATTTAGAATCATTAAATACAATATAGATTTTGTACCATGGAAATTTTTATGATATAAGATATTGTAAGAATCTATGAGATTACACCATACAATATAGAATATCATAACTTAGAATTTAGTTTAATTTAATCATTTTTAATATATCATAATGTACTACATATTCTATTAGAGGTTGTGATATATGATTTTCACTATTTAATATCATATGATGGAGAGAATCAGAATAAGTTATAATATTAACTTTTTCTATTTTTAATATCAATAAAAATAATTATATTATCCCTACGATATTTATCACTAGTCATGACATGCATATCATAACTTGTGATATAGGTTTAAAACTGAGTAGTAGATTATCATATAGTGCATAACATAGAATATGATAGAGGAAAAATATTATTTTCTATTTTTAAATTATGATTTAATTAAAATAATTTATAAGTTTATAAATTAGATGAAATGATATTTTGGGATATTCATTTAATTTACAAAGTGTTTATAGATTTATTAATTATAAAATATTTATAATTAATTATTAAGTGATTATTAAAAATTTAATAAAAAAATATCTTTAATATTAATTTTTAATATTAAATATCATTAATTTATATAGAATTAGATATAACATTGATATAAAATTATTTTTTTTGAAATTATAAGATAATAAATATTTTTTCTATAAGTTATAAAATATGGTAAAATAAAAATGTGTTTATATTAAATTTGAAATTTTATATATTTATTAATTTAAAATGTTCAAATTATATGTATTATTAAAGAAGTTATTTGAACTATGTCAAAATTATTTTTCATAATGGATATAACCAATGTTCAAATATTATTTAACATATGATATTTTGATTATGTAAAATGTTTATATGGTATTTGATTTTTTCATAAAAAATATAAAATGTTTTTATTTCCATTGAATATCATATATTTAAATAAAATTTCATAGAGAATGATAATACAATAGAGATCATATTAAAATAAATATATTTGTTTATATTTGTTTAATTATTAAATATTTATAAGGCATGAAATTTTTTTAAAATGTTTAATATTTCCTTATTTATGAATTGTTGATAAATGTTTATCTAATGCCTAAATTTGTGAAATATTTATTTATTTAGTTTATACCTAATGTTATTAAAAAATATAAATTTATTATATTATGAATGGTTGTATACTTTAGTCTGAATTATTAAACAAGTTCTTTAAATTAACATAGTCGCATTTAAGGAGTTCATCCTAGGTAAGATAATTGATTTAGTATTGTTCAACGATGAATTTGGATTTTTTATGAGTTATGAGCTTGAATATAAAGGTTAATTAATGTGTATAAATATTTAAGGATAAAATCATGATGGAATTAAGGTCTCTCAAGAGTAATGAACTATCAATAGTGGGACTTTGAGTAGGACTACTAACCGGCTTTAGGGATTATGCCTTTTCTAATAAAAATTGGGCATTAGATACCTATTTCCATATTATTAGTCTTACGGGGATAATAATTTTATATGATTATAAAAATTTCGATAGAAGTATTTCATTTACATTATTCTTGAAATGTATTTGGATATATGAAAATATAGTTGGATTTTAATTTATATTAGCAACATAAGTTATGAGTTACACGTCAATATGAATTGAACATACTGATTTTGTGGAAGGAATAGTGGTTTAAAAATAACTTATTATAATAATTAATACATATAAAGTTAACACGTGATATGATATTTTGATAAAATAAAAACCCCTTTAAAATCATAAGAATTACATTCCTTCCAAAGAAAAAAATTTTCAAGACCTTGATGGTCCAAATAGGTAGGCTATGCAAAAGATGGGTTCCCATGGATTATATTATATTAGAAAAATAGGTTATTTATTAGTCTAATATAATTGGGTGATCATATATGGTGTAATATGTAACATCCCACCACTTCAGACCACTCGATAGGTTCTCAAACCAATGGTTTCCATGTGACCTCATGCGCGCCTTCCTATATGCCAAGGGATGTTTATTTTATGTGATGGACTAGGGTGTTAATATATGGAGAGTATACCCTATAATCAGATTAAGAAACAATTGAAAAAAAAACTAGACAATATCCACAATAAATAATCAATGTACACACAATAAATAAATCAAAACAACATGTTATACTAAATGAAATGTGAAAGTATACAATCATACAGACTCAGATTCTTGCCAGTGTAGAATAATTTATCTCACACTGGACTAAGAAAATATACAATATACCTAAAATAATAAAATTTAACCCAGGATTTACTTCTATCCCCAATCCTCATGTCATCCCTGTCACTAAATCCATACAACATATCCCTTACAAGAATGCATCGTTGGGCCTCTTCCCTACTTGAACTTATGATCAATGAATTCTTCTCATGTACCCAAATTCCATGGACACCTGAGAAAAGTATGGTCACAACTCATTAGGGAACCATCAATGATATCCCATACATAACTACTAAACAAAATGTATTTATAAGTGATATGCTCAAAATAAATAAACATATATGGTACAAAATAAAAAATAAAAAAACCATCACCAATTTAGGGTTTTAATGTGACACCTGATATCGATGATACATGTTTCAACCCATTGTAGAGTGTCTCTGATTATATCAAATTTCCAAGGGTATTGATGTCCTACCCCACAAGAAAAATTAACTATCATAAATTCTTCTTTTAGTGGAAGGGTGTCTCCAAGTAGTAGTAACCACTTGGGAAAAATATATCCATCCTAAAAACATGATAAATTACCCGATGAAAATATACCCGTCCTAATAACATGAGAAATAAACCAATTTAAATATACCCACAATGGAAACCATAAAAAGCCACCCTTAGGAAATATACCAATCCCCAAAACCATAACAATCCTACTGGGGGAAATATACCCATATTTGAAATGTAAGATATGTTATAAACCATGGAGGTCGCATCCCCTACTTGGAACTAGGAATCAATATTTTTTTACTCTGGAGTCATATCCCACCCCAAAACCTGAACACTCATTCAAACACACACACATATAAAACAACCATACCCCTGGGCACATACATCCCATAGACTCACAAAATACCATATATATACCCAGGGGTATATCCTCTGTAGAACCTCACGTGATACCACATTTATACCTAGGGTTATATCCTCCCTAGAACCTAGTATCAAACCACTTATGTCAGAAACCTTCCAAAACCCATCATTCGTCATAATAACATTAACAATAACATCATTTTACCACCATACCTAGACATCTAAAAAAACCAAGGTTGGCATCTCAAGCGCACTACAAATCCATACAACTAAAAAAGTACCATGCTCAGATCATCAATTGATTTCCTAATGTGACACCTGAAATAATCAATGCCCATATATACATACACTCTTTCTAGGGTAAACATATCACCACAGAACCTTTAACTCCAACTAGTTCATATTATAATATATACACCCTACATGGGTTGGTCTATCTCAAACTATTGGGTCAACACTAATGACTCAAAGGTCATAATATACCTTGGATTCATCATGACTAGATATCAGCCTTACTAGGATCATAAGAAAATCCACACAACTCATCTCTAGGAAAGTGGAATAATTCCACTCTCACATACCATGTCATTCTAGGTCGGTCTTCCTGCATCCAACCTATGATTAATCTAACCAGGTTCTATGTGCTATAGTTCTCACATAATAAAGGTGTAGGAACACTCATCCCCTCTTTAATCAAATTTTCAAATGAATAAAACACATCTCATGATTCTATAATTTCCTACCTAGGATAATCAGTTTTAGTTCAAAACTATTATCTACTCAAAGGTCATTAAGGGTACCTATCACTAGGAATTCTATTTCACCTTCATTAATTTCATTTATACACTTAATGGGTCTAATAATAACATATAAAATATTCATAATCATGGAATCAACCATAAGTGGATGAAGAATTTACTAGTGTTCAAAGTTCTATTATGGTTCTAGAATCATTGTTCTATCCATAGGTAGCAGAAAAATATTATTTAAATAGAATTTTTATTAAACTTGATGACATAACCACATATCACATGTGTATAAATAATATTTATTTACCATAGGTGGGATACTCAAGGACTAGCTACCACATTCAAAGAGATACTTTGTAGGATAGTCTGATATCTCTCATATAAGATTTTATAATCTCTTATCAACTATAGAACACCAATATTAAAGAATAACACTTAAATTAATTTATTTATATCTATTTAAAATTAATTATTCAATGTAAATTAAATAGGAAATATTCCAAAAATATGATTGAATTGTTTTCACTTGACTAAAACTTGAGCAATGGCTTGAGGTCTGTTCTTGACAAACACAAAAACCCAATCCACAAAAAAAACAAAAAAATGGAACCCAGTAGAAAACCAATTTTATATAATTATATAAAATTCCCTATAAAAATTCATATGGTTATGTAATAATAATAAAATGATGTGCACCAATGTTGGGTCATCTTTCTAGGGTGTCATATGCTATGTTGAGAAGAAGACAAATCATCCTCACAAGATTCCACTTTGCACTAGTGGAATTATTGTTGAAACCCTATCTAAATAACATTAAATCATAGGGGTTATAATGAAAACTAGAAAAAAAGGAAGAATAAAAAAGAAACTCACATAGAACCACTAAAAAATTTCACCATGATCTACCCAATATATGCATAATCAAGGGGGAAGAGGAGGAGGAGGATCAAGGCAAATGTCCCTCCCAATGCACCTTTTTTCACCCAATATCCCGAGGGTCACAAAATGATATTCATCCTTCCCCAAAAACATCATGGTGAAACTAGAAGGTCATGAAAACGAACTCCTATGTATAGGATGAGGCACTATCTCCCTATATCATGGCGTTGTTCCCCAAGTTACAAGGTGATATTCCCCTTCAGTAGTTTGTTGTGAAAAAACCAAGGTGTCGTGGTGGAACCTACTACAACTGTAGAATTTCAGCAAGGATAACCAAACATCCCCAAGATCATATGAGAATCTGAAACATTTTTCAAGACTTGATACTCATTCAAAAAAAAAATATAGATGAGGTTCCTTGACTCTTAGAATTATAATTTGTATCTCGGTTCTCAAAACAACCCCTTCACTAGAATCAAACAGTTAACTTCCTTCTGAATTTCAAAACCTAGAAAGACACAAGGTTTTACTATCTACCCACCATATAACTTATCATCCCTGAGAATCCCCAATGGACCTTAACCATATATATTGACCTATCTTGGTCATCAATTCAAAATAAAATCTCTATATTTGATCCCTGAATATTTAATGAGCATCCACTATACAACTATAGAAACAAGGTTCACTATTAATGAAAAACCTATCCACCACTTGTTACCACCACCAAATCACCAAGATGATGATTACACATACTCATCTAACCCAAAAAACTAAGGTTTAATCGAATGATTCATTTCCTGGATTACAACACTCCCCACTATAAGGCTTAGCTCATAAGATGTGATCTCATGATCTGGTTCTCACCATCATCATAATATCCCATTGAAACACAATTCTAGTGAACCATAGACTAAATATGCATGGTTTAAAACTTACTACAGTCAATATAATGAAAGAACACCAGTATTTTCCTACGTTGTCCCACTATTCTAAAAAATTCTTTGCTTCATCCACTTATTCACTATCACATATTTCGATCATGATACCAAAACTCCTGAAATCATCCAATGATCATACAAACACCCATAGTGAAGTCTGTACATGAATCTTAATGTAATTCTATGGTTATATCCCCCAAAAAATATACATAACATTATGATCTCACCCCAATCACCAGTGCATCGTGGATCTAACTCACCCTCATATCACTTACAAATCCATCTCAATCTTGATGAAAATTTCCATACTCTAAACAATACCAAATCCATGACTCAAATTTAGTATTCACTAAGTAACTAGATAATATTGGATTCATTTACAAACTGGCATCCACATTGCATGATGACTATCTAACAACCAGCCTTATCCCATTCATGAACCTCCAAACATGTGGGTCATACATACCCACCCCAAAATTAATCCATTGCAGCATGTAATGACTGGATATGGACATCTCACCATACCCAGGAGATAACATGAGACATCACCCCTAACTATTCTTGACTCACCAGAAATATCATCATTTATATATATATAATTTACATTTTTAATAACGGTCACTCCCTCCCATGGGAAATGGTGCACTCCACACCATATGGATATCTTTACACCACTCATTGAGAATAACCTCAACTGGTTATAATAATATTCCTTCCTAACAATCTGTATCATGGCACACAGTTCAGTCAACCATACCATGATACCCCAATCCATCTCTAATGTTACCTCTAATCATAGAGGGAAATTTCTTATGTTATGAAAATTGTTAGATACCCATTCCTATAATAATTCATCGAATATATCAGTCCTCGACCCTCATATGGACACTCATAGACCAAAAACTGAAATGGGTACCACATGTAACCAACACATACCACCTCGATATCATATGAAACCAATGAGTTAATGCTCTTGTATAATCCATTTGTATACCTCAAATCATGATTCCTTGATTCATCCACCACCAACATAGGCTTAACCCAAACTCTACAAGAAATTGAAAATGAAACTAACTTATTAAGAACATTCTCACACACCTTATTTCATCACAAGATTCTTCCATTATAATGGTTCCAAACACCCCTAGTTCAAAAGATAAGTATACCTATATTGGTGCACACCTTATTACCACCCTATCATATCATATGAATCCTCCCATATGAATTCATTACTATAACTCCTAGGCTCATGTTCTTAAATTTCTAATCATGATCATAAAAATTTCAAACTCATATAACCAGAATCACCCTTGGTTCCACTCTTCAAAATTGAGGAATTTCACTTATGCCAAGGTCTACTACATGATCACCCACTAATCAGGTACTATTTTAAAATCAAAAGAGTACACCCTTGCTCTATCCATCTTAGAACCTACCATCTAGGATCACGATCTAATATATCATGAGGAACCCTAATCAAAATAACCAGGTCAAGGAATCATACCAATCGTACCAATAGAAATTGAACCATGATACTAGAATCACTCACACACAGAGTGCTTCATGTAACCTCCTGAGAATTCTGTATGTATATTTTCCTTTAAAGAATTAGGTGTGTGATATATTTCTTTGCACACACTAAAACATATGTCATTATACAATGGTAAATTAAATTAATTAACTTTAAAATATCATTATGATAACATATAAGATATCTATATATGATATAAAATATTAAAATCATTTTAATTAGATAATTGGTATGAGACGATATTAGAAACACTTATTGTTTAACAAGGTCATTTTTTAAATTTAAGTAATTAATTTTCATTTTTTGTATTTTTTATTAAAATATGAATATATAATTTATATAAATAGAATTAAAGAAAATGAATTTAATATTTTAATACAGAATACCAAAATCATATTAGTATTAATTTTTCGGATCTAAAATAAATAATTTTTAAGTTAATAGTGAAAATATCAGTTTTGACTAATCTTATTGATAATCACAATATTATCATAAAATAAAAATGAATTAGATGTTCATTAAAAAAATTTATCTATAATTATATATATAGTATATTTAATATATAATTTTTACAAAACCATAATTAAATATTTTGAACATAAGTGTTTTTTATTATAAAAGTTGTTTTTTAATATATAATATGTTTTAAATTAAAAGTAAATTTTCTATTAATTAAAATTTTAATTAGATTAAATGGAGGATAAAATTTGGTTCATCTATTTTAATTTTTTTGGTAAGGTCTATCTTATAATTTTAGTAATAAATTTATTAACATGTTTAATATTTAATTAATAGTAATTAGTGTTTAAGTGGGTAATATAATATGGAATGAATTTTCAAAATATTAATTGAAATATATATCATCTTGATCTAATTTTTTAGGTTCTCAAGTATTAAATACATGTATTACTCTTGGAGTGTGGTGAAGGGTGGGGTGGTTGTTTTCTTGTTCTCCCCCCCCCCCCTTTGTTTAATAAAAATTGATGATGATGATGATGATGATGTATTACCAACCTTCCATCACCTACCTCACCTAAAGTTCCAACAATTCACTTCCTTTCCCTAACATAACATTCTTTTCTATAGAAAGTTCCCTTTTCTTTACTTATAGAAGAACCCACTTAAACCCATTATTTTCAAACACTTTCCTTCAAATTTAATAGTAAAAAAACCCATGTTTTCATCCTAAAACTATCTAACATAAACCTAATACTTTTCTTTCTTTAGTTATATTAAGACCTCTATTTTTATGGATAATTCCAAGGAAAATCAATGTTCCCAACATGAGTATTACTATCCTCATAGTATTTCTTTTAAAATTTTAATCTTCTTAATATTCAAAAAAATTATTAATATAATTAATTAATTTTCATATATATACTGAAATTTAATTATATTAATGTATCTTCAATTATTAATTCATTCTAAAGAACCCTCTAATAAAAACAAAGGCATTGATCGTGTGTACATGTAAGCTATTATCTTCACCATATGATGAAGTTTATTTTTTATCACCACTTATTAGGGATGGTATAAAGGATGATTTTAATGAATAATTATATTTTTTATGACCCTTATACACTTCTTAAATTTTTAACTTTTACATTTACCATCATTCCATCCATTTGTTAAAGAATTATATTTTTAATCATGCGTATGTGAAAACTACAACCTTCATCAACGAAACACATGATTTCTACTAACCACCTAAAAAGAATGGAACTAAAATTATAATTACTAAACTGATAAAAAATCAAATTTTTACAATTATAAATTTAGTAATTTTCAAATACCACCACCCATTTCATTCATTTTGAATTGTTTTTTTATTTTTGCATACATGCAGACTACAACCTCTCAGAATGATGAATTTAATTTTTCATCACCACCCATAATTAATGGTTCTAATGATGGATTTTATGGATATATATGATATATAAAACATTTATAATCTTCTATAAATATTATATTAAAATTAATTAATATCACTATCTTACCCATTCAATCATTATGACACACTTCTGTATTGGTCGGTTTACCTACAACTTGATTTATATTCTGATGTTTATATAATGAATTACTAAGGAATGTTATATACAGTTAAAAAATGTAATAATAATGTGTTAATGTTGTTTTAAAACTTTTTTATATATCATATTAATATATAAACATCTTAATAATATATCCACTCCATTTATTAAAAAATGTCGAAACAAGTTTGCATCTCACACCATGTTTAAGAGTCATAATTAAAACTCGCATGGTATTGAACTAGAACTTTATAAATTATCATGGGATATATAATAAATAACCATATATAAAATTATAATAATTAACTTGGTATCAAATTTCAAGGATTAAAATTAACATTACAAATCATGTGCATGATAATTAAAAGTATAATCGATGTTAAAATTATTCTATAATGAACCGCTATGTTCATAGTAAATAACAATTAATTTAGTATATAAAAGGGATATAAAGATGAATAATGTTTTTAAAAATATTATTAATATATTAATGGTTTTTTAAAAGGTGTTGGAGTGTGCTCAACTAAGTTTGGAAATAAGGTAAGATATTTTAGTCTCCAACTCCCTTCATTTAGACACATATTACATTATAAACCAATTAACTTTTATATGTAGTATATGTTGTAAAATTATTTATTATCATTAAACATATTTTATTAATGGTATTTTAGTTTCATTTTAAATCTATTTGTTCTACTTGGGTTTTTATTATTACTCAAGTCATAGTTTTTTTCTCAACTCAAGTCATTTTTCCTGTGGGTCATGAAATATCTTCTTTACATTGATATTCCAAGTCTCTTTTTTCATACATTATCTTTTAAAATGGAAGAATTAATTTTTATCTATGTATATTATTTTTCTTAAATAATATCCCACCATTTTGTTGAAACACTTCCTCAAATATATGTATGATGTTGATAATAATAACTCATAAACTTTCTAAGGTATATTTTTCTTCCTTGTCCATGTTTCCCTAAAAAATTAGGTTCTAAATACCAAATATGTTTAATATCAAAGTGACCATAAATTTTACCTTCACCTATTTTCAAATGAAAATTTTTATTATCCTTTTTATGATGTGGGTTTGATAAAGGTGTTTAAAGGTTTTTTAAAATTTTCACATGGATAGTTTTAAAACATGGGTTTCCATTCAAGTAATGTTATAGATGTTATAAAAAGTCTTCCAGAAATTTCATTTTCAACTAGATTAATTTTATTTAAAATTTTATTCAAATAAATTGTTTTTAATAATTTTCACATGGCTCCTTTTTTTTAAAAGGAATCTCTTTTACATGCTTTCGGATGAACATATTTCTACAGCTCTATTATTGTGTGCCAAGATACTTCATATCTATGAATTAAAGTTTTCAAAAAAGTTAATTCTTATTCTCGTGGTTTAATAAAATATTATTTTTTAAATGTTTTCAAAGTACAAGAGAAAATATTATTTTCATATACTTTTTCCTCAATGCTTCTAGGAGTGTTCTTAATCTATATAATATGGTTGATCAAGGGTATTATTAAAATATTACCATCCACATTATTTATCTAGATAGATTATTATGTTCTATTTTACATTTATGATATGATCCATTACATTTTATTTATTAAAAAATCATCCACTTTTATAGTGATTATTTACTTCTAATATTTTCCCTCTATTAATACCCTATGTTCCATTACATGATTTAGGGGTGCTCACCATGATTCCTAATACATCTATTGATTGGGGAACTTTTTTTGTAAACCATATATCCATTTCATATATAGTTTAAATACCATATGCATAATAATATTTGTTTAGTGATATTTAACCAGAATTATTATTATAGTTATCTTATACTAATTTTTTCCATGGGTTTATCATGTCATTTGTATTAATGAAATCATGAATGTTTCCATATGGTACAACTTGAAAAGGATATAAAACCCATTTTATTTCCTTTGGTTTTTATAATATGTTAATTGAAACCATGTGGTAAAAATATGTATAATTTTCATTTTTTTATTGGTGTTCCTAACATAATATATCCCTACAATGCATTAGGTAATGTTCCCATATCATGATATATCATAGTGTCTGGGATGTGATCCCAAAAAACTATGGTTCATAGGAAGGTAACATAGCTAAATATGTTATGTTAATGAGGAATAGAGCCTTAACATATTTTTATATTATCTTGTTTATGTGATATCAACATTACTATGATTCCATTCTATTATGTTATGATCATTGTTTAATCCATTTACATATGATATCATCTATTTATTCAATGCTTCCATCTTTATTATTATCCTAATTATTATATAATGCTATGGATCATGTCTCTCATGAAACTATTAATTATTATATTTACCCTTAATAAGAATTTTAGGTCTCCCCTTTATTATGTTTCCATTTCCACATGTTAGAAAAGAAAGTATTAAAAATACTAATCCTATAAGAGTATATTATATAGAGAATTTATGGGTGATCTTGAGAAATCATTATATATTTATAATCTAATTATATAGTGGAGAAGCGATTTCAATTTTTGGATATTACTTGTGATTTATTAGTTAGTGATTTTCCATAATTATATGAACTCTAAAACAAAAGGTTCTTGGATTGTAAATGTGTGAAATATTTTGAAATCATAGATGTGTATCAAATCCACTATTGTAAGTTAGGTATTATTGATACTTAATCTACGAGCATAGGACTGGGGAACTATAGTCGGTATCAAAGTTATGTTTAGATAAGTTTATAGGTTAATATTGTATTGGATGAGGATGAATTAAAATTTATAATGAAATCAAGGTTTGATTATTTATGGATGATATTAGTTTTAATTGTATAAAAAATCTTTTGGTTGGAAGAATTGAATATATTATGTTTTTAGGGACATTGATAAGATATATTTAGTGAAAAACCTATGGTTAGAGAAAGTATAGGATAATATCTTGATATTTTATTAAAGTATAGATGTTATTTTTTTCATGAAATTGAATCCCTATAAGGTTACTTGAAAGTGGATGCGGTTTTTTCATAATTGCATCTAGGGGTAATAACCATTAAAGAAGTTAGTCAGGTATATCTTGATCATAATTTTAGTGCATGGTCATTAGTCTCTAACTAAGAACTTGGATAGAAACTCCTAAGGGATATTCTTGGGTTAATTCAAATTATGTTTGCAAACCATTATCAATGATTTGAACAAATGATTTTTTAGAAGTTAACTAAAATTACCAATTAACCTATATTGAATCTAAGGAATCATATGCACCTAAATTCTGAATTATTTCATCTAAACACATAGTTTTACCTTTTTATATTTACTAATTTAAGATACCCCATACCTGGTTTTTTTATGTAATTGTTGAACAAGAAGGAACTAAGCTAAAAATAGATTTAATGGAAAATGTGGTCATTTTCCTGACTTATATTCTATTAGTAAAATAACTAGGGTTAGAAAATTTGTTTTTATGGAAAATAAACTATCATAAATTATTATTAATAATATGAACATATTAAAACTCCCCATCACACCAAGTAATAGAAGGATATATTCTCATGAAAATTCTAGTGATGAAGGAGAAAATGTTACAACTTCCAATATATAAAAAATGTGGGAAGAGACACAGGAGAGAATATATAGAAATAATTATAAAAGGATTTATGTATATAAAAGTAGGAAATAAAGCACATAAATATCAAGGGAAAATGAATAATTTAGCTAACTCGATAGAGAAAAAAAATTTATATTCTAGTTTTACATAAGATATTAATATTGAAATTACATTTAAAATGTTATCTAATGTTATTTATATATTTTTGAAATCCATAATTAATTTATTTGAAAAAAAAATTAAGAGGACACAATTTATTTAAAGTTTAGGGGAGGGATAATATAACATCTTGATATTTTAGTATATACATTTCCCTTTAAATAATTCTGATTGTGATATCTTTCTTTTCCCATACTAAAATGAAAGTGGTGATATATTAGTAAATTAAATTTATCATCTTTAAAAGATCATTATGATAACATATAAGATATATTTATATCATATAAAATATTGATAAAACATTAAATTAAAGAATTAGTAAGAGATAATACTATAAACAATTAATGTTTAAGAATGACTTTTTTTAAAATAAAAGTAGTTTATTCTTATATTTTTTACATAAAAAGTTAAATATATTATTTTTTTAAAAAAAATCACATAAAATTAAGTTCATATTTGAACTTAAAATACCAAAATCATCTTACAATGAATTTTTAGGTTTTTTATGAATTATTCAAGTTTTTGATGAATAGTAAAAAATTATGGTTTTTGCTAATTTTATTGCTAATTATGACATTTTAATAACCTAATATTGAAAAAAATATTCAGGAATCCATTTTTTTAAAATAATATATATTTATTCAGTATATTTAATATATCATTTTTAAAAACCCATGATTAACATTTTTGAAATATAAGAGATATTTTATCATAAAATATATATTTCGTTATATTATAGGTTTTAATTTAAAATTATTTTTTTATTATTTATAAATTTAATTAGATTCAATATAGCTTAAATTTTTGTTGAAAAAATAATTTTTTTGGGATGTTTCACTTATATTTTTAGTAATGAATTAATTACACTGATTATTATTTAATTAAGAGTAATTAGTGTTTAAAAGAGTAATTGATTGTAGTGCACATTTTCAAGAGTTTACATGACCTATAGAACTTATAGAAGTCATTTTTTTTATTTTAATATTTTAACTACATTGATCAAAAACTTTACCTAACCTACTTCATCCAACATTCACATCATTCCATTCTTTCCCCACACTTAGCATTCTTTTCTATAGAAAGTGTCGTTTTTTCAAATATAAAAGGGACCAATTACACCCCTTTTGACACAACCATAACTTATAATTACTTTTTGAAACTTTATCCATTTATTATACTATATACCTTCCCATGAATATAATCCATTTCCCTTATTTAGTTAGATCAATCCCTTCATTTTGAAGGATAATTACCGGGAATATCAAAGTTCTCAACATGAGTATTACTCTCCTCTTATCCTTTCTATTTAAAATTATATATTACAAATATTCAATATATTTTTTAATATAATTAATTAATTATAATATATATACTTTAATGTCATTATATTAATTTTATATAAAATATTCACTCACTCTATAACATCCTCTAAGAAAAAGAATGCATCGATAGTGCGTACTTTCAGACTACCACCATCACAGCATAATGTGATTTTTGTCATCATGGATTCTTAGGTATGATACCAAGTATGATTTTGATGAATAATCAGGTTTTTATCTTACTTATACAATTATAAAATGGTCAAGTTTTACATTTATCATCATTCTATTCATTTATTAATGAATGAGATTATTAATTGTGAACTACCACCTCCATGAATGATGTGTCTCATTTCTCTTAACCACTTGACACGGATGAAACTTAAAGTGTAATATGTAAAATATTATTACTTTTAAAACATTATTATAATTATTAAGTTTTAAGTTTTCATATAATATCACTCAATCAATTTATTGTGAAATGGGTTCATTAATCATGCGTATGTATAGACTACCACCTCCATGAGAGACAAATTTCATTTTTCATAAACTCATATAATTAATTTTATGGTGATATATGATATATATTTAAATTATAATATTCTATAAATTTTATATAAAAATATATTATTATTGATTAAAAAGTTTCTTTTAAAAATTATCAACATTTTTTTGGAAATCACAAACTCTTTCTTAAATACTTAATTAACTAATTCTTTCTTGTCCAAAGTGGTTTAATTGTTTTTGATTAAAAAAATATTTTTCCTTTATACTTATAATTAATTTTAAATTATTAATAAATTAAAATTTACTTTATTCATTATTATTATTGTAAAGGGAATAAATCTGATAATAATCAAATTCACCTTATCTATTCAAATTTAAAAGACATTCTATTTCATATTCATACTAACGAAATTTTTAATTTGATTTGACATAAAAATCGATACCATAAGATTAAAACTCATAAATATAATCATAATGATATAATGTAAGGAAATACACCAAATTAACTAAAGATTAAATTTTGAATTTAAAAAAACATATTCTTTCGTAATAGTGTACATTTCGCACTACCAATAATGTAAAGAAAAATGATGTTGTACATTTCGTTTCAATATGTGTAAAAAACAAATATTTTGGGCATTCGGTTATAATATTGCCATTGGAGTGCCATGTCTCCATGTATTTATGTAAATATTGGAAAAAATATGTCTGTTGGAAGATTTCTTATAAATACCTGATCATTTGAATATTTCGCAACAAGTAGAGAAACCCACATGTAGAGAGACTCTGCCATTTTTATAGTATGTGAGAGATATAAAGATTAAAAGCATAAACAACTTGTTCTTTATACTTATAACCTTCTTGAGTTTTTATTTGTATTTTCTTTGTGTGTTCCGATCGTGATTATGATCAAGTGCTTCTAAAGATAGTAATGTAGAGGAGTCGATCACCTTCTTGATCAAGGTCTTTTGGGGATAGCAAGACATAATATGATCATCATATTGAGGGATGTTGAGAATATAAAGAAAAAGAAAATATGATCATCCTATAGAGGTCTTACAGGAAGATAAAGATATAATCTAATCATTATATTAAGGGCAAGTGTTGATAGGTAGACAGAAAAAATATGATCGTATTATCGAGGGATTGCAAGGATTACAAGGAAAACAGATCACTGTAACAAGGGATTTCCCTTTTAAGGGGAAGACATAATTTCTTTAAAGTATAAAACAAGGGAGATTTGTCCTTTTTTATTGGATACACTTACATTTGGGTTAAATTAATTGTATTATTTTAAATTACTTGTTTTATTACAAGCCTTTTATTTTCAGTGAAACTATAATAAATGACGAATTATTTTATATTAATCTTTTTATTTATATTTTTTTATCATAATATATTTAATTGCGATAAATTTTATATATCCTATATTACATTGAGAATACATTATTAATTTGATTAGTATTTTTATGCTTTAATATAGAACCATTATTTTTTTTGAACTATGATCTATTATAACCATTATGACTACGATACTTTTGAGAATACTCTAATAAATCATTTTCATTTGTGAATACAATTAAATTGTGATTACATTTACAACTACTTATTGATTAATATTATATATGTTGTAAATATAAAATCCTATTACATAATATAGAATAAATATCATAATCTACTTAATTATGATATCTTTTATCATTGGACCCAAGGGCTAAGTCTCATTCTCATATGAACACTAAAGAAGTATTGTGAATATTATTAGTTTAATATGTCCAAAAAATGTTTATTTTAAGATTAAAAAATAAGGTTTTTAAACCTAAAATTCACCCCCACCCTCTTGTAGTTTTTCATCTTCATATACATTTTGATCCAACAATAATAGCATTATCTGGCCCATTCGACTATCACAACACACTTTTGTTTTGGTCGGTTTACTGCCAACTTGGGTGATGTTTTAATGTTTATATAGTGAATTAATAAGTAATATTATATATTTTTAATGTCTTATAATAATAAGGTATTAAATATGTTTTAATGGTTTTATAATTATAATATTAATTTGTAAACTTGTTAACAATATATCATATCTGTTCATTAAAACCCATTGAAACAAGTTTATCTCTCACATCATCTTCAAGAGTTGTAATTAAGAATATCACGGGATGAAGGTGGAAAATTATACAAGATCATGGTATTTATTTTAAATATCCATATGTAATATAGTAATAATTATCTTTGTATTAAATATCATGGGTCAACATTAATATTACAAAGCTTGTGAAATAAAATTAAAAGTTTTAACACCCGAAATAAAAAATAATCTATAATGAAACACTATATTCATAGTAAATAACCATAAATAAAGTATATAAAAGGGTTATAGATATTAATAATGTTCTATAATATGTTATTAATATATTTATTGTTGTTTTATAGGAATTTAGAATGTAATTAACCTAGAAAGAAAACAAGGTAATGGATTTTTGTCCCAAACACCCTTCAATTACCATGTTTTAATTTTTGAGCCCATTAAATTTTATATAGTGTATATAATACCAAATTTTTATTTTATTTTGAAAAATAATTTATTCATGGTATTTGAGATTAATTTTAAAGGCATTTCTCCTTGATATGTTTGATTAAAATGTTACTCGTGTTCTAATTGTAACTCAAGTCCCTTTTCACTCAAGTCATGAAATATCTTCTTCATTTTGATATTATAAGTATCATATTTATAAAATTATCTTTTATAATGGTAGATTTATTTTATATCAGTGGATATTACATCTATTCATTAATATTCCCCCTTATGATGAAACGATTCTTACAATAAAATCATGATGTTGATAAAAATAACCCATATACATTACAATGGTTATTTTCTTACACATCTATGTTTTACTAATAAAAGGTGTGATATATAACCCAAATATATTTCATCTCAGGTGACCTTCAATTTTCCCATCATTTCTTTTTACGATGTGGATTTAATAAGAGGGTTTTAAAATATTGTTAAGGTTTTCTTCATGTATAGTTTTCAAAAAAATTAATTAATCTTATAAATGTTTGAAAAATAATTATATTGTTTTAAATTTACTTTTAAATACATTTAATATATTTGAAAATGTTTTAGAATAAATTCTTTTTATCACTTTCTATATGAGTCTTTTTCTACAAATGGAATATCTTTTTCACATTTCCATATGAATTTATTTTTTTCATTTCCTTAATAATTTTCATAGAGATTTCATCTATATGAATTCACGTTTTTTAAAAAGGAAATTAGTACTGTCATGGTTTAATAAAATCTTCCTTTTAAAATTTTTTCAATGGAAAGTGGAAAATAATTTTTTTTAAGAAAATTCTCCTATCGCTTCAAAGATAGTTCTTCATTAGTGTCATTTACTTGATCAACGGTATTATTCAAATAATAACATACACATTATTTATCTAGATGTGTTATGAAATTTTATTCTATATTTATAGTATGATCTATCACATCTTTTGTATTGACTAATCATCCACTTGTATAGTTAATATTTACTTCCTATGTTTTTCTTTTATGAATTTACTATGTTCCATTACATTAATTAAGGGTCTTCACATAGATTCTAAATACATGAATTGATTAGGGAAATTTTTTATCTAAACTATATATCCATTTATTATACGGAATAAATACCATATGTATAATAATTTTTTTTGAGTATTAGTCAACTATAATGATTATTATAGTCATTGGATACCCATTTATTTTCATTGGGGTATTCATGTCATTTTTATTGATGAAATCAGGGATGATTCCTTAGGTAACCACTTTAAAAGTATATAAAACCCAATATATTTCATTTGTTTTTATGATATATTGATTGGAACCATGTGTCCCAAATATGTATAAATTTCATTATGTAATGGGTGGACCCAAAATTATACATTCCTCTAATTTATTGGGTAATGTTGCCCTATCATGAGATATCATGGTGTGTGTGAATTGATCCTATCCAACTATGGTGCTTGTGTAGTTAGGATGGCCAACTATTTTATGCTAACGAGGCATAGAGTATTGGATTCTACCTACAATGTCTTGTTTATATTGTCTCTACCTTCCTATAATTCCATGAATTTATATTATAATAATTTTTAACCCTTTTACATATGATATCATATATTTATTCCATGTTTCTATCATTATTATCATCCTCATTATGATATCATGTTATTCTTCATGTATCTCCAATTATGATTTACTATTATTTTTACACTTACTGAGTATTTGAGTTCACCCTTTCTTATGTTCCTATTTCCTAGGTTATGAAAGAAATTATTATTTATTCTAATAATAGAAGAGTAAATTTTTTAGAGAATTTATGGGAGATGTTGAAGAACCATTATAGATTTATTATATTCTATAAGTAGAGAAAAAGTGTTCATTTGATGTGAATACTTGAGATTTGTTAGTTACTGATTTTTCCTAATTCTTTAAAACTCTAAACTAATAGGTATTTAGATTATAAATGTGTGAAATATATTATAATCATAAATTTTAATTAAATATTTTGTGGTAATATGTGTGTTTTTAGTACCATATTTGGGATTGTGGCTATGGAGGCACTATATTTTACCTTAAAATTACAATGTATCTCCATGTTTATACCATATAACTGGTAACACCTACCATTGGTTACAGCGGAAAAATCAAGATGGGGGGGGAGGGGGTGAATTGAGTTTCTAATTAAAATTTCTATTAAAATTTATTTACAAAATAAATCCCAAAATTTATTAAATATGGCCTTGTTAACTAAAATAGTATAAATATATAATTTTATCATTCAAAAATATTCTTAGATATTAAATCACACATTAAATATAATTAAAAAATCTTTTATCTTTTGAAATATATTTACTAGAATCAAACATGGTATATAGAAAAAAAAATCTAACTATCAAATTAATGTTTTTTTAAATAGTATAGGAAACTAAAATAGATTTTCCTTGAAAAAAATAGCAATGAACAAAATATAAAACACATAGGAAAAATAAAATAAGTGGTTCAGTCTTATGCCGAGACCTAATCCTCTCCACTTAGAAATCACCTCCTATCAATAAGTTTATTATAAATAAACTAATCCCTAACCTGGATCATATTTTTCACTACAACACACTTGGATATCCAGGATTCACAGTTCTACTACCACAACTCCTTGTAAGAGAATAAAAAGATAAAAACTACACACATGTAGTCTAGGATAAAAAACCACTTTAAAAGTTCTTCATGGGAGAACATATTAAAATAAATAATAGATACTTTATGACACACTCAACTATTGTACAAGAGTTAGTGTTAAAATATATATAGTTTAAATAACATACAAATCAAAATAAAAAAAGAGTTAGAATGGGGAATGAATCCAGTGTAATAGTAGATTATATAGTTCTATTGTTACATAGTATATTCTTCTCTTATATTTACCATATTTGGATTTTTAATTGATGTGAAAAGTCTTTTAGATGTTCTTAGATGTTTCATTGTTGTTCAAGAAAGAACAAAATCAAAAACAATAAAAAATAGAGCATATGTTTATCATTTTTCTTCATGAAAAATTCTGATTTCCATGTCATGCATGTCTCTCATTTATCATATATCCATATTTTACCCAATCTTCAATCATCCATTTGAAAATAATGTTTCTTTGAAAATATCTATTGATAATCATTGTTGAAGATCCTCATACTTTAGTAGGATAACTTGGATCAATAAATGATTCTGTCTCACATTTAATTCTGAAAGAAAATTGGTTGGATTAATATATTTAATAATGTAATAATATAGCACTTACCTTTAGATTTTTTCATTTTAAGGGTTCCACATCTACATTCTTTGTCTCTGTAATTCATTTTGAGAAATAGGGTTGGATTTATTGATAAGATATATGGTTGATCAGTTATAACTATGATAAAATTATTGATCTTATGGTCAACCATGTTACACTTAAGATCGATCACTTGACACTTACAGTTTGTCTAAATTTTTTTTAAATTAATAATTTTAACCATGGACCTTTCATTTGACCTTATAATCAATCATCTTTGTAGAAAGTCTACATTTTACAAACAGTTTCTTTCTTTTATCCGTACAATCACATGATAGATAATGTTTTCAATCCAACTAGATTTTTGGTCAATCCAATAGTTTTCAATGATATATCTATGGTCTATATGTTATATATATGGTCAATCCACTTGTTGTGTGGTCAATCCATGCATTTATGAAAAATCGTGATCACAGCAGTTGCTTATTTTTTCTTATATTCTCTTGAGTCATAACGAGTGGTCGATGCATATTCCATGTGGTTTATTCCAGAATTAGTGAAATAAATAATATTTCTATAAAATTATTTTACTATCATAAAACAAAATATGGTTTAGAAATAACATAAAAATTATTTATGATTATTAAAATAAGTAATTGCTAGAATAGTCAAATAATCTCCCCCTTTTTATGATAAAAAATCATGGAATAACTATCCATCTGAAAATATTAAATATTAATCATTATAGAATAAAATATACTATAAAAATCAATTGAAAATAATGAGTAATCATTGTAATTTTTTTAAAATACCATATTTTAATCATATTAAATAATTTATTCATATGAATTAATTTAGTCATTCTTTTTATGCCATATAGTATTACTCCCTTTTTGGATTGTCAAAATGAATTCATAAAGGGTGAAAGAGTATAGATGGAATAAACATAAATGAAAAGATAAAAAATAAAAATAACAAATAAATAATAATAATAAATATATATTTCATTAATTGTTAAAAAAGTGCACATAGTACCTATCAGAGTCTAATCAGAATTGGAGTCTGTCGGCTCTGGATGTGTAGAAGGGTCAATAGGTTCCTTTCCTTTTACAAAAAATAGGATTGAGAGAAAGAGTAATATGAGCCATCTAATTAATTTCGGGAGGAATTGGAATATAGATTCATTTCGAAATTTGTCAAATCTATCTAAGGGCCTGAGAAATAGTAAGACCAAAGGGTCCTGTAGGTGGTGAAGGTGAGGCAGAGGATTGAATAGATGAAGTTATAGATACCAAACCTATGGTTGAGGCATGGGAAATAGTGGTATAGATGCATTAAATAGGAAGAGAAAGAGTTTATAGAATATGATAATTAGAAAAATATAGATAAGGCTTAAAAATCATGGTGATATCAACCACAGCCCTTGTCCCATGTACCATAACCTATAAGAACTCATATTTCATTGATATGAGGTGATTGAGTAGATGAGTTATCACCAACAAATTCGGTCTAATATATTTTGAGGAAACTATCAAAAGGGTAATCTTAAAATACCAATTAAATGAAAGGAATTAATTTTTAGGGCCAAAATTAGTGCAAATACTTATGAGATAGTACTTTATTGCACCCATGATTACACATTTATCATTGTAATTCTAGATTTATTCTTATTTAAGAAAATAAAACCACTTTTCTTCATGGGAATCAATGTCCATTTACACTTAATTTTTATATCATTTTTAGTTCCTACAACATTATGATTCTCTTCCTCAATAACCCTTAAAATTGAATCCTAACTAATAGAGACTAAATTAGAAGGAGGTAATGATGCATATGTAGAAGGTCTAGATGGATAGGTAATAACTGAGAGATACCTTATATCTATGGTAGCCAACACATCTGATGAATTTGTTTGCAGGGCTCTGATGTAACTTCTAAATCATTTTATTTCTCTTCCAAAATACTGAATAACATGTTCATATGGTATATCTTAAGTAATAACTTGCGATGGATGTGTGTAACATCACATTAAATAGTGTATATAATTTCCTCATCACTATCATGAATATTAACCCGATGGATGCTTAAAAACATTTCTTTTAAAACTTACAAAAGGTTATTCGTGAATTGTATGATGTTTTCAGATGTTATAAAAGAAGGTTGAGAAAAACAAGGTCTAACTTCTTGAGATAGAGCAGTTTGACCGTAAGTAGAAGAAGTACTATAAAAAAATCATCATCCAAATTAGAAGAATGATCACTGAAATCAAGGGAATTTCTCTAAGATTATTTTTAAGAGAGAAATTACCAAGAGTTATATCAATGTAACACCTCGAAATTTTGTAAATTATTATTATTATTTTAAATTAATTTATCGTTTTTGATATTTTTCAGTTCATGAAACACTGAAGATAGTTTTTTTATATTAAATCACTATGTTTGTCTTGCATCATACACAACACCAAGTTAATCATTCACTACATGGAACATAAACTTTGGGTTTCTCTACATGGAACACTAAGGTAAGATTTTGTTATAAGCAATAATTACTTTCCCCGATAACTTACATAACATGCAAGAATGATGTGAATCGAACAATAATATATTATTAAAATATAATTATATAATATAATAGGATTAAACATTGAAGTTAAATTAGATTTTATGAATAGTATTAACTAATTTATGAAAATATATGGTTTAAAAAATATAATATGAATTCATAGGTTACCAAATAATTATAAATGAATATAAAACTGATTTAATAGGAAAGGAAATATTATTATGGTGACAAAGCCATTTTTCCATAATAAATTAAATTTTAATTTAAATCTTGAAATGCTCAAAATCAAAAATTCATTTCACATGAAACTGACTTAGAATACATTACACAAAAACACTGACTTGTCATACATTAAATGGAAAATTTACTTGGCACATGTTATATGCAACACCAACTTGGATTACAATACATGAAACATTAAGTTTCTATGAAACATGTTTTTATATATATAATTTTTCACATGAGATAATTATAACCTAGATGTTGAAAATGGTTATAGGAATAGTAATAACTAATTTTTTTAAAAAATATTTTTTTATATAAATAAAACATATTGATAATTAAATATATGATTTTTGGTAAAATATTTTTATGTTTAATAATATTCTTTTCTCGAATGAACTGATTTTAATGTCCTTCTATGAAAAATAATAAAATTTATTTTAGATACATTTAGAAATTTATTTTAATAAAATAAAATTCATATTTAAATTTGAAATATCAAAATTATCCTGGGGTGAATTTTTGGGGTTTTTCTAAGAAACTTTTTTTGATGAATAGTGAAAAAATACTAATTGTATTTAAAAAATTCTTTTTTTAATTAATTATTAATGATAAATGACATTATAAATTTGTTTTAAGAAAAAAAAAAGATAAACATGACATATATTAATATAATATAATTCATTATGAACAATTTTACTATCAAATTGAATACAAAATCTTAAAAAATCTTTGAACATTTTCCTACTTTAAAAACCTGTTATTTCATCCTATCTGTGGGATTAGAATTAATATTAGTTTTTTAACTTTTGTGACATTGAATTTCAGAAAAAAAAAAGCATAAATAATATTATTTAGTATATTATTTATATTCTAATGAGACTATGTTAATTTTTGACCAAAATTATTAGTAAAAGGAATTAAAATTAATCACAACGATTAAGGCCAAATTAAGATTAATTAGGGACTAAACCTTAAAATTATGGGGAAAATTGATCTATAAACATTTCCAAAACTCATTTTATTCCAATAGTTATTCCATAAATCTTAAATTATTGATTGTTTTTTGTTTTTATTACTATTTTTAGAGAGGAACATGTGTACACCAAACTTGTTTCTAAAAATTCCAAGTGGGTCTTTTTCCTTCCCTATAAAAATCCACCACCTCTCCAACTTCCTCACACATCTCAAAACTCTTAAGTTTGCCTAATACATGCCCAATCTACTTCCCAAAAATCCCCCTTACTCATATAATCCTTCCCTTGGGAATAAGGAAATCCAAGGAAGTCTCTTGGCATAAATCAAAAGGAATTACCTGATTAAGAGGTAACATCTTCTCTCAAGTCCTTTATTTTATTTTCTATATCCCCCCTAAAAATATATTTATTACATTATTATATAAAAACATCATTACCTTAATTATACTATAATGGTTTTATGTTATTTTTTTTACCTACACTTACACACACCTCCATCTAATGGGTAAAGAAAATATTGTTTCTGTGTACAGTGAACTACTGCCTCACAAAATGATGATTGTTCATTATTCTACTACCACCTATCATGGTGTCCATTATGATGGAAAATATATTTATATATGATATATTTTATATTTATAATTTCTATTTTATTTGGTAATATTTATTTGGAACATAAATTTTTTCTTTCATTCTTATGAAAATACGAGAATTTTTTTTGAGGATGTTTGGACTACCGCCCCCTCAAAACGATATGATTAGTTCATACACAACATGGTCTGTATGAAGGATGATTTTAGTGAATATATATGATATATATATATATGTCTGATATCATAAATCTACTATAATAATGATAGATATATATATACATATATTTATTTTCCTTTTACTTTCTTTCTCTCAAATTGACAATTAAACAGAAGTAGTGTTCATGCATATGTACAACCTATTGTCTCCATGAACGGTGTATTTTGTTTCATACTTATATGTTATATTGATTAGTATAATATCCATATAATTTATATAAATTATATTTATATCCTTTTTTAAATTCTAGAATCATGATATACATATAAGGACCAACAATATAATATGTTAGGACACATATGAAAAACAAAGTGAATATTATCTGAAGTGAAACCTTAACATAGGATTTTTAATAGGCAGGTAATATAAGGTCATAATAAAACAATATATTGTATTATATATAAAAATATGGTTCTTTAAAAGATTTATAATAAATTTATATTTATTATACAAGTGGTTTGAATGAGTACGATGAGAGTCAATACACAAGGTAAGGGGATTTTGTCTCACTTTTTATTTCTATGAGATACATGATATGTTCACAACTATTTAATTTTTTGTGGTGTATGTACTTTAAATAATTTATTTATATATATTTTATAATTATATTTATGGGTATTAATATATCCATTTTATGATCACTCATTCATGTGGTTTAAGATTCAAAAGTGACCAAATCGGTAAAATAGTTTTGTCTCAATTTACCTTCTTTGTGATTCATGTTTTATATGCACCTAAATTATCATTTGAGGTGTATATAATTACATTATACATGTTATATCATGAATTTAAATAATTTATTGATATTTTATTCTCCATGTAATTTCATTTTATTATATGGAGGGTATGATCCCAAGTTACCACGTTACATGAGTTTATTGAGACAATATCATCATTTTTCAATATTATTTATGTTTATGATTACTTTGATGAAATATTATGATCCATATATCAATAAAATTCATTAATTTTCTTCTCCTATGGTTATTAATTATTTATTAATATATTGGTACCATTTATTCCACTCTTTAGTACATAACATAGTTAAAAAAGTTTTTTTAAGAATTCTTAACTTCACCCCCTCTTCAGTTGGAAATTTGTGTTCCATAAAAAAATGTTTTATAAAAAGAGTTTCAAATAATTTTCATCTAATCTCTTATGATCATTAAAATAAATTTGTACCATTTTTCACTTTTAACAATTTTCAATGGAATCTTCTTCTAACTTTCTAATCTAGGCATTTTTCTATACTTTTTACTATGTAAAAGGAATATTCATTTGACCACATAAAACATGTACTCAATTACCTTCTATAATTTCTATGAAGATTCATTTTCATATTTAAATGGTTAGTTTTAAAAAAAACTTTTTTAAAAGTATTTGAAAAAATGGTTTGAAAAAAAATTTCAAGCTCCTTTTATAGGTTTTCAAGGAAAATGGTTCGAAAAACTTTTTCAAACATTATTTTTAAGTTTTAAAAGTATTTTCCAAGAATTTTTTTTTAATTTTTTTTTTAATTTTCTTTATAATATTTCAATTTTTTTCAAATAAAATGGTTTTTAATTTTTTTTAAGCTTGTTTTATACGTTTTCAAGTAAAATGGTTTCCAAAATAATTTGAATTATTCTTTATAATTTTTCAAGGTATTTTATAAGTAAATTATTTTTAAATGTTTTTTTTGTATTAAAAAACCTTTTTCAAAGAATAAAGGAAATTTTCCTTTGAATGATATTTCCAAATTATTTTCCATATAAGATGATATCTATTGATGTTGCTTGTGACCTTCTATGAAATGATCTAATGGTTCCATTCATATTTTTTCTATAAATGGGTTATGCTTAATGTTATGGTATTTGTGAAACTTGTTTCTCTTTCATGGTTATATGATTTTGAAACCCACTTCTTTTCATGGGTTATGTTTAGGATGAAATGATTATGAAAGTTGTCTCTTTCTGCAGGTTATGATATGATTACATGTTTATAATAAACATTTAATTTTTTGGTTTATGATATGATTATTTATGATATTATAGAACATGTATGTATGATTTCATTTTGAGGAGGGTAGGACCTATATCTCCCTCCAATGCATTTGGGTAAAGATTTATATCTCATGAGATATACTAATTTGGTCTTGGAAGTGAACCTCAACTACTAATATGACCATGGGAGTGAACCATGACTACCAATATGGAATGCGATTTGAGCTCATGCTACTAATTTGGTCGTGGGAGTAAACCATGACAACCAAGATGGTATGGAGAGTGAACCCATACTACAAAGATGGCCTTATAAGTAATGCCTTGACTACTCTGAGTGAACCTAATTACATGTTCACAATATTACGCATGGACCTGGTTCAATGTCCATAAGTTTATGTGTGGTCCTGATTTTATTTCCTTAACATAATCAGGGAAACATTTTATACTTATACGAGTTCAGAATATTATATACTTTTATGTCTTCTAAAATTCCATGTTTTATTACTATGTTATGCTTTCGAAGATTATGTTATTTATTTCATTTTGATTTATGTCTTATGAACTTCTAATATTTAATATGATCTATAAATATATAGGGTATGATATTCAAATTTTATAGCCTTATATTCATGTTATACTTATGTATTTCCTTTATGTACCCTTACTTAGCATCTAAGCTCACCCCTTTATTATGTTTCCTTTCTACAGGTCATGATGAAAGGTTTTGGGTAGAAGTACTAAAGGTGTAGATCATAATGGGAGATTTTGAAGATCTCTCACTGAGATAGAATATTTTGTTTCTATGTTTCCAAAGACACTAAACTATTATTATCCTCTGACATGTATTTTTGTAATGTACTGAATATTCATCTAAAATGATGTAATATCCATGTATGTTAAGCTTGGATCACTATATTTGGTATCAAAGGAAACATTTAGTCAACCTTTTTAAAATATTATGTGAAAAATTAAGTATATCCCTATGTATATTTCTAACGATATGTCAAGGGATGTCCCTAAGGATAAGTATAATGTTGAGTTAGCAATTATGAAAATATACTCAAATTTTCGTAAAGGATAGAGTGAGTGGTTTCCTAGAAATACATATCTATCTAGATACTATAAGTGTATGTGTATTTGGTACATATGTACCTAGGGGTAACAACTCTGACAAGATGTTTCGGGGCTAACTCGGGGTAATATGGTATATGAAAATGGGCCTTGCTGCACACATTGTTTAAAACTCCCAGGGGACATGCTTTGGAAATTTAAAAACTCTTCACAAACTATCATGGATGATGAAAATAGAATTTGACTATGAATAACCTAGCATAGAACTTAGGTTCCATAGATTAAAGAATTAGGATCCTTAATTTTGGCATCATAAAAGTAATTTTTCATGATTATGTGGTTTTCTGATTTAATAAGCATTTATCACACTATGAATTCATGCTGTAGTCAAAGGATAAAACCTGAAGGAACTATGTTAATGAAGAATGCAATGGAAAATGAAATGGTATTCCTCCTCTTCAACCCAATGTTATTAGATTTTAAATGAGAAACCTCATTACAATTCCTTCTCAAGCCATGAATCATGGTGACCATTCAACCCAACAAAAGAAGGAACAATGCTCTACTGATTCTTTTATAAGATAACTCCCAAATTAATTCAATGATTCTATTGATCTTTTAGTTAATGAAAATTGTATTAGTACCAGGGAAAATAAATATTTATATCTCCAATGTTTAGAACATGAAAAGTTCACATTGGTTGTCTACCGTTTAGAAGGTGAAGCAGAACAATAGTGGGATCTTATCAAGGATATAAGGTGACAAGATGAAATTAAATCCATGGATTGGGATGATTTATATAGCATATTTTTTAATAAGTACTTTCCTCATATTCTTCGTACAAATATTGAGAAGGAATTAGTAGATCTTAAGTAGATGGATGGTTAATCTATTGGTTCCTATGAATAAAATTTTACAAGACATGCAAGGTACTCTTCTAGTATTATAATTCATCATAAAGGTAACATTGATCGATTATTTAGGGGATTAAATGAACTCTATAAAGTGTGTTATCCATAAGGTACTTTTAAAGCTATGAATAAATCATTCTATGTGCACTAAAAGTGGAAATTAAAGCTAGAAACCCTCTTGGTTATGTTGATAAGAAAAGGAAAACGGGGTTCCTTTGAAAATCCAATGATTCATTATATGGAGAAAAGAAAATTTTTCAAACTCCCACTTTTAAAAATTGTGGGAAATAGAATTTAGGTGAATGATTGAAATGAACAAGAAGGTGTTTCAAGTGTGGGAAACCTGGTCACTGAGAAAATTGTTTTTATAAGTGGTAAGAAGAGTAAATTAAATGAAATGATATGAGAGAAAGCTCAACAGAATAAATAAGTCACACTTCATTGATTCAAGTGCATGTAATTTGGTCATTATGTGGATCAATTCCCCAATATAAGGGCAAATATGGCTGATAATACACAACAAACTATGATGAAAAAGGAAAAAGGAAAACCTTTAAAATCACAATGGATGAAGTGAATAATGAAAATTTGGGAAAAACAAATCCATTTTTCATTTATTTGGAACTTTATGTTTTATTTTGTATCAATAATCCCAATGAAAATATTATTTTTCATCCTTTAGTGAGGATTCATGTGATTATATCCCTCTACATGGATGTTGGAATAATAAAATCACATTTAATATTCTATCAGTGTGAGGATGAACCTGAGTTTTTAATAAAAAAAATTTCATATAAGATAAGAGGATATTGAATGAAAAAAAGGTGAATTATATTTTGTAAGGGTTATAAGGTAAATCTTTTATAAAAATATTAAGTAAGAAATTTATAAAGTATGTGAGATTAAATTATTATCTATCCATATATAGTTTTATGAATATTGGATATACTTTTCAATATATGTTTTTTATGATAATTGATGTGAATGAATATCATGGATCTCACGGTCTGTTAGTACATCAATAATGAAAAAGTCACCTTATTTTTGAGAGAAAGAGGTAAAGTGGATCAATAAACAACAAAGGGTTACTTTGTCCTGAAATCATGGAAGTGTAGCCTTTCATTAAAATCACTTAAATTTATGAAAATAGATCTTCAATCAAAAAATGTTTCCTTAGTACCTTTATTTCTAAATAAATCAGAAGGTCCGTTAGGTCATTGCAGAATTATGGCTTTCTGATTATTATCGTTTTCATGACCTTGTTCTCTATCACTCTCCATCATAACATGATGGAATGATTTCTCTACTGTGTCCACGTTTTCACTTCCCAACTTTGTTCTTCTATGAGGGAATCTCGTTATGAGTTACTTTGGGTAGCCATTATGTTTCCAGCCTCCCCTTTTTAATGGAGGTTTTAGTATTTATTTTTACTATGTGGGTTTCTATGAATGAAACTTTCAAGTATTAAATCTTAGAGAACCTAGATGAATTTTGGGGGAGAAATTAATTTTAAGGGGGGGGTAGAAAGTAACATCCCCAGTTTTTTTGAATTATTATTTTTTTAATTAATTTATCACTTTTTATATTTTTCATTTAACACAACACTGAAGATATTTGAATTTATACTAAAGCATTGTATTTGGCTTCCATAATATGTAACACCAAGTTAACCATGAACTAAATGAAACATAAATATGGGGTTGCTCTACATGTAACCTTGAGGTTAGCTTTCATTATAGGTAACAATGACTTTCACTGATGAATTGGTAACACACAAGACCGAGGTTTACTAAAAAAATAATATATTATTTAAATATGATTATTTAATATAATAAGATAAAAACATGATTTTAAATTAGAATTTATGATTAGTATTGACTAATTTATGAAAATATATGGTTTACACAATCTAATAAGAATTAATACATTACCAATTAATTATAAATGAATATGAAAACTGATTTAATATGATATTACATATTATTATGGTCACAAAAATATTTTACCCTAATAAATTAATTTTTCATTTATGTCTTGAAATGCACCAAGTAAAACATTCCTTTCACATGTAACCAACTTTTTGTATGTTACACAAAAACATTAACTTCTCATATGCTACACAAAAAACCTAATTGGCGTACATTACATGCAACACAAACTTGATATACGATGCACGCAACACTGAGTTTCTACAAAACAACTTTTTTATATATAATTATTTAAATGAAATAAATATAACCTATAGTTTAAACATAGTTATATGAATATTTATAATGAATTTTAAAATAATGTTTATAATGTTTTTATATAGATAAAAAGCATTGATAATGAAAGATTTTCTTTTTGGGAAAGTTCGTTTATGTTTAAAAGTACTATTTTCTAGAATGAACCGATTTTAATGTCCTTTTGTGAAAAAAATAGACACATTTATAAATTTAACATTATAAAATAAGCTTCATTTTTGAATTTATAATGTTGAAATTATCCTAGTTTGAATATTTTGGATTTTTCTAAGAAACATCATTTTTTTATGAATAGTAAAAAATACTACGTTTTAGTTAAAAACTGTGTTTTTGTTTAATAAATTGTTAATGTTAAATGAAATTATAATTTTTTTAAGTTAAATTAGATATATATTACATATATTAAAAAAATTAATTAATTATAATCAATTTCACTTTGAAATTGAATACAAAATCTTAACAAACTTTTGAACATTTTTCTACTTTAAAAACCCATTATTCTGTCTTGTCTCTAGGATGAACATTAATCTTAATTTTTCCATTTTTTTATTTTTAATTTTGAAAAACCAAATATAAATAATTTTATTTCGTATAATATTTAGATTCTAATAATACCATGTTAATTTTAACCAAAATTATTAGTAAAATTGGTTAAAATTAATTACAGGGATTAAGGCCAAATTAAGATAATTAGGGACTAAACCTTAAAATCAAGGGTCCAAATGATCTATCCACTTTTCCAAGACCCATTTTATGTAAATATTTCTTCTATAAACCATCCATTATTTAGTTTTTTATTTTTCATGAATTTTTTTAGGTAATAACATTTGTACACCAAACTTGTTTCTAAATATTCCAAGTGAGTCTTTTTCCATCCCTATAAAAAGAAACTACATCTCCCACTTCCTCAAACCTCTCAAACCTCTTAATTTCGTCCAATAACTACAAAATACACTTCCAATAAATCCTCACTTCCTCCTACAATCCTTACCTTAGGAATATGGGAATCTATGGAATCCGTTTGGCACAAGACAAATGGAGTTAACCGATTAAGGGGTAACGTCTTTTCATAAGTCCATTATTTTATTTTCCTTATCCACCCCTTAAATATCTATTTATTATATTATTATATAAAAAATTAATCAATATACTTTAATGTTTTTATTTAAAATTTTCAACCTACACTTATACACACCTCCATATAATGGGTAACGAACACACTGTTTCTGTGTACAGTGAACTACAGCCTCACAAAATGATGATTGTTCATTTTTATATTACCACCACTCATGGTGGCCATTATACTGAAACATATATTTATATATGATATATATTATAATTATAATTTACAAATTCTTCTTTATTTTTTAGTTTGTACATACCTTTATTCTTACCATCTTATGTAAATATGATAATTTTATTTGAGGAAGTGTGGACTACCACCCCCTTAAAGCAATATGATTCGTTCATAAACTACATGAATTGTATTAAAGATGGTTTTAATGAATATATATGATATATACAATATCATAAATCTAATTTAATTATTATATATATATACATATATTTCTTTTACTTTCTTTCTCTCAACACGACAATTAAACGGAAATAGCATTCATGCGTACGTACGGCCTACCGTCTCCATGAACGGTGTATTCTATTTCATACTTATATATTATATTGACTATTATAACATGCATATAATTTATATAAATCATATTTATATCATGTTTTATATTCTATAATCATGATATAAGAATAAGGACCAATAATATAACAAATTAAGACACATTTGAAAAACAAAGCTATGGGAGGTTATGATCCCATTTTACCAAGTAATGGGAGTTTATAGAAACAATCCAATCGTTTTCAAGATTTCATATATTCATTATTCCATTGATGAAATATTAAGATCCATATCTCAATAAAATTCATTAATTTTATTATAATTTGGTTATTAGTGATTTATTCATATATTAGAACCATTGTTTCCACTCTTTGGAACATAATATAGTTAATAGAGTGTTTTTGAGAAATCCTGACATCACCCTCTCTTCGGTCAGAAATCAGTGTTCCATATAATCAATGTTTTATAAAAAGGGTTTCCATTAATATTATTCTAATAACCCATCATCATTAAAATACATTTTTACCCACATTTATTTTACCAATTTTCAAAGGAATATTCTTTTCACTTTTTGATCAAGTAATTTTTCTAACTTCTTTACCATGCAAAAGGAATATTCGTTTTACCTCATACAATATGTACAAATTTAATCTTCATCATTTCTATGAAACTTACTTTACATTTTTAAAGGGTAAATTTTTATGAAAGTATATTTTTTAAAAGTATTTTCAGAAAAATGGTTTTCAAAATGTTTTGAAGCTCCATTTATAGGGTTTCAAGTAAAATGGTTTTCAAAACATTTTTAAGATTTATTTATAGGTTTTCAATATATTTTCAAATAAATTATTTTAAAAAAAATCAACATTTATTTATAATATTTAAATTTGTTTTAAAATAAAAATTGTTATAAAATATTTTGAATGTTTTTTTATTAGTTTTTAAGTAAAAAGTTTTTTAAAATAATTTTATGTATTCTTTGTAAGCTTTCATTGTATTTTATATGGAATTTTAAAAAAAAATTAATTTATTAAAAATATTTTTCAAAGATTAGAGGATATTTTCCTCAAGAAATGTTTTTGAAATATATTTCCAAATTATTTTCCATCTAATATGACATCTATTTATGTTACACATTCCCTTATAAGAAATTATATAAAGGTTCCATTCATATTATTTCTATAAATGGGTTACACTTAATGTAATGTTATTTATGAAAACCATTTCTATTTCATAGGTTATATGATTCTGAAACCCACTTCTATTCATGGGTAAATTTTATGTTTAAATGATTATGGAACCTATATCATTCTACAAGTTATGACATGATTACGTATTTATAACACCCATTTAATTTCGTGAGTTATGATATGAATATTAATGATCTTGTAGAACATGTATGTATGATTTCATTATGAGGTAGTGGGACCTATATCCCACTAAAATTCATTCGGTAAAGATTTATATATCATGAGATAGACTAAGATTGTCTTGGGAGTGAACCTTGACTAATAAGATGACCATGGGAGTGAACCATGACTACCAAGATGGTATGTGGAGTGAACTCATGCTAGTAAAATGGTCGTGGGAGTAAACCATGACTAGCAATATAGTATCATGAGTGAACCCATACTACCAATATTACCTTAAAATAAATTCCTTGTCTACTATGATTAAACCTAATTACATGTTCACAATTTTATGCATAGACCAGTTTGCTTGCCCATAAGTTTATGCAGGGTCCTTCATTCATTTCTTTAACATAATCAGTGAACCTGTTTATACTTATATATGTTCACGATATTATATGTTTATGTTTTTACCAAAATTACATGTTTTATTACTATATTATGGTTTGATGTATTATGTTCTTTATTTTCTCTGGATTCATGTATTATGAACTACCAATCTTTATTATGATCTCTAAATATACAGGGTATGATCTTTAAATGTTATTCCATTTTTTTATGTCATACATATGAATTTTCTTTATGTACCCTTATTGAGCATATAAGGTCACCCCTTTCTTATGTTTCTTTTCCCATGGTTATGAAAAAATGTTTTAGGTAGAATTACAAAAGGAGGATATATTTAGGGGATATTTTGACGATCTCTCACCAAGATAGACGATTTTGTTTCCATGTTTCCAAAGACACTAAACTTTTATGGTCCTATGGAATGTATTTTGTAACGTACTTAATATTCATCTAAAATGATTAAATATCCATGTATGTTAATCTTGGGTTTCTATAATAAATATCTTCGATATAAGAATAATATTCTTCATAATATTCTCCCATAGAAACCACTTCATTTTTTGTAGTATTGTCATAAGTAAGTTCTTCATGAGAAATATTTCTAGGAATATATTTTGGAGAAAAAGGAGTAGACAAATGATTTAACAAATCATTAAAAGACTCAGGTCTTAATTAACTTTTTGAAATAGGAGTAGAAAGAAGATTTGGAGAAATAGATTCTTATTCCCTTTAGGAAACAACAAGAGAAGTTCTTTCTGGATTTGGAAGATTACCATCATCCTTATCCTTGTTATTCTCATCACCCTTATCATCTTTATCAGCCTCCTTATCATCCTTACCATTTTAATCTGTAGGAGAAGACACATATATATACAATAATGTATTATTTATAGGGTATTATACATTATAGGTTTGTTAATAAAATATGGGATCTCCCCATATCTCAAACATAGGTGGTATCTCCACAACTTGATCCATATCCTCATCCCTTTCATAATTAGTTAAAGTTATCCTAGACAAAATATATCATGGAAGTCCCCCCTATTATTTACATATAATTTTATTTATTAAAAAAGGAATTTATAGATATTTTTTATATTAAAAATAAACATAAATAGATTGTGTAATTTCATGACTAGGAGATACCTCTTCCCTTATAAGTTCTCCCTCATCTAGAACCTCATGAACATGAGTTCCACCACATATCTCCTCAAAATCTGTTATAGTTTCCTCAACCATATGCACCATATATTAAGATTAATCATCATCATCGGAGTAATCAACATTCACAATAACATTTGGTTCCAAACCAAGATCAATGATATCTCATAGCGAAGAATAATGTGAGATCAGATTGAATTTCACATAAATTCTCTCATCGTTAGCGATTCACATCCCTTTCCAAGGATTTATTTTGATCTTCATCCTTTTTTAGGTTATATTATTAAAAAAGACACCACTTTGAAAAAAAAATATTTAAAATCCCATAGGGAATAATATTTTATTTTCAATAAAAAATAGAAATCAACTTTGGGTATATAATAGTGTTGAATCTCAAAGATGGTTTGGTAAACTCTTACATATGCCTCATTAAGAATTGTGGTAGGATTATCTGAATACCATGATCTATTATGTATAAAAAAACAAATATTGATACCCTATAGATATAAAATATCCCTTTTTAGATAATATAGTGTACTGAATGAATTTCAATAATAATATTCATTAGACACTTAGCTCATTTTCAACTAGTCTATGGTAGGTTCTGTAATCTTATAGTTCCTCTAACCCATTGCCAATCTCAAAATGATAATGGTTTATAGAGTAAAGTATCTTATAGTCATTAAACTCACCATGATATTATACTCTTAGATAATAATCCCATATAGTTGAACTGAACTCACAATTTTGACTATTGATAACTTCCATAATCACATCTTCATGATCTACAAATTCAAAACCCATATTAAGGTAAAACTCTTTTACTAGGCCTGGATAAAAAGGGGAATTTTCATCCTAGAATCAACATTCCCAATTTTTATGAATAAAATACACCATAAAAATAAAAAATTGGTTATTAACCACTCGATATCAACTTCTCTCTTATACACTTATTCGTGAGAAAGAAGATACAACTTCAAAAGTTTTTTAGATTTTATTGATCTAGATTTTACTTTCTTGGATGATTCTAGAGAATCATATTTGAAATATCTCTTTATTTATAATAATTATACTAAGATTCATGATTCAAGAAACTTTATATTAAAATAAAGGTTTAGTAAATAGTGTTCAAAAAGAGGATTTGGTTTAAGTTAGAAAGTAGTGTGACGATTCGATTTATTATTCAACATTTCAAACAGGGATTTAAATGAATAGTAACATGATGGAAATATTAATAAGTAATAAATAAATTTGTAAACTAGTATGATATATTTTAAAATTAAGTAACTAGTAAATCACTCTATATTAGAATAACTTTTATATATCAATAATATAATTAGGAAGACGATTAAAAAATATTAATCGATTTTTAAAAAAAGTTGAAACAAAATTTATCACTCCTAATTAATGTTTAATATAATTCATTATCTCAATATTCAATGTATTTGTTAATATTTTAGGAAAATTATTCTTATCACTAATGAATTCAAGAATTATATCAACCTTTTAAAAATACTCTCTCAAAAAGTGATTATTTTATTAATATTTTATTCCTTGAATGAGACAGAATATTGTTAGAATTGTTTATTTCACTAGTATTTAAAAATTTTATAGGTACATGATTGAATTGATATCCATAGTACAATAATTAATGTTTCATCTATAGAATTTTTGCAAACCAACCACCTACTACAATATACTATTCTTCAGCAGAAGTTAATGCAATATAATTCTATTACCTAATACCCCATGAAACTAAAGACTTTTCCAAAAGATAATATGTTATATAGGTGATATTTTATTCTGAATTACAAAAACCAAAATTAGTATCCAAATAAGTACCTAATTCAAATTCATTTCCTTTAGGGTAAAACAATCCAATATTTTTGTATTCGTATGGTATTTAAAAGTAATTTTAAAAGCATTCAAATGATATTATTTAGTGTTTTCTTGAAAATGTTTACACATGCACAAATTGAGCATAATATTAGGTTGTCTAGTAGTTATTTGTAGTAAAATTCAAAACATACCATAGTAAGTGGTATGATATATCAAATTTCTGGTTTCATCAATATCTAGCTTTAAACATTTTCTCAAGGTAGTATCCATACTTTGGGTGTTATCGAAGAAAATAAACAAAAAAAATATTTTTTGTATTATATTTGATTTAAAACATTTACATATTTGTTTTAAAAAAATGTAAATCTAGGAACATATTTAACTCACCCATTAAACTCATTTAAAATTCATTTTTCATCATTCTATAAAATTCAGTACACAAGTAGTTTTGGGATGACCTATGAATAATAGCATCAACCTAGATTTGAAATACTAAAACATCATTTAAAATTATTTTTATAAATAAATTAGGGTCATCAAAACCTTTTTCAACCCATTTGAAATGAAAAAGTGTTAAACATATCATACCCCACTCTAGGACCTTATTTTTAAACAATAAAAATCTTTTGTTAATTTAAAAGAAATGATTTGGAAAATAAGGGTTTTGAAATCAAGGGGGTTGTTAAATAAATACATACTCAATAATATATCCATTTAAGAATTCAATATTGAAATCCATTTGATATATTTTTAAATTAACCTGTGCAGAATATAAAATCAATATTTTGATGGTCTCATGTCTAGACACTAATGCAAATGTTTCTTCAAATTAAATAAAATCTTTTTGAAAATATAATTTTTTAACCAATCTAGATTTTTTTTCTAATGATTGTGTAAGATTTAACAACCTTGTTTCTATATAACCACTTACTTCCAATAATTAGGTAGTATTTAGGTCTATCTAATAATTATGAAACATTATTACTTTCAAAACGGTTGAATTATTCTTAAATTTATATTACCCAATGTTAATAATTGATTACTTAATTCGTGTTATTAGGTTTATAATGTGACAAGAATGCTTTATGATCAACCAGTTTTCTTAATGAGGATCTAGTTTGAGTTCTTTTATCTAGATTTTCAACTATAGAATCTAAAGGGTATCCTCTATGAGTTATAATAGTTCTAGGGATAAACGTACTGGGTACTTAATTTTTTTCATCAGGTTTAGGAATATATTGATAATCTATACTAGGTGATTTATGAGGTAAATCAGAATAAATATTATAATATTTAGAGGTATTATTGATATCGCAATTTGAGATACCATCCTCAAGATATTATAAATAATGTTTATGTTCATATAGATTTATCTTATTAAATTTAACATTAATAGTTTCTTCATAAACATTATATTAATTTTTAAATACCATATAAACTTTAATATTTGTTGAATAACTAAGGAAAATTAATTCAGATTTTTTTAGTGTAATTGTTTATAGATTCTCTTTTGTGTTATGATAATAAACTTTATATATGAAAATACTAAAGATATTTATTTTAATTTTTTTATTATTTCATAATTTATAGGTATTATATTTAAAGATATGAATTATAAGATATCTATTAATTACATATCATGTTGTGTGAATAGATTTATCATATAAATACAAAGGAGTTTCATATTCACTAATCATTGTTCTACTTATTTCTTGAAGAGTCCAATTTCTCCTTTCAACAACCCCATTTTGTTTTTTTTAAGGTGTAAAGAAATTGTGAGTATATCCATATTGTGATCAGAGAGATTCAAATTCTAGATTCTCAAACTCTCAACTATGATCACTTCACAACATATTTATGGTAAGTCTACTAAGGTTTTCTCTGGATTTACCTTATTTACAAAACAAGTGTGAATCTTTACTTTTATGAGAAACGTAAAACACACATGTATATAATGGAATAATATTTAACTATAACATAAGAATACCATTTTATTACTAAAATAGAATTTCTAGATGGTCTAAGTAAATCAATATAAACCAATACATATGGTTGAGGGGTAAATACATCTTTCTTTAGTTTGAAAGATATTTTATATTGCATTTAATTTTTGATAGGGATCAAACATTTTGTATTTAGAAAGTTATGTCATAATTACATATTTAACTAAAAATTTAATTTTTTATATTAATATGTGAGTATATATTTCAATGTCCTAGTCTCCTATGACATAGAAAATATTTTATATGAAAAGAAATAACAAAAAGAAACAATTTGAGAAAATAATGAATCTAAATTAACAACATAAACATTATCATTTATAAAACCAGTAAATACCAAATCATTCTCAGAATGAAAATTTATGAAAGAATTATTATCATATTTTAAATTATGACCATCATCAAACAATTGATAAATACTTAGATTATTATATTTTAATCCATATATAAATAAAACATTACAAATAAGGATAGATTTAGAGTTTCCAAATTATCCATGTATAATAATTTTTCCTCTTCCATTACTACCAAAAGTGGCATTCCCACAATTCACCTCTATAAAGTTTTTAATGATTTCGTACCCTCTAGTCATATGTTTGGAACATACACTATCTGGATATCATAGATTATTACTTGATATCTTTAAGTTTTTCTCCTAAAATTAATTAAATACGCATTGATTTTGGTACCCATATCTTTTTGGATCTAGATAAGTTAGTAATCAAAGATTTTGGAATCCAAAATTATTTTATAGGGTTATTAGAAATAAATATAATAGATATATAATGAAAATATTTTTTAGGTCCTAAATTTGTAGAATTATTTACAAAATTAGTATCAATATTTGAAACTAAATTTATATTTTTGTTAATTGGAATAAATTTTTTTTTATTTTATTTTATAATCCATGTTGATAACAAAGAAAATATGTTGGTTTATATAAAACATGACTTCTCAAAACATTGTTTCAGTTTTCTATTATTCCATCAAAACCTTCAATTTCCTTTTTTGATTGTATATTTGCTATTTTCAAATCAGTATTCTCTTTTAATAGACTGTCATTATTTTATTTTTCAATAGTAAAAGCATATATTTCTATAACACCTAACACATGAAGCTTTTTATAATTTTTATATTTTTCTTGTAACTCATTCATGGTGTATTCAAACATAGAATAATATTATTCAAATTCCTCTTAATAAATTTCAGAATCATCAGTAATATGAGAAGAAATATAAGGTACCTCATAAGTAGTAACCATAATGTATCGATAAAATTTTCCAATCCTATATATTTATCTTGAATATTGATTTTTGGAGCTATCCTTAGATGCACTATAAGTAGATTTCATTTCTCTTTTTTCTCTTTTATATTTTTCTTCATATTACTTTTTGTATTCTAGTTCTAGATATCCATCCATTGTGTAGCCTTTTCTTTTGAATTTGTAATAAGTGACCACATTAGACGAGTCATCATTCTTTTGATCTTTCTTCCGATTTCCTCTCCTATAATTTGTCATATATATTTTTACTTTTGGAAAAAAATTTCACTTTTCATGAACTTGTTAAACCATATAGCCAGATGAGACATTTCTTTACCAGTCTCATTATCACCTTTACATCGACATATACTTTTAGCATTAACAAATTATTTTTATTCTAACTATGATGCTTTGAATGAAAATGATTTTTGTTTTGGTTCATCATATTCCTTGTTTACCTTCATCTCTTCTTCTTACATCACCAGCTTCCAAATTAATAATTTTTTAGAAACTTACTGATGTTGGATAATTAATAGATAAATATTATAGTGTCTCTTTATCTATTTGGTATACATCATAAGATTCTTATTACTTAATACTTTTCATCTATCATTTTTCTAAGTGTAATCATAAAGTTTATGATCTTGTTGAACCTAAGATAGATGTTAGAAATTGATTAATCAGGTTTCATTTTGAATTTATCATACTAAATAGTATATATATTCAAATTTATTTCTTTCACATTAAAATAACATTAATGAGATATAGATAGGGTATCTCGTAGAAGATAAGTAGTATCATAAGTAGATATTATTTTTAATTTATTTCCTCATAAATAACAAAATAAATAATTCCTAGATTTTTAGATTGAATCAAAAATAGATTTAATAGTAGCACCCCATTATTTTCTATAAGTTTTGGGATTCATATATTTGTATTCAATAGATCCCAAATTATCGAATCTCATACTCTCAATATGTATTTTCATTTATATTTTTCATTGAAAATGTTTTTGACCATTAAAATAAAGAGTTATGTTAGTTAAAAAACATTCAAACTTATCCTCTACAATATAATATTAGAAATAAAAAACTAAATTGATATTTATAATAAAAATTTATCATAATAAATAGTAAGAAAAGAGAAATAAACCAAACCCTTTGATACAAAATGTTTTTTGGAGTGGAAAACTCAAGTGGGGTTAATTGATTTTCCAATTAAAATTTCAATTAAAATGATTTAAAAACTAAATCCCACTAATTTATAAAATACACCTTAGTTAACTTAAATAGTATAAAAATATAATTTTATTCTTTAAAATTATTATGAGAATTTTAATTACAAATGAGTTAAAATAGTTTTAAAAATATATTCACTTTTTAAATAGATTTACTAAAATCAAATATGTTATATAAAACACAAATTAAATAAAACTATCAGTGTAAAATTTTGTTAAATAGTTTAGAAAAATAAAACATATTTGTTTTGAAAATAGAGTAAAAAAATAGATGAGACACTGATAAGAAATTAAATAAGAGGTTTAGTATCAAGTGAAGACTTAATCATCACTAATTTTCAATGACTATATACCAATAAGTTTATTATATATAAACTGATCCACAACCTGGATCAAGTTTTACACAATAGTTCACAAGTTTTTCCAGGATTTACAGAGCCTCTTCTATGTTTATACCTTGGAGAATAAAAAGATAACAACTGCATGAAGGAATTACAAGATACACAGTATATTCCAATGTTCTTTATGGTAAAATAGATTAAAAATAATAATAGATAGTGTCTCATAGTCTCTAATATAGTACGTGAGCTAGTGATAAAATATTAACAGTGTAAAGAACACACTATTCAAAAGTAAGAAAAATAGTTTAGGAAAAGACAAAGAATTAAGTGAAATAGATTATATAGGTCTATTTTTTTATAGGATATTATTATCTTATTCTTGTTGTAATTTGATTTGTAATTAATGTAATAACACATTTAGATATTCTCTAATGTGTTGTTGATGTTAAGGTAAAAAAAATTGAAGACATTCAAAAATAGAGAATATTTTCATCATTTTTTTCATAAAAAAATAATGATATTTGTATCATGTGTGTCCCTCATATATCATATATCCATATGTTTTTACACATTTATTTATCCTTTTAAAAATAAGCTTTCTATAAAAATAGATGTTGAAACATCATCATTGAAGATCCTTATACATCAGTAGGAAATACGAGCTCAATAAATGATTCTGACTGGCATTTAATTTTTCCTAGAAAATTGGTTAGATTAATATATTTAATAATATAATAAATTAATAATTACCTTTAGATATAGTCACTTCAAAGGTTCCACATCAATATTAATTATTTATTTAATACTTTGTGGGAAATCTTATTAGATTGTTTGAAAAGTTGTACAGTTCGTCACTTGTATATATGGTTGATATTAAATCTCATGGTTGTTCACCTTATACTTAAATTCAATCACATTACAATTATGGTTTGTCTAATACTTATTAAAATTGAGAATTAGTACCATAGTTTCTTCATTTGATCTTATAGTGGACCACCTTTGTTGAAATTTCACATTTCTTAAATGGTTACTCTCATTTGTTCGTGCAGTTGGATGATATCTCTTGTAGTCGATCCAACTAGACCTATGGACAATCCAATAATTTTCAATTATATGAATATGGATGATCTATTAGATTTGTGTTTGATCTATTTTTCATGTTATAAATCAATTCTTATATGAAAAAACATGACCATGAGAGTATATCAGTTTTTTTAGGTCACTTAAGTCATAATGGTCGGTCAATGAATATGTAATTCATTCAATTACATAAGTAGATATGTAACACCCCAAGATTTCATAGTGTGTTATTTCTTCAAAATAATTCAATAACTTGCACTACACACAATACCGAGTTCAATCACACCATGAATTACAAAAAAAAAGCCATTCAAAAGAGGTTATGAATAGTATTATCTAAATTTTAAACTGTATATAATCCTTATAATTTTAGAATCCATATTATGAGTTTCTTAGATATAATGCAAGAACAAATTCATTTTCAGTATTGCACTTTTATCAACTTTTAATAGTTTACCCTTTTTAGATACTATATTTTAAACTTTTTGACTAAATGGGGACATCAAAAATTTAAAATGAAACATCCCAAGCTTCCATGGTACACTTTTTTTGAATAATACAGTAGCGTGTGTTGTACGCAACCTTGAGTTTTAACACACACCACAACCAATCAAACTAGCCGTTATGAATAGTAATACCTACTTTTAGAAATTATATATATTTTATATTTTAAAATGGACTTCATTTCTGGATTCGGAATATCAAATTTAGCCTAAGGTGAAATTTTGGTACTTTTTGGATAACTTTCATATTTTGATGAATAGTGAAAATTACTAAATTTTAATTAAAATCAACTTTTTTAATCAAAATAATTAATATTGATAAATTATGAATTTGAGTGGTTTTAAAGTATATTTAGAATATATTTTTACCATTTAATTTAATGTTTGTGATTGGACATAATTTCACAATTAAACCGAACATAAACAACTGTCAATCTTTTGATAGTTATTATCTCTTAAAAACACGCTTTTTGTTTTGACAGCGGGAATTAAATTTAAATTAATTTCTGCCACTTCTGTGTTTTGAATTTAGAAAAATGGATTCCATATTTGGAATCAGGATTTCCAAATTATGTAAATAGGTAAATTTTATTTTTACACATTTTGAATAATTACTGCGGTAAATATTTTATTTACCATGGTTAAAGGGTAAATCCGGTAAATAAGGGTTAAAAAATAATATTATAATAATACAAAATTACCCTAAAACGTGTCCTAACCTTATTGGTGGACACATACCCGACCATGGGCATCCTTGGGTTGATTTGGGGACCCCTTAGAGCCACTTGTATGTGGTAGAGACACATTATATTAATAAAGTTAAAATAAAAATAAAAATGGCATAAGCTTACATCTTTTAGAAGAACAATTTTTACATAGGGTTATACATGTTGGATTTTCGATTATAAATATTAATTAGAAATCTAAAAATATTTCCTACATAATGATATTTTATTTATAATTTTTAGACATCAAATAATTTAAATTATTAATGACACAATAATGATGCAATGTTTAACTCATTAATAAATCATTTAAATAAATAAGATTATAATGATTAAAATATTATCTAAAACCTATCCAATTCATATTGGTTGATGTTATTTAGAAAATTAGTCATCTTATCTTCGACCTCAATGATTTTTGGACCATTATAAACCGAATATAATTATATTATAAAGTAATACTTTCACTCTTTCCTAAAGAGACCCTCCTCTCCCTTATAAAAGGAGACCACTTCTACTCATTCCTCACACCTCTCAAGCCACTTGGATCAGCCAAACTCTGCCCAAATACTCTCCCAACTTCCCTAACTACAACCTAGAGGCATTAGTTTGATCAGAAATCCAACCTAAGGAGCCCTTTTGATCAAATCAAAAGGAAGAACCCGAAGAAGAGGTAATGTTTTCACCACCCCTTTTCAAGTTCCTTTCTTTTTCCACTTCTTCTTACTTTGTTGTTACCATTATAAAATAATAAATCCAGTATCATATATATACTGTGATGTTATTATAAATATGGTATAACCATATTCAGTATTCTATCCACCCTTTAAATAACATGTCACCATACGTGCGTACGTACGACTTACCGTCTCCACATCGTGGTGTAATTGTTATTCAATATATTATTATTTGGATGGGTATAATAATGATGTGTAACTCATGTAAATAATAAATATAACATGTTAGTGATTCTGTATATATGATATACCATTCATTTATATATTATTTTAATATCAAAAGAATGATATTGTCGCTCGTGCGTACGTACGGACTACCGTCTCCACGAACGCGATGAGATTCATTCTCCATCGTATCCATTCAAGTATAATTATCATTTTATGATTTAAAAATGATGTTTAAGGACTTTATATCATTCTGGATATGAATAATATACAACCTATCCATTACAAACATGGCTTACGTAACAAAACATATAAAATAAAACAAGTAAGTTAACACCCGAAACAACGATAATACTAAGATATTATTATCAAATCAATATTAAAAGATCAAATATGATATCATATTAATTTATATGATTCTTTTATAATTTAATAACAATTATTTCACCATTATATAGGAGGTTAACCTACCCCAACCAAGGAAAAGTACAAAGTAAGGGATTTTCTTATCTCACATTCAATTCCGTGAGATTTCCATTATTCTCCACTAAATTATTGAAAGTGGTGTATTGTGTACTGGCATTTGATATATATTATCATGATTATCTTTATATTAATGTTATTCTGTAAATTGTTTGGTGGTTATTAACTTTTGGCCATACGACTCAGTTGATTAACGTGGTAAGGGGTTTTCATCTCACTCCATATTTCCGTGAGATTCATGCCATATTGCCACCATCACCTTTTGTGTGGTGTATGTACTGCCCATAATTATATTCTTTGTGTAATATACTCTAATTTATGTGTATTTACATATTAATTGTATGATACCTCTTTCATGGGTTGTATGTTTCATAAGTTACCAAATTGGTAAGGGTTACTTCACAATCTCTTCATTATCCGAGGTTGTTTATACGTAATAATCTACTGGGATCTCGTTATAATCCACATCCATGTTTCTTCAAAATGTATTTCAAAACATTTTTAATATTTAAAAGAATATGGGTTAAAGTCATTTATACCCTTGTTTGACTTTTTATAAGAGGTTTATAAGGGAATCTTTCCGTCGTTTTCCAAACAAGGTGCTTTTTAACCTTTTCGACAGAATTACGATAAGAATGTTTTTTAACTTATACGGCGGGTGCGGTTATTTTCCGCCGTTATAAAATCGTCAAAGCTTTCCTTACAAGATTATAAGAATATTTTCAAACAAAATGTTTTATTTTATATAGATCTTAAATGATTTCAAAATAAAAAGAGATATTTATTTAAAAATAATTTTTATTTCATCTATGTCAACATCCTTTGATGGCTTTTAAGCTTATTTGAAGTTGGTTTATTATGATACAAAACATCCATATTTTATTAAAGGTTTTGTGATATTTTTGACTGTGGATAAGCTATTCTTATGTCACTCATGTTTTCTTTAAAGTATTGAAATATCATAAGTAATTTTTAATCCAAATGTTTATGTTATATTTCAACCTTTCATTTAGATGAATGTGTTAGACAAGTATGTTCCGGGTTGGGGACCGGTAAAAGTAATCCCTCCGGTTTGGTCTCCGGTTATTAGAGGAACTCCGGTTTGGTCTCCGGTTATTAGAGGAACTCCGGGTTGGTGTCCGGTTATTAGAGGCACTCCGGGTTGGTGTCCGGTTATTAGAGGCACTCCGGGTTGGGTTCCGGTTACAGTTAGCCCCAAGGTCTTGGGACGAGGCCTTGACAAAGAAATTAAAGTTCAGCATTATGCATTCCAACATTATGAAAGTGGTTATTGATTTTTGCATGTGATTATTCTATTATTAGAATATCCATGTGAATAAGTAAATGGCATTATTTCATTTTATTTATGCCATACCATGTTGGAAGTTCATGTTTGAAAGGCTTTTGTTTTAGTTATACATTGCCTTAAATGTTTATTCTTATTTATGAAAGTTTCCGCTATATTGTTATCCTTACTGGTCATTTGAGCTCACCCCTTTTCTATGTTTTATTTTTCCCAGTAAGTGAAGAAGTAAATTATGAATGACCTGCAGGGATATTATGTGGGGATATGAGTGTGGATTATGGAGACATTATGTTTTTGTAGTAGTTTTTCATTTTATGATGTAATGTAAAACTTATGAATATATCTAGTGTTTCCAAGGCTACTAAACCAATCGGTGTTTCGATATTTGATCTTTCTTGTGATCATGCCAATGTTATGTAATTAATGCACCGACTCTGGGTAACTGGGGTCGGGGCATTACAGTTGGTATCAGAGGAAGTTTAGTACAAACCTTGGAAGCTAGATTTAGATAAACTCTGATTAGAGCACGTAGACCTAAGATGAACTTTGAGGATTAGTATAGAAGAACTTCCTAGAATTTTGGTATTGTAGAGATTTTGTGAGTTTTCCGAGTAATACATCCCTGTCTGGATACGAGCAGGTAGAGGCGGCTCTGGCACAGATGTACCTAGGGGTAAAACCCGAAAACACCTCTTTGAGCTAGACTCGAACGGGAACTGGTGCACGACAACGGGCCTTGCTGCACTCTTGGTTACGACACTCCCGGGGGATATGCTTAGGATAACTCTCATTTTCTTTACAAATAATTTTGAAGGGATTGTGAGCATATACTTCCTCAAAAAAACATTCTTATGATTATGGATTATATCCATAAATAGTTCAATTTATGTTAAGTGTTTTATAAGTATGGGATTATGTATTTTGATTCATAAACTGATCTAGTGTATTCCATTGTTTAGAAATGGTGCCCAGTAGAAGGAATGAGAACTCCAGAAATGCACATGATCCAAAGAGAAGGAAGGATCATATCTTTCATGGTCTTAAGCTATCATTTATAAGAGAAATAGTCTCCCATGTATTATCATCATATGAAGAAATAATATCATGTGTTGATAAGATAAGTAAAGAGTTTACTGAGTCCTATGGCTTTGAAGGGAAGCAAGAGAAGAAAAGGATGGAAGAGAGAAAGATGGATAAAGGGAAGAGGGAAAAGAAGAATTTTCCCATATGTGGTAACTGTGGAAAGAAACACCCTGAAACTTGCCTGAAAGGAATGGGAGTTTGTTATAAGTGTGGAGGAAAAGGGCACAAAGTACGTGACTGCAAGGGTAAGAAAATGGTTTTAAATGTACAATGCTTCATTTGCAAGGAGTTTGGACACTATGCGAACCTATGTCCCAGTCATCAGACTATGCCGGAAATGATGTTATTGGATAATAATCAAGTTATGATACTACCACAGATGAAGAGGAATGATTAGAGTTCTTATGTTGATTATGTCAATTGAGTGTTGTATCAACAATGTACTTGTTATAATAATTATGGAGTATATAAGGATTGTACTGCAGTACTATTTCATTAAGGACTTGAGATTGTGTGGAACAAAGAAAAGTGACTCAATAGTTGGATAAATTTTTGGAAAATATATGGTTGAGAGAATGATAAATCATAATATAGTTCTGACACTGAGGTAGTGATTTTGGAATAATATGTGATTGTTTTGGATAAATTATATTGGATATTCTTGACTACCTTGGAACTGATTAATGATTTGTATATTCCATCATTGTTGGGGTTTAAAACATTTTTGGATTAATGAAATATATCCAGCATTCTATATGGAATAAGGGAGCATGAATGTAATCAATAAGGAATATAGTAATACATGATGAAGGTATTCATATGAAATTACGGGGTGAAAAGGATCTATATTATGTTTACCTTCCTTATAAATGTTAGACTGTGAGTTTGGACAGAAGTATTTTGGATAGTTCTAGTTTGGATTATTTTGGATTTCCATAAAAGGACAACCCGGAGGTCGGGCGGCAACCCGTCGCGTCCGGCAAGGCTGCGAGACTTGAACCCGCAACCGAAGGGCGACAAGGGTGTATCACCTACCACTGGCCCATGAGATGTCCTAGATTTAATAATGTAGTTTTTATTAAAATATCATGTAGATGAATTATAAATTCGTTTATTTTGGAACCCTATACGAATAGTGTAAATAGAAATTTTTTACATTCCATTATCTTTTAGAGTGAAAGATGAGTTTGTGGTAGAAATTTATTAATGGATAAAACTCTAATTATAAAGTAAGTATATCTCCTTATGATCTTATCCAATCTCATAAATAAATTCCTCAATATTAAGAAAAGCTACTTAGAACAAAAATGTTTTCCTAGATGGTACCTTAAATCATCACTAATTTATGGCTTTGGGATTGTTGGCCTTTTCATAGCCATGTTCTCTACCACTCTCCATCAGATAATTGATGGTTAGATTCTTCTTCCATATCCATATTTTCCTACATGGAACCCTAGTATGTGTTATTTTCGGTAATCTTCATACTTTCCACTATTTATTTAAAATAGAGGCCTCATTAATTCATTTTTCGATGTGGGATTTCAACTAAGATATTTTGAAACGTCAAAAATGTGTTATCCCAATACCCTATGTTTTGTTGAACCGATGGTATTTCAAATCATCATAGATTGATGATTTTAAGGACCTCAATTTTATACTTTTTGTGATTGATGACCTCAATCACTACCTATAAATATTTACGTTTTTCCTCCAATTATATGTCTCTAATTGGCACCAATGTTCTCCTAATCGAGATCATAATTTGGTGGTAACCCTTTCATTTCTCTTTTTCTCATATTAAGACTAAATTTTAGTAACCCAATTTCCGATGTGGGTTTTCCCACAAATATATTTTCTATTTACATCCTTTTATTTTCGAAGAACAATTTCAAATTGCGAGGACGCAATTTATTGAAGGAGGGGAGAATGTAACACCCCAAGATTTCATAGTGTGTTATTTCTTCAAAGTAATTCAATAACTTGCACTACACGCAACACTGAGTTCAATCACACCATGACTTACAAAAAAAGCCATTCAAAAGAGGTTATGAATAGTATTATCTAAATTTTAAACTTTATATAATCCTTATAATTTTAGAATCCATATTATGAGTTTCTTAGATATAATGCAAGAACAAATTCATTTTCAGTATTGCACTTTTATCAACTTTTAATAGTGAACCCTTTTTAGATACTATATTTTAAACTTTTTGACTAAATGGGGACATCAAAAATTTAAAATGAAACATCCCAAGCTTCCACGGTATGCTTTCTTTGAATAATACAGTAGCGTGTGTTGTACGCAACCTTGAGTTTTAACACACACCACAACCAATCAAACTATCCGTTATGAACAGTAATACCTACTTTTCGAAATTATATATATTTTATATTTTAAAATGGACTTCATTTCTGGATTTGGAATATCAAATTTAGCCTAAGGTGAAATTTTGGAACTTTTCGGATAACTTTCATATTTTGATGAATAGTGAAAATTACTAAATTTTAATTAAAATCAACTTTTTTAATAAAAATAATTAATATTGATAAATTATGAATTTGAGTGGTTTTAAAGTATATTTAGAATATATTTTTACCATTTAATTTAATGTTTGTCATTGGACATAATTTCACAATTAAACCGAACATAAACAAGTGTCAATCTTTTGATAGTTATTATCTCTTAAAAATACGCTTTTTGTTTTGAAAGCGGGAATTAATTTTAAATTAATTTCTTCCACTTCTTTGTTTTGAATTTAGAAAAATGGATCCCATATTTGGAATCAGGATGTCCAAATTATGTAAATAGGTAACTTTTATTTTTACACATTTTGAATAATTACTGCGGTAAATATTTTATTTACCATGGTTAAAGGGTAAATCCGGTAAATAATGGTTAAAAAATAATATTATAATAATACAAAATTACCCTAAAACGTGTCCTAACCTTATTTGTGGACACATACCCGACCAGGGGCATCCTTGGGTCGATTTGGGGACCCCTTAGAGCCACTTTTATGTGGTAGGGACACATTATATTAATAAAGTTAAAATAAAAATAAAAATGGCATAAACATACATCTTTTAGAAGAACAATTTTTACATAGGGTTATACATGTTGGATTTTAGATTATAAATATTAATTAGAAAGATAAAAAGATTTCCTACATAATGATATTTTATTTATAATATTTATACATCAAATAATTTAAATTATTAATGACACAATAATGATTCAATGTTTACCTCATTAATAAATCATTTAAATAAATAAGATTATAATGATTAAAATATTATCTAAAACCTGTCCAATTCATATTGGTTGATGTTATTTAGAAAATGAGTCATCTTATCTTCGACCTCAATGATTTTTGGACCATTATAAACCGAATATAATTATATTATAAAGTAATACTTTCACTCTTTCCTAAAGAGCCCTCCTCTCCCTTATAAAAGGAGACCACTTCTACTCATTGCTCACACCTCTCAAGCCACTTCGCTCGGCCAAACTCTGCCCAAATACTCTCCCAACTTCCCTCAATACAACCTAGAGGCCTTATTTTGATCAGAAAGCCAACCTAAGGAGCCCTTTTGATCAAATCAAAAGGAAGAACCCGAAGAAGAGGTAATGTTTTCACCACCCCTTTTCAAGTTCCTTTCTTTTTCCACTTCTTCTTACTTTGTTGTTACCATTCTAAAATAATAAATCCAGTATCATATATATACTGTGATGTTATTATAAATATGGTATAACCATATTCAGTATTTTATCCACCCTTTGAATAACATGTCACCATACGTGCGTACGTACGGCTTACCGTCTCCACGTCGTGGTGTAATTGTTATTCAATATATTATTATTTGGATGGGTATAATAATGATGTGTAACTCATGTAAATAATAAATATAACATGTTAGTGATTCTGTATATATTATATACCATTCATTTATATATTATTTTAATATCAAAAGAATGATATTGTCGCTCGTGCGTACGTACGGACTACCGTCTCCACGAACGCGATGAGATTCATTCTCTATCGTATCCATTCAAGTATAATTATCATTTGATGATTTAAAAATGATTTTTAAGGACTTTATATCATTCTGGATATGAATAATATACAACCTATCCAGTACAATCATGGCTTACGTAACAAAACATATAAAATAAAACAAGTAAGTTAACACCCGAAACAACGATAATACTAAGATATTATTATCAAATCAATATTAAAAGATAATATATGATATCATATTAATTTATATGATTCTTTTATAATCTAATAACAATTATTTCACCATTATACAGGAGGTTAACCTACCCCAACCAAGGAAAAGTACAATGTAAGGTATTTTCTTATCTCACATTCAATTCCGTGAGATTTCCATTATTCGCCACTAAATTATTGAAAGTGGTGTATTGTGTACTGGAATTTGATATATATTATCATGATTATCTTTATATTCATGTTATTCTGTAAATATTTTGGTGGTTATTAACTTTTGTCCATACGACTCAGTTGATTAACATGGTAAGGGGTTTTCATCTCACTCTATATTTCCGTGAGATTCATGCCATATTGCCACCATCACCTTTTGTGTGGTGTATGTACTGCCCATAATTATATTCTTTGTGTAATACACTCTAATTTATGTGTACTTACATATTCATTGTATGATACCTCTTTCATGGGTTGTATGTTTCATAAGTTACCAAATTGGTAAGGGTTACTTCACAATCTCTTCATTATCCGAGGTTGTTTATACGTAATAATCTACTGGGATCTCGTTATCATCCACATCCATGTTTCTTCAAAATGTATTTCAAAACATTTTTAATATTTAAAAGAATATGGGTTATTTATACCCTTGTTTGACTTTTTATAATAGGTTTATAAGGGAATCTTTCCGTCGTTTTCCAAACAAGGTGCTTTTTAACCTTTTCGACAGAATTAAGATAAGAATGTTTTTTTAACTTATACGGCGGGTGCGGTTATTTTCCGCCGTTATAAAATCGTCAAAGCTTTCCTTACAAGCTTATAAGAATATTTTCAAACAAAATGTTTTATTTTATACAGATCTTAAATTATTTCAAAATAAAAAGAGATATTTCTTTAAAAATAATTTTGATTTCATCTATGTCAACATCCTTTGATGGCTTTTAAGCTTATTTGATGTTGGTTTATTATGATACAAAACATCCATATTTTATTAAAGGTTTTGTGATATTTTTGACTGTGGATAAGCTATTCTTATGTCACTCATGTTTTCTTTAAAGTATTGAAATTTCATAAGTTATTTTTAATCCAAATGTTTATGTTATATTTCAACCTTTCATTCAAATGAATGTGTTAGACAAGTATGTTCCGGGTTGGGGACCGGTAAAAGTAAGCCCTCCGGTTTGGTCTCCGGTTATTAGAGGAACTCCGGTTTGGTCTCCGGTTATTAGAGGAACTCCGGGTTGGTGTCCGGTTATTAGAGGCACTCCGGGTTGGTGTCCGGTTATTAGAGGCACTCCGGGTTGGGTTCCAGTTACAGTTAGCCCCAAGGTCTTGGGACGAGGCCTTGACAAAGAAATTAAAGTTCAGCATTATGCATTCCAACATTATGAAAGTGGTTATTGATTTTTGCATGTGATTATTCGATTAGTAGAATATCCATGTGAATAAGTAAATGGCATTATTTCATTTTATTTATGCCATACCATGTTGAAAGTTCATGTTTGAAAGGCTTTTGTTTTAGTTATACATTGCCTTAAATGTTTATTCTTATTTATGGAAGTTTCCTCTATATTGTTATCCTTACTGGGCATTTGAGCTCACCCTTTTTCTATGTTTTATTTTTCCCAGGAAGTGAAGAAGTAAATTATGAATGACCTGCAGGTATATTATGTGGGGATATGAGTGTGGATTATGGAGACATTATGTTTTTGTAGTAGTTTTTCATTTTATGATGTAATGTAAAACTTATGAATATATCTAGTGTTTCCAAGGCTACTAAACCAATCGGTCTTTCGAGATTTGATCTTTCTTGTGATCATGCCAATGTTATGTAATTAATGCACCGACTCTGGGTAACTGGGGTCGGGGCGTTACAAGATAAATCTATATTCATTCCAAAAAATGATTTTACTTTCATAAAATATCATATGTATTTGAAATAACATAAACATGATTTGGGATTATTAAAATAAGGAAATGATGGGCTAAGACAACACCTCCTATGAACTGGTCTCAAAACCTGAAGCACCTGTACAAACTTCCCTTTACTAAGTCACTCAAAACCATAGGTTAACCCCGCTCTCAATTTATCCTCATATAAAGATTCTATTCTCAAACATAATACAAAGCTCACCAATATCCTAAGATGCATCTTATGGCACTATAGTCTGCCACCTTTCCAAACCTCACGAAGGTCACGATGCATGGGGAAACATCCTTCTTCCCATATTTTATATCATATGGGAACTCACATGTCAACACACCCTATGTAGGGTTATCATATACACACAATAGGTATCACATGACTGATCTAACCACCCCCTATGGACACTTATCCATGTTAGGAATCTACACACCAGACTTCCCCTCTCAAGGAACAAAATATCATCCATTTATATATACATACATATATATATATAATGAAATAATTATATCAAAATTCATGTTAATTATACCATAAACATATGGTTAAGTTAAGTATAATGACATCGGGAAGCTATATGAGAAAACTCTACATAGATTTTTAATAACACTTAAACTTTCTAAACCAATTTCTAGATCACCCAAAAGTTATAAACTACTAAGGAATCAATGCCTATACCCACCCAAAAAGAGTTACTAAAAATTCCTTACACTTAGGGATTATATCGCTATCATCAAGGATCATTCCTCCATACAACCCAGATGAATTTTAATCAAGATAAAACTCATCATGGTCAATCTAAGTAGAATTACACCAACAAGTTATATGGTAAAAAACATATAAGCTTTTTTGAAAATTCATAAAACTTAACCCTCATCATTAGTGATATAAATCACATAAAAATAGTTTTATTTAATGTGATTCCTAAATGAAAAGAATGATACATGTTCACATGCCTCTTTAAAATGGTATAATAAAAATCATAAATAAGAAATCCAAAAAACCCAAGTGTGTCATTCTAGGTTAAATAATACAATCCTAATAGTGAGAACCTATAATAATAATCCCATATCCCTAATAACCTATAATTTCCATCAAAAAAGGTGTTCACCACTCACTATCCTGACATTCATCACAATCTTTGACACATTCATACTCCCTATCTATCATCTCCCTAAATATTAAGGAAAATAAAATACTATATTACTAATTTATAATGTCCCACCACCCTAGATCACTCTGCAGGTTCCCAGTCAGGTGGTTACTATGTGACCTTAGGTCCACCCCCCTGTGCGCCAGAGGAAACTTACTAGCTATGAGGTTCTAGGGTGTTATTATGGGGAGACAATACCCTATCATCAGAGTAAGAAGTTTCATAAAATAACCAAAAAACTTCAAAAATAAATAAATAGAGTATACATAAGCAATAAATCACAAAAACATGCTATATAACATGAAATAATGAAGCATAGAGTCATAAAAACTTGTATTCATTCCTTTATATAATAATTGATCACTCATTGTGATGATTATTTATACAATGTGAATAAAATATCAAAACCGCACTAATTATTGACTATCATCCCTGAGCCTCAACTCATCCTGGTCTCTAAATCCATCAAAGCTATCTCACTTGATCATGAAACTCTATACCTCTTCCCTACCCAAAAATATGACTACGTTAGTCTTATCAAGTACACAAGTGGCATGGATTCTTGATCAAGGTGTGAGTAAAAATTATTAAGGAATCACCAATGAGATCACACACATAACCAAAAAAATACAGTGTATGAGCATTTGAAATGCTTAGAATAAATAAACAGTTATAGTGTGAAAACCTAAATAAATAATCATCACTGATCTTCAGGTTCTAACAATGCTCCTAATTTTAAGTATACATTATTTGGCCATTTTCAAAGTGTATCTAATCACATCAACCACCCTTAAGGATCCACATCCCCCTTAGAATGTTACCAAAATTTATTAACTACTGTATCTTGTTCTAGAGTGTCTCTAAGCATAAGTAATCATCTAGTAGAAATACAAACATACTTGAAACATTATAAACCACCCAGGTAAAATATTCCAATCCCTAGAACATGAAAAATAACCTGAGGGAAATATAATCATCCTCAGCACATAAAGATACCACCTAGGGAAAATAAACCCATGTCCAAAACTATAGGAAGCGGCCCAGGGGAAATATACCAATCCATGGAACAAAATAAATGGCATACACTTGAGGGCTTACATACCCTTCGAAGAACTGGACATCGATCCTCTATTACCTGAGGTTTATATCCCACCCCTAGCTATTAAACCCCCATTCACACATATATAAATATAAAGAACACATACTAGTGGAGAAGTCCTCCCAAAAAACCTCACGGGACACCATATATATACCAGATGGTATATTCTCATTAGAACCTCATGGGATACCAAATATATACTTACAGTTATATCCACCCTAAAATCACAAGTTAAACCACATAGTTCATCAATAAATTAGACCCCATAACATTCCATAATAATAATAACAATAAAATGGGTTGGCCACCTACCTAACCCATCTCATATAACCAAGGTTAGCCTCTTAAGTGTAAGACATGTACCTACCATTGTAGGCCAACAATTCTCACATAATCAATTCATTTTATACGATGACACCCAAAACCATCTATTCTCATATCTACATGAACCCTATTTTGTGACAAAAGATCATCAGTGTACCCTATTCCCCCTAGGTCACATCATAACACAAACACTCTACATAGGTTCCTCATTCTTAATTTCAAATCTTGAGTCAACACCTATCACTTAGATGGAATAATGTCCCTTTACATCATGATGAACATATTTTATCCCCATTGGTCTCATCCGAAATTCCATATAGCCTAACTCTAGATAGTTGGTATAATTCCCCACTCACACCCCATTTCATACCAGGCTAGTCCTCACACACCTTTCTGTCATTAACCTACCTAGGGTCTACCCACCTTGGTTCTCACATACCAGCGGGGGAGGAACACTCACCCAAATCTCTAATAATCAAGTTAAATAACTATAATACATCTCATGGTTAAATCATAGCCTACATGAGTTAATCATTCATAGACCAACACTATCCTATACTCCGAACTCCATATGGGAATCCATCCCTGGGTCAACTACATTTCATTCATTCCTTTCATTTATACTCTTCTCAGGTAAATGTATCACATGAAACATATATATAATTATGGCCTCGACCATCAGTGGCCAGGAAATAAACTACATTTCAAGGGTACATCATGGCCCTTGATACTTTTTTCTATCATTAGGTAGTAGAAAACAACTTATTTAAAAAAATTTTAATTTCCTCAATGGATATACTGTATATGACATTCATAAAAATAAATTTCATTTACCATTTGGGGATGGTCTAGGACCACCTAAAAAAATCATAGAGTTATTTCTGTTAAATCACAACCCAACTACTCATTCCTACACCCATTTCACCTCTCTAGGTCTTATCTAATGTCAAAATAATTATATAAATTTAGTTAGAACTTTATAAAATTAATTACTTAATTTAAATTATATTTTAAAATTTCCTTAAATTTCATCAAGCATCATTCTGTTTCTAAAACCTCAAGAAATGGGATGTAGTTTACTCCTAACATTCACCCCAACCTAATCCTCATAATGTCCCCAATAAATAATACCCTTTAAATATATAAATATATAAAATTTAAAACAAATCCTTAGAAAAAATTATATGTTTTCATGACTCCAATGAAATAGCATGTTATGATTTGTGATTATCCTTCCAAGGTGTCCTCTAGATACACCAAGAAAAATACCCATCATCCTTTCTCAATTACACCATGATCTGGTGGAATCAACATAGAAATCCTATCGAAATCACTTGAAATCATAGGTGATTGAATTTTTTTAAAAAAATAAAGGATGTGGAAGGAGAAAATAAAGGATAAATTTTTTAAAAAAAAATCCATCAATATCTCCCCTATCAATGGGTAATTGAGAGTGGAATATTAGGGAGAGGATCCAATAAATTTATCCTCTCTATATAGATCTATTTTACTAAAAACCTTGAGTGGCCAAACCAAAAATTATGAGCACAAAATTGTTTTAAAAAAGGTACAATCCTTATTTGATGTGTTCCTAGGAGGGTCGTGACGTGACACACAACTTCTCTTGATAACTTTTTAGTAATACCAGGAGGTATTAACACGATTCACTTCTATATATATGATAAGAGACTACCTACCTCCCTCATAGAATTATCCATTACAGTATGTGGTTTTATTCCACTACTTTAGTCCCTCATGGTGTGACTAAAGGGTTTTTGTAACCTTCTATAACTATATGATTTTTGTATGGCCACTTAGCCTTTCCCCATATCATCTAACCACCTAAAACATTTATAAAGACTAAATACTTGTTAAAAAATAATATTTTGTGGTGAATAAACTCCCATAAATTCCAATCCAAACCATAGTTCTCAAAATTAAACCCCGACAATAAAAAATAGTCATATATTTTTAGGATACCATTGGATTAAGATACCATATGATACAATTTGGGAAAATCTATTTGGTCAATTGGGAAAACAGTTATCCACTCTACTATCCAAGATTCATATATGATATAATTAAAATAATGGTTGACTTAAATAGCTATTTGGTGACGAAAATGACAAAAAATACTCATTACATAGTAAATATAGATCTTAACCCACTATGGGATATCATGTAATCCAACCCAGTTATCATTTTAATTGGAAATATTTAAATAAGATTCATTATTAAATGAATATAAAATATAAATCCCATATGATAAAATGAACTATTTTAGATAAAATTGAATCATCATTATCAAACTCAACTTTGAGATTAATATTGTAAAAATATAATATTAATGGAAGAAACTTCTTAGAATGGTACAAAAACTTATGAAACTTTCTTAAGAGAAAAATTCTACATGTTAGTGAAAACCCTTCCCAAGAATCCTAATTTTAATGTTTTTGAAAAAGTGGATATATAGATTATTTTGTTTTAAAACCTGAATAATTTAGTTTAAAAATAAAACTATTTTCAATAGAATACACCAAATGCAATACCAAGATTAAAACAAACTGCGACATACTATAAAAATATTATTATTTAAATACTAATTCTTTAACATAGTTATTGAATTAGTGGGTTTGAATGGAAGTAATAATATTATGAAATATATGTAGAATTTTTATACTTAATTAAATGAATAATCATTTATAATTTTTTTATTAATTGGTTAGAAATTATGAAAAAATTATTTTATGGTAAAAGAAATATTTTTTATAAAGCTTTATTTATATACGCAATGTCTTTTTATCTTAATAGATTTAATTAATCACTATTGATGGATTATTTTAATGAAATTTGTATCTTACCTGTCCAATAAAATTAATTAACATTCATTTTATTATGTTTAGCAGGCATGAAATGATAATAATGTCAATTTATACTTCAAAAATACATTTCATCCAAAATGGGTTTTTATTACATTTTGTGCAGAGATGTTATAATTAATTGGTTGTAATTTTAGAAATAATATTTGATAAATTTAAAATAACTTTTTAAATCAAAATTCTATAATATTCTTAGGATAAAAGTTTTATATTTTTCTAAAAATATTTACTTTTGAGTTAAGAATATAAAATTCCAATTTGCATAAAACTATCATATCTTTAAATAAAGTAAGTTAGAACTACCATTCAGTTTTTAATTTCATTTTAAAGTATTATAAGTCTCACTTTATCAATAATAATTCAACTAATTCAATGTGAATCAATAATATAATTTATTTTGTTCGAAAATAATTTTTTATTCTTAAAAAAGGCATTGTTTGAAAAATTGTTGGTCATTTCATTTTGTATACTTATGTTAAAAATAATTTGTAAAACTTATAGAAATTGAATATTGTGAAATTTATTTAATATATTTAACTATAAGGTTATTATTAGGAAAATATTTCCTTTTATTTTTATTATATAAATAATTAACCAAGGTAAAAATGTTGTCCCTATGATAACGGGTAAAACTAGTAATTAAGGTTAAAACTATGTGATAAGATCAAAAAATATTATCTCCAAGTTGGTGTATGGGTATTTATTGACCAATATATTATTTATGGTAAATTTATATCCATTTTTATCCACTTTATCTAATTATAAATTCAATTTTTGTGTTAATAAAATTATATTTACAAAAATGTAACTTTCTGTCATTTAATATCTTAAATAATATTTCACTATAAGGATAAGAGTAAATATAAATTATTAATGAAAATATATTACTATAATGATGATAAAAAATTATATTAATTTTTATAATTTATTTATAATTTTTTAAAATATAATAATTGTTTAAAACACTTACTCCACAGTAATACAATATTTATAAAATCCATAGAAAATTAAATTAAAAGATTTTAAAAACATTAAAATTATAATGTTTTATTTTAATTAGGATGTTTGAATAATTTTATATATATTTATTATTTATAAGTGATGATTTATGTGTTTTAAATCAAATTAAATTATTTTATTGATATTATTAAATACAACCTTTTAGAATAGTCCTGAAAATGACCTTAAATTGAATTTAATATTAAAAAGTTACTTTAAAATAATTGAAGAATACAAAATCCTATATGAAAATAGTTATAGGGGATATTATCAATTATATAATTAATGTATCATCTATTTTCTTCTTAGAGTTTTTAAAACTACATTCATGATCCTTAAATATTAAAAAATTGTGAAAATTACAATGGTTTTTCCTATAAAATGGACTCAATATATGCCTTCCAAAGTCACATGTGAGTTTGGTTTTCTATAAAAAAAATCATTATAGAACCCATATAAAATTTAATTCCAATATCCATAACCCACTTTAGTGGAAATAAACCACTCCTTAAAAATCATTATGCTCAATCAAATGAAGTATATGAAAAGAGGAGGTATTATTATTATCTTATTTCTTTTAAGTTTATTTCATCCTCTACCCCCTTCAAATATATCAAAACCATAATGATATAAATTTATTATTATATAAAATATAATTAAATTTTATTATATTTATGTTAAAACCCTTTTCCATCACCTTTTCCACCAAATGGATATTGAACACTTTACTCATGTGTACATATGGACTATCGTCTCCACTAAACAAAGTGTTTCATTTTTCATCATCAGCTCACATGGATAGTTATAAGTATTGAACAAAGGTTTAGGATCTATGAGAAACCAATATTAAAATATATTTATTAGTAATTAGGTAATAAATTTTGTTATTAAAAGGTGTTTTAAAAAGATATTATTGAATATAACCTTGAATATCTGCATTCACCAAAGGTGTAAAGTAGTTAGGGATCCAAAAGGGCCCATTGTGTTCCTTTATATAATTTATCTCTTCAATAGGGAATATAAAACATTATTGAATTATATATAATTATATGAAACAATTATTTTGATATGATTAGTTTCTTTAAAAAATTAAATATAATAAGGTTTCGCTTTCCAAGGGATGTTCTTGGTTCTGTACTTCTGATCTCCAACGAAAATCTCAAACCCAGACTCAATCTAGATGGACTTCGAATAACAATAGGAAACATGTTTGATGGAATTGATCATGGAAAATATATTGGTCTCATATACAATTAAAATCCCAATATAATGGGTAAATAATAATTTGATGAAGCCATTATGGGTGTGGAAGATGTCTGCACAACCTTAAGGCCCTAATATGCCAAAGGATGCACTATCAACGTTCACCTTGATCTATGAAGGGGTTGAGGGAATCCAGTGAACATATTTTAGGTCTAGGGTTTTTAGTCCTGTTATGTATACCCAAAATTGGTACTGTAATAAAATAATATATATTTATTACCATCAAACATTCATGTAGTTTGGATGTAGTAAAAACATCCTTGTACATGGTGAGGATACCCTTACAAAGATAGGGGATATGATTTTAAAAAACCAATGCATTCCCAGTGTTCCAAATGAAAACTATGGTCATAATGAAATAATTTATTAAAATATATTACTTTTAATACATTATTACTCTATAAAAATAAGATATTATCAACCTTTTTACCATTTTATCCATTACAAAAATATAACATTGCGTGTGTTTATGTGTGGGTACTGACTTCATAAAGTGATGTGATTCATTTTTTTAACACATTACATGGGTGGTTCTAAAAGTATGTTGAATTTATAAAAGTGATAATTATAATTTTTTTAAGATTATTTATATTATGTGTCAATGAACCCTTTGACCAATGTTAACACTCTAAAGTTGTTTTGGAGATTATGAACCAGACAACCTCAAATCATCTGACATAAGCTTAACCAATTTTGTAACTAAATATAAGATGATAATAAATGAAATAAAATATATAATTATAATCTGATTAACATTAAAAAATTAATAATCAAGTAAATAACTAATATAATTTTATTATTCAGGAGTTATAGAGTATACGAAGAAAGACCAAACTTATGGTAAGTTTATTTTTAACTTAACTTTCATTTATTGGGTCATATCACTTATTGATTAACTATGTTATGAAACGATTATGTCAGTTATGAACTATGATTTCTTATGAATTATTTTATGTTTTTTATTTGGTTTTAAATTTTATTTATATAATATTTTCATGTATGGATTCCTATTTCAATTGTTACATTCTTTCTAATAGTTCTTGGTGTTAACATTTAATTCCTTGAGATATGTTTCACATTATACACAATGATTTGTTTTTATAGTGTAATTAAGGCCTCATGGTTATTTTGAAACATATTATTTTGAATAAATTATTAATTTTCCATAATAATATTATGTTCCTTCATTCAATGTCCTTTTGATGCAATCATTACCAAAGTTATAAGGGTTTTTTACTTCAAACATCATTACATAAGACATGTTTTAATTGATACACCTATATTAATTTATATAGTATATAAAATACCTCTTGATGTATAATATCACAAAACTATTTATACTATTGGTATTTTATTTTCTTTCTTATTTGCAATATTTCAAAGAGTTTTTTGGGTTTTAAATGGTCATAAAGGGTTTTCTTTAAAAATGTTTCATTAATGGTTTTGAAGTCTTTTAACAAAATATTTTTTTCCGTATACATAATATTTAAAATTATTCAATAATTTTATTATTTGTTATCAAATTATTGATTAAATTAATGTTCATCTATTATTTAATTTCTTTTAAAATATTTTAAAAGGAATATTCTAAACCTTTTATACATGGGTCACTTTTGACAATGTTTATAAAAATTTTAAAAGAATGTTTTTTAATGTTTATAGAATGGATCGATCCACCAACCTTCATGAATATTATTAATTATAATTATTTATTTAAAATATTAAATGATTTATAAAATGAAATCTCTGCCCAATTTTTTTTATGAATTTTAGTTTTTTTAAGTGTTACTAAAAAAAGGATGTTTCTTCTTATTTGAAAATGTATATTTAAAATGATTTTGTAATGGGATTTTTCTTCTACTTAAACATACTTTAATGATTTAAATAGTTCTCTATATATATATTCTAATGATACCATTCACCTTATTTCATTAAATTATGTATGTCATTTTTTTGAAATATATTTTCATGAAACTGGTTTCTTTTCCATGGGTTAATCAAATTATGAAGGAAATGATGTAATTTTCAATGTGTTTTATAATTTAATTCATGATCTATATACTTTATTCATGTTATAGTTCCTAGAAAATTTTGATGATGATGGTTGAGCCTAATATAACTCATGATTATGGGTGAGATAGATATAGCTCATTATGGAAGGAGATACCAATATATCTCTCCAATACATTAGTTAAAGATATTAAGTTAACTAGGTAGAAGTTACTAATAATAAAAGAAAATTTTTATTAGATATAATTAACTCCTAATAGGTGAAAAAATTAACAATATAGAAATTAATCCTAAGATAATGTAATAATTGTCATGTTTAGGTTATTCCATGATGAAAATATAATATCCTGTGATACCAACACAATTTTTCTATGCTCTTTTTGATTTCTAACGATTCATTTAAACAAATATTGATTTAACGTAGATCACAATGATTGAATAAAATGTCTACTATCTTATGCTGAATATCTATGAAATGGAACTTTTTTATGATCTAGATCTCTATGGGTATGAACTCTCATATAGTATATTCATGAACATTGATTATGTAATCATACCCTTATTCTCACCGATTATATTAGATTGTTAATGACTATATTTACCATTATTGATCATTTTATCTCACCCTTCTTATGTTTCAATTTCCCTAGGTTATAAATAATGTTTTTAAGTAGGTTATGTCAAGAAAGGTTTCATGTGTGGAATATCTTGTGGGAGTTATTAAAGAATTATCATACAACAATAAAATATGGGTATAATGAAAAAATTAACATTTGGATGGAAAGACCTAGGTTTAGTTATATAAACAGTTCTTCCAAATTCTATAAAACCATAAAAATAAAAGGTCTCGAGTATTTTTGTGACTCAATATTTTATTTTGATATTGTAATTATGGATGGTAAAAATTTATTCACAACTATTGGTATCAATATTACAATTTTAAAGTGGGTTTTTAGCACCTCTTCCAAGTGTACGGGTTCGATGAATTTTAGTCGGCATGAGGGAAAAGGTTTTGATAACTTTGGAGGTTAGGATATTTTTATGTAAGGTTAACTTAAGAGTTTTGGATATCATCCAGGGTTAATAAGTTTAAGGTTTTTAATATGCTTAAGGCATGAATACCTCTTTTAATGTAATAAGTGATATGATGATGAGATAATTATTTGAATAGAGGCTACCAGATTTTTGTAAACATATGTTGGAAAATATAAATATACATAGAGAATGATTCAATGACTATGAGATTAATGTTATTTTGAAATAACATCACTATATTTTTGGAATTATTTATGAATAAGGTGAGTGGAAAATTATTTCCCAATTATTGATTTTATAATAAATGTTTGAGTGAGGGATAAAGTTAGTATTATTTTTCGTTCGTATTTATATCATGTAAATTAAATATATTAGGGGTTTAAAAAATAAAAATGAATATTTTTAGTGATTATTTATGTTTAATGATATTTTTATATATATTTTGAAAGAATATATGATCAAATATTTCATATTTTTGAGTTTCAAATTTCTTCATGCATATTTTATGTATTTTATAGTTTAGTTATTTATGGAATGATCTAATTTGAACATTGGGTTTTACTCACTATTTTTTGGATATTAATGTTTCAGTTCTTCATATGAAAGCTTATTTGGTATTATATTATCTTGTGATAACCATTTTTGGTTCTAGTCAATGGATAAAAACTGGTGGAATAGATTGTTATCATTTTGAGGACTTGATGATCTATTATAAATTGATTTTAGTTCTTAATACATGAAAATTTAATATTGTATATTCATTTATTTGAGTAATATATGAGATAGGCATGGAAACTGATTGAAGAAAAAATAAAGGATGAGATTCCACTAATTATGTGAGATGAAACCAAGTACATATATTTTCCTGAAAACACTTTCTCAATGGTAAAATAATTTCTCAAATATATATGTCTTATGAAGAAAGTAACACTAAAATATAAAGGTACAATTTCTGTAACTCATTTACATATATGTGTCTTATAGAGGTGCATTAATTTATTAAATAATAAGTTTCTAATCTTAGCTGAAACATTAAAGTTCCTGATAAAATCTATATTTTATTTTAATACTATATTGTGAGAAATTCATTTTGATGGAATCAAATTAAAAATATGAGGATGAAATTTCATTAAGGCGTGGGGGTGGGGGAGAAATGTAAAGCCCATGTATTTTAGTTTCAAAATAATACAATGTTTTATTTCATGTACCATATGAATTACCAGGTTTAAAACCAATTGTTAAGTACTATTAAAATAATATTATTTAAATTTTACCATTATAACCTTGGTATTAGATTGGTGGGTATGGATATGAGTAAAAAAACCATGTAATTTTTTGATAAAATGTTTCCTTATTAAAATGAATAATCATTCAAATGTTGATTATCAATTGGTTAGAAATAAAGATTAAATCATTTGAAGGTAGTAGATATATTTTTCATAAAACTGTTTTAATGTGTGCAATGTATTTTTCTCATAATATATTAAATTAATCATTATATATGAATGATTTTAATGATATGTGTAGATTATATATCCAATAAAATTAATTAACATTCATCTCATTATGGTTATAAAAAAAGGGATGAGAATAAAGTTATTAAATTGGTTAATAAAACATTTTCTTCAAAATAAAATTTTATTAAAGTTAATTTTGGCATATTATTATTAATTTTTTCATCTTATAGTAATTTTATTTTTAAAAAAATTAACATGATTTTTAAAGTCATCATGCAGTAATAGTCTTAGTATAACTTTTTATGGGATTTCAAGTGAATAGTGAAAAATACCAATTTTTGCAAAGCTTTCATTTCTTTATATCATGTAATTTTAATGTTTAATTATAGTTTTTATTTTTTATAAAGTATAATAATACTAGTTTTTTATTATAATTTTATTAATTCTATGTTAATCAATATTTTATTTGATTTTTTCTTGCAAAATAATTTTTATTCTTAAAAAAAGTATTTTTCTAAAAATCTTATTTCATTAAGTTTAACATATTTTTGTTAAAATTAATTTTTAACACTTATAGAAACTAAATATTTTAAAAAATATATTTCTTATTTTTAATCATAAGGGTAATATTAGGTAAATAGTTCAATTGTTTGATCATATAAATAATTTACCTATGTAAAATGTTGTGACCATGACAATGGGTAAAATAAGTTAATTAAGGTTAAAGTTACATGGTAAGATAAAAAATATAATATAAAAATGGACTTATGAGTCTTTATTGACCACTCCTTTATACCTATCCAATTTTGATCCATTTTGTGTCCACTTTACAAGAACATTACTACCCTTTTATGTTAATAAATTTATATTTACAAAAATGTCACATTCTCTCATTTAATATCATAAATAAGTCTTCTTGGTAATGATAAGAGTAAATAAACCTTTCTATTGATAATATAATTCTATTATTATGGTAAAATAATTATATTATTTTTTATAATTTATTTTTAGATTTTAAATTTTTTATATTTTTCTAAAACTCTTTCTCCTCGTTAATGCGTTGTTTATAAAAACAAGAAAAAAATCAAGTAAATGATTTTAAAAAAAATTAAAAGTTATGTGTTTTCAATTAAATACGTTTTGAAAATAATTAAATAGATAATTATTAAGTATAATTGGTTATGTATGTGTTTAAATGTTAATTAATTATATTATTTATATGTTTAAATTTAAATATTGTGAATAATCTCAAAAATGACCTTAAATTGTATGTAATGTTTATAAGTTATTTATAAATAATTAAATTGATTGGATGGTAAATTTATGAGGCTATAATTAATGGTTCATGTATTTTCTACTTGAAATTGTAAAAATTACATACATTACCCTTATGGATTGAAATATCGTGAACGCACCATTGATTTGTTTCTTATAAAAGGGACTCAATCTATGAATTCAAATGAAACATATAAGTTTTTTTATCTCTAAAACCTCTAATAAAATACCTTTATAAGGTTCAATCCCCACATACCCAATTAAATTTAGTTATTATAAACCTCTCCTTTAAATTTCTTAAGCTCAAACAAAAAGAGGATATTAAAATACAAGGTATAAGTCTTAGCTGATTTTTATGTTTATTTATTCTTCTACAACCTTAAAATATAATATAATCAGGGTGATATAATAAAATCATTATATCCATTATACTGAAATTTTATTTTTTTAGTAAAACAATTTTCCACCACCTTTTCCATGTAATGGAAAATGAACACTTTTCTTGTGCGTACATATGGACTACCATTTCCACAAATCCATTTGTTTTATTTTTCATCACTACCTCACATGGTTGGTCATAAATATATAATTTAAGAATATATATTATATTTCTGAAATTATTATGATTCTTTAATGATATTATATTATCTAACTTCTTACCCTTCTATCCGTTGGAAAATGATAACGTTTCTCTTAGAAACATGTGGATTATGCCCTCCATGAAGAGATAAGATTAATTTCTCATGAACAACTTACATGGAAGGTTATAAAATTACCATTATTGTATAAAAATACTAATTATAAAATTTTTAATACTTTAAAGATAATGGAACTATAATACCTTTGACTATATCTAACTCTCCAAATTTAATTTCTATATTATGAACCAAATAACCTCAAAACAATTGATTTAGCCTCTATTTTTTATTTTTTATTTTCTAAGAAAAATATATTTTTTGGGTAGGGTTAAGTGGGACCATACAAGATAAACTTGAACCAAACCACTAATCAACTAATATAACCATATATTTAAAATCAATTTTTCAAAATAGAAATTTCAAAAATTAAAAATATTATAGACTATGGGAATGATGATCTATACATCTGTGAAGTGTGGAGAAATGTATCATCAATCCTCACATCGCTACCTTGGGACCTGCTAAAGATAAACCACTGGGTAACCACCCATCACTACTCATGATAGAGTTCTTCACTGTCCAATTAATTCATCTTTATACAAAATAGATTCGCCAAGGATGACTAAAACCAAAAGAAACTTGAATGAATTAGGGAAGAGGATTTTGAACGTAATTTACTTTCATTGGTTTATATCACTTATTCATTAACTATGTTATTCAAAGATTATGTATGTTATGACCTTTTATTTTTTATGATTTATTTAAACTTGTTTTATGTGGATTTAAATTTTCTTCAGATAATATTTTCATTTATAGATTCATATTTCAAATGTTTCGATCTTTGTAATGGTTATTGGCCTTAATCACTACAAAAAAATTCAGTATTTAGAATGGGTTATTTTTTAGTTTAGGGGGGGTTATAACTCCATCAAAATAAATTATTGTTTTTTATGAATAACCACCTATAATGTATTGTCCTAGTGTTGTTATGAGAGGTTTTGAGGAAGTTCTAGTATTGTAAGATCAAATTTAGAGGCGGTTATGTTAGAGTGGCTTAAAACTCCCTCTAATTTTGGAGAGAATTTTCAAGAAATAGAGGGATTATAGGTGGTTGGAACCACCCATAATATATTTAGGTATTTAGAGGTGGTTAGAACCACCACTAAATTAGATTTAAATAGAAAATTAGTGTCAGTTTTTAACCTCCACTAATTTTCACTTTTTAGGGGTGGGTTTTATAATCAACCCTAACCGATCCTCTTTTTTTAAACTTGGTACATGTTCCCCTCCCTATGTACCACCCCTCCTCTCTTGTCATGCCCTATTCCCTCCCTAGTCCTTTCCCCATGTGGAGAACCCCGTCTCTCCCTTAATATTTTGTGCTCCCAAATCTTCACTCTCGTACCCCTTCGGCTTACACACCATCCATCCAGTACCCCAAACCTATCCACTTACAGCCCCCATCCCCTCTATTTTGTTAAGGACAACATCTATATAATGCAATTCCTTGTAAAATATTTTCTTCCCATCAGATTCAAACACACATCTTCCCCGAAATTAACGGAAGCCATAAACCACTACACTGCAATGATTTCTACTAATATTGTGCACATTCTTCTATTTATATATTTTTAAATTTTTATTAAAATACATTTTATTTTTCATAATATATTTAAATACATTAAAAATATGAACTATATATAGTCATATATAAATTAATTTATTAATTTATATATTATGTATTTATGTATTTAATTATAATACATTTATATTATATTAAATTTATACATTTATATAAACTATATATTAATATGTGTAAATTTGTTTTAATGCATATATTTAAGGTCATATATGTATATTAGTATAAATATTAACATATATGTATATATGTATATATTATGAACACCTCTATAAATTAAATATTTACATATATAAGAATATTTATTTTCAAATATTTATACTTATTTTGATACACATATATATTACATATTTATATATCTATATATTACCCAAATATTTTATATATATATATATACAAAAGTAAATTTTATATTTATATATATATTTCATATTTATATGAATATAATATACTATATATTTTATAAATACATTTATTTGTACACAACTATATTATATACATATATCATACTTATATTATATAAATACATACAATATGATATATTATTTATATATAGATAAAATTTTATAAGTATTTATATATAAATATATTTTACATATATATATATATATAGTTTTATGTATTTATTTATAAATATTTAATTATATAAAATGTACTTATATATTTAATAATCCGGTATATATAACATAATATATACATAATATAATATATACATAATTTAATTATATAATATATATGTAATATAATATAATATATTTATTTATATAATTATTTGTATAAAATTAAATTTATGGTTTTATATATATTTCTATTTATTTAATGTAATTATATAATGTAATTATATAATATTTTTATAGCGTATATAAATAAATGTATATAATTCTTTATAAGATGCACACACACAGTATATAATTTTATATAATTTAAATAGAATAAAAAATATTTATGGGGGTTAAAACCCCATTCATTCTTAAAAATTAGTGGTTGTTATGAACCCCCTCTAATTCTATGCATGTGTATTTATAATATATTATTTTATTATTATTATTATATAAATTATAAAAAATAAAAGTGTTTTTGTATGATTTCTGAAATATATTATATTTATGTGTATATATATTTATAAAATATATTTATTTGTTTATATTTTTTTAAAATATATTATTTATATTATATTAAAATTAATATTATATGAAATATAATTTTACCCAAATTAATATATATTAATTTAAACATTATACAATTATATTTATGTATACAAATAAATACGATTGAATAAAATGATATAAATTATTTATATAATTATATTTATATAATATGTTCATATATTTATCTAAATACAGTTATATATATTATTTTAATTATATATATTATTATTAAAAATATTTTTCTATGAAAATAGTGGGACTTTTGAACCACCTCAAATCTCCTTCATTAGAAGGGGTTTTGAACCCTCTTGAATCTAAGAGATTGGAGGGGGTTGTGAAATCCCATTATTTCCATTAAAAAAATTACATATAATTTGTATAGATCATATCAAATCTAAGAAAATATTAAATATAATATAATATATATATATATATCATCTCAAAAATCCAAATGAATATATAATGCTACTAATGATTAAATTAGCGATGGTTTTGTCATAACAACATCTAAAATCCAACCAAACAATACAAAAATAATGATAAAAACTTAGAGAGGGTTGAAAAACCCCTCTAAATTCTATTCTTATTGGGGGGTATGCATAACCACTTCTGACATATATAGAAAATGAATTTAGTGGGGATTGTCAGTAACCCCCTCTAAATAACTGCTACTAATCTTTTATTTTTTTTCTAGTGAATATTTAATCCATTAATACATGTTTCATGTTGTGCATCATGATTTATTTTATATGGTGTAATTAATAATACAGTAATGTGATTTAATATATTATTTCATGGAAATTATAGTTTTTCCAAAATTATATTAAGTTCCTTTATTCAATGGATTCTTGATTCCAGAATTACCAAACTTATAAGGGTTTCTAGCCCCAAACTTCCATATTGGAGAAATGTTTTGATTGATGAACCTATATTCATTAATATGGTGTATATAATATCTTTTAGCATATAATATCAAGAATCTATTTATAATCCTGGTATTTTAATATCTTTCTCAAGTTTTTTCTTTCAACGTGTTTTTAGATTTAAATTTTCATAAATGGTTTTCTTTAAAAATGATTATTTAAATGTTTTGAAGTTTTTTACCATAATATTTTTCCTCCATATCCATATTTTTTTAAAATGTATCACTAATTTTATTATTTATCCTCAAATGACCAATTAAATTCTTTTTATACTATCTTTTAATTTCTTTAAAAAAATTAAATGGAATTTTCAAAATATTTTTTACATGGGTCACTTAAGACTCTCTTTATAATGGTTTTAAAAGAATTTTTTTAATGTTTATTAAATGAATAAATTTTCTCATCATCTGGGATGTTACTCATTAAAAAGGTTAATTTTAAAATTTATATGATTTTTCAAATGAAATATGCTTTCCATCATTCTATTAATTTTAGTTTTTAAAGGGATACCAAAATAAAAAGATGTTTCTTCTTATTTTAAAAGTATATTTCAAATGAATTTATACACATGTTTTTATTTTATTCCAACGCACATTAATGATTATTATTATTCACAAAGGATATGTTATAATGATACCATAATACTTATTTCTTTGGATGTATTACGATGATTATTTTAAAGAGTTTTTTGGAAAACCCATTTCTTTTCCATGGGATAATCAAGTTGTGAAAGGAATGACGGTTGTTTCAATGAGTTTTATGATGAAATGAAAGATCTATATACTTTATTAATGTTATATTATTGTAAATGTTTCATAATGATAGGTGAAGATGATATATATCATGATGATGAGTTATCTAGTGAACATATTCAATATGATATTTCATTGTACCCCTATAAGGTATAACTTCAGGTCCATCCTTCTAAATACCTTTTCTCATGTAAAAAATAATGTAATGATAGGGCTCCTGATTCCACCTTATATATAAAAGTTCCCCCACCCCACCAATCTCTAAATTCAAAATGGAATGAGAATCGAATAGGTAGAGCACATATAACCCTATTTTGAGACCCTAATATTCCATGAAAACCCATATGTCATTTTCAGGAAAAAAACATAAGGTAATGTGATGAAAGGAAAGGGAATTTGATTAATCTGAGGGTTTCAAATACCAAACCCAAATGAGAGATAAATTCACCCATGTTTTAATAAATACTAGGTAAAATGACCATTGTGAAATATATTTTCTTTCCATAAGGGTAGATATTTTTAGAACAAAGGTCCCACCAATTTAGGATGGTATTGCCCTGACATGGACTACAAACATGGGTGAAACACTCACATAGGTCACCTTTATGGGATAATTAATCCTATTTAACCACAAACCCCTATAAAACACTAATAGACTAATTTTATATAGTCCATTTCCCAAAGGGAGTGGTTTTAATCTACCCTGATGGTGTACCATGAACTTAACACTAACCCAGGTAACCCACCAAGGTGAATTATCACCATTTCACCCATAAGACTTCCTCAAACCCTAATGAACCAATTTTACAAGGTCTTTACCCTACGGGATTTGTTTTTATCAACCCCCATTCATGCACTCAACCTTTTCTTGAGTTATTATATATTCTTCATCAGGAGATATCATATTTTTGTAATCTTAAAGATTTCACTGAGTCCATTTAATGAATCATGGTTCATGGGCCACAAATTTGTTATAAGACTACCTTCAATATGTTCATATAATGATTAATTATCCATATAAAATCATTATTATGTAAGAAACATCCCCTAGAAAGGCTTATCTTCTGATATTAAACATGAATTGTTTACACATGCATAAGTCCCACACATAAACCATTTCACTATGAAACAATTCCTATTTAGTGGATATTTAAACTGTCTCTAGATGGTTCTATAGTGGTTTAAAAAAGCCACTAAATTGGTGTGGGCATTCAACATGTAGAGGTTCTTTATATTTAGGGGATGTTTCTAGAATTTCTCATAGGACATGTATTTCATGTTGTCTTTTTTAGTTTTAGTGGTGGTTTTGTCTTGAAAAAATAATTGTGATCTAGCGGCGGTTAAAACCCACCGCTAAACTGTGAACTTTTTACTGATAAAAACCTCCACTAAAATGGATAAAACTACCACTAAGTAAAAAAAATTCATATTTAGTGGAGATTTTAACCACAACCCTAAAATAATAAAATAATCTAGAAATAGTTCTAACTAACACCCTAAAAAGGTACCATAATATAGTGGCAGTTTAATATTCCACAAAAAACTATATCTAATGGTGGTTTAATCCCCCACTAAATCATGAATTACAAAAAAAAAGTTGCAGGAAATGTATCCCCAGAACCTGCAGCTAGAATAAGACAACAATAACACTAAAATATTTTCCAGATCATCAAATATATCATCACCATAAAAGTAAAACAACACCTGGTAAAACTAAAGAATCAACGCACATTGATTCTTAATAAAACATAAATAAACTATAGATTGACGAAGGAAAACAATACATTAAAAGAAATAATAAATTTATCAATACATTGAAAGAATAAAACAAGTCACAACACATTAAAAGAATAAATAATACATAAATACATTGAAAGAATCAACACATTGAAAAAATCAATAATACATTTCTCAATACATTCTAAGAATCAATATATATATAAATACATTGAAAGAATCAATACATTTCCAAATACATTTATCATTAAAATTACTCTGATTCATTAAACTATTACACAAAACATTTCCAAGGAAAACATAAATTTAGTACATTTAAGAGAATATATAAATAATCAATGTACATCCATTAAAATGAGGCTTCCCATGTTAAAACTAACTCCACCAAATTTAAAAATAAACAAATTAATTTAATAATAAATAAATAATTCTCAATATGAAACCATCCATCATGAATACCATTTTCATCAAAAGTGTCATTAATGATTCAAAACTAGTTATAAATTCTTATCCAAAAGAGAAATCACCTTAAATATCAATAAATGATCTAAACTTCCAAAATAAAGGATTAAAACTAACATTGATTTATAAAACGGATAAATAATTTATGAAATCCTAGGAATTCCAAAACTGATCCCACCACTTGATGATATCACGAAAAACAACATATATTCCTCTATCTGCCTAGTTTGACAAAAATACACATAGTCAGAGTTACCTGATTATATCCCCACGGTCTATCCAAGACCAACAAGACAGAGCTCAAAAAATAGGTTCCATGCACAAATAGAGCACAAAAATATCCTAAAAGAGATATCATCCAACACATCACGATTGATATCTAACCAAGAAGGTGGAAACAAGAGGATACTAATCAAATAGAGGGTATGGTAGATAGGGATTATCCTATATGTTATAGGATTGAGATATCATTATATGGATAAGTGATATAGAACCTTAGTTTAGTTAGTGATAACATATAACAATCTTTCATTAGTAGGACTCGGCCATGATGTGAGATTTGGAAAAGGGTATAGACTTTCCTATAATAGATGGGGTTAGATAAAGATTACGTTCTTGGAGAAAACCATGGGGTTTTGTTTCATGAATTGACCTATAAAGACCCTACTTGGGACACCTATATGTTGAGAGTGATACCACATGTTCACCCCCAATAGTTGAAGGTCTAGAGACAAGCATAGAGTAATAATATCACTAAAGTGGGAGGATTTATCCAATTGTATGTGAACACACACACAATCTCAACTCTATGAATTACTGTATAAGTATAATAAAATAAAACCTCTTGGTCTAAAAAATTAATGTTGTAAACTCTATGAAATACATCAAAATGAGATAGATAAATATCCAAGAAAGGAAAAGGGTAAAATACGTTCCTAACCAAGAAGAAAGAAAGTAGTTCCCAATATAGAAACAACTAAAAGTGAAAATAATTGGCATTCCCAACTCAAGATCCTAATGCATGACCACCAAATATGGTCAGTGCCTCAACATAATTCTATGTTCCATATATACTAGGTCCACTATGGACACCATCTACCTTTTGTTTGTTTATGAAAAACAATCATGCATACAAAGCCCATGCAGGTGTGAGTCTAAACATACTTAGTAAGGAACAATGAAAACAAGTGGGAAATAGTAAAATATAATAGTTAGATCAACATATATGTAATATATATACAAGAAAATAAACATCATATATGATAATAAAAAAAATTCAATCTCCATAGCCAGTTGAGACACAACATATAGACACATGGTTATACAACACATACATAGGGCACCCGTTGTCCCAATCCCATCTAAAATATAAGAAATAGATTAAAAAAATACCCACATTGGACATATTGATACATAAATAAATTCTATCAACTAATAATTTCCTAGTGATGATCTTTATTCTTCACCCTCTCTATCCCTATCTCTACTTCCTACTACCGACACCTATAAGAAAATTATATTAAATATTAAGAAATGTTTTCTATATGTATTTAATCATAAAATAAACAAAATTTTATGAATTAAATGATTTTGAGGTTGTAAAACTTACCTTCTCACTAGCAGTCATCATTTTAAATCCTTATTTTCCTGTGAAATACCTCAGATTGTAATGTTCCCAAACCTATCCCATGCAGTTGACCAGGATGTTCCTTCCTAAAGACTTTACCAATCGGGTCATCCTGGGAGACTGAGTTGGACTGTGTGGGTTTATAATTCCATATTTCTTTAATTTTTACCTATAAATAACATATCTATTATATTATAATCAATATATATTAACATAGTGATATCTGATAATAAGTTATTATTATGAAAAATTAATTCAAACCCCAACTTCTTTGGCAGGGTCATTAACAAAACTCCCATAAGATCATTTATGAACATTTAATCTCACTTCTTTTCAGGATGATTGGTGGCCTAAACTCTGTTACTTCATTAAATAAATACAAATCAATAATTTAGTATATTAAATAGATAACATTTTCAAATAAATATTTAAACTAATGAAAATATTTTTAGAGTCGATCGGCTACCAGAAAAACACTTTAATCCTACAATGTGAGTATAACACTTCCTCCTTGGAATTTATATCATTTAATAAAATAAAATTATGTTGAAAACATATATTTCAACAAATTCATGCAGAAAAAAATATAAATGGTATCAGAAGCACAATACTAAAAAAATAAAATATATATAACAATGACAATGAATGACTGCACAAATGACATAAGTGGTTGATAAAAGAATGGATAACTGTACATACAATCATTTTCTCCTTCAATCATGTCAATTTATTTCTCTATAATTACCTCATATAGTTTATCCACTCTTATAAGATTAATATTTTACATATCATTATGCACAAATAAGTATGCTTCTTGCTATTGATGGGATTAAATGTCAAAGGTCAAATCTTCCACTTCATCACCTATATCATACAAGTCTCTTTACTTTACGTGAGAAGCTAAACTTTACCATTAATCCACGACATATTTCACATAATATACCATTTTCTATTGTGATTATAGGATATATGGATCATGTAGTTCATAGTCACCAACATCCATCAAGTGAGATAAGTTCACAGAAGTAAATTGCAAGGAATCTCTTTTAACACCATTGATAATATCCACCTAATTTCATTTGAATAAAATGACTAAAAAATTGCTATGGAAGTTTAATTTGATAATATCAATAAATGTTCCATAGTATTACACTTTAGAAAAAGTAAATACTTTACTATTCTATGCCTCCAAACCCTCTTCCTGATCAACTGTATAGCCATTCATGTTGTAACCATCAAAATTTCAAGCTTATTTTAGAGGTCAACGAGCAAGAAAATTCAAATCTTCTAACAACCCTGCTCGAGTAATATAATTAATGATCTTAAAAAATTAATATAGATTATTATATTTACACAATATATGTATCAACCTAATATCTGTATTGATGACAATATTTATGAACAGACACGCTGTTAAAACCATTCTACAAGATCTTTATTAATAGATTTTGTTATATATTTCTCATTTTGTGTTCATACTTTCATTAAACTCTTTGTTTTTATCCTCAACTCTTCAATAAATGGATCTAAAATTTCACTTTCCTGTAGCACATACTTATGTGACTATAATAATTTCATTTCTGTTAGTGTAACATTTGAGCTCCTCACAACTGATCTGCCAGTAACAGGAAATATTTTTTATTTCCATTATATTTCAAATTGATTTGATGTGTCTTCAACATGTCTAAAATGATTTAATCTTGTCTTAATATCATAAAAGTATCTAGTAAATAATTTAAGACATTCCTTTTCCAAATATACTTCAGAAATAGATCCTTTAGGTTGAGAATTATTTTTTATGTATGGATTCAAATGCCCAAGATATATATGAAATAAAATAAAAAAACATAATTATTTTTTTAATGAAGTTAAAAGAATTGTTTACTAAAACAAAAAACATATAAATAAATTAGATCACAATTGGAAACATTGATCAATAATGTGAGGGGTCTCCTAATTTAACTTTCTCATCCAAATGCATGGTCAATTGCATCATGACAGCAAAGAACTATGTAGGAAAGATCATCTCCATTACAAAAATTGTTAATAAAAATCTCTTGTTAAGGTTTTGAAGCTGAAATATATGTAGAGTTTTCTCAAAAAGTTATCTGAAGAATGTGAATAATTAGAGTACAACAATAGTAACCTTTTACGGCAATAATGTACGCAATGCCAATGGAAGTAACTATTGTAAAAAAATATGTGAATTGTGGATTTTTAATCCATGTAACCTAAAATGATTTAATTCAACAAACCTTCATATGTTACTTGAATACCCATCATATACCTTTACATGTTTTAAAATTCAAATGAATGTATCTTTATCTCTATTTTTCATTGCAAAAAATTCTAGAGCATACTTTCTATTCTCATCTGGCCAAAGATCACACTTTATATTCATTTATTTTAAGTCTTTTTCAGCATTGAGATGATGCTTCGACATTCCATGATCATTAAGAAATGTGAAGATCAAATTTTCAAAAACCTTCTCCTCAATATGCATCAAATCAATATTATTCTGCAATAAATTAAATTCCCAATACAAAAGTTTAAAGAATATACTTTTTTCTTCCATTATTGTGTTCAGATTTCACTTGATGATTCCCTTAGAACTCATTTCCCACTATCATTTAAATGATGCACGTTCCCCAATTCTATTTAAAAATTTCCAAGTTATGATAATATTTCAGAACCTGTTAATAACTTTAGACATGGTCTACGATCACTGAAACCATTGAATTTTGACTTGTTTAGCCGAAATCTATGAGATTCATTTATAAATCTTCGATGACACAAGAAGCACCATTTTCCACTATGAGGTAGTCATTAGGGCTCAAAATTAATGTTACAAATAGAAAAATTAAAACCTTTGTAATTGTTCCAACCAGTTAAATTACAAAGTCTAGGGAAGTCACTAATGGAACATATTAGAGGAGCTTTCATTTTGAACATTGTTCTGGAAGATACATCATATGTTTCAACACCATTGCTCTATAACTCCTATAATTATTCAATTAAATGTTGCGAGTATACATCAAAATCATTTCCAGGATTTTTTTTAGGATTAATCATTGAAATTATAAAAGATGTTTTTTCATACACAACCATGGAGGAAGATTGTAAGGGATCAAAACAACCAGGCAAACGCTATAACTGGTATTAAAAGTCCCAAATGGATTGAATCAATAGAAAACCAATCCCAATCAATCATTTCTAGGATCAGATGAGAAATCTAGATGTAATGAATCAAATATATTCTACAATTTTGAATCCCTTGGATGTCTCATTAACCCATCATTATTATTACTTATAGAATTACACTTCATGTGTTTGGCGGTTTTCGATGACATGAATAAACTTTGCAATAAATGATTTAAAGAAAATTAATGCAAAACCCTTGCATCTGTGTTCATTTTCTTCTTATTCATGGTAATATGTTTATTCATACTTCCAAAATCACCCATAGACTTCTTTCTAGAAGAAGAACATTTTTTTCAATCATATCTGCTTGAATCCTCTCCCCAATAAAGAATATAATCATTAGGACATGCATGATTTCTTGTATAATTCAGACCAAGCTTGTTAAAAACATTTTTTAAATTATAAAAATACCCTTGGATATTTTCTTCAAAAAATGCATCGCATGACAATTACAATATCATGGACATCACCTTATTAGTAATTTCACATGGGCATTTGATATGGTACAACTAAGCAGAAAAGAAAGTTTTGAATATTTCAAATAACCACAATATAACTCTTGATTTCCATTGTCAATTAAACCATGAAACACGTATGTATACTCAATGAAGTTTTATCTTACATTAGTCTCCATAGAATCAAGAGGAGGATCCAATGATATGTTACAATCTAGATTTGGTTATCCTATAGTCTCAAAAACATCACTTGTCACATTTCTATTCGTAGAACCCTCAACTGGTTGTTCTGCTATGTTTCGATGTTGGGGTTGGTGTCTTACAATGTCTAATACATCATTTATAATATTTTTCATTTCATTGTCCACTGTCGATGAATTTGGGATCTCATTCTATGGATTGACATTAGTGCTCAAACTTTATGTCACATTTGATTCTCTATGCCAAATCCAACACAAATATTGAGCAGTAAATTTCTTCAATATCAAGTGTTCATAAACATCATCTCTCTTCAACCATATTCTTTATTTACATTTAGGACATGGACATATTATTCCCCCATCAACGGATCTATTGGAAATTGAAAAATCTAAAAACTCCTTCAAAACCTTAGCATATTAAGGTTTGTTCCTTGGTAATGTGATTCTAATTTATCCATATATATCATAATGTGCCTACACATTATTAAATAAAACACATAACTATAACTAAATTGGAAAATAGATTTATGTAAACCAGTGTAAAATAAAATATGAATATGTTAAATAAGTTTTTCTTATATAAATACATATGGTAAATAATGAAGCATTTAAAAAAGGATAATTGGAATCCATAATGTCTATTTGTGAGGAAAATTATGTGTAAAATAGTTAATTTTTTCATTTACAAACAATTAAGAAGCCCAAGAGAAGCAATACATATTGAAATCCATTTGTAATAAAAATATTATTTTAAGAAATCATTGAAAAATTTATCATAATCTAATGTGAATAGTTGATTAGAGGACCATTATGATTCCATCATTGTAAATTATGTTGAGAATGATCATATCTTCATGGGACTTGCTAACAAGGAGTTTAGATGAGAAATGAACTTCTCTAAAGATGACAACATGAGTTCATGAAATCAAATTAATTCTAATAACCAGGTAATTACCACTTATGTAATGTTCCTTAGACAAAGTGAAATAAAACTGTTTGACTACATCCATTACCCATTCGCTACTTAATGAAATTGAAACTATTTCAAAAAAATATTTAACCAATAAAAAACTAAACTAGTGGAATTGAGGAGGATCAATTTTGAATGAATAATTAGATATATTCTTATTGAGTATAATTTTAAGGTATATCCAATTTACCTCCTCTAATGTACATTTAAATATATAGAACCACATAACCCATAAGATTTTCGATTACTCATCCAACCACATATTCTTCTTAGCTAATGACTTATGGAAACTAATAACATAATAATACTAATGATATATAGTTAAAAAATAATATAATTTATTAGGACACTAAAAATTTTCATCAACTTCATCTTAACTTGCTTTTATATGTGCTCAAAATCCATATACTTTACTTTTATACCATGATGGACCTTTCCATAAAGGATTTTCATCAAAAACCATCCCCTATAGGAAGAGGTGTGCATATATATACATATATATACATATAAATATATGTGTGTGTCTTTTTATAATCATCCTAGCTAAGAGACGACATCTTAGCATGTGATGAAATTTTTTGAATTGCATATTTTTGTAGTTGGACTCATCTTCTCAAAGGAATGAACTATATGTTTATCATCCTTACATAGGAGGCCTCATAATCTCATATGAGAGAAAATATTTATGAATAAAAAATATATATCAATAATCTTATACATATATTTAATCCATCCTCTATATAAGGTCATTCCTTTTCATAGGGATGAAATTGATATACATATAGATATACCTCTATGTGTATCTAGTAGACTATTTTCAAGCTGAAACTTATAAGATAATTCCCAAATGATTCATATGATATTCATAACATAATCAAGGCTATACATGTGAAATTTAAAATTATTAAACCTAATTTAATCACAATGAAATCAATTAATGGCAGAGAAAAAAAATATTTTCCATATTTACACACTAAACATTCTCTATATCATAACCATAGACATGTTTCATAGAAAAAAAATAAACACTCCCTATGTTAAATTATTTGACATGTTTACTATCAAAAATAATATTATTATAATGTATTCATATGAAAAAATAATAATCATGCTCTATACAAAAACATAATGCACCTTCTCACTCTACATTATCGTAATACTACAACAGCATGATGGAAATGGAAATTTTGTATAATCGTTTAAAATAATTTTGGATTTTCATAAATAAAATATTATAATGTAGTATTCAAGAATAAAAATATCATTCCAAATAACATTCAGGTTATGTAACACTCAATTCATTAGAAAAATCCAAATGATTCCAGATAGGGAAAGTGTCTTGGTACCAGTAGTAAGGGGTGAGGTCCAGCGAGGGTCAGGGGTGGGGGTGAGGATAGGGACCGGCAGCGAGGGGCAGTGAGGTATGGAGAGGCTCAGGACAGGTGGTGTAGCATGACGATGAGCATCATGGAATGAGACCAGCAATGAAGGTCGGCGAGGCACATGACTGACAGTGAGGCACGACGACAGTATGGTTTCAAGGGGTTGTAGGGTCGCGGGGGTTTCCGTTGTTGGGGGAGTCGTTTTTGAGGGATAAGTTTTGGGTTTTTGAAAAAAAAAGTTTTAGAGGAGGTTTTTAATAAAGCGCTGCTAAATTTTTTAAAATCAAATTAGAAGTGGTTTATTAATCCACTGCTAAACACTGATTTTGGTGTAGTTAATTAATCAGTATTATCCCATTTACTATTCTATCATCCATTTATTTCCTTCCCTAATAAACTTAACACATGTTATGTTCATTTAAATTTTAGAATGATCCATTTCAATAAATCTACAACTACTAGGAAACTACCAAGCCGATACGAAACCCCATTAATAATTCACATATCAACTCCATGATCCTGCATCACACATCATCACCACAACCATGATCATCACATAAATATATAACACATCAACCAACATCACATCTCATTATAACCAACCATTTTTTCATTGAACACCACACTCTTACTCAACCCAATTACTACCAATAATGGTAAAATCCCTATAGGGACTATATGAACCACAAAAAATGAATCAATCACATAAATATATAAATGATATTTCATCATTCATAATACAACATTTCAAGTTGAAAAAAATGTAATTCACTACCTTTCATAATTATTAAGGTTTTTATTTTTATGTAATTCTTTATTTCCATAAAAAAATTCCTTATACATTTATATGATATGAAATTTTTATTTAGTCTGATTTGAAATAGTTAATAGAAGCACGGTTTTGAAATTATAACAAACTCCAATAAAATTCCAACTCTTTAAAACAATTTTCTTTAGAAACATTTCGAAGAAATCATAATTCTATTTTCAATTACATAAAAATTAGTGCATTCATGTGAATAACGAACTTCTCATTCAATTTGGATTACGAAAATTCATCATCTTGTTACACCAACCCATACATTCCAAAATAATGATGAAAAATTATACATTTCCAACAAATTTAGTAAATAATAGGGAATTAGAAACCACTACCATGATTATATTTTCATGGATAACTACGATTACTGTATAAGAATTAATTAATCAAATATCATCATGGTCAAAGGAAAAAAATAAAAGATCCTAACCATGGTATGAAAAACCCAACCTCAATCAGATGTTATTCCAAAATAAAGGGGTTCACATGAATGAACATCAAAACAAAAATAGAAAATGATAGAGAAAATGGGAAGAAGAAGGTACCTTGATTAATGGGTATATGTTATTTTATGATCCAAGAGGTTACAATCCATAATATGTATAATCAAAGGGAGCAAGGGGCAGTGAGACTTGGCACCAGCAGTGAAGCGTTGTGATCATCGAGGCTCAGGGTCGATGGAAAGGTGTGGAAAGGGCAGGGCTTTCGGGGTGTTACAGGGGTCAGTAGAGTGGGGGTCAGATAAAAAGATTCAATTTTGTGGAAAAAATAAAATTTTTAGTGGAGGTTTATTAAGTTTCTGCTAAACACTAATTTTGGTGTAGTCTTTCTAGGCAGTTTTCAACTAGTGATCTAGGTCATATAACCTTAAACTACTAGGCACTAATGGTCCTAGATTCATGAACTTAAAAAGGAACACCACTGGTTCTCATCACATGACCATAAAAAGTACAATGTGTCTTATTATTTAGTGTTGAACAATGTGAGTTTTAATTCCCTTCATAAGTATACATTTGAATCCCCTTTTACAGGACCAATCACACCATCATAGCACCTTACCATTTACTGGATGAAATTAAATTTTAGAGTGTCTTCATATATGGATTTAAATGGTACAGTAAATAAATATTTGGGAAATTATCTATATGATATAATTCCCATATGATGAATTTTTTTAAAATAATTATAATAAATTAATAGATTTTACAAAAAACATTATTCAAAAATGTTACTCATAGATATTTTATTAATATAACTTAAATACATAATAGATTCTTATACTATATAACAAGATCCTCTGGTAGATTATTCTACCTCTCATTCTCTCGATTTTATCACTCATTACCAATGACAAGAAACCAAAAATTGTTTGAAAACATGTTTTAATAATAAAAAAATCATGTTTATTATGATATTAATGAGTATTGTGTGTTATGGTCGAATTTTACATTATAATGAATATTGGAGAATTTTTTCCAAGGTTAACTCACCATTAAATATTATTCACTAATAAGGATGAATCATCGTCGAGGATTATTCACCTCTAAAGATGACTCGCCGATGAAGATTAGTCACCACCAAGGATGAATCACCATTTAGATTTAGTCATTTCTATCAATGTCTCACCATGAGTACTGAACGTTCCCTAGTTATTGGAATAACATACCACCAGACTTGAGTCACTGTAGAACTTGAATCACCACCAGCCTACCTCACCTCCAACCTGATTCACCACTAGATATTGCACCATAGTTCAAAAAGACTCACCACAACTATTATTTTTTATTTTAAATTATATAATTATAATAAATATATTATCTAACTTAATTCAAAAATGTATTTTAATTATTATTATTAATTTTTTTGCAGATATTAATTAAAGAATGTGTTAGCCCTTAGTATGAGGATACAGGATATCCAGATGATCATTCTCTACATTGACACTCTAGTATGCTTCTAATAAAAGAAGGACAATAATCCCTCATGTGCATAAAATAGTGGATCACTGAATGAAATGAGAACTGAGATACACATAGAGAGTTGAATCTGAACATTACAATATCAAAATAATATTTTCTTACCTTATATGAAGAATATTTACTAGTGACCAATAGTAGAAAAATTGAACCACATTGAACACCTATTATACTTCCTACCATCAGATGAAAAGTGTTTTGGAAAATATATTTCAATACATTTTTTAGAAACACGGCTCGAGCTACCATTCACTCTACATTCAACGAGTCTAAATCTTTAGATCTTATCAGACAGAGCGACACATTCATTATAATTATTTTCATTTTCTATTTCTATTTATTTTATTTACATTATGAGTAGTATGAGGTTACTCTATTTTAAACACACACACACACTGTATCTTGAACCTAAACTAAAAGATACTTGATATCTTCTCAGATACTCATTATATTTGTTTTCCCACGGTGTATAGGAAGAGTTCATTAGGTGTCATGTATTTGTTTATTCTTGCGAATTTTGAGGAAGAGGTACTATGTGACATAGGAAACTTTAATATTGTATACCTAATATAGGTTGTGAATCATATATTGTATTATATTATCTACATAGAAGTGGGTGATATCTATGTGGAGAGGATTAAGTCTCAACATAAGACTAAACCTCTTGTTTTTATTCCTCTAGGTATTTTTTTTCTCTATTTCCAAGCCTGAAACTAAATATATTTTATTATATTAAAAAATAAAAACCTTGTTAGTTAATCATAATTATTGTTTATATATGTTTTTTAAAGAAATTTGATTTTAAAAGCCCAAATAGTTTTCATAATTGTTTTATGTGAGACCTAATCAATCTTTGAGAAATCTTTTAAAAGATAAGAATGTATATCGATCTTCTAATTTGGTTAACTAGGTTACTTCTTAATTAACTAGGTGATTTTATTTAAATCCATTTTTAACAAAAATTTCTATTGGGTACTCAATTCACCCCCTCTTAAGATACTCACTCTAACTAACATTTGGTATCTGAGTTTTTTCAAAAAAAAAATCCGACTATGATTTTAGTTTTTTTAAAGATATTAAATTTATATTATATCTAAATTTAATTTTTTAAATAGATACTAGAAAACAAGGTAGTTCTACCAAAAAACCTCTATTATCTAATAGAAATAGTTATGATCAGTGCAAAATCAAGATGAAAATTCATATAAAAAGTATGGGTTTTAAAATTTGGACTACTATAGATGATATATACGAATTGCCTGCAACTATTATAGTTACAAGTGAAAAAGCACTAATTGTGCTTATAAAAATAATTACAGATCCATTAATTTTATTTACTGTGATTTAGGGGATGAAGAGTTCAATAAAATATGTACTCGTAAAACTACCTTTGATATTTGGGATATTTTGTTATTTCACAAGAAGAAAACACTTATGTTAAAGAAACGACATTGAAGACACATACAATTAAATATAATACATTTGAGATAAAACCAGATGATCTAACTTCTGTTATTTATCTCTAGTTTAATGAGATAGTAAATACCATGAGCTCCTTAGAATATTTAGTGTCTATAAAATACTATAACAATAGACTTTTGAGATTCCTTCTAGAGATATGGAGGGTGATATCTATTTATATAATTTAATCATGTGGAATAAGTAAATTGCTTATCAAGGAACTAATTTAGAAGTTAATGATGTACAAAGAAGAGAATAAAGTCAATCTAGAAGAATATAATGAATTGAATAGAAAATGAATAAAATTCAAGTCTACTTCATCTAGACAAAAAGAAAAATAAAAGATATAAGTTGAAAGTTATAGTGATGAAGAATCACCATCAGAAAGTGATGAGGATATGTCCCATATGGATAGAATATTTAATAAATTTTATAATAAGAATAAATTATTTAGGAAAACAAATTAAAAAAGGAATGTATGATAGAATAAGAACTTGGAAAAGGTATGAGAAGAGAGATGAAAACCCAAATGATATTACCTTCTATAAGTGGAAGTGAAAATGAAATGTTAAGACAGACTATCACAGGCTAAAATACAAAAATAATTATGAGTACAAAGATATAAAGTACAAAGGAATCCATAAAATCCACATGGAGTGACTTTGAGGATAACTCCAGTGACTCTGACTCACCTCATGAAAAGAAACAAAAAATATCCAACATGTGCTTCATGAAAAATGTTTCTAAGGTACCTACTATATTATCTTTACATAATTATGATCACATTTAAATTAAAAATTATATTTCACTATGTAATGAATAAATATTTGAGTATTGTAATATTCTAGAGGACACTTCAAATGAGCTTGAAGATAAATATAATGACTTGAATAAACATCATTCTTTTTCTATAAATATTAAATGTGATTTTACTATGGAAAAGGAAAGGAATGATAAATTAAAAGAGGAGAATATTGTACTGAAACTTTCAAATGAGAAACATAAGAAATATTTAGAATGATTTAAAAATGTAATATAAAAAGTTACACAATATTTATGAAAAAAATTATCCTAAATATGTTATACATGTGGGTTATCAACTTGGATAGAGAAAATTAATTAAGAGCTCATTTTTTCTTAAACCTATGTCTGAAAATTAAACTAGTAGTTATTTTTCAAAAGGACCAAATAATGTTTTCATTTAAAATTGTTTTTCAATATTCATATAGGAAACCAATAGATAAAATATGGGTTCATAAGGACCTACTTAATATCATTTCAAGACCCAATAAAATATGGGTTCCAAAATCATTTATGGGATAAAGTTTGTTTTATTGGAATGATTTATAATGATGTCCTGTAGGAATTTATGGTTCTTGGACATCGGTTGATCCAAAAATATGATAGGAGATTACTCAAGATTCAAGAGACTTATAATGGTTTATAGTTTTCATTTCACCTTTGGAGACAATGCTAAAGGAAAAAATCATTGGCCTTGTCCAAATTAGTACCAATTAAGTTTTAATTTCCAAGTTCTATTTTTTTAGTTTAAAATATAAATTGAATAAAATATAATAATTATGTGATTATAGTTTTCATGCAAAATTTGAGAATAATTTATGTAATGTTTTTAATTATAAAAAAATATTTAGAGTTTACTATTTTAAGAAATGTGAATTTTATGTTGTTAATCTTGATTCCTTGAATTCTAAAAATGTTTCCTACTTAAGTGCCTTTCATAAATAATCTTGGATTTATCGTAGGATACTAGGACATTATAATATTCACACACTTATAAATATTACTATAAAATGGTTAGTCATGGATACATCAAGACATGAATTACCAAATGAAAAAGTTTGTAATACCTATCAAAAAGGTAAAAAAACAAAATTATTTTAAATCAATAAAAGATTATTCAACTTTTAAACCTCTTGAGTTAGTTCAAATGGATTTGTTTGGACTACCTAGAGTTTCTAGTTTAAATTGGAATCCCTATGTTTATGTACTTTAAGATGAATTTTCTATTTATACTTGGGTATTCTTTTTATCTCACAAGAGTAAAGCTTGTTCTTATTTTACCAAGTATGTTATATATATAAAAAATATAGGTGGACATGGAATTAAGACCCTAAGAATTGAACATACTCATGAGTTTGAAAATCATGAATTTGAATCTTTTTCTCAAAAAATGGCTATAGTCATAAATTTTATACTCCTAGGACCACCTAACATAATAGAGTTATAGAAATAAAAAATAGAACACTTCAATAAATAGGCTAGACTATTCTTAAAGAATATGACTTACCTATCTAATTTTGGGAAGAGTCTATGAATACAACCTACTATATAATCAATAGAGTTTTAATTATACATCTCTTAAAAAATAACCCTTATGAGCATTGGAATATAAGAAATACTAATCATAATTAATTTGGATTTTTTGGTCATAAAGCCTTTATTATTAACACTAAGTGTAATATTGACATGTTTTCCTCCAAAATAGATGAATGAATTTTCCTAGGTTATTCAACCTCTAGTAAATCCTAAATATTTTTTAAAAAAGGTACCTAGACTATGGAAGAGACTGTTCATGTCAAATTTGGTGAGACATATCCACATGATCATAATACTTCTTTAGAAAACCTTGAGTATTATTTATCCACTTCGATCATAAATTCCAAAACATCTAATTCTATTATAAAATGTAAAGAAAAATTATCCAATTCCAAGGAGCTTCTATACTTGAATATGAAATTATAGAGAATCATGAGGTGTTCAACCCCTATTTTTATAGAGTTATTAGGACCCTTAGGTTCCATCTTTTAGATATTGTAGTTAAATACTTAGATAGAGGCACTCAAACTAGAGATTTTCTAAGAAATACTTTTGAACATCAGTAATTCTTATCACAACATAAACCAAAGAACATCAACTATGCAATTAATTATGAATTATGGTAAATGGATATTCAATAAGAAAAAAATCAATTTAAATGTCATAAATTATGAGATCTTGTTGATAGAACCAAATACAACTTAACTATATGAACTAAATGTGTTTTTACAAAAACATTTGATGAATATGGTACTATAGTGTGGAATAAGGCTTGACTGGTTGCACAAGGGTGTAGTCAAGAAGATGGTATAGACTATGAAGAAAAAATTTCACCAGTAGCCAAAATTGAATCCATTAGAATACTTCTTGCCTATGAATCACATCTATACTTCATAATATATCAAATGAATGTAAAAATTTCATTCTTAAATGGGTATGAAATTGAAGATATGTTTTTTTAACAACCAACTTATTTTCAAAACCCCTACTTTCCAAATATGTTTTCAAATTAACAATAGTTTTATATTGTTTGAAACAATCTCTTAAGCTTGTTATGATAGGATCATATCTTTTCTTATTTCAAAAGGATTTTCAAAAGCTGTGGCTTTTACTACTCTTTTTATAAAAATAATTTAAAAATATATTTTAGTTATTTAAATTTATGTAAATGATATTAGATTTGGACATTCTAAAAAATATTAATGTACTAATTTCTCAAAAATTATGGAAAATTAATTTGAAATGAGTTTAATATTTGATCTCAAATTCTTTCTTGTTTTTCATATTTTTCAAAATAAAGAAGGAATTATTTTAAATCAAGGTAAATATACTAAATAACTTTTAAAACATTTTGGTCTATATATCACTACGATTAGTGATACAAATATGAGTACCACATGTATTTTGGATATTGGTGAAGCTAGGAAACCAGTGGATCAAACCAATTATAGATGTATGATTAGATTTCTTATCTACATAACAACTAGCTGATCTGATATTTTTTTTAGTGTATGTATGTGTGTTCATTTTCATGAAAACCCAATAGAGACATAATTATTTGTTGTAAAAATAATTTTTAAATGCCTAAAATATACTACCAATTTAGAACTATTTTACCCAAGAGTACTAGATTTTGACATAAATTTTTATTCAGATACAGATTTTGGTGGTTGTAAGTTAATAGAAAAATAACCTTATAAACATGTTATCTTTTGGGAAAGTCTCTAATTTCTTAGTGTAGTAAGGGAAAACATTATTCCACTATCTACTTCTGAAGTTGAATTCATAAATGCAAGTAGCTGTTGTGATCATATTTTGTGGATGAAACACATATTACAAAACTATGGATATCAATTCTATAAAGTCCCTATAAATTTTGATAATAAAAGTGCTACGAATACTTCGAAGAACTCTATATCTCACTCAAGAATGAAACATACTAATGTGAGACACAACTTTTTGAGATATCATTTTCAAAAGGGTGATGTCACTCTTTAATACATTGGTACATAACATTATCTTTTTGATATATTCACTAATCCTTTAAATTCTGAGATAATGAACAATATCAAACATGATTTAGGTATAATTAAATTTGGTTAAGTTTAATTTTATGGGACATACCATTTAGTTTTACATACCATTGAGTTTTACCCATCGTTGAGTTTTTGTCACAGTTGGAATTACTCCCCATTGGATTTACTCACTATTGTAGTTACTCACCATTGGAGTTACAGACCAATGGAGTTAATCACTATTTTGATTTTACTCATCGTTGTGTTATTTTTACTTACCTCTAGTTTTACCTACCATTGGATACTTTTTCCCATTGTTAATTTTTCTCCCTTAGTTTTTAATCCATTGTTTCAAATTTCATTATACAAATTAATTATTTATTTAATTCTTATTATTATTTCAATTTAAATTTTATGCGTCCCTAAATTACTAAATTATTTAAATGAGAAGTTTTTTCAAATTCTAATTCACTTATTCCCTTATTCATCTCTCTCAATCCTTATGATACCTTTCTCTCTTGACTATTAACCTTCCCTCACATTGACTAAAACATATTGATCTAGGCTCTATTGTCAGAAGGAAGTAGCTTCAGAGTCCTATTCAAATGATTTGTATCTCACAAAGAAGTAGAATGGGGATTATAGATGTTCTGATGTAGATCCTTTAAATCCCATGCTTGAGAAGACGGTTATATTACATGTGAAAGAAGTTAAATCATAATCGTTGCTGATGATAAATTTATCTTCCATGAATTTTCTATAGGACCATTGATGGATTGAATTATTATCTTCTAATAATATAACTTTTAATCCTAGTTTAGTATATATTTTTTTCCTGTTTTTTGAGTTTATATTTAATGGGAATTAAAATGGATAAGGACTAGGATCAATGGATGCAATATAGTGTTCTCATAAAGTTATTGTAATGACCCGAAATTTTGAATAAATCTTGTTTCCTAATTTTTGTGTGTTATTTTATTTTTTATACTCAACAAAATTGCTTCATTTGATAACATGAGTATAATTAAAATGAGACCGTTGGGTTTCAATTGTTATATGACCATTAGTCAATATGAATGTTGGAAACTAAATGTTGCGATTGTTGTCTCTAAATACAAGTGATCTTGGTTAATTAATATTGAAAGAAGATTTGATGGCCTCATCTAGTAGTCTCGGGCCAATCGAAGCCCATCTAACAGAACATGGGAAGGAGGTAGGACCATTGGGCTTTTCTCTAGACCAAACTGAAGCCAAAATTCATCGTGTGAAGTTGGAACGGAATCGCCTTCATGAGAAGTTAAACCTGATAGAAATCACTACTCGGGCAATGTTGGCCGAGCCTCCCCAAGATTCAATCAGCCTAGAACCCCTTACTCTAAGGTCCTATGCTGGTGTTATAAGGGGTTATGTAATGAGACCATAACTGCCTTGTGTAATCCTTTGACTTAAATAAAAATTGTGATTTCATATTATGGTGAAGTTTGTGAATTTTCAAAGGTACGGATAAATATAGTATGCATATTATTGATGAATTTTAGAAAAATGATATTTTAAAAATATTTATATAATCCTTAAATAATTATTTATGTGTAATTATTTTCAAAAAATGGTCCTCTACAATTATGTTCAGAATGAAATTTGGAGTCTAATAAGATTAACTTAATTTTTTTATGAATAGTAAAATATGAATACTGATTTTATGCTTAGGATTAGTAATGTGACCAAATGGATTAGTAATCTCACTTAAAGAATGTATTAATATAATCTAGGCACCTTGATTATGTAATGTGATTCAATAAAATAAGTAAATAACTGTTTCAGAAATTATTAGTCAAGTTTTAGTTTTTTCGGGTGAATAGTGTTTTTAATTAAAATTTAAATTAAAATTATTTAGAAAATTATTTTTATAAAATGGTCTTTATTTTTGAATTCATAACATCGATATTATGTTAAGGTAATTTTTGGGGATTTTTCTAAAAAAATGAATTTTCAGTGAATAGTGTTTTTATTTTAAAATTAAATATAAATTATTTAGAAAACTATTTTTATAAAATGGAGCCCATTTTTGAAATCAGAGCATCAATATTTTGGTAAGGTAAAATTATGGGATTTTTTTGAGAAAGTTGATTTTTCGGTGAATAGTGAAAATATAGTTTTAAAGTTACGGGTGTTTAATGACATCATTAAATGATGTATTAAGTATGTAATCAATATGGTCGACTTATGAATAGTAAGATAAGGTAAGAGGTGTCCCAAGTGGCCAGTACCATGGGAAAATACCATGGGAAAGCCCATGGTTTTGCCAATACCCCCAATGAGGTGTCCCTTGGCCATTAATGCCTTGTCCCCTCACTTCCCATATAAATACCAAGCCATTCTCTCATCCTTTTCTTTCCAAAATCCTCCTCAACTAATTTCTGGTCTCCTAACCTCCCAGGTTGTCCTCCCAAGGTTCCCTCAAGCCTCCCAAGGTCCCAAACATCATGATTTTGAAGTTACTCTTCAAGGTAAGGGATCATACCTCTCTCTTTCTTTCCAAGTACTCTCTTTTGTGTCATTTCTTTTATGCTCCATGTTATTATGTTGGGGATGTTATTTTATATTCATCATACTTTCCTTTTCAGGTTAATATGATTATATACCTCCTCTTTTTCTCATCAATTCATTTTGAAAATGTTTTAGTAGAACCATAATGCTGTAAATTTTTTAAGGGATTCTTTCACCCATCCCGTTTTCAAGATCTATTTTCATGTCAAGTCCTTCATGTTCCTTTTTTTATGTTGGGGTTTGATCTATATGTCTATCATACTGATCATTTCTGTTTATATGATTAGATACCCTATTTGATATCATCAATTCTTTTTTTTTAAGTTTTAAGTAGCGCCGTTAGGCTACCAAAGTTTTAAGGGATTCCTTCACGCTTCCCGTTTTCAAGATCTACTTTCATGTCAATTCTTTCATGTTCCTTTTTATTATGTTGGGTATGATCTCTATATCTGTCATACTGATATTTTGTGTTCAAATTATGAGAGACACTGTTTGATCTTGTCAATTCATTTTTTTATGTTTTAAGTGATGCTGTTAGGATGCCGAATTTTCATAAGAGAAATCTTATTTTTATCATCCTTCAATGTTTTTCATTTCATATGGTATGTCTTTCAAATTTCATTAACATGTTCTTATATCCATTATATATTTTCAATATAATATTATATGGATAATTTATGAGTGGGTGACCCATGTCCCCTCTCTTTTCAATATTTTCTAAAACCATGTAACAGAGCCGTTATGCTGCAGAATTTTTGTCTCAAAATGCCTCTCTCTTTTTCTCAAATTATTTTATTTTATTAAGTGAATACTCAAAGATATTTATTCTACAGGGGTATTCACATATATATCAAAATTTTATATTTTAAATTCTTTGATATACATACATGAAAACCTCTTTCGTTTTTCTGTGGGTTTAAAGTGACATAAAGATCATGTCTTTAAAGCAGTTTTTAAAACGTTATGATTATGAAATGAAAACCAGTTATTTTATGCTATATGGGTTATTTATAAAAATTTTGATGATAAAATATGTGGCTCACATGATAATAATTTCAAATTTAAGGGTGCACCCTGATATCACTCCAATTCATTGGGTAAAGACTTAATCTCTAGAGGTAACCATTTTTAACGACGCCTTGGTGAATAACCTTGGTAATTTTTAATGACACCTTGGGGATGGACCATGGTGAAACGAAAATTATTTTCTATGTTAAATGTTATAGCCACATCTTCTTGTTATAAAATGCATTATTTTTATTATGATATTCCACATTATTTCTTTCTCATGCCTTAAAGTTCTTTTTCGTGATTTTTTGATGTATCTCAAGTTCACATGTTAAATGTTTCCCCTTGTTTCCCTTCCTGGGCCTTCTGCTCACCCTTTCTTTTGATGTATGTCCCCAGGTTATGAGATTTAGTAATGAACCTAGGATGAACATAAGGAGAATACTTTCAAGTGTTTAATAAGAATGTTTTATGTTTTCATGTTTTATGTTCCTAGTTTCTAAGACACTAAACCTTAAAGATCCTCAGTTTTGTAAAATGTAATGAAAAGTTATGTTATAAAAAGGCGGGATTCTATAGTTGGTATCAAAGGATGTTTTAGTTATTTGTGGAAATTAGGATATGAAAACTTTATGAAGAACCCTATAGAAAATTTTAAATATAGGAAATCTTCCTGGTATTTTTGAGAGTATTGAGTAAGTGGTTTATCAAAAAAATACATCCCTATCTGGATATCAGAAGGTAGAGGTAGATCTAGAACAGATGTAATAGGGGAAAAACCCAAAATCACTTCTTGAGTTAGACTAAAACGGGAACTGGTACATGAAAACAGGCCTTGATGCACTCTTGGTTACAACACTCCCGGGGGATATGCTTTGGTAAATTCATAAGCTTAGTATGAACCATTATTAAAGGAACAAAGATAAAATAAAATAAAGATTCACATAAGAAGATATGATCATGGATAACCTAGATTGGAACATATTGGATCACAAGTTAGGATATACTTTTCTTCTACAAGTTTATCCTTCTATGCTTAAAGTTTCCTTTTCATGATAATTGGCTAAGTATTAAAGCCCCTAATTATACTTTCTTTTCATAGTTAATGGCGAGAAATAGAAGAATATGTCCAAACAACCAATGTGATAGGAAATGTGACGATTGCCATATTAATGTGAAAGAGATGATGAGAGATCAAGTTGAACATATTGTGATTATGCCAAACCAGTTATCAAAAATCACAATTAATAATTGGTACCTAGTTGAATGCCTAAATTCATTAAGGAAGAAGAAGACGAAGTCTCAAGGATGTTCATCTGATAAAGTTGATAAGGGAAATAAGACCCAATTTCCTTTGTGCAAAAATTGTGGAACGGGGAACCAAGGAGAATATCACAAAGGAACCGGGAGATGTTTTAAGTGTGGGGAAATAGGGTATAAAGTAGCCAATTGCTTTAAAAAATGGATAATGTGACGAATGGAGATAAGGTTCAATCTAATGTACCTTATACTTTTCAATGTCGTAAATGTGGAGAATTTGGACATTATCCAAGGAAATGCTCTCTTGGAAGGGATGAGAAGCATGATGAGCATCAAAAATCTTAAAGGACAAGGGAACAATGCAAGTCCTATACTGAGATAGATCATGATTCCTAAAGTACATGCAACTTCTTCGCAATAATTTTCTATGTCATGTTGTATTTTAGTTCGTGCCCTACGAGAATATCTTTAATGTTTTCTAAGAACATAGATTCACTACCTAAGATGGTTTTATATCATTAATGAAAACATCTATTGTTATGTACCACATGTTGATTTTGTGAAGCTGTTTTTCTTGAAAAAAAATGATTAAGGGATTAAAATATGATTATTATTTTGGAAGACATTTATTATTTTGGGAACCCTATATGATCAAGGTAAATAGATTACTATGGTATTTTCTTTGAGAAGTAAATTTTGACTTATATTTCGAAGAACCGGGGAATTTAAGGTGGACTTATAGTAATTTAGGTTACGTATGGAAATGATAAACCTATCTTGGGGAAAATATGTTTAGGTTAGTTACTTTTGTTATAAGATGTTAGGAGCGGTTGATGTTGTTTGGAGATGAATGATAAAGTTTATCTTGGAAGACTATGTTATCAAATCCTTCTTATATTTGGGTTTCAATCGTAGTTTGGTTTATCTTGAGGAATTTTAAGGACCTTTATTTATGGAATGGTATATGATGAAATTTGGGTAGTACCGTGGAACTTTGAAGATTTAAAGTAATTTCCCTTCCTATAGGGTTATTTCTTTTTGAAGAGTTGTTTTATCTTACCCTTTATATTTTTGGGATAATTTTTAAAAATATAAGAAATAGATAGTTAATCTTTTGTGGATTATTTGATTCTCTAGAAGATGATTCTTGTGCTATTGATGAGACCAAGTGTTTTTGAATACCCATCGTTTAGGGAAAAGATTAGTCTTGGTGGAAACTTATTAAAGGATGAAACTCTACTTGAAGGTAAGTATATTTCCTTATGTTTTTATTCTATGTAGTAAACGAATTCCTCAAAATAATGAAAAAGAACGTAAAACAAAAACGTTGTTTATTTATGATTCCTATTGGGTAATCAAAGACCTTTTACACACATCATAAGTTTGTGATTTTCTTGTGGTTAACTTTCTCCTAATCATGTTTTCTATTACTCTCCCTCAGAACTTGATCCTTTGTTTTCTCCTCCATATCCATACTTTCCTACATGGAATCCTAGTATGGGTTAACTCGGACGACATTTGTACTTCCTTTTCCTTCTTTTAAAGTAATAGTTTTACTGACTCTTTTCCGATGTGGGACTTTCAATGAAATTTCTAAGCCCAATTTTTTTTAATTGTGAGAAAGCAATTTCATAAGGGGGGGAAGATTGTAACGACTTGAAATTTTGAATAAATCATGTTTCCTAATTTTTTGTGTTATTTTATTTTTTATACTCAACAAAACTTTTTCATTTGATAACATGAGTATAATTAAAATGAGACCATTGGGTTTTGACTGTTATATGACCATTAGTCAATATGATCATTGAAAACTAAATGTTGCGATTATTGTCTCTAAATACAAGTGATCTTGGTTAATTAATATAGAAAGAAGATACGGTGGACTCATCCAGTAGTCTCGGGCCAATCGAAGCCCATCTAATAGAACTTGAGAAGGAGGTAGCACCATTGGGCTTTGCTCTGGACCAAACCCAAGCCGAACTTCATCGTGTGAAGCTGGAACAGAATCACCTTCGCGAGAAGTTCAAGCTGATAGAAATCAATACTCGAGAAATGTTGGTTGAGCCTCCCCAAGATTCTATCACCCTAGAAAACCTTACTCTTAGGTCATATGTTGGTGTTATAAGGGGTTATGTAATGAGACCGTAACTGCCTTGTGTAATCCTTTAATTTAAATAAAAATTTTGATTTCATATGATGGTGAAGTTTGTGAATTTTCAAATGTCCGGATAAATATAGTATTCATATTATTGATGAATTTTAGAAAAATGATATTTTAAAAAAATTTAGGTGAACCTTAAATAATTAATTGTGTGTAATGATTTTCAAAAAATGGTCTTCTACAATTATGTTGAGTAAGAAATTTGGAGTCTAATAAGATCAACATAATTTTTGATGAATAGTAAAATATGAATAGTGATTTTTTGCTTAGGATTAGTAATGTGACCAAATGAAATACTAATCTAACTTAAAGAAAGTATTAATATAATCTAGGCACCTTGATTATGTAATGTGATTCAATAAAATTGGAAAATAACTGTTTCAGAAATTTTTAGTCAAGTTTCAGTTTTTTCTGGTGAATAGTGTTTTTTAATTAAAAATTAAATTAAAAATATTTAAAAAATTATTTTTATAAAATGGACTTTATTTTTGAATTCAGAACATCGATATTATGTTAGGCTAATTTTTGGGGATTTTTCTGAAAAAAAAAATGAATTTTCGGTGAATAGTGTTTTTATTTAAAAATTAAATTAAAAAATTTAGAAAATTATTTTTATAAAATGGTGTTAATTTTTGAAATCAGAGCATCAATATTTGGTTAAGGTGAAATTTTAGGATTTTTCTGAAAAAGTTGAATTTTTAGTGAATAGTGAAAATACTGTTTTTAAGTTATAGGTGTTTAATGACATCATTAAATGATGTATTAAGTATTTAATCAATATGGTCGACTTATAAATAGTAAGATAAGGTATGAGGTGTCCCAAGTGGTCAATACCATGGGCAAATACCATGGGCAAGCCCATGGTTTTTCCAATACCACCAATGAGGTGTCCCTTGGCCATTAATGCCTTGTCCCCTCACTTCCCCTATAAATACCAAGCCATTATCTCATCCTTTTCATTCAAAAATCCTCCTCAACAAAGTTCTGGTCTCCTTACCTCCCAAGGAGTCCTCCCAAGGTTCCCTCTAGTGTCCCAAGGTCCCAAACTTTAAGATTTTGAAGTTACTCTTCAAGGTAAGGGATCTTACCTCTCTCTTTCTTTCCAAGTACTCTTTTTTATGTCATTTATTTTATGATCCATGTTATTATGTTAGGGATGTCATTTTATATTAATCCTACTTTCCTTTTCATGTTCATATGATGAGATACCCACTCTTTCTCTCATCAATTCATTTTGAGAATGTTTAAGTGGCACCATTAGGCTGCAAAAATTTTATGGGATTCTTTCAACCTTCCCATTTTCAAGATCTATTTTCATGTCAAGTCTTTCATGTTCCTTTTTTATGTTGGGGTATTATCTCTATATCTATCATACTGATATTTTATTTTCCTATGACGAAAGACCCTAATCGATCTCGTCAATTATTTTTGTTAAGTTTTAAGTAGCGTCGTTAGGCTGCCGAATTTTTAAGGGATTCTTTCACCCTTCCCCTTTTCAAGATTTATATTCATGTCAAGTATTTCATGTTACTTTTTATTATGTTGTGGTATGATATATATATTTTTCATACTGATCTTTTATTTTCATGTGATTAGAGACCCTATTTGATCTCGTCAATTCATTTTTTGAAGTTTTAAGTGACGTTGTTAGGCTGCCGAATTTTCATAAGAGAAATCTTATTTTTGTCTTCCTTTAATGTTGTTCATTTCATATGGTATGTATTTCAAATTTCATTAACATTTTCTTATATCCATTATATTCTGTCCCTCTACTATTTTATGGATCATTTATGAGTGGGTGACCCATGTCCCCTCTCTTTTCAATATTTTCTAAAACCCTGTAACATAGTCGTTATGCTGTAGAATTTTTGTCTCAAAATGGCTCTCTCTTTTTCTCAAATTATTTTATTTTATTAAGTGATTACTCAAAGATCTTTATTCTACATGGTTATTCACATATATATCAAAATTTTCTATTTTAAATTCTGGGATTTACATACATGAAATCTTCTTTCCTTTTTCTATGGGATTAAAGTGACATAAAGATCATGTCTTTAAAGCAGTTTTTAAAATGTTATGATTACGAAATGAAACCCATTTCTTTTATGCTATATGGGTTATTTATGAAATTTTTGATGATGATATATGTGGTTCACATGATAATAAATTTAAATTTAATGGTGTGCTCTGATAGCGCTCTAATGCATTAGGTAAAGACTTAATCTCAAGAGATGACCATTTTTAACGACGCCTTGGTGAATAACCTTGGTAATTTTTAATGACACCTTGTCTATGGACCTTGGTGAAATGAAAATGATTTTCTATGTTAAATTTTGTAGCCATGTCTTCACGTTATGAAATAAGTTATTTTTATTATGATATGCCTCATGATTTCTTTCTCATGCCTTAAAGTTATTTTTCATGACTTTATTGATGTATCTCAAGTTCAAATGTTAAATGTTTCCCCTTGTTTCCCTTACTAGGCCTTCTGCTCACCCTTTATTTTGATGTATGTCCCTAGGTTATGAGATGTAGTAATAAACCTAGGATGAAAATAATTACAAGCCTTTCAAGTGTTTAAGGAGAATTTTTTATGTTTTCATGTTTTATGTTTCTGGTTTCCAAGACACTAAACCTTAAATATCCTCGGTTTTGTAAAATGTAATGAAAAGTTATGTTATAAAAAGGTGAGATTCTTTAGTTATTGGGCTAGTTGTTTAAGGGTCCCTCATGAATGAGTTAAAAATTAGACTCCAAGGTCTATTCTAGAGTCTAGTGAGACTTTTGTTTTCAAAGATTCTTAGGATGATTTAATAGGAGATTAGTTTTTTAGAAGAACAGTTTCTTGTGAAATTGATGGTGAATACAGGATTCTTTTCTTGTTCATCTAGCATATTATTTTATTAAGAAAGGGAGATTTTGCTACCATGAGGTTCAAATATGTGTACGTGTTGTGTCTGATGAAAAGGGGTGAAAAGATTAATCTATGTATATATCTAAATCTTCTCATGTTGGAAATAACAAATCCATATTAATGTTCTCATTCATTAATCTATCATAAGTTTATTTCATCTACTCAAGGGTCTAAATGCCTAGTTGATGAAGGTAGGGAATCATTAGTGGACTATGGAGGCTTCTTCATCACTAAGGAGATTTGTATAAGGGTTAGAATCTGTTGGAATACCTGGAAGAATAACTGGATCAATGATAGTGAAAGCTTTTATTATGAGTTCAACCTGGTAGAATATCCTACAAGCCTGAAAGATCTTGTAGGAACGGTTTTTGATCTAGATGATTTTTTTTAATATTCTAATGAAAATTAAGGGGTTTCTTCAATTTTTGTTTAGGATCAAGAGTTTTCTATGGATTAGTGAAATTTTCTAGACTTGTACAAAAGTCATACTATCAACTATGGTGATCCTAGACCTCCAAAGACACTCCCTATCAGAGATAAGATTTTGAAAGAAGGTAGTGATGAGGAAGAGATAAAAGTTTCAGGTGAATAAAACCTCAATATTTCTTCCAAATCTACTGAGGAAAATGGAAAGGGTGATGAAGAAGAAGATGATGAAGATGATGAAAATGTTAATGAGGATGGAGATGGAAATGGTAATGTAAATAAAAGTGACCATGATAGATATTATTACCCTAATTATCCTAGTGGGAAAATTAGATCTAAAGATGTGTAAATTACATAGGGACCTGTTCCTTCTATAGGAACTTTAGGCTCAAGATATTAATAAAGACCCAACTTTGTGGATGATGTGGATAGAATAGAAAGAGAATAAATTGAAGCATCAATTGAAGGAAATAAATCCCCAAGTTTGTAAAGTCATCCAATTGATCCTACTGTTGATAGTGATCTTAGTGTGTCTGGATATGTTTTTGAATAAATTGTATTTCAACTATAATTGGATATGTAGATGAAGGTTGTTATAATTTTTGTGTAGCTAGTTACTATGCATATGTAAGATTAGCCTTCTACCATTAAGAAACCAGGAGAAGTAAAGAGATATTTGGATAACTCTATTGTTGTAACAGCCATGAATGTGTCTATAGTAGTAGATCCTACTGTTGTTGATTCTCTTAGAACATCTTTTGAAATTTGGATAGACCATATGTTTGGGGAATGGGGTAAGTTTTCTGATAATGATATAATTCCATCAAATCATAGTGAACCTTCTCTTTGAGAAGAAAAGGATCATAAGGGATCATTGGTGAATTAGATTGATGTTGTAGGAAAATTGGTGAGGTTTTCTTATGATGATCATACTATATCCATACTTTTTTATATTTCTACTTTTGTTCCAGATGATATGTCTCAAGAGGTTACATGAAATCTTTCATAGAAATTCTAATTTTGCATTTTGGTATGATTTTGAAGAATCGGGAACCACTTGTCACAAATTTAGGTAAAAAGGATGAAAGGTATTTATTTGATCTGGTGATGCAACATATTCATCAAAAAATTATTAATCGCTTTCAAGAAGTATATATTGAAAATATGAGACTTGCAAGTGAGCTGGATTCTGTGAGATCTGTGTTACAAGGAATGAAGACTGCATTTGTAGCTATTATGAATGATTTTATTGAGAGGATTGAGAACATGACTTCACCACATTCTATTTCTATTACTCACCCTCCCTATATTAATATCGAGCTGATGATATTTTTTTGTGAGATAAGAGCTTCAAGATTCTTCAAGTGTTGTTCTTGACCAACCTCAGTAGACATTAAGAAAAATCAAATTTATCATCCATCATGTAATCATGATAATGAATATGTGAAATAAATGAATTCTAATATATAGACAATCTCAAATGAAATAATTTATTACCTTTAAAGAACATACACTGGGCATGAGTTGAATACTTATTTCATGTTCTTGTAAGAGGACCTAAGGATTAATTTGGTCAGTCAAACCTTTAAATAAAAAGTTAACCAGCTAGAGTTCATGACACCTATGCATAAGCTTTTGATGGAAGAGAAGAAAATTTTCTTCATTAATATGGAGAAAGGTGGTAATATAATTGTGGATTTTATCAATTTGATGAAACAATTTTTTCATTTTTAAAGAACTACTATAGTGGCTTAGGATGCCATACTAGTTACATATCATCTGACTCCACCCACTTCTAAACTAGAGTTCTTCTGGCCCAGTGTGTCCAGAGACCCCAATACACCCATTCCAACCCATTTTCATCCTTTCAACAATTTTCCCATAGAATATTTTCAACACCTAAGACCAATCATCATTAGAGATCCTCCATCTCTGACTGGTGTTCCTACAACCATTTCTTGAGATCCTTCTTGTTCCAATTCTATGCATTTTTATTCAGACAAAGGTAATGGAAATGAACCTTTGGATCCATACACATATACATAGAAGTTTTGATGATTAGAATATTTTTCTTTTATGGGGATGTTTTTTTGTATCATTTTTTTAAACATTTTGGTTGTATATTACTAAATTTATTTTTCTAAATGGAAAATTATATTATTTTTCTAATTATATTTTCCATATTATGCTTCTATGAATTTTCTATTTTCTATTAAATTTTTTATAATCCCATAATTGGGAGAAGAATATGACATTTTTAATTACATATTAGTATTCAATTGATACCTTACTAATATAACTTTACATATTTATTTAAATACCTTACTTTGATTCCATCCTTTATTTGATATTGTTTACTATATAATTATTATTAATACCATGTTTCATTTATTCCTGTGACCTTTAATTTTGATGTCCTGGTATATAAACTATCCCGATTTACCTTTGATTCAATGTATATAAAATGACCTGATTTTTTATCATCAAAAAGGGGAGATTGTTAGTACCCTTGTTTTAATAATCAAAAAATAATGTTCATTATGATATTAATGAATTCTATATGTTATGGTATGATTTTAAATTATATGGAAGATTAGTGAATTTTGATTAAGGATGAATCACTATTGAAGATTATTCGCCGCTAAGGATGACTCACCATTGATGATTATTCATTGTGAAGGATGACTAACCATTAAAGATTAGTCACGGACAATGACGAAACATCATTGAAGATTAGTCACAACCAAGGATGAGTCATAAATGAGGTTCATTCACCCCCAACAATGTCTCACTGCCATGACTATAATTTGGATAATTATTGGAATTGCCTACTTCTAGGCTTGAGTCACAATTTAACAGGACTCACCACCATCCTGACTCACCACCATCCTTAGTCACCACCCAAGATTGTCTCACCATTGAGAAATATTCACCACCAATATCCTGTTTTTTATTATTTAAATATGTATAATGGATATATTATCAAATTTATTTCCAAAACTTATTTTAATTATTGGTCATAATTGTTTTGTAGAGATTCATTAAATAATGTGTCATCCCAGAGTACAAGGATGTAGTATATCCATATAATTATTCTCCACATGGACACACCTATTTACTACTAATAATAGAAGGAGTATGATCTCGTATATGGATAAAATATCGAATGAATAAATGAAATGGGAAAAAACACACAGAAATAGATATAGCTCAATATTTTCAGATGAAAATAATATTATTTTTATTTATATGAATCATATTTACCTGTTCTAAATTATAGAAAAAGTTAACCACATTGATCACCCATAGTACATCCTACAAAAAAGAGTTTATGACACGTTATTTAACTCTGTTTTTTAGAAACTCGACTCTAGCCACCATTCAAGCTATATTAAAGGAGTCAAAATATTCCGATTTTATTAGACAGAGAAAAATATTCATTCAAATTATTTTCATTTTCTCTTTCTATTTATTTTATTTAAATTACGAGTAGTGTGTGCTTACACTATTTTAAACACACACACTATTTTTTATGCTTGAACTAAAAGATACTTTACATCCTATGAAATACTATTTTTATTTATTTTACAATAGTGTTTCGGAAGAGGTTCATGCATGGCCTATATTTGTTTATTCCTGTAATTGTTTTTGGAAGAGGTCTTGTGTGACCTGAATAGATTTGATATTGTACACCCAATCCATGTTTTGGATCATATATTATTTTATAAAATATATTTTTCTATCGGGTGATTTCCAAGTAGATAGAATTATGTCTCATCTTGAGACTGCACCTGTAGTTTTTATTCCACTGTGTATTTTTTTGTTTTCTTTATTATATATATTACATTCTTGAGGGTAAAATTACAATAAATACAGACACTACACACATAGGCCGAGAAGGCAGGCCATATACCCCCAAGGTATATCCCACCTATCAAGGATTATTTATTCAGTTTATGGATAGAATTAATAATGGTAATACAACCACTTACATGGCCCAAAGTCCCATAAACTAACCCGAAGATTGAATCCTACATCATGCCTGAATCTCCATTTTCCTACATCATACCTACGTCACTGCCTACATGTGTCATACCTATATCAAAACATTGTTATTTAACATTAATTATTGTTTATATACATTTTTTGTTAAGTAAATTTATTTCAAAAGTCAAAATAGTTTTTATAATTATTTTAACTAAGACCTAATCAATCTTTGAGAATTATATTAAAATATCTAAATGTATATCAGCCTTATATTTTGGATAACTGGGTTATTTAATTATTAACTGAGGGATTTTAATTGAATCTATTTTTCAGGGAAATATATAATGGGTACTCAATTCAATCCACACTCCCTCTTTAAATACTCACTCGGACCAACAAAATGGTCATGCAAAAAGAAGAACTCAAAAACAATGGTTACTAGTATCTTAGTTTTAGTGAGTACCCGACCCATTGCCATTATTTATAATCTATTATAGGTTATATTATTTTATTTTCTAATAGAAAACTAGTTCTGTAAATAAAACCAAGACCAAAATATATATTGTATGATTTTAAAATATATTATATATTTAAAACATGTTTTTTATTTTTATTAAAAAACTTGTTTTATACATTTTTACTAGTTCTTTGATCTAAAATTTGTAACATAAAAAATATTAAGTCTAGATAATATGTAATGACAAGGAAACAAATTTTTCATTTTTATTAGTTAATGAAATTAAATTTGGGAAAAAAACATTGGTTTTGATTTTTTTATAATAGAATATGTAATTCTCTTTATTATCTTTACTCTTATTGTATTTTAAATATTAAAATATTTTCATTCAAAATTTTGAGATAACATAAATAGTTTCCTTAAAATTTTTATTTGAATTTATTGATATAGTTTATCTATAATTTTAATTTATCATCTAACCATGGCCACTATAAACTATCAAGACAAAAATTATTAAATAATATACATATCATTAAATTAATTTCTACAATAAAATTACTAAAATTTATATTCTCATTCTTTTTGCCTCATTTTTCTTCAAAAAAATTTAGACTGAAATTATTTTATTGAGAATATATATATATATATATATATTATGAATTTACAAAAAAAATAATATAAACACACAAGTATTTTAATTTTTTTAAAACTTGAAATAAAATTCATACCCTTTAAAATACCAATCATTGAATTTATAAAAAAAATTATATTTGTCTAACTCATAACATATTATGAGGAGTTTCAAAATTAAATGAAAAATAAGAATGAACCCTAATAAAATAGATCTATAAGCTACCTAAGATATTAAAAGAAATACCCACATCTTATATAGTAATAATCCACAACATCATTTCTACATATTTTGAAAAAAATTCATATACATTAAGTGAAAAATAGGCATAAACTTCGTACAAGAATCCAATTACTCTTCCATGGAATCCCCTGTATCTATTATTTAAACATTATCCTTAAAATAAGTCATGTTTTTCGAAAAACCCTTTGTATCCCAAAAACCAAATACATATAAAGCAAAAAAACTATAACAAACTTTAATTTTTCTTTAACACATGAAATATAAGGTAAAAATTTGAAAACCCCAAGTCCAAAAACTACTCACACTTTAATTTTAGAAGTATAAAGAGAATTTAGTGATATAAAAACACCTTTTAATTAGTATATTTCAATAGGTGTCTTCAAATAGGGTACACTGACTAGATTTCATAGGGAAGAAATAGCCCTTTGAACTAATATAGGTGCAAGGATTGGACATGAGGTGATTTTTCAAGAATTCCTTGTACCCCTTGGTTATTACACACATCTACATTTTATCCACTTTAAAATTAATTAAATATTCTTATATATATCACTTCATTGATGAGTTAAACTCATTCATCCCTCATCATGCCTTCTTTTTACTTCAACTAAAATACAGAAATAGTCACAACAGAACTAGAACCTATAATATAAAATTTGTAGTGACCCAAACTACTCATACATAGAAATTACATATTTTAGATGAATATTCATTACATTACACTAGAATATACAATAGGATCATAATAGTTTTGTTCATTTATAGACTTGGTACACAATTTTCCTATTTTGTGAAATATCATCAATATATTTCGCAAAGAACTCCCCATTTAGTACTCTCCATAGACATACCCTACTAAAAACCTTTCATCATAAACTGGGTGGAAAATGTGATCTCACATTCTCTATAAGTGTAAACAAGAGAAAATAAATAAACATAATGTTAGTATGAGGGTATGAGAATATGAGAATACCATATGAAAAACATAACTTTCTTATAAAAGATCAAAATCTTGAGTCATGGAATAAATATTTTAAGTTCATAATAAATGATCATAAGTAAATAGAAAACATGATCCATGATATCATAACATTAGAATAAGACATGGTATTATGGAATACACATAATCATAGAAAATAATTTCTATATTATTAAAGGATCACTTCTAAGGATATCATTGTAGAATGGATTCACTCCGCACAACATCAAAGTAGTCATGGTTTACTCCCAATACCATCATAGTAGATAAAGTCTCCTACTGAATTGGGGTTACTCCCTATTCCAGTCCTATCTACTTTAGGAGATATAAATTTATAACTAATTCATTGGAGGGATATATAGGATACAACTGTAACATAATGAAAATCATATTTATGTGTTCCATGATATCATAAAACATTCATCGTATCATGAAACATGAAATGAAATATGTTTCATAATAATTTATTTTTATCATAACATTTTTAAAATAGATAAATTTTAAAATAATTTCATAATTTCATCATATCATAACCCATGAAAATAATTCAGTTTCATAAGTATTTACTCACGATATAACCCATGGAAGATAAATAGATTTCATAATCATCATTCTATATTGAACAAAAAACATTCCAAGAAAGAATAAGAATAGTATTCTGGGATCATATCCCTATTAAGTCATAGGTAACATCAATGGATATCATCTTAGATGGAAAATTATTTTAAAATATCAATTAATAAAATTCTAGAGGAAAATAACTTTTGTTTGAAAATACCATTTTAAAAATAAAAATTCATAAAACGTGTTGGGAGTCTTATTTCATTTAAAATAAACATTGAAACTTATAAAGGAATCTTTAAAAACAATTTAATACATTTCTTGAGAAAATATCCTTTCCACATTGAATAAAACAAGTATTGAAGAATAATAAATTTTAAAAATAATTTTCATATAAAATATCGTTGAAAATCGATAAAGTAAGTTTTAAATAAAATATCATTCATGACTGTGGTAAATTCCTTTCCTGATGTTCGCATTAAAAAGTATTCCTTTCACATTTTTAGTAAATTCCAAACGAACATTATTTGGAAAATGAAATGAAAATTATTTTCAAAGTATTTTATAAAAATTAATACACTAGTAAAAATTTCATAAATAAATTATTTCTAAAATGTAAAAAACATTTTTAAAAACATTTTAATAAAACATTATTTTTGAAGAAAAAATGATTTTGACCAAAAAGGCAAATAAAGGCAAATTTTTTTAATTTTTTTTTGAACACATGAGTACATAAAGAGAGTGAAATAAAGGGGAAATATGTATTCTTATGAAGTAACTAGATTAGGATAAAATTAATGAGTTCATCAAGATATTTATTATAATATTTTATCATCAGAAACATAATCATAAATATTTATAATAAATAATGAGATTGTAACTTAAATTATTTACCATTTGTTAACATTAAATTGTAAGCCCTATGAAGGAATACAATTAAATGAAATTTAAAATATCATTATATTAATAAATTTTTGATACTACTTTTGAAAGGGTATTTATATACACCTAATATAAAAATGTATGTTTATTACATAACATATGTATCAAGAAAGAAAAATAGGGACAAAAATCCCTTACCACTTTTTTCACTTTTGAACTGTAAACCCCTGGGAAGAGATATCCTCAAATGGATATGTAAATAGAAATAATTTTCAGGATAATAATAATGAAATAAATTAATGGTAATTACATACACCTCATAAATTAAATAGGTGGTGAATATTCTATGTGTCTCATAGATGTAAAAAGTGAGACAGAAATCCCTTACCGCTTTAGTGATATTTTTAATTGTAATAACCAATAAGTAATAACATAAAAATGAAACATTGAAATTTTTTAAAAGTATTATATTAATGATATAAAATTTAAAATGTGGGGTATACACACCACAAAAAAGAAACTAGTGGTGAATTTTATATGTCTTCCGGAAATAAAAGAGAGACTAGAAATCTCTTTCCTTAAGTATCAACATCCTTTGTACACATTAGAACCTCCATTATAATAAATTTATGTTTATAAAACATATATTATAGAACTAGGAAAACATATATCATACCTTATATTATTTACTTATGGTCTTTTATTACCTATTTATTAATTATTTGATGTTAATGTCACATTTTGGGAAATATCTTCTTTATTTTTCATTCATGATTTGAGTAATTATTTTCTATCCTCATAAATTGATCATAGTTACATAATCTATGTAATTATAACTATGATATTAATATCATATATATTTATTATAATTTTATTTAGAGTGACCCATAATAGTTAGGAATTGAAAATGAAATACACCATTCTTAGATATGGTAGGCTGTACATATACATGAACACTGTTTCCATTTCCCCTATGAAAATAAAAAAAATCTAAATAATATATGTAAAGCCATGAAAATTCCATGGAAATTTTTTTTCATAAATTCATGGGATTTTTACGAGTCTGTGAAAATTTACGGCGCTTCATTCCGAGGCCCAGTGTTCCCAGAATCAATTTCTGAAGTTTTGTTCTGGTACGTTAATTAAACGTGCGAGTGGGATTTTACAACTTTTGAATCAGTGCTCAGAACTGAAATCTGAGGGCCTTGTTGAACTCGTAGTGCTGATATTCTCTGAAGAATACTTTCACCTCAATGGCAGTTGGTCGAGAATGGAAGTTATTTATTTGAGTTTTCTTAAGAATAAAGTTAAATAAAAATAAGGGTAGCATATTTTTATTTTGGCGGTTAAAATATCCAAGCGGAGGTTAGAGGTGGGGTCCACCACACCATAACCTCCCATGATAGGTTATGGTGGTGGGGCCTACCCGCACATAACCTCCCTTGGGAGTATATCCTTGGTGGGGCCCACATGGGCTTTAAACCCCATTTAACCCCCCATTTATGTGGGAGAAAACTCTCCACCTTCCACCATTAATTTAATGTGCCAAACCTAAAAATTAATTTTATTGAACTCTTTCATTTAATTAATTGGCTCCTTTAGAATTCTTTTGAACTCATGCCAACAATTAAATAATAGACAAATCTATTATTTTATTTTAGTTGGCATCTATTCAATTGGTGGAGCTTTGAGAGAGAACATGGAGAACCCTTAGAGAACTTCACCCTTCTAATGAAGAACACGAGTCACCACCAAAGAATGAAGAACTCCTTCATTTATCTTCAACCATGCCAAAAGAGAAGGAGTCAACTACGAATAAAAACATCTTCAACTTCATCACCTCGGAACACTCATCCGCCAATGACGGATATCCTCTTCCTTTTCCGACATTGAAGATTCGACACCGCCTTTCCGCGACTTTTTCAATGATCATCGTCATATGAGGTAGGGGTTTGAGTTGATTTTTATTCCCATTCTACATCGTTCAATTTATGGATTGAGAAATTCCGAACGATACCACCATAATGAGGAGGGCTCAGACCGCATGAACATGGCCCGAACCTCCTGCTTTGTTTTTCTCATTTGTGGACGATGGTGGCGGTGAAATACTACCACAGGAGGAACAGACCATAGAAAAAACAACGGCAGCTAGTGACGGGCCGTCCGCAAAGAAACCAGCATTGTAAGGCCACCAGGTCGCCAAGAGGGTGCAACACCACTTTGTCGTGCGGAAGGAGAGTCGTGGAAAGGGCGACCCGTGGTGGAGGCGTGTGGCGCCGTTGCACCGCACGGATACCAGCAGAGGGTCATGGGCCATGGTGGAGGGGCTTCGCACCATCGCACCCTACGATGGTGCAGAACCGCGGCCAGGGCGGGCTGCGGTGGAGGGGCGCGGTGCCGGCGCACCGTTCCGGTGGTGTGCAGAAGTTGTCTGCTCGGCCAGCCTGGAGGAGCGGGACCCCGTTGGGTCCCTCGTGTGTTGGACCGGTGCTAGCTGGCACCGGTTGGAGCTCCACCCAAACGGAAGAGCCATTCGGGTGATAGGGGTCACATGGATTACCCCCTAGCCGCGGATTAGGTGGACCCTGCAAGCTATCGGGCTGCCGAGTCGGGCCGCCCTCAGGTTGGGCCTCCCATTCAGGTTGGGCCACCGGGTCAGGTCGCCCTCGGATAGGGCCACCGGGTCGGTCCCTCCTCGGGCCGGGCCGCCCCCTTGGGCTGGATCACTCCATCGGACCTGGTCAGACCCACAGACCGGGTTGGACACAAATCCAGACCAGGTCAGGCCAGGTCGATCCTACTGGGTCAGACTAGACCTGGACCAACTATGGCCAGTTTACACCCTTTTTCCCATATCATGGGCTACAGGTGTCCGATCGACAAACCGTCTACAGCAACGGAAAGCTTAGAGTGTGATGGTTCTATTGTAATACTGCACATGAGTTTTTGGCATAGTTGGGATACAGATGGGTTGGTTTGAACCTAAAAACCAACCAGGCCCCTGGAACGAAAAATCCAATAACTCACATACCAGGCATCTGATTGACGCGTCGTTTGTTGCGTTGAGACCCCTATGATGAGGTGGACCATTGAGATACTTATACATGGGACTTCGTGACAGTTGGAGTATCAAATAGTTGATCGTGGAGCAGATTCTTCTGGAGATGAGCGTGTGGAGTACAGAGACCTAGTAGCTGGCTGAGACCTGACGACTGCTGACCTTTCAACTTGGAGTTTTTCTACTAGCCCGGTGGGAATCACATGTGGGTGATGCGGTAGGACCACAGTGGGGAGCACCTATGTGTGACGCGGAAAACCCATGGTACTTGACAGGAGGAATAACTCAGCAGGTTATGAGGGGGAGCTCCTCTGTTTTCCGTGGCAGACCCATAGTGGGGAGCGCCTCTGTGTGACACAGCAGACCCACGGTACTCGACATGAGGAGTACCACAGAAGTCCAAGACAGTGGGAAGTGCCTCTGTGTGACACGATAGGAACATGGTAATCTATAAGGGATGAGTACACCAACAGCCAAGGTTTCGACATTTTTACTGGGAGTGTTAGATGTTACCACCATAGAATAAAATTTTGTTTTTGTGCTAAGTCAATGACTTTTGTGTTTTTCACATGATTGAGATGGATTACTAGATAACATAGTTATATGTGTGGGCATATACCTATGTAATGGTTATCCGTTGATTTTATACTTTTTGGTTTATCCATGTTGGATTTTGTGAGACCTTGAGGGTCTCAGGGTCCCTACTGAGTATCGTTATACTCACCCCTGCATGGGCTCTGCCCGAACCTTGTTGTGTTGGTTGCGGATGATGGACAATGCTTATCGAGAAAGAGAGTAGGAGGGATAGACGGTACCAGTAGTTGGACCACTCGGCATGACGGTAAACTAAGAGGACGGACGGACATGGAGTGTAGAGGATGCCATCAGAACATACCCTTCGGGTAGAAACCCCGAAGGATGATACAGTAGCTGTTTTACATTACTTCAGTTGTACTAGCATTTCAGTTGTATTGTAATTTACTATTGGGCTTGTATTTTCAGCCCCCCTTTACTTTCAGCACTCTCTTTTGTATACAGTTTTACTTGGTGTTTTACTTTCAGTTGCGTACTCTGTTGTCTATGATCAGTATATAACGGAAATGCCTTCCCAATTTAGGGAATTACACCTTTGGTGCTAGTCGTCAGCCCCTTCCCTATGGAAGGTGGGCTTGGGGTAGTCACGATATAGGCCCCGGGGGACGGGTCATGACAAATTGGAATGAGAGGAGTCGGTTCAACCGCAGAACATAGGACTCTGATATTTCTTTTCTATGAAGAAATAGTGTTAAAAGGTACTAAGTGTGGTTTTCAGTTAAAGGAGTCCAGTGTTGGTGCGGGCGGCCGACGTATCTATACACCAGGACCCTGATTACTGATTTCTGAATTATTGCACAAAAACACTGATTGTGTGTGTGTATTCAAAAGTTTTCTTAAGTCATCTCAACCGGGTCATCTCACCAGGTAAAATCTTTTGACCATGTCGCATCTGTATCTTTCAGGATGCCTCCCCACAAATGACCATTTAGATCCCCGAGAGTCCTACGATCTGACATCCCACCAAGCGACGAGGCCTTGGTGCAGGTTCCTTTACTAGTGGAGGCACCAGAGGTACCACTTTACGTTGGGCCACCGATGCCACCAACCCCAGTAGCAGACAATGCACGCCGCTTGAGTGCGTTTCATGAGTTCTAGTGCCAGAGGCCACCCAGGTTCTGGGGAGAGATGGACCCACAGGAAGCTAAGGATTTTCTGGAGGCTGTGCTAAGAGACATGAGGTTGGTAGGGACACCAGAAGACCTTATGGTGATCCTTTCTATGAGTATCCTTCAAGCAGCAGCAGGCAGATGGTGGAGCCTGATGCTTCATGTCCACGATGAGGCAACATTACTCTGGACAGACTTCGAGAGCCGGTTCTGGGTGGTGTTTGTTCCAGCAACCCTTCGAGCATTGCGGATATAGGATCTACTTCATCTGCAGTAGGGCAGTATGACAGCAGCACAATACTTAGTGAGGTTCACCGACCTCTCTCACTACTCTGCAGATATGGTTCGGGACCCATTCTTCAGGGCCTAGACCTTCGATCAGGGGCTTAGGCGAGAGATCAGGGCATCGATGATCTTCCTCAGCATCCCGACGTAGGCAGGGGTGTTAGAGAGAGCCCTCTTAGTGGAGAGTTTCCTTACTGATCAGTCACCAGCAGTGAGACCCACTACTAGTCAACATGAAATGGAGTCTTCTGTAACTGGCAGTAGATAGATGACGTAGAGGTCCAAGAGGACCAGACCCATGGGTGGATGACTTCATGAATCGGGATCAGTTTCTCAGGGTAACCGAGGTAGTGACATATATGCCAGGAGAAGATAGTGCTAATCAAGCGGTGGGCATGGTCACATGGCTCGTGACTGCCCGACCCACCATTCAGATGATCAGCAGACAGTTGAGGGACATCATAGGCAGAGGTAGAGGTTCGATCAAGGCAGTCCTCATAGTGCAGGTAGACATGGAAGAGGAGATGGTCGATCAGTTGGTGGTGGACGATGTTACATGGTGTTACCACCACCACCAACAGGAGGACCACCCCGACCGCAGGGAGCTGGCAGAGTGGGGAGAGCTCAGCTTCAAGCATCTGAGGCATACAACCATGGTGCTCCGGAGATGATTCGAGTTACGATCTTTTTCTAATCCACCTTAGTTGTAGTTCTTATAGACATAGGTGCCAGTAATTCTTTGATTGCCACTACCCTCATTCGGAGCTCTGAGATTCTGACAGAGCCGTTGTCTCAATCCTTACAGCTAAATACTCTTACGGGGGAAGACTCGATGATTACACACTAGTGTCGGTAGTGTGAGATTACTCTAGGAGTCGAGAGCTTTGGCTGGGATCTCCTCGTAATGGCGTCGAGGCCTTACGACGTCTTCTTGGGTATGGACTGGTTATCTACAGTCCATGCTCAGATCGACTTTATTAGGCGCAAAGTACGGTGTGTCCTCACGGATGGGACTAGGTTTACCTTCACTGGTGAGAAGGGAACCTTTGCAGCATAGGACGGACTTACTTGGAGGAGGGTTCATCCGATCACTCACCAGTTGGCTTGACTTACCCTCGGACTAGTTTATGTGGAGATTCCGACTTATCCAGTAGTGGTGGACCAGTACGCAGATGTTTTCTCTGACAATGTTTCAGGACTACCTCCTCACAGAGAGGTGGACTTCTACCTAGACATGTACCCAGGGAGGGCACCGATATCTACTCCAGCATATCAGATCTCTCCCACTGAGCTTCGTGAGCTTCAGGTACAGCTAAAGGACTGGTAGGGGAAAGGATTCATCCGGCCTTGTGTTTCTCCCTGGGCAGCACCGATTCTGTTCGCCAAGAAGACGGATGGGGGCTTGATGCTCTGTGTCGACTACCGTTGCCTGAACCAGATGACCATGAAGAACAAGTACCCTCTCTCGAGGATTTATGACATTTTTTATCAGCTCAAGGAGCTCAATGGTTCTCAAAGATAGACCTCAAATTAGGCTATAACTAGCTCAGAGTTCGAGAAGAGGATGTGAAGAAGATGGCCTTCATATGTCAGTATGGCCACTATGAGTTCTTGGTTATGCCCTTCAGTGAAACCAAAGCTCTAGCAGTGTTCATGTGTCTCATGAACAGGATATTCCAGCCTTAACACAATCGCTTTGTCATATTCTTCATCAATTACATTCTGATCTACTCGACTACTGAGGAGGAGCATGCCTACCATTAGCAGGTAGTGCGGGACACACTCTGAGAGCACCAGCTTTATGGTAAACTCTCGATGTGCCAGTTTTGGATTTTAGAGGTTCACTTCTTGGGACATGTCATCTTGGAGGCTAGAGTTGTAGTAGATCCATCAAAGACCTCATTAGATAGTGTCTCCAAATCATCAAGATGAAGACTACTGCTGCTAACTTAAGGTCATGGGTAACGTAGTTCTTCTCGTGTTGTCTTAGCTGCCGAGAACCATACGTGATCACTTCTCGCTCCTATATCAGGACACACCCATGTATGGTCCCTGATGTGTCGCATTAGACTACATACCCTACGCCTTCCTCTGGAAGCCTCAATATAGGATGAGATATCCATGGACTTCGTGATGGGTCTTCCACGTACATCCATGAGTCATGACTCGATTTGGGTGATCGTTGACCGACTCACCAAGTCAGCCAAATTCCTACCGATCAGAGAGAAGGGCTCAGTAAAGATCTTGGGATTCCTCTATGTACAATATATTGTGTGTTTTCATGGAGTACCTACTTCTATAGTCTTTGAACATGACGCAAGGTTTACTTTCTGGATTTAGATGGGGTTGTAGGAGGCATTCGGGACACATCTTCTCTTGATCACCGCCTTCCATCCTCAGACAGATGGTCAGACTGAGCGAACCATTCAGACCCTCGAGGACATGCTACGTGCATGCGTCCTCGACTTCGGTCGTAGCTAGGAGGATCACTTACCACTGGTGTAGTTTTCCTACAGCAACATCTATCACTCCACATTGGTATTGATCCTTTTGAGGCCTTGTATGTTCGACCTTGCAGATCACCACTGTGCAGGACAGTCCCAGGGGAGTCAGAACTAGTGGGACTAGAGATGGTACGGGCTACCACGAAGAAGGTACAGATCATTCAAAGAGTGGATGAAGAATACACAGAGAAAGTAGAAGTCGTATGCTGATAAGAGACGGAGACCTCTGGAGTTCGAGGATGCTGACCACGTCTTTCTACAGGTCTCACCTCGACGAGGTCTATAGAGATGTGGCCGAGGCACCAAGTTGTCTCCGTGATTCATCAAACATTTCCAGGTCCTCATTAGATTTGGAAAGGTGGCTTACTGCTTAGCTCTTATACCTCAGTTGCACTGGGTTCATGACGTCTTCCACGTATCTCAGGTGAGAAGATACGTGCATGACCCTTCCCACATCATCAACCGTGGGGAGCTGGACATTGATGACAGAGAGACTTTTCTAGAGGTTCCAGTGGAGATTGAGGACTGACAGGAGCAGGTCCTACAAGGATGGTCGATAGCTCTGCTGCGTGTTCACTGGAAGCACGGGAACCTCAATAAGGGCACATGGGAGTGGGAGGCTCAGATGCGTGCTCAATACCCCATTTGTTCCCGTAGTTTGAGTTATAGCTTACAGGGACATAAATCCCGGGGGTGGGGAGAATGTAAAGACCTATAAATTCCGTGGAAATATTTTTTCTTAAATTCATGAGATTTTTATGAGTCCAAAAAAATTTACGGCACTTCATTCCGAGGCCCGGTGTGCCTAGAATAAATTTCTAAAGTTTTTTTGGGTACGTTCAGTAAACGTGCGGGTGGGATTTTATAAATTTTGAACCAGTGCTCAGAATTGAAATCTGAGGGCACCATTGAACTCACACTTCCGATATTCACTTATGAACACTTTCACCTTGACGGCGGTTGGTCGAGAATGGAAGTTAGTTAATGGATTTTTTTTAAGAATAAAATTAAATAAAAATAACTATAGCTTATTTTTATTTTAGAGGTTAAAATATCCAAGAGGAGGTTAGAGTTGAGGGCCACCACACCATAACCTCCCATGAGAGGTTATAGTGGTGGGGTCCACCCACACATAACCTCCCTTGGGAGGATATCCTTGGTGGGTCCCACAAGGGCTTCAAACCCCCTTTAACCCCCCATTTATCTAAGAGAAAACTCTCCACCTTCCCCCATTAATTTAATGTGCCAACCCTCATAATTAATTAATTGAACTCTTCTATTTAATTAATTGGCACCTTTTGAATTATTTTGAATTCATTCCAATAATTAAATAATAGACAAATATATTATTTTATTTTAGTTGACATCTATTCAATTGGTGGAGATTTGAGAGAGAAATTAAAGAACCCTTGGAGAACTTCATCCTTGTAATGATGAATGCCACTCACCACCGAAGAATGATGAACTCCTTTATCGATCTTCAACCATTAAAAAAGAGAAGGAGTCGACCACGAAGAACGCCATCTACGACTTCGTCACCTCTGAATGCTCATCCGCCAACGATGGATATCCTCTTCCTTTTCTGACATTGACGATTCGATGCTTCCTTTCCATGACTTCTCAATGATTATCATCATACGAGGTAGGGGTTTGAGTTGATTTTTATACTCTTTCTACATCGTTCAATTTATGTATTGAGAAATGCCGAATGATACCACCATAAAAAGGAGGGCTAGGACCGCATGAACATAGCCCGACCCTCCCACTTTGTTGTTCTTGTTTTTTAACGACAGTGGTGGTGAAACACTACTGCCGGAAGAACGGACTGTGGAAGAAGCAACGGAGGATGGTGACGAGCCGACCATGAAGAAACTAGCGGCGCAAGGCCACTGGGTCGCCAAGAGGTTGTGGTACTGCTGTGCCACACGGAACGAGAGTCATGGACAGGGCGGGCCGCGGTGGAGGCGTGTGGCGCCGTTGCACCATGCCGGTGGGGTGGAGTGGCTAGCCGCTCGGCCAGCAGGGAGGAGCGGGACCCCATCGAGTCCCGTGTGTGCTGGACTGGCACCACCGGGTGTGGGTTGTAGCTCCACCTGAATGGTAGAGCCATTCGGGTGCCAAGGGGTGCACGACTTCCCCCTGGCCGCGGCTTAGGCGGACCCTATGAGCCGTCGAGCCGCTGGGCTACCGATCTGGGCCGTCCATTTCGGTCGGGCTGCCAGTCAGGGCCGACCTCATCCCGGTCCGCCCATTCGGACCCGGAAGCCTGGTCGGGCCGCCCTTAAGCTGGGCTGCCCATCCAGTTAGGGTCACCATCGGGTCGGGCCACCATCGGGCCGGCCCGCCCTTGGGCCAGGCCGCCCCCTTGTGCTGGATCATTCCATCAGACCGGGTCAAACCCACGGACCAGGTCGGACCCCGGTCTGGACCAGGTCGGGCCTGGTCTATCTGACTGGGTCAGACCTGACTGGGACCCGCTATGGCCAGTTTACACCCTTTCGCCCAGATCCTAGGCTATGGGTGTTTGATCGATGAACCATCTGCGGAAATGGAAATCTTAGAGAATGATGGTTCTATTTGAATACTCCACTTGAGTTTTGAACACAGTTGGGATATGGATGGGTAGGTTTGAACCTAAAAACCAACAGGGCCCCTGGAATGGAAATGCCAATAACTCACAGACTAGGCTTCTGATTGAGGTTTCGTCTGTTGTGTTGAGACCCCTATTATGAGGTAGACCTTTCAGATACTTCTAATTGGGACTTCGTGACAGTTGGGGTATCGACTATTAGCTCGTGGAGTGGATCCTCCCAGAGACAAGCGTGAGGAGTACGAAGACCAAGTAGCTGGATGAGACCTGGTGACTGCTGACCTTTCGAATCGGAGTGTTTCGACTAGCCCAGTGGAAAGTGCCTCTGTGTGACGCGGCAGGCCCACAGTGGGGAGTGCCTCTGTGTGACGCGGCAGACCCACATTACTTGACAGGAGGAGTAACTCAGCAGGCTACATGTGGGAGTGCCTCTGTGTGATACTGCAGAACCACAGTGGGGAGCACCTCTGTGTGACGCAGTAGACCCATGATACTCAACAGGAGGAGTACCAAAGTAATCCAGGACAGTGGGAAGTTCCTCTATGTGACGCGAAAGGCCCATATTACTCTATAGAGGAGGAGTGCACCAGCATTTGAAGATTCGAAAGTTTTACTGGGAGTGATACATGTTACCACCCTAGAATAAAATCCTGATTTTGAGCTGAGTCATTGACTTTTGTGTTTTTCACATGACTGAGATGGGTTACTAGATAACTTAGGTATATGTATGGGCATATACCTATTTAATGTTTATCCGATGATTTCATACTTTTTGGTTTATCCCTGTTAGTATTTGTGAGACCTTGAGGGTCTCGGGGTCCCTACTGAGTATCGTTATACTCACCCCTGCACGGGCTATGCCCACACCTCGTTGTGTTGGTTGCATACGACGGACAACGCTGATCGATGTACAGAGTAGCTGGACTGGACAGTACCTAGAGGTGGACCACTGGGCGTGATGGTACACGGAGTAGACAGACGGACGTGGAGTGCAGAGGAGGCCATCAATACCTACCCTTCAGGTAGAAACCTCGTAGGACGATCCAGTAGTTGTTTTACTTTACTTCATTTGTACTATCATTTCAATTGTATTGTACTTTACTGTTGGGCTTGTATTTCCATCGCCCCTTTACTTTAAGCACTCACGTTTTTATACAGTTTTACTTAGTGTTTTACTTACAGTTTTATACTCTGTTGTGTGTGTTCAGTTTATAATGACAATTCCTTCCTAGTTTAGGAATTTACACCTTTGGTGCTAGTCGTCAGCCCCTGGCCTTTGGAAGGCGGGCTTGGGATAGTCATGATACGGGCCCCGAGGGATGGGTCGTGACAATATACTACCTTTAAGGAATAATTTTTATGTCATATATATCACAAATATTCAACATAAAAATTCCTTATTACTCCCTATGTAAAGCATGAATGAATCACATTGCTTTGTTGGGCGGTAGTCTGCCGTAGACACAAGTGATGTTATCGTATTACCAAATAATAGAAACAAAGAAGGTATATATGATATAATAATTTCAGAATATAATAATATCATAATTTTCAAATATAAATATTTAATCAATCATTATATATTGTCGTGATAGTTGGTAATGTAAAAATTATTGACATCAATTCATAGGGTGGTAGTTTGTCCTACATATGAATGATGATTTCATCACCCATTTGATAGGAGTGAAACTAGTTGTAGGAAATTCCCTTAACATAAAAATATATAAGTATTTTTAATATATAAATGAAATTATATCATAATTTTTTAATAATATTTTTAGGAGTTTGAGGAAGAAATAAAATAAAAATATTGATTAGGGACGTTACCTATTCTTCGGAGAACTTCTTTTGGTTTTCTGAAAATGTATTCTTCGGTTGGATTTTTTACCAAAATAAGGATTCTTGGATGATAGGTTGGGATTAATAAATTAATTTGGGAAGTTATTGGTTAATGAAAATGGTTTTTTATGTTTATAGGTGAGAGAAGAAGGGTTGGCATTTTAAAAGTGAGGTTAGTGGCACACTTGTAAATTTTGGAAAGAAAATAGTGTACCCACAGTTTCACATGCTAAAAAGATCCAATACAGACCATTATAGATAATATAAGAGATAAAGACAATATAAGGTCAAAAAATGGGATATTTATTAGTTTTGGATCATTTTTACACCTCACTTTTTAATTTAACCCCTTGTAAATCTATTTTTACCTTAACCATGGTAAATAATTTTTACTCTTTTTACTATTTATTGTTTAAAAAATTATTTTTTCCATATTATATAATATAAATTATTTTGATTAAAAATATTATATCTATTTATAAAAATTCCCTTCATATAATAGGAAAATTTTAATTTAAAATTAATCACTCACACATGAAAAGTAAGTAGGTTCTCCAAGAGAAAAAAGTTCATTTTTTTAAAAAAAATATATAAATTTATTATTAAAATAATTTCAATGAACATAATTCGATTGGATTATATATAATTGAAATAATTTTAATTTTAAACACATTTTAAAGAAAAAATTAACTCTACAAATATTTTAAATGAAAAGTAGTTTTCCATAAAACTATTATTTTTCAATATTAATCAAAAAATAAATATATTCATAAAAAGACCAAAAATTAACCCTAGGTAAATTTTGATATTATATATTCAAAAATGATATGTATTTTTTAAAAAAAACTTAAATTTTAAAAATTAAATTTAAAATAAGTGTGAAAAAGGTGAAAACATCTTTTTTGAAGAAAAAAATACAATTTTTAAGTGTAAAATTGGATTTATTCTTATCTCTTGTCTTGAAAACACATAAGATGAATGATAAATATTTGATTGAATATATAATAAACAAATTTAATTAAATTAATTCACCAAAAGTGATTTATTTAATTTATTGAGGCCAAATGTGCATGTGTTCAAAAAATAGTTTTTGAGAAAAGCATTCGTTATTTTCAAATAGTTTTTATATTCATTTGAAATTAATTGGTCACTAAATAATTAATTTTATATACATGTGAAAACCATATATTTTCATAATTTAGTCAATCATATTTATACCATCCTTTCCAGTGGCTAGGTGATAACTTTAATTTTAAATAATAATATTTTAAAATCACTTCATGTTTTATTTAAACTCGGTGTTGAGTGTAATGCAAGAAAAACTCATTGATGCATGTAATGGAAAATATAGAAAATATTAAATTTATTTGAAAAAAATTCACAAAATCTAAAGGTCTTATATTCTAACAAACTTAAAATTAATTTATCCCTATAAATTCACACTTTTGTACAAAAAACTGATGACACTTCTACCACATTCAATCCTTATGTTCCCATATAACTTTCTCAAGCCATTGGTTTCACCACAAAACATTAAATAGGAAACTGATCTTATTTCATGCTATATTCTATATTCAATACAGGATATCTTTTTATTGTTCCTCATAAGAAATATAATTCTCTATTGGTACAACTTCTATGTTTAGAACATGTTATATATTAGGTATGTACTTTCTCAGGAGAGATATGTGGAACATATCATGAAACTGAGATAGGTTTTGTGGAAGATCTATTCAATTAGAAAACATATTTATATTATCAATAATTAAAAAATTACAAATACACCTAGGTCATAGCTTCAAATTGAATTTTAAATAGAATTTCATCTATTGGGTATGCTTCTTTAAATTTCCACTTCATCTCTCACTCTAAGAAATGGAAATTACTTTTTTATTCCTGAATCACTAACTGATAAAATATCCATAATATAATGATTAGTTGCTACTTATATATCTAGTTATCATCATTAAAAAATGGTTATCACAAGTTATCCAATATAAATATATTTTCATATGGTGAAGTAATATATTAATCTCTAAAACCTCATCAAAAGTTCAACATGAACTATTCCATAAATGTTTAACAGTATAACTGTTCTAAAACTAAAAATTTGTAATGAAGGTCACTAAATTAACCAATAAAAAATTAATATTAGTCCTCCAAATATCATTAATCATATCTTAATAGTCACATGCCAAATTTTTTAATACTTTTTTCCTATAGTTTCGTGAATCATGGTAATAACCAGAATTACCATAAAACCTTAATGAATACATGCATGCTTCCTCATTTCTAGGATAAAACCACATATTATTTAATATATTCCATAGATATGATAATTTTGTAAAATATAATAATGATAGAATAAATAAATTTTTCAAAAAATCATTTATTATTTATGAGGTCATCAATAATATCGAATTTAAATTATCAATATCAATCATATATTTATCCAAACTAAACACAACTTCCTCAGCATTAAGAATATATTAAGGGTTATCATACTTTACTCAAAATATCATCTTTCCATTAAATCACTTTTCTATTCCATCAGTACCATTTAATCTATTATTAAAAAACCTTAATGAAAATCATATACTGAACAATACTTATATATTTCATAATTCATGAATTCTAATATATAAACACATGATCCCATTTACTTCAATGACTTGTAAATATATAGGTCATTCCATAGTCTAGGGTCTAGGAATTTTTTAAGTAATTTAATTAAATAATGCATAGGTTCCTCCCATATAAGATTCCAAAATACTTAGAGATTCGTTTCCCTATGAGCTACATTTCCATAAATAAAATAACTTCCCCTCAATTTAATATGTTCTTCTAGATTCCTATTCCCACCTCCTTGACTTGTATGAAGTGGAATATTCTTTCCTCTATGTTCACCACAATATGAACTTTCATAAAATTCAATATTCCACTTTTTTGGCATGTTATTAATCTCAATAATTTTGACATTGTTAATCATTTATCATAATAACTGATTAGGAAAAATCATAATATCCATCTCTCCAGTCATTATCCAATTTGGTTTCCCATGATTACTAAATTTACCATAACATTCAATGTTAACCTAGTCACTTTGGGTTCCTGTCATTGACTAAAAAACATAAAGAATAGTGTGAAAAACGCTAATCATAGTTCCTAAATGGCCCAAAGGCCTTCATTTTTTATTTGATTTTGATAATACTTTTTAAGGGTTTAAGTGGAACCCTTACATGGATTTTAGGATTAGTGACACATTATATGACCCAAAGGCCTTAGAGAAATTCCTCCCAAATAGACTAAATAGAATATCCCTTCCCTAAAATATATCTTGATGTCAGCACTCCACCTTTTTAAGGCTGGTTGGCTAGCTATCCTATGTAGAGTTTCATAGGCCTAGTACAGATGGCAATATCATACCCTCTCATTCTTTCAATTGCTGTTAGATCTACTCTGGTGAATGAAATTTCTCTAAATCCTCATCTATAGCCTTATTCCTTTGAAATCTATCTTTTTTAATCTACATTTCATGTGTACCGAAGGCCTTTAGGTGTCCCAAAATCCTTGAGAGGGCCCGAAAGCCTTGAGGTTTCCTGAAGGTCTTGAGGTGGCCGGAAAGCCTTACTGGCTCGAACGCCTTGGTTGTCTCGAAGGCCTTGAAGGATCCTAGGACCAAACAGATGAATAGTTCTGGCTACTAAAGTACTGAATAGTGCCTACTACAGTGCTACTATAGTGCTTCTATAGTAACCCAGAAATATTTATCTTCTTGGATTTGATCTCGGGTCTCTTGGATTCACTTAAAAAGTCCTCACTAACCTGGCTAAGGCTCATGTGCTAATCATAGTGGAAACCCCCATAGTCTGAAAAATAATGTATAGGATTTATAAATCATTACATATTATTTTAAGTCTATGAAACCTCATATTTAAACTATATTATTCATATACATATTATATTTAAATCCATCATGATAGTCCACATAGAATTTTTGAATTTTCAAAGCATATCCCTTGGTAATGTAAAATTATGTGCATAGTAAGGATTGTTATTTTTGTACCAAGTGGAAATTGAGTCCATATCAATGCATAGAATTCAAATTTATTACCCCGAGGTATATTTATTTCAGATCTTCATCCACTTGTAGTATCTATATAGAGATGTAATTTTTTGGAAACCACCCACTCTATCCTTTACCAAAATTCCGGGACATTTTCCTATACATTGACTCATACTTATAATTTTCCTTAGATATGTCCTTAGGGATATAAATAAATATTTATCATTCTATATTATAATGGTTAACAAATCCTTTTCTCTGATACCAACTATAGAGACCTAGGATTCTCATACATAGATAAAAACAACTTTTTAGAATAAAATTCATTACATTATAAAAACACATGTTGAAGGATCATAATGGTTTAGAGCCTTTGGAGACATGGTACATAAAATTCTTATTTAGTGAAATATCTTCAATATTTCCCAAAAATAACATCCCATTTAGTACTATTTATATACATTCCCAACTTAATACCTTTATTTATAACATGGGTAAAATAAACATAAAAAAGGGTGAGATCAGATTCCTAGTAAATGTAGAAAAGGTAAAATACATAGAAAAAACATGGGCATAAGTGTTTGATCACGTTACAATAAAATATGAAAACCATAACCTACATATAAAAGATAAAAATCATGCAGCATGAAATAAACATTGGTAGTTTTAAATACATGAATTAGTAGGAAATCACCAACATTTTTTATAAGATCATAATAATGGAAAAAATGGAATTGTGGTATAAACATAAGAATTGAAAATCAATTCCATAGTAGTCAAGGATCCCTACCAAGACTATCATAGTGGACTGGGGTCACTCCCCAAACAATCATAGTTGTCATGGTTTACTCCCAATATTTTCATAGCATAAATAGTCCCTTACTAAATCAGTTTTACTCCCCATTCCAGTACAATCTATCACATGATATATAAATATTTACCTAATTCATTAGAGGGAGATATAGGTCACACCCATCATATAATGAAAATAAAAAGTATTTTTCCCACATGATAATTATAGATTCATCATTTCATAACACTTGAAATTAAATGGGTTTCATAAATATTTAAACATATCATAACCAATAGAAAAGACATTTTTTTTATAATCATTTCATTTTTTTCATCATAGCATAACCCCTGAAAATAAGAACATTTCATAATCATTTTCTCATGGTGTAACATTTGGAATAGAAATATTTTTCATAAAAATCATGACATCTTAAGAAACCCATTTACAGAAATAATTATAATGGAACCATTTGATCATATCTCTTTTAATGAATAGGTAATATCAACATATCTTATCTTAGATAGAAAATGATTTTGAAAGACAATTTAAAACATTTATTGAGGAATATAACTTTTATTTGAAAATGTAATTTTAAAATTATAAATTCATATAAAATTTTTAATTTTTTTTAAATAATCATTGAAACTTATAAACCTAGATTTAAAAAAATAACGCATTTGTTGATAAAAATATCATTTCCATTTTTGAAAAAAAACACTTTTTAAAATATTAAAAAATTTAAAACTTAATTTCATTGAAAATAACCTTGAAAATTTATAAATTAATATTCAATTAAAATAATGATCATAACATTGGAAAATTTTGTTGATGAAGTAAACTTTAAAATAAGGATTTCTTTCACATTTTCATGAAAATCCAAACAGGCATTGTTTAGAAAATGACTTGAAGATTCATTTCAAATAATTTTTTAAAAACTAAATTCGTGGGTAAAAACTTATTTAATAAAAAAACTGAGTGTTAAATTTCTTTTAATACATTTATATAAAATATGATTTTTGAAGAAAATTAGTTATCAATTGAAGATAGAAATATAGAAAAAATTTCCTAGAAAAATATTGTGAACTTTTAAGTACATAAAGAGAGAAAAATGAAGGGAAAATGTATTATTATGATATAAAGAGATTATAATAAAATTAATGAGTTTATGTATATATGTAATATAATAATTTATCATCAAAAACATAATCATAAACCATCTTGATAAATTATGATATTGTAACTTAAAATCCTTACCACTTTGATAAATTTGAATTTTAAGACCCATAAAGTAATAACATTAAGTGCAACATAAAATATAATTATAATAAATAAATTCATTATATTATATGTAAAAGGGGTTTTATATACACTTCATATAAGAATATAGGTTCATAACATAACATATGTCTCAAGGAAGGAAAATTGGGACAAAAATCCATTACTGCTTGGGTATGTTTTGAATCATAAATCCCATGAAAGTGATACACTCGAATAGATTTTTAAATCGGAATAATTTTAATTTGAATAATAATAAATTACATTCTCGGTAAGTGTACACACCATATAAAATAAATTTGTGGTGAATATTGTGTCTATCTCACGGAAGTAAAAATTGAGAGAGAAATCCCTTACCACTTTAGTAATATTTTTAATTATAATACCCATTAAAGAATAAAATAAAATAAGACTTTAAATGTTATTAAAATTTAGATATTAATTATATAAACTTTTAAATTTGGATTATACAAACAACATTAATGAAGTGAGTGGTGTATTTTCATATGTCTCCTAGAAATAAAAGAGAAACAAGAAATCCATTAACATATGTCTTGAAGTCCTTCATACACATTTGAACCTCCTGTATAATAAATTCATGTTTATAATAAATATATTATAGAACCATAAATAAATATATCACACCACATAGGATTTATGTAAAACATTTTAATTCCCATTTATTATCAATTCCATGTTAAAGTCATCTATCGGGCAATAACTTCTTTTTCGTGTATGTTTGGATTTTTTATTCTTGGTCCTCCTAATTTGATTAGGGTTCCATCATATCCATAACATTAACCATGATATAAATATAATATATATTATTTATACATATATTTGTATTAAACCATAAAATTTAGTGATAGAAAATTAAATACACTATTCACAGAGATGGTATGTCATACGTACTGATAACCATTGTTTCCATTTTCCATAAAATGAAATAAAGAAATAAAGGTAAATAATATATTACCATTAAAAACTCATTATTTCATATATTTCACATATTTTCATTAAACCATTACTTATTACCTTCCATGTAAATTCTGAACGAATCACATCGCTTTGTGAGGCGGTAGTATATCGTACATAAGAGCAATGTTGTCATATTCCCATGGAATGTATAGTGAGAAGATATTTGTTATATAATAATTCAATAATTATAATAATATCATAAATATAATATAAAAACATTTAATACATCATTACGTCCAGTCTTGAGTGGTGGTAATGGAAAAAACACATGACATTGATTCGCGAGGATATAGTCTGTCGTACACACAAATTTTGATTTTGTAACCCATTTGATAGAAGTAGAGATATTTCTAGGTCATTAAATTAACATAAATATATCTTATTTTATTAAATATAATGATATTATTATATCATAAGTTTTTAATAAGAAATGAAGGTTGTAGAGTAACAAATAAAATAAAACACTTGATTATGGTTGTTACCTCTTCTTCAGATAACTTCTTTTAGTTTAAACCAAAGAGGGTTCTTAGGTTTGATTCCTAACCAAAATAAGAATTCCAAGATGATTTTATTTAATTAAGGAAGTCATTTTTGTAGTTCATGTCTAATCCAAATGGTTCTTCAAGTGTTAAAAGGAGTGGAGAAGGGGTGGCCTTTTATAAGTGAGGTGAGCGGCAAAATTTTAATTTTTGGAAATAAAAAGTTAAACCTATGTTTTCACATTCTAAAAAAAAAATAATGAACCATTATTGATCCTAGTAGATATAAATACTATATATTTCTATAAAATGGGTTTTGGAAACGTTTTGGGTCATTTTTAAACATTATCTTTTTAGTTTAACCCCTGGTAAACACATTTTTACCTTAACTATGGTAAATGATTTTTACAATTAATTATGGTCAGAAATTAAGTTGAACATGTTATATAATATAAATAACAATGATTTATAATATGGAATATTTTTTTACAAATTCCATTAACATAATTATCAAAATTTAATTCAAAATCAATCCTACATACGTGAACAGAGAGCTAGTTTTAAAAGAGAAAAATGTTCAAAAGTTTAGAGAGTTTTTATATCAAAATTAAATATTAAAATTATTCCAATAGCCATAATTGGATTAATTGATATAAAATTAAATTAATTTTACTTTTAAACCAATTTCTTTAAAAAAATAAACGTATATATTTATTAAATGAAAAGGGAATTTTCAATAAAAAACTATATTCTTCACTATTCATAAAAAAATTTAATTTATTTAGAAAAATACAAAAAAAATAAACATAGGATAATATTTATATGATAACTTAAAAAAATTAATTTTATGTTTTCAGACATAAATTCTAACTGTGGGAAAAATTAATTTTAAAATAGGTGTGTAAGAGGCGATAAAATTGCTTTCTAGAAAAAAAAATGGTGTTTTTAAGGATAAAATTGGCTTTATTCTTATAGCTGGTTTAGAAAACACAAAATATGTGTGTCAAAATTTTATTTAATATATAATATATAAAATTAAAATTAAAATCAATCACCAAAAATGACATGTTTAATTTATTTAGGTAAGGTATTTTTGTGTGCATAAAAATATTTTTTGAGAAAAATATTTCCTTCATTTTAAAATATTTTTTATTTTAATTTATAATAAATTATCCTAAATGAATTAATTTTATAAACAAGTGAAAAACATATATTTTCATAATTTAATTGATCCTTTTCATATATTTCATTACAATTTCTAGGTGATAACTATCATTTTAAATGATAATATTTTAATAGTATGACACATTTCATTTAAACATGGGGTTGCATGTAACTGAAGCTAAACTTAGTGTTTCATGTAATGAAAATATTAAAAAAGATTAAATTTATTTGAAAAATAAATCACAAAAATCTCTGGGTTTTATAAAATGGAAACATATCTACTAATCCATAAGGATAAATAATATACAAGTGTGATCTAGTTACATCTATCCCACTAATCACCAAAGTTGTTAATATATAACATTGATAACTATAGAAAATAAGAGATGAAGGTCATGTGATTACTATATTCATAATCACATAATCATAATGGTTCAAGTATGTCACTTTAAAAGGTGTTTCTAAATAATTTTCAATATTATAATGACCCTCGATTATCAGCCTATATGACAATGATGCAACTGAAGTTGTGAGCTCATAATGTATATAAATATAAATTAAAATTATGTTAATATACATATTGTGTTTTCATATTCAAGAAAACATATAAGTAATATTGATAATTTTTTAGTACTAGATCCTACTTCATAATAACATATGTTTTGTGTCATGTAATGAATTTTTCCGCAATTCTTATTACATACAATGATCCCTTCTGCCAATTTTGTGTCTACCATAAAAATGAATCCATCCTAGAAAAAGTAGACATGCAGGATAATAAACACATATGTATGAGAAATGATCCTAAAAATGACACACATATCTTCAAATAGAAATATAAGAATCCAAGCCATGGGTACATATAAAATTTTATTTGGAACAATAAACATAAAAACCCCCTTTTATAAGAACATAAAACCTCAAACAAGGAAATCCTAAAGGCAACCAATTACTATTTACATGGTTCCAAGCTTCAAATATTAGCACTAGTATAATATGCTATCTATTTATATGTGAAGCAATATGGAGACCAATTATGTGAGTGAGTCTAGACATCATGACTTCATGTGTGATGTTTGAATCAATCATGAGTTAAATAGGTTTGGGGTAGACATAAATGGGTTTAGGGTGTAATCATGTTGAGTAATATAACACAAATAATATTCCTTATTTCTTTGGGTTAATCATTCTTTTCCAATGTAACAAGATTAAAAAACCAATAATGATAAAATCTAAAAAATACATTAAAAAATAATTTAATAATATTTTTTATTCTTATTACCAAACTAAATTAAAAAAATTCAACATGTCTACACCACATAAATAATATTTTATCATGGATAGAATATGATTTATATTAATTAGATTATTTTTAGTCTGAATGGGATAATTTAAATTGGTTATTTCATTGAGTTTATGTGATACTAACTAAATAGACATTTCATAATGTATTTTATATTATATATTTAAATTTAAATAGGATTTTGAATTGGGTTAGGACTATCCCCTACATAAATAGTCTGGGTGGGGTTAACCCATTTAATTAAATAGGTCATATTTGGGATGAGCTTAATTGGTTTCACAAGATGATCAATCTATTATGAATCCAAATAATGAACCTTAATTTCAGCCTTAAGTAATGATGATTACCTAAAATGTCATAGAATCAAAACTTAAAAAACCTGTATCAAACATTCATATTTAATATATTCTTGATAGCCAATGATTATCCAAAAAGTAAATTAAAAAAGGACCAAGTCTTTATTATATAAACACATGTCCAGATTTATCATTTTTGAATATTCATTGGAACAAGATTGAAAACCTAATAAATGAAAATTAACTAACAATAAAAGTATAAAATAATAATAATCATGTTATATCATTAGTCCTAATAATTTCCCAAAAATAAATAGTTCATTTATTCAAATAATTTGTTTGATTATTGAGAATTTACCAATACTAGTGTCAAACAAACACACGTAACAATTTATCCAATAACGGTAGTTCGAGTCTTCTTGGTGGATCGATGTTGGACCCCAATTTTATCAATAATTTCATAACTTATACAAATATCAAAACTAATCCCACCCCTATGATGAATTACTATGGTATATCTAGACATCTTATAAACTCTCTAAGACTTAAATAATAAATAAATGATTATTGGTACCCATAACCATAAATTTTTCATGAAGATAATTTATTAAACACTATAAATAAAATAATTTATATTTAATACACTAAAAACAAGGTAATTCTAGTAAAATATGGAAAAACATGAAAAAAAACTTAAAAATAATATGGATAAGGATTAATGTAGAACCTAAGAAACATATGGTAAAATATGAGTATAATTATTTTGTAAAATAAATAATAGAAAAAAACCCAGAAACATTAGGTATTGAATAAACCATATACAATCCATCAACTAAATATTGATTTCCCTAGAAATGAATCTATAATATATTAAGATATTTCTCATATAACTCAAATAGAGTGGTGTGTCTAATTGATTTGGAACATTGAGTTAGTTCAGTATGGGTGCCTTATTTGCATGTTGGGAGATAGGTCTTATTGGGGATTATCCAAAAGAAGAAATTTATAGATAATGTTATATTAGAATGATGGATTTGGGCCTAATGAATAGGGAAGAATTAAATTTTGAAGAAGATATTTAATGTGTAAAATTATCTAGGAGAGGGTGTGATGATTAATGATTATGGGTTTTTCCTCCCATGACAAGAGTGTTATTCATTTTTAATTTTTTTGATTTTTATTTAAAATAATATACATGAAAAAAATTAATCCTAAATCCATGTTTCCCTACCAGTATCAATTTTTATTTCAAAATCAACTTACAATGACTTCTTTAAATAAAAAATATAATTAAAACCAACATGTACATACACATTGATAAAAAAATATTCCAAAATTCATTTTTTGAAAGTATTATTATTTTATGTTTTGTTTTCATAATTCTCTCATAATAATTTTTAATGGTTAGGAAATGATAAATTATATGAAAATACACACATTAACACACACACACATCACTTTTGATGAAAAATAATGATTATAATATAAAACTCCTAAAAATTTTTCAGAAGTGATAAAATTTCATTTATCATTTTGATAATTTTTTCAGAATAATTTCCTTTAGTTAGGTAAGGGGAAAATATATTAAAAAAACACACACAAAAATATCTAGGAAAAGTTTAATGGATGACCCATCACATGTCATATAAGGACATTAATAACTAATCCGGATGATTGTTGTAACTACATAGATATTAAGAGAGATCCAAAACACCCGAAGAGTTAACTGAATGGGGGTGACACCCCAATTAAACATATTATTTTATACCTCATCCATCATTGAATCTTGTTTCCATGTTACCAGGAACAATATTTCAATTTTTCATACATTCAATACTTCCATACCAAATATAAAGCCTATATATTCATGTACCTATAACGAGCAATAATTCCCATATAAGATAAATTACCTTCTTTAATATATTTGAAATATAAATAATTTAACTACTACTAAATCATGAAATAATATAGTTTACCTTTTTCAGTTGTAAAAAATTACTTATAAAGGAAGAACTTTATCTGCACAAAACAAAATCATTGATAAAATGAAACATTTTTGAGCATGACAAATGATGACTTTTTTCATCAACTTTTATCACTAAAAAAGACTATCTTTTATTGGTGTTGTTGTTTAATAATGATTTGAATTCTGTTTATCAGTTCATTTTTTCACACTAATAAAGGATACCTATCAAAATATAATTTAAATTTAAATATTTATATGTTTATATATTCTTAAATATGAAATATACATCAAAAATTTGTATATTTGTATAAATATCGTTTATACTTATATATACATATATATTCATTTATACTTTTATATTCATTTAGACATATATATAATTATATACAAAATTTTAATTGCATATATATATATATATTATAAAATAAATAAATATGACTTATATAAATACATAAATAAATAAACTAAATATAATTCATATTTAAAGTTATATACTTATTTTAATATTATATTATTTTGAATGTTCATATATATTTATATCTGTATTTACATTCATTTGTGCATGTGGGTGTGTTTATATGTATTTAATTATAAAATTATAGTTATATATCTATATCATAAAATATATCCTAAGGTCAATTATATTAATTACCATAGAATACAATGTAAGGAAAGAAAACTACAGTAGTCAAGCAGACCCATGGACTTGGTCCCACAACCTACCCCTCACCCCCCAAATACAAACCACCCCACTACCAAAAATGGGGAATATCATAAAATATATAAATATATAGTATCTATAAAAAACATATAAATATAATAAATATATATATATTATATATAAAGAAACATATAAATAATTAGACAATACAAATATTATGTGTGTGTGTTCATGTAGTATAAAATATAAATAAAAGTGTGTGTGTGTGTGTGTTTATATAGTATATAAATATAAATATGTGTGTGGAAAATAAAAAATATGTGTTCAGGTGTATGGAATATAAATTCATGTGTGTGTGTGTGCACGTGCATGCATGCATGGGATATCAATGTGTGTGTGTGTGTGTGTTTATGTTTTATATAAATATAAATAAGTTTATTTGGTTTAATGGATTTCAAACCACAAACAAAGCACACAATCAGGCACCACAATAGGCCAAGTCTCACTCCTCCCCCCAAGCATTGGCATAAATCTATAATGACCTTCAAAATTTAATTTCTATAAGGCCTTGTGGATTAAAATATCATTACATAACCAAAAGGCATGATTTTCTATCACAAATGCCCCTTATGTGAAATTTACAACAATAATGACTTCAACTTATAACACTCTCTACAACTACAGTACCAATAATTGTACTCATCATGGATATAGTTCAACGGTGCTTCATGGTATCTTCTATAGAACCTATGGAAATCCCCCTATTATAGGCCAATGGGATTTTAACCATAGTCAGATATAGGATTATGGGGTCACTATTCCAATTAGGAAGTGATGGGTATTTTTAGTTTTCTAATGGTTATTGAAAGTATAAAAAAATAGACAGATATATATTCATGAATTAAATATGTAAATAATATGAAAAATAGAGTACCTTATATTCACATGTTTAATAGTTCTCTTACCTTAACTCAGTGGTGTGTTCCTAAGGAAGCTCATGAGGATCTGTTATCAAAAGTAAACTGCCTATGAGGGATTACACCAACCAAAGGATCCTTGATTTTATCAATTAGTAACCAATTGTTGAATGGCTGCTAGTTACTTCATTGAGAAATGATCAACAATACTTTGGTAAGAATGCAGATTTAGGAAATATGTGTGAAACTACTTATTATAATATCTTCAAATTAATTTGATCATCACACCCATCACCCATTAGAATATAAATCATCACTTTAAATAGGAAAATTTGGATACTCCAAATTTTTAATGAACTACATGCATTACATTTTTTTGGGTGTAATATTAATTGAACACTTCCATGGATAAAAAAGTATTTAATGAACCAACCTTTTGTTCTAAACTGATGAAACTATTCAAGAGTGATCGTGTAAACATTTTCTTCATATGAAACTATTTTAATATGTATCTCATAATATATTTAATATTATATATATATATATATAATATTGTATATATGTATATATATATATCAATGAATCGTATACATGAAAACATACTTGGATCATATTTATGAATTAAATGTGTTCCACGTATAATATCATAAATATATATATATATATATAATTCATTCATCATATTCATGATTACCTGAGTCACATACTTATACATTTTAGTGAACATATAATAATCTCCCACTTTCACTAAAATACCATAATAACTTTATAAAAAATCCAAAACTCATAGTGAATCCATCCAAAACTTCTTTGGATACATTTTTTAATAAAAATTTCATTATTTTGAAAAAATGATTTGTTGAAATTTATTTCCTTATCCAAGGTCCAAACTGTGGGGCCTTATAGTCCCTAAATGTATTGGTAACAAATATGACTCCTTATTTCAAACATGCAAGTAAAGGGATGCCTCTATCAAAGCATCGATGCCACTCGAGCTACTAAGGGGACTACAATGATCTCTATCAGACATACTCAAATCATTGTATGAACATGTCCATAAGGTTTATTATAAAAATCATATGTATACCTATATAATCCTTTTTTCCTGACATTTATTGACCATAAGATATGGAAGATATCAATCTAGTATGACCAACACATCATTTATGGATTCTATGATAAAGGTTCACCAATTCCATGAATTCATCACATGTGTTTCATCTAATATATGAGTATAATAGATTACCATCATCTAATAAGTTGAATATGTCTTATGTAACACAAATATATATGGCCATAAATTTCCTTATACTAATTCAATCTAGGTCTAGGTTTCTTAACTTGACATACAAGCAGAAAAATCCCATATTTGTTATTCTCCAATAGAAAAATTGATCGTCAACATACCCAACCACCCCCATATTAGCTAAGTTATTTTAAACATAAATAAGTTTGGTATAAAAGTTTTAAGGTTCTCATGATAGGTATCCCTCCAACATTATTTTATATGTATTGATAATAACCACACACCCATAAGTATAATGACAAATGTTTGACATTTCATGAGATATACTTTGGTGGGTCAATCCAAGTAATAGGTATCTACTCATTACCTCATGAATTCAATATTTATACCTCATAAAAAACTCTATTTAATGATTTAAATAATATATTCAATATAACTTTAAATAACATTACAACCAATAATACCCCATAATGATCACTAGTTGGGGAAAACACAATGTCACGCTTTGAGTGGATATTATCATTTGAGATTTCATATAAAATAAATTATATAAAATATGACAAAATGATAAATATAGATTGAATTTATTATGATAAAATGATACATTTTACCAAAATTACTACCAATCTTTCATGTGTCTTATTTCCAAAGATACTAAATCACCATCATGTTGTTGTTGTGGTAATGTTTTCATCAATAAATCCTCTAAATTCTCTTCTTTAGTCACTAAATTAATCTTTAAATCTCCACACTCAAATATCTCCAAAATGATATAGTATTGGTGAAGGATGTTTTTGGTCCTTTTCTAAGGTTATGGTTAATTATCTTAAAAAATGGAATTACAATTTTTATAATACATATCAATTTATCTATCAATTTTAAGAACCAATACATGTTCAATAATGAATTTCTTGATACAAAAATCTTTCTATGAAGCACTAGATATAGTGATGTTATCTTCCTCTATTTTCTATTTCACTATGGTGGCTTTATCGAAACTATTATAACTAATATCTCCATTTTTTCATAAAAACATTATTCCAAACTATTATCTCCTATCATCTTATTGAGATTGGAAAATGAATCTGTGTAACCCTTTACACAAATCTTATCCTCTCCTCCTAGGACTAAGAAAATATCCATAGTCCTTATCAAGTACATAAAAATATTCTATACTACAATCCAATGTATTAAAAAATATTTGAATGGTATCTACAAGTTAGTCTCAATATATAAGAGACATCATCTCAAGTACTAAATATGGTGTACATGATAGTTCCTAAGGTAGACTCATTATTTCAGATGAAAATGGAGGTATTTGTATTTACCCTCAATGGCTTGATTCGGTGGGATTGAATTTTTCACAATCATTCATTTTGTGTTCACCATTATCGAATGGATTCCAATGGGTTTTTTCCATAGATCCAAAACACCCAATTGTTCCCTTTTTCAAGATGTTTCATGAACCTACATTCCAAAGGCTGGATATTATTGGGAGGTGGACAAAAAAAAATTACGGACTCACGTCAATCAAGAGGATGGGAGGTCTGGTTTATCAAACCATTTTAGGGGGGGGTTATTACCTACTACAGGAATCACTTAAATATTTAAGACATATTCATGAATCCTTCATTAATTCCCAACTATGATAAGGGTCACCCTCAAGTTAACTATCAATTATTATCATGTATGAATTTTATAATCATTTTTTTTGTATATGAGGTTCTTTATAGATGGGTACATATGTATGTATAAAATTTTATCCATCGATGTTACACTTTTTTAATCATATTATATATTCTTTGATCATTTATCATTACAATGCTGGTTTCAAGCCACACAATTTAGCACTCCAGAATTTTTCATTATCTAGGGAGAAGGGAGTTATTTTGACATCAGGATTGGGATCATAATATGGGATTACTATGCATAATTGTGAAAGGAATCATAACCCACATATTATGGTTCCATTTAAAGGGAAACACCATAACTTTTATGGTCATGTTACAAGGACCAAATTATGCATTTTAACATCATAAAACAAGGAAATCCATGAAAATGTTGCCAAGTCAAATTTTGGTGTGTGAATTATACCAATGTATCATAGGGGACCAATCTGATATGGGATCCCAAGTTAGATATTTCCTTACTGGGAATGCGGCCCAGAGAAAATTAAGGCTCATTTGGGGTTTTGGGTTTGGACCTCAAGGAGGCTTCCGATATATCCCATTTGGACAGAAATCAAAGAACATGTAGTTCAGTTGGGTTGAGTATTCACAACAATGGAGGACCTTTAAATATATTTCTCATAGTGAATGTTCCATTTGATATGGTGATAACATTATTGGGTATTATACCAGATAGTAGGCCCATGTTGTGGGTATTATTTGGGATTACACAATATAAGAGGATGCCCGAACAGTTTGGATACATGGATTTCAGGACGCATAACTATGGAGTCCCTCTAAAGGAAGGTGAGAGAAAGATCCCAAAAAGGATTATATGTTAAAAAATTAATTTTATCATGTGTATTTCATGATCGTTACTATCCTATAAGCCCACATGATTCATGATCAGTGTTAGAACAAGAGGAAGAATAATATCTGACAAACCACACAATACATTTTCCAAAGGTGGAAGAGGTCAGGGTTATGGGGGAAGAATAAAGGGAATCGATGTGCATGTATCCTCCCTAATTTTGTAACTAGGTTAGTCCCATCTGGCTATGACCCATAAAAAATGCTACTGGATTACTTCATGAGGGATTCCCTACTCCCTGATCTAGAGAAGAGAGGAGGATAAGCCACTATTATCCATCAAATGGAAAAGAATGTGTAATCCCCCTATTGACTAAAAAATGAGGTCCCAAATATCAGAGAAAATAATTGAATGAAATGGACTAGAACCATATTTCATTGAGATAAAGAGTGAAGGACAAGGCCCTAGACCTTCTGTTTGAGACTAGTAAGTCCCTACAACTTCCCCTAGGTTTTGGGTACTCATTACTGAGGGGATTCAAAACAATACACACCCCGAGGATCCTACATGTCAGGTAGGAAAAATGTGGGATACCTCTTGCCGAAGGAATGTGTAAACAAATTGGAGACATGGTGATGTGTCTTTTACCATGGTTGTGCAAGTCTCAAGGATTCAGTGGAGTATTTTATTTGATATCCTTTAAATGGGAGTCCTATAGAAGTAGGTACCCTACTATTAGTGGAATAAAGATATGTCATAATGGAGGTTCACACATGTAAGTCATGGGATATAAGAATTGGGATATCACTAGTAGAGGATAGGAGAGATAGAGAGGTCTCATGTAGGGTAGGAATCGGTGGGTCGAAAGTTCTTCACCATGGGTAGTCCTGCACAATATTGAGATAACTTCTAGATGATGTACAACCTGGGAAACAAAATTTTCAAGAGGCCTTCACTAGGTTCCATGGGTTTCCTCATGTGTCCCCAGATGGACCTTACATAGGTCTAGGGTTTTGGATAGGACCTTCATGCAATTTCTTGTTGATTATAGGTGATTAGCTCCATGTTTAGTTGTTTTTTATTTCAATCACTAAAGGTAATTTGGAACCACTATTTCCCTCAATTACTTCTTCTCTTGAGTTTTTAAGAGATTCCTAGATGGTTTTGAGGTAATGGGAAAATCATTAGGGTGATATGAGCTTAGAGACGTCTCTGGGGTTTTTTCCATTAAAAATAGGAACCCTAGGGTCCTATTTATAGGAAATTTTAGGGGCCTGGGTGAAGGAAGTAGTTCACGTAGGTGGTTCTCTCTAGTAATGGGTAGGTATGGACTACACGATTCTGCTAGGTGTGTTTGTTTGGTTCTACACGGTGTTATTGGCATGCAAACTAGACCTACATGATGATGGTGTTTCTGGACCTACATGATGTGTCTTCAAAAAAGTGGAAAACCCTTGGAATTCGTCACTTATATCTTTGAATTACTCCCCTTTGAAACTTATCGATTTTATAAGGAAAAATGGAGGGTCAAGAAAATCCCCCCCCCCCTAATGATTGTATTGATGGGAAGAAGAGGGTCTGATCCTAAGGTATATGAAAAGTATTTTGTTGATCCTTTATTCATTTTCCTCTACGTGTTTGTGTGCCTTTATTAATAAGGCTTGAAAAACAAGGAAACTTGAATTATGTGAAAGGGATAAGTGAGGGAGAGCCATGAAGGGGTCTTTATTTATATAAATATAGTTGAGAGCCTCGACATTTCCTATTTCCACTCTCACTTCATTTCTATATTCATGATTTTAATCTCATCATGCTAGTCTTTACACTAAGTTTTTGTTAATGAAGACTTGGTATGTCATTATCTGCGCAATTCATACACTTGGGAAATTACATTACATAACGTCACTTGAGAAAGTGAACTTTATAAGGTCACCTGGGAAAGTTACCTATGTGAGTCAATTCCTTTTCCAAATTTCTAGAGTTAGTATTTTTTTCCAAAATCAAGATTTATCCCTAATGAAATCTTGGTACTTTCTTATAGATTCCCAATGACCAATCAGAAGTATAAAGTCTCTGATGAACAATATAGAAAAATTATCAAGGATATGGTTGATTTCATTAAGCCTAATTATTACCATTTATGTGGAACTAATCTTTTATATTTTTAGAATCAAATGATTATGAATCATCAGGAATATACGGATAGTAACTATCTTCCACTCTATGAACATAGTCATCTAATGGATTTATTCATCCCACAGCTAAAGAACTATGTCTCTCTTTCCTGGTTCCAAGAATATAAGAACTTAGCCACTTCCAACATCTCATCCAAGGGTCCATACATTCGTGTGAAAACCTCATCCATTAAATCATTCATTCTTAAAAGTAGTTGTACCACATATTTGAAACCTCATATCCCTGAGTTAAATTCACAAAACTACCCATCAATCTTCTATGATTCCAAGACCAATCGATCAAAAGGTAGGAAGGAAGGTTGGGACCTTTGTCTGAGATGGGTGTTAGACCCTAGTGGATGTGGGCATACTGGGTGCGCTAGACCTATACTGATTTTTTTGATATAGATGAAGGAGTCCCATATCTATGAGGATGTCTTGGTGTCCAAAAAATACATATTCAAGAATCATGACATCATTCCTAAGATGCTAAAAAGATAAAGGCCACAAACGAATTCCTTTCATCTGAAACATAGAGAAGTTGACAACATTCTATGTGGAATCTACAATATCTCTTGAGATCCCATCCTTATAGAAATGTATGATGTGTTTTTTCCACATAAATACACCTGGGAAGTTTCAAAAAGGATGCTTTTTCTATCCCACGAGCTATTGGAAATAGTCCAGGATATCAAGAATGAATACCCACACCAAATGAGATAAATTATTTCTAATTCATGAATGATTGAATTTTTAGAGCCTAAGGGGGAGAGCCCCATGGTAAAACATCCTATCATATGTACCACAATGGAGAAACGGGGTATTCTCAGTAAATTATAGACAACATTAGAGAAGGGTGAGTATAACCAGTGTGGGTACATAATCAATTCGTATGGACCCACAAATATGTGTCTCACAAGATTCATAAAAAGGTGGCTAACCATCTATATAATTCTATTCCATGACTTAATTGGTGGTGTAAGGCTAGGAACATTCATTTTAATGGAAAATCTAGAATCATGAGAAACATATAGGGTTGGAAGCCCATATCTTATCCATGATCGATTGGTAACTTCTGTATGTTCACATAGGAAAGGCCCCTTTCAAAATTCCAAGGTTGTTTTAGGTATTGTGGGGATGGATTTATGCACATTTTTCTTCCTATTCCATGTTTAGCAGAATCAAAGCTCCTAGGGTCCAATTTTGACCATTGGTTTTGGTCTTTTCTGGCATCCATCCCCTATGCCTGAATCATGGTAGAGCCATAACGAGACTGAATCTATTCGGTGAGTTAAATTTATTTTCATGTGGGAATCTCCCACTAGGACATTCACTTATGATCGAAAGTCTAGTGAAAATTGAGATCGTACTTTATTTCCTTTAGAGTTGGTTTTCTAGGAACCTAAAGTGATGTTGAGGTTATATGTGAGTCCTATGCTTTATATAGATTTTCATTCCAATTCATGTTCCTACAATATAAAATGGTATCCACTCATGTATATTTGATCATAGTGGAACCCAATGGTGTCCTAACAACTCTTGATTCTATCATTTATGTAGGTGAATCGAGTAGTAATCAATTCGCCTCTAGTGTGTGCTTACATTGGGTTAACCTCCTAGTATTCAGAGGCCTTAAGTCCATCATACCCCCAAGGGGTGTTGGTAAAGGGAATTCATCTATTTGGATCTGTAACAACTATTGGGTGGTGGAAGTGTGGTAGAAAGGCACCACCCATTCCATAGAGTGATACTGATGAGGTCCCAAGCTCACCCAAACAATATTGTGCACTTGTTAGCCCAAAATTTAAGGTTAAAAGTGCTAATTTGGCTGAGACTAGTCTTAGACGGTCTATCTTACATCACCAAGAAAAAATTTTGTCTCCAGTTTCCCACTATTCGACCGCAACAGAGTGAGCTAAGAATCTCATGAAGTCAAAGAGTGTTAGTTTTGATTCAAATAATTCTAGAAAAAATTTAGAATAGATATGAATAGAGGTGGTATAATCTTTGAAGGAAAATTATTCAAATTATAAGGACATGTTTTCACTCATTCATGCCGGATTTCAGATTCCCTAGATTAGGGATGTCAGAGCCCCACCCAACTCCACTTTGACACTGACCCAATCAAGGTGTAAATATATATCTAAGAGTTATAGATGCCCATTTATTCCTTTGATAATTATATCTTGGAAACAACGAGGGTAACTGACATACTGGAATGGGGTGCTACTAAAGGGGTTGATGAGCCATCCACCTATGAATGGGATGACATCCTCAATCCTAAGGATGTATATTTTTTCACTATTTATTTCCTAATTTATCACGTTATTATTTATTTTAAACAAAATGATGTTAAAAATAGGGTAATACTAATTTTTAACCAGTAGAGGGAGAAATGGATAGGATCCCCTCACACTAATATGGCTTGAAAGGTTCCTCTATAGGGGATGAAGAATCAGGTACTGAATCGGGGGAGAAATTCTCAGGGCATTGGATGATGGAGGAGGACTTAGAGGGTGAGTCTTCTCAGTTTCCACATCCAATACTGTATTTATTTAGGCAAGTTCTAGCCTTCCTCTTTCAAATGTTTAGGAATTATAGAGAGTGATGAAACTATCCCATCATTAGTTATTTTGAGTTTTACTGACGTTATTTTTTATTTATTTGTCTAAAATAAATTTCTAGTTGTGGACATGGGTTTTAGGATCCACTCATCCCTCCTCTCTCAAGGGGATTTGAGATTATCCTCTAAGAACTAAGGAATAAATATCATATGAGGCCCAGATTCCTTTTTTCATGTCTATTCCCTTAGCTGGAGAATAATCAAGTGTTGAGGCCACATATGTTCCTAGAATTGTAGATAGGGATGAGGATCTTGGTAATGCCAAGTTCTCATTATAAGGTGTCATGTTCTAATTAATGACTTTGGTTCCTTGTGATACTTAAAATATACTACATACACTGGAGAACCCTATGGTTTCCACTATTGTTCATGTCACCATTCTAGAATGGGAGGACATACATATTATACCATCCAACAATTGTAGTGGTGCTAATATTGATCTAGTCGGGACTAAAAGGATTGTGAACACTAAAATGAAAGTGGTTGTTTTTTATGGAGGATCCAATTTCGATGATGATCCCATCATCATAAACACCCTTATCTATGATGATGCTATGAGTTTTTATGCAATATATAATGAATTAATGGAAACATTTAATCCAGATAATGATGCCCCTAGATTTGGGGGGCTTTAATAAGGAATTATATGGATATGATTTTTCTATGGATTTTATTTTCAAACTTAGTCAACCTTCATTCATTTTATGTATTACACCAGTGATCAAATTATGTATCTTTATCCTTAGAAAAATTTCCGAGGAACTTCATGACCATGGAATCCATGTTTATCCTACTCCTATTATTGAGGGAACAATAGTCGAGTGTCCTATAGTGAGAAATTATTGGGATCCTTTCACCCTGGTTCATGCTAAAACTTAGGTAAATGATCCTCTCTAGGAATTCACCGACCAAATTATTGAGGATAAGGGTTCTAGAGAGGAATCCAACCAAGAAATTGACCCAAAAAATAATTATTTCTACAAACCTCTTTGATGGTATTTTCCCTTTTTCTTAAAATCATGTAATTTCAAAGAATAATTCCATTCACCTATCAGCACCAACAGTCATACTAGATGAACCCAAAGATTAATTCTATACTCCAAACAATCAACTATACAAGGAGAGGATGATGTCATCCCAGGGAGTAAAGTGCAAGTCTCTTCTATAAGAAGAGTGATTCGAGAGTATACCTCTCCCCTTATGACTAGCTCCACGGTGACCCATGAAGCTTAGGATACTCTTCGGGAATTTCACCAGCTCAAATGGAAAGATATTTGAGATGTAGTTTCAAAGAAGCCCATTATAGATTTACCTTCAAGACTCCCTCATCTTCAGAACATGTTTGGTATATTGGGGTATAGTGTGTTTGACTACTGCATGGTTCACAACACCATGAAGGAAATCATTTTCTGGTGGGAGAAAGAGTATGAGTCAAACCAACACCCTATCAAAGCTATAATGCTCATCAGAATTGATGACATCTAAAATGAAATATCCCTAGTGGTTCTCAATCATGCCAAGAGATTGATGGAGTGTAATTAGTGGGTTGATGATAAATATTCCCAAATATTTCACCTCTAATAAGAGGTGGATGTCTCTAAAGGGGTGCTCGTACAACGTCATCATATAATGGATGGAGTTTAAGATGAGATGATGGATTTCATTATAACTATGATAGGGTAACTCTTCCTGACTAAGTATACTGAGGATGTTCAATTAGCTAAGATTTTTTAATCCATGGATGGGGCCTGGGAGACACTACAATAATTGAAAATTTACATGGACTACCTTTTTTATCCCATAATATAGAGACTCTAATTTTTTGGATGTTCCTATGATTTTTTTCTCCATAAATGAAAAGGATTTTGTTTCCAAATCATCAATATTTTTCCCTATTTTCCCATGTCATTAGAACATAACATTGAATCTAGTTTTTATAGTAAAAAAACCTTGAATTAATGATTTTAAATCACAATAATAGTCATGGATAGGTTCTCTAATTTTTCCTTGGTCATTAAACCAAGAGAGTGTAGTTTGACTATTAATATAGTCATATGAAATACCCTATAAACTTTTGGTGTTTTATGTCATCACCCTAATTTTATCCTATGCCAAGATGAAAATTACTTAATGGGTGAGACTTGTCTTTATCTTATGCCTCCTGTAACACCCCAAGCTTCCACGGTACGTTTCCCTTCGAAAAATGCGATAGCGTGTGTTGTACGCAACCTCGAGTTCTAACACACACCACAACTAATTAAACTAGCCGTTGTGAATAGTAATACCTACTTTTTGAAATCATATATATTTTATATTTCAAAATGGACTTCATTTTTGGATTTGGAATATTGAAATTAGCCTAGGGTGAAATTTTGGTACTTTTCGGATAACTTTTATATTTTGATGAATAGTGAAAATTACTAAATTTTAATTAAAATCAACTTTTTTAATCAAAATAATTAATATTGATAAATTATGAATTTGAGTGGTTTTAAAGATTATATTTAGAATATATTTTTACCATTTAATTTAATGTTTGTCATTGGACATAATTTCACAATTAAACCAGACATAAACAAGTGTCAATCTTTTGATAGTTATTATCTCTTAAAAACACGCTTTTTATTTTAACAACGGGAATTAATTTTAAATTAATTTCTGCCACTTCTGTGTTTTGAATTTAGAAAAATGTATTACATATTTGGAATCAGGATGTCCAAATTATGTAAATAGATAACTTTTATTTTTACACATTTTGAATAATTACTGCGGTAAATATTTTATTTACCATGGTTAAAGGGTAAATCCGGTAAATAAGGGTTAAAAACTAATATTATAATAATACAAAATTACCCTAAAACGTGTCCTAACCTTATTGGTGGACACATACCCGACCATGGGCATCCTTGGGTCGATTTGGGGACCCCTTAGAGCTAATTGTATGTGGTAGGGACACATTATATTAATAAAGTTAAAATAAAAATAAAAATGGCATAAGCTTACATCTTTTAGAAGAACAATTTTTACATAGGGTTATACATGTTGGATTTTAGATTACAAATATTCATTAGAAATATAAAAAGATTTCCTACATGATGATAATTTATTTATAATTTTTAGACATCAAATAATTTAAATTATTAATGACACAATAATGATGCAATGTTTACCTCATTAATAAATCATTTAAATAAATAAGATTATAATGATTAAAATATTATCTAAAACCTGTCCAATTCTTATTGGTTGATGTTATTTAGAATAAGAGTCATATTATCTTCGACCTCAATGATTTTTGGACCATTATAAACCGAATATAATTATATTATAAAGTAATACTTTCACTCTTTCCTAAAGAGCCCCTCCTCTCCCTTATAAAAGGAGACCACTTCTACTCATTCCTCACACCTCCCAAGCCACTTGGCTCGGCCAAAATCTGCCCAAATACTCTCCCAACTTCCCTCACTACAACCTAGAGGCCTTAGTTTGATCAGAAAGCCAACCTAAGGAGCCCTTTTGATCAAATCAAAAGGAAGAACCCGAAGAAGAGGAGGTTAACCTACCCCAACCAAGGAAAAGTACAAAGGGATTTTCTTATCTCACATTCAATTCCATGAGATTTCCATTATTCGCCACTAAATTATTGAAAGTGGTGTATTGTGTACTGGCATTTGATATATATTATCATGATTATCTTTATATTCATGTTATTCTGTAAATAGTTTGGGGGTTATTAACTTTTGTCCATACGACTCCGTTGATTAACGTGGTAAGGGGTTTTCATCTCACTCCATATTTCCATGAGATTCATGCCATATTGCCACCATCACCTTTTGTGTGGTGTATGTACTTCCCATAATTATATTCTTTGTGTAATACACTCTAATTTATGTGTATTTACATATTCATTGTATGATACCTCTTTCATGGGTTGTATGTTTCATAAGTTACCAAATTGGTAAGGGTTACTTCACAATCTCTTCATTATCCGAGGTTTTTTATACGTAATAATCTACTGGGATCTCGTTATCATCCACATCCATGTTTCTTCAAAATGTATTTCAAAACATTTTTAATATTTAAAAGAATATGGTTTAAAGTCATTTATACCCTTGTTTGACTTTTTATAAGAGGTTTATAAGGGAATCTTTCCGTCGTTTTCCAAACAAGGTGCTTTTTAACCTTTTCGACAGAATTAAGATAAGAATGTTTTTTTTAACTTATACGGCGGGTGCGGTTATTTTCCGCCGTTATAAAATTGTCAAAGCTTTCCTTACAAGCTTATAAGAATATTTTCAAACAAAATGTTTTATTTCATATAGATCTTAAATGATTTCAAAATAAAAAGAGATATTTCTTTAAAAATAATTTTGATTTCATCTATGTCAACATCCTTTGATGGCTTTTAAGCTTATTTGAAGTTGGATTATTATGATACAAAACATCCATATTTTATTAAAGTTTTTGTGATATTTTTGAATGTGGACAAGCTATTCTTATGTCACTCATGTTTTCTTTAAATTATTGAAATTTCATAAGTTATTTTTAATCCAAATGTTTATGTTATATTTCAACCTTTCATTCAGATGAATGTGTTAGACAAGTATGTTTCGGGTTGGGGACCGGTAATAGTAAGCCCTCCGGTTTGGTCTCCGGTTATTAGAGGAACTTCGGTTTGGTCTCCGGTTATTAGAGGAACTACGGGTTGGTGTCCGGTTATTAGAGGAACTCCGGTTTGGTGTCCGGTTATTAGAGGCACTCCGGGTTGGGTTCCGGTTACAGTTAGCCCCAAGGTCTTGGGACGAGGCCTTGACAAAGAAATTAAAGTTCAGCATTATATATTCCAACATTATGAAAGTGGTTATTGATTTTTGCATGTGATTATTCGATTAGTAGAATATCCTTGTGAATAAGTAAATGGCATTATTTCATTTTATTTATGCCATACCATGTTGAAAGTTCATGTTTGAAAGGCTTTTGTTTTAGTTATACATTGCCTTAAATGTTTATTCTTATTTATGAAAGTTTCCGCTATATTGTTATCCTTACTGGGCATTTGAGCTCACCCCTTTTCTATGTTTTATTTTTCCCAAGAAGTGAAGAAGTAAATTATGAATGACCTGAAGGGATATTATGTGGGGATATGAGTGTGGATTATGGAGACATTATGTTGTTGTAGTAGTTTTTCATTTTATGATGTAATGTAAAACTTATGAATATATCTAGTGTTTCCAAGGCTACTAAACCAATCGGTCTTTCGAGATTTGATCTTTCTTGTGATCATTCCAATGTTATGTAATTAATGCACCGACTCTGGGTAACTGGGGTCGGGGCGTTACAGTTGGTATCAAAGGGAGTTTTAGTACAAACCTTGGATGCTAGATTTAGATAAACTCTGATTAGAGCACGTAGACCTAAGATGAACTTTGAGGATTAGTATAGAAGAACTTCCTAGAATTTTGGTATTGTAGAGATTTTGTGAGTTTTCCGAGCAATACATCCCTGTCTGGATACGAGCAGGTAGAGGAGGCTCTGGCACAGATGTACCTAGGGGTAAAACCCGAAAACACCGCTTTGAGCTAGACTCGAACGGGAACTGGTGCACGACAACGGGCCTTGCTGCACTCTTGGTTACGACACTCCCGGGGGATATGCTTAGGATAACTCTCATTTTCTTTACAAATCATTATGAAGGGTTTATGAGTATATAATTCCTCAAAGAAAACATTTTTATGATTATGGATTATATCCATAAATAGTTCAATTTATGTTAAGTGTTTTATAAGTATGGGATTATGTATTTTGATTCATAAACTGATCTAGTTTATGCCATTATTTAGAAATGGCGCCTAGTGGAAGAAATGGAAACCGTATCAATGCACGCACTCTATGTAGGGATTTCCCTCCTGCTCAAGATAATTATAGTGGGGCTGGTGATGCAACTGGTTCCGATCAGCTAATCACCATACTGGGACAACTTACTCAGTTTATGAATAATAACCTTACCCGTATGGAGCACCCTGATCCGCAGCGTGGAGGATCAATGTTAGATCGATTCATGAGGCAACAACCACCAACGTTCAATGGGAGTACAAATCCCTTAGTAGCTGAGCAATGGATAAATTCCCTAGAGAAAATATTTCAGGCTTTGGGGAGCAGTGAAAGGGAAAAAGTTATCATGGCAGTTTACCGCCTCACTGGAGATGCTGATCAATGGTGGTCATTGATTCAAAACATGAAGGAAGATGATGAAGTATCAAATATTGAATGGAGGGAGTTCAAAGATCTGTTTTTAGAAAAATACTTCCCTCGCGACCATCGAGCAGATATGGAAAGGCAATTTCTAAGTCTGAGATAGAAGGAGGATGAGAATGTCGCAAAGTATGAGGCTAACTTTACAAGGTTATCAAGGTACGCTGGTGATTATATACGTAACCAAAGAAGTAAGATTGATCATTTCTTTGATGGGTTAAAACCATTTCTCCGTCGAGCATTAGTCTCACAATCCTTTTCATCGTACGAAGACATTGTCTCATGTGCTATCAAGACCGAAAAGGAATTCTCTAAGTCTTATGACTTTAAAGTAAAGAAAGAGAAGAAGAGACCTGCTGATCAATCTGGGAATGGAAATAAGGGGAAGAAGGGAAAGGTTGAATATCCATCCTGTGGTAAATGCGGGAAGAAACACCCTGGTACTTGCTTGAAGGGAATGGGAGTCTGTTACAAGTGTGGTGAAAAAGGCCACCAAGCTCGTGATTGCAAGGGGAAGAAGGAAGCTACCAACGTTCAATGCTACAATTACAGGGAGATGGGGCATTATGAAAATGAATGTCCTAAGCGTCAGGAGAACTTACCTCAGAAAAGGCCAAGGGATCAAGGCCAGGCTTATGCTATCACTACTGCTGAGGTAGAAGCTCCGAAAGACTTGGTGGCAGGTAATTTAATGGTTTCCTCAAGTTTAGCAAATGCATTATTTGATTCTGGATCATCGCATTGTTTCATATCTTCCCAATTTGCTAAGAAAATTAGATATTTCCAATTTGATTTAATAAGGGAGTTGTCAGTTAAAACTCCTAAGGGAAGTATCATTGCAACAAAGTTTTGTGAATCAGTCCCCATTAGAGCACATAAATTTTCTTTATCTGCTGATCTCATCGTCATACCTATGATTGAGTTTGATATAATCCTCGGTATGGACTGGCTTTCGGACTATGATGCGAAGATTTATTGTAAGAAGAAAGAGGTTACGATTCTTGATGATAATGATAAGGAACATCTTATTTTTAGAGCAGAATCGTCACCACCTAATTCTTATTTAGATCCACCCCCAGTAGCTCAACTTAATTCAATTATTGGGGAGGAAGAGAATGAAATAAGTGTCGGTGGGGAAAGGAATGTTCAAATAGAGGATGTACCTGTTGTGAAAGAATTTGTAGATTTATTTCCGGAAGATTTACCTGGACATCCTCCAGAACGAGAAGTTGAGTTTTCCATTGATTTGATTCCTGGATGAAGGCCTATATCGAAGAACCCTTATAGAATGGCCACTGTAGAATTAGTCGATCTAAAGAAACAACTAGAGGAATGGAGTAATAAGAGATTTATTCGCCCTAGTGTTTCTCCATGGGGAGCCCCTGTTCTTTTTGTTAAAAAGAAAGATAGATCTATGAGGTTATGTATCGACTACAGGGAGATCAATGCTATAACGATAAAGAACAAGTATCCCCTACCTCGTATTGATGATTTATTTGACCAACTGCATGGAGCTCAATACTTTTCAAATATTGACCTTCGATCTGGATACCATCAGTTGTGTGTGAAGAAGGAAGACATTCCGAAGACAGCATTTCGAACCAGGTACGGGCATTACGAGTTTACCGTAATGCCGTTTGGATTGACTAATTCACCCTCTGTATTCATGGATCTGATGAATAGAGTTTTCAAGGAGTATCTCGATGAATTTGTGGTGGTATTTATTGATGATATCTTGGTATACTCCAAAACCTACGAAGATCATGAAAATCACTTGCGCATTATCTTGAAGACTCTGAGGAGGTATGAATTATATGGGAAGTTTAGCAAGTGTGAATTCTGGCTTCAGGATATTTCTTTTCTTGGCCATATTGTCTCTAACGATGGAATCTATGTTTATCCTTCTAAGACCAAGGCAATCCAAGAATGGCCAGCACCTACGAGTATAACTGAGGTACATAGTTTTATTGGTTTGGCAGGTTATTATCGACATTTCGTCCAGAATTTTTCCCGATTGGATAACCCATTAACGAAGCTCACACGTAAAGGGGTTAAATTTGTTTGGACAAAAGAGTGTGAAGAATTTTTCGAAGAACTGAAGAGAAGATTAGTCAATGCTCCTATATTGACTCTACCATCGGGGAATGATGGGTTTGTTATTTATAGTGATGCATCAAAGAAAGGACTTGGTTGTGTCCTTATGCAGAATTATAGAGTTATTGCCTATGCATCACGACAGTTGAAAATTCATGAACAAAACTATCCTACTCCTGGTCTTGAGTTAGCAGCTGTGATCTTTGCTTTGAAGATATGGAGACACTACCTCTATGGTGAAAAATGTGAGATTTATACTGATCACAAGAGTTTGAAGTATATTTTCTCACAAAAAGAACTCAACATGAGGCAAAGGAGATGGCTTGAATTACTCAAGGATTATGATTACACGATACACTACCACCCGGGGAAAGCAAACAAGGTGGCAGATGCTTTGAGCAGAAAAGACCATGGAGTTTTGAACATGATGAGAATTGAAAGGGATCTAATTTTCATGGATCTAGTGAAGATGGACATGGGAATAACCAGGGAAGGTGAAACATCAATGCTTTTTCAAATGGTTGCCAAACCATCTTTACTAGAAAGGATTAAGAGTTCTCAGACCGATGATGAAGAATTTCAGAAGAAGATTAAAGCTGTGAATGATGGGAGATTGAGAGACTTTGTGTATGAAGATGGAATTTTGAAATTCGGGAAGATACTTTGTGTTCCCGATTTACCTGATCTGAAAAGGGAATTGCTGGATGATGCTCATAGTTCCAATTTCTCTATACACCCTGGGAGCACCAAAATGTATAGAGATTTGAAGGAACATTTTTGGTGGGACAACATGAAGAGGGAGATTGCTGATTTTGGGTCAAGATGTATGTTTTGTCAACAAGTGAAAGACGGAAGGCAACAGCCTGGAGGAGTCATGCAACCTCTTCCCATACCGGAGTGGAAATGGGACAATATTATGATGGACTTTGTCATGGGGCTACCAAAGACTCCTAGAAGGAACGATGCAATATGGGTTATTGTTGATCGTCTTACCAAGTCAGCACATTTTCTTTCTATAAGAGAAGATCTACCCCTGGAACGTCTAGCAAGACTATACATTAATTAAGTTGAGACTTCATGGAGTACCTCTATCGATTGTTTCTGATCGTGATCCCCGTTTTACTTCAATATTTTGGAAAAGTATTCAGAAATCCCTGGATACTGAACTTCATTTGAGCACTGCTTACCACCCTCAGACAGATGGACAATCAGAATGGACTATTCAAACCCTAGAAGACATGTTGAGATCTTTATCACTTGACTTTCAGGGTATGTGGGATCAATATTTACCACTGGTAGAATTTTCCTATAACAATAGCTTCCATTCGAGTATTCAGATGGCACCATATGAAGTGTTATACGGAAATAGATGTCGTACATCAACCTGTTGGGATGACGTTGGTGAAAGAAAACTTGTAGGCCCAGAACTGGTGGAGGAAACGGTGGAAAAGGTGAAAGTAATCCAAAATCACATCAAAGCAGCTCAAAGTAGGCAGAAGAGCTATGCCGATAATCGAAGGAAGGATTTGGAATTTCAAGTCGGTGATCATGTTTTCCTGAAGGTATCTCCATGGAATGGAGTCATACGTTTTTGTAAGAAAGGTAAATTGAGTCCCAGGTACATCGGACCTTTCGAAATTCTTGAACGAATTGGGGTTGTAGCTTACCGATTGGTAATGCCGCCAAGTCTCTCCAAAGTTCACGATGTGTTCCACATATCTCTGTTGAGAAAATACATTCCTGACCCAACGCATGTACTCACCTATGAGGAATTAGAACTGGAACCCAATCTGTCTTATTGTGAAGAGCCTGTCAGGATTCTTGATACAAGAGAACAAGTACTGAGAAACCGGACGACACTTCTGGTAAAAGTTTTGTGGAGAAATCATAAGATAGAAGAGGCAACGTGGGAACCCGAGGAACTTATGATGAAGAACCACCCGAGTCTTTTTATGCAGTAATACCCTAGAAATTGCGAGGACGCAATTATTTGAAGGAGGGTAGAATGTAACACCCCAAGCTTCCACGGTACGTTTCCCTTCAAAAAATGTGATAGCGTGTGTTGTACGCAACCTCGAGTTCTAACACACACCACAACTAATTAAACTAGCCGTTGTGAATAGTAATACCTACTTTTTGAAATCATATATATTTTATATTTCAAAATGGACTTCATTTTTGGATTCGGAATATTGAAATTAGCCTAGGGTGAAATTTTGGTACTTTTCGGATAACTTTTATATTTTGATGAATAGTGAAAATTACTAAATTTTAATTAAAATCAACTTTTTTAATCAAAATAATTAATATTGATAAATTATGAATGTGAGTGGTTTTAAAGTATATTTAGAATATATTTTTACCATTTAATTTAATGTTTGTCATTGGACATAATTTCACAATTATACCAGACATAAACAAGTGTCAATCTTTTGATAGTTATTATCTCTTAAAAACACGCTTTTTATTTTAACAACGGGAATTAATTTTAAATTAATTTCTGCCACTTCTGTGTTTTTAATTTGTAAAAATGGATTACATATTTGGAATCAGGATTTCCAAATTATGTAAATAGGTAACTTTTATTTTTACACATTTTGAATAATTACTGCGGTAAATATTTTATTTACCATGGTTAAAGGGTAAATCCGGTAAATAAGGGTTAAAAAATAATATTATAGTAATACAAAATTTCCCTAAAACGTGTCCTAACCTTATTGGTGGACACATACCCGACCATGGGCATCCTTGGGTCGATTTGGGGACCCCTTAGAGCCACTTGTATATGGTAGGGACACATTATATTAATAAAGTTAAAATAAAAATAAAAATGGCATAAGCTTACATCTTTTAGAAGAACAATTTTTACATAGGGCTATACATGTTGGATTTTCGATTATAAATATTCATTAGAAATATAAAAAGATTTCCTACATGATGATAATTTATTTATAATTTTTAGACATCAAATAATTTAAATTATTAATGACACAATAATGATGCAATGTTTACCTCATTAATAAATCATTTAAATAAATAAGATTATAATGATTAAAATATTATCTAAAACCTGTCCAATTCTTATTGGTTGATGTTATTTAGAATATGAGTCATATTATCTTAGACCTCAATGATTTTTGGGCCATTATAAACCGAATATAATTATATTATAAAGTAATACTTTCACTCTTTCCTAAAGAGCCCCTCCTCTCCCTTATAAAAGGAGACCACTTCTACTCATTCCTCACACCTCTCAAGCCACTTGGCTCGGCCAAACTCTGCCCAAATACTCTCCCAAATTCCCTCACTACAAACTAGAGGCCTTAGTTTGATCAGAAAGCCAACCTAAGGAGCCCTTTTGATCAAATCAAAAGGAATAACCCGAAGAAGATGAGGTTAACCTACCCTAACCAAGGAAAAGTACAAAGTAAGGGATTTTCTTATCTCACATTCAATTCCGTGAGATTTCCATTATTCTCCACTAAATTATTGAAAGTGGTGTATTGTGTACTGGAATTTGATATATATTATCATGATTATCTTTATATTCATGTTATTCTGTAAATAGTTTGGTGGTTATTAACTTTTGGCCATACGACTCAGTTGATTAACGTGGTAAGGGGTTTTCATCTCACTCCATATTTCCGTGAGATTCATGCCATATTTCCACCATCACCTTTTGTGTGGTGTATGTACTGCCCATAATTATATTATTTGTGTAATACACTCTAATTTATGTGTATTTACATATTCATTGTATGATACCTCTTTCATGGGTTGTATGTTTCATAAGTTACCAAATTGGTAAGGGTTACTTCACAATATCTTCATTATCCGAGGTTGTTTATACGTAATAATCTACTGGGATCTCGTTATCATCCACATCCATGTTTCTTCAAAATGTATTTCAAAACATTTTTAATATTTAAAAGAATATGGGTTAAAGTCATTTATACCCTTGTTTGACTTTTTATAAGAGGTTTATAAGGTAATCTTTCCGTCGTTTTCCAAACAAGGTGCTTTTTAACCTTTTCGATAGAATTAAGATAAGAATGTTTTTTTTAACTTATACGGCGGGTGCGGTTATTTTCCGCCGTTATAAAATAGTCAAAGCTTTCCTTACAAGCTTATAAGAATATTTTCAAACAAAATGTTTTATTTTATATAGATCTTAAATGATTTCAAAATAAAAAGAGATATTTCTTTAAAAAAAATTTGATTTCATCTATGTCAACATCCTTTGATGGATTTTAAGCTTATTTGAAGTTGTTTTATTATGATACAAAACATCCATATTTTATTAAAGGTTTTGTGATATTTTTTACTGTGGATAAGCTATTCTTATGTCACTCATGTTTTCTTTAAAGTATTGAAATTTCATAAGTTATTTTTAATCCAAATGTTTATGTTATATTTCAACCTTTCATTCAGATGAATGTGTTAGACAAGTATGTTCCGGGTTGGGGACCGGTAAAAGTAAGCCCTCTGGTTTGGTCTCCGGTTATTAGAGGAACTCCGGTTTGGTCTCTGGTTATTAGAGGAACTCCGGGTTGGTGTCCGGTTATTAGAGGCACTCCGGGTTGGTGTCCGGTTATTAGAGGCACTCCGGGTTGGGTTCCGGTTACAGTTAGCCCCAAGGTCTTGGGACGAGGCCTTGACAAAGAAATTAAAGTTTAGCATTATGCATTCCAACATTATGAAAGTGGTTATTGATTTTTTCATGTGATTATTCGATCAGTATAATATCCATGTGAATAAGTAAATGGAATTATTTCATTTTATTTATGCCATACCATGTTGAAAGTTCATGTTTGAAAGGATTTTGTTTTAGTTATACATTGCCTTAAATGTTTATTCTTATTTATGAAATTTTCCACTATATTGTTATCCTTACTGGGCATTTGAGCTCACCCCTTTTCTATGTTTTATTTTTCCCAGGAAGTGAAGAAGTAAATTATGAATGACCTGCAGGGATATTATGTGGGGATATGAGTGTGGATTATGGAGACATTATGTTGTTGTAGTAGTTTTTCATTTTATGATGTAATGTAAAACTTATGAATATATCTAGTGTTTCCAAGGCTACTAAACCAATCGGTCTTTCGAGATTTGATCTTTCTTGTGATCATGCCAATGTTATGTAATTAATGCACCGACTCTGGGTAACTGGGGTCGGGGCGTTACACCTCCATTTGTAGGTTTTCCTCTTAAAAAGTTGTGTTCCATATTTTTTTATTGATCATTATTATACCTAAACCTTATGGAATATAGTTTTAGTGAGTTGTGACTTGACTCTTACTTAGGGTTCTCGTTTTTTGGTTTTCAACCTGGTGAGTACTATGTTTATTTTTGGCACTTTAGATCCTTGCAAGATGGACTAATGTGAATGGTTATTTAGGCCGAATAGATTTGACCATGAGTTATGGAGTGATAACCCAATCAAGGATTATTGGCTAAGAATGTTCTGAAATTTATTATATATCCAAACATGGGAATTTTGAGTCACTATTTTTTGATTTTCAGATCTAAAATATAATACAAGACAAGCATACAAGGAATGATTAAGGACCAAATTCAAATGGTGGTTTCCAGAACTATTTTTTCATTGTAGGTTATAAAGATATAATAGGTATCTCCTAGGAATGAATGTACCTTTATTTGAAAATCCCTTTTGGTGAGTGACTTATTCAATGCCAACTGGGGCTTGTTATTGCATAGTCTGACCAAGGTGTCCTTAGGAATCTGACATCCTATCACTGATGGTCATGGAGTTTGTGAATATCTGAATTTCCCAAGCCCAAAAAGGGTGGTTTTTAAAAAGAATGTGTCTGATAATAAAGGGAGAATATGTATTAGTGTTTAACATGAATGGGAATCCACTCACACATAAAGTTGTTTTTGTGTATAGAGGAGTGGAAATTATGGTGGGTAGCCAACATTAGTAGGAAAGGATCCTCCTTGAAAAGGGTTCGATCATTGTGATGTTTAATTTCATGTGACTAGGACATAGAATTTGAAGTTTAATTTCATATGAAAATTATTTAAAGAAATATGGTTTAATTTTGTTTAGATATGGATGATATATTAACTATTTTACCTTTCATGATAATATTTTCAATAATGTTCAACTATTTTAAGGCATGAATGGGGGAGGTTGTAAGCTATTATCCAGGTTTTTTATCCAAAAGGTGATATGGGGAATGTATAAAAGAAGTGAAAATGGTCCAATGTTCAAAAAGTGGCTTCCCAGTATAATGTTTTTGATGCTTATAAAGATAGAATAGGTATCTCTAAAGTGTGAACATGTCTATGGTTGATAGTCCCTTTTGGTTAGTGAATTATGAAAAGTTAACTATGTCATGGTGCAACATAGTCAAACTGAGGCATCATCTAACTGATAAACTCTTTTATAGGGATAAGTATTAAAATCCAACTAGGGAATATTAATTCATAGTTAAACAAATGTTTCTTCAAGAAACTTCCATTCTATTACCAATGGCTGGAGAAAGTTTATAGAGATTCATATTTACCAGGATATAGAGTTTGGTTTGTGGAAGGAATGTACTCGAATATAAAAGAATCATTTCATATCCAGATTATTCAATAATGGAGAGAAACATTTCCTTACGTATGCCTAACCCATACGTAGGAAAGGGGGATTTTTTGTTGTTGATGGATCTAGAATTTGATATCCAGGTGTCACTGCATATCTCATCAAATAGAGAATCAAGTAACACATAGTTATATAAATATCCCACACAAAAATAAAATTTAGGAGTAGAGAAGGTGTTTCTTTCTTCTAAATACAGGCTCACAAATGGGGTGAGAACCCATACTATATTATCTCACACAAATTTTACTCATACATAGGAGAGTGGGGGGATTTTTTTTTATTGTGGATAGACTTAGGATTAGAGATCTAGGAATAACTACATTTCTCATGATGGTAGGAATCAAGCTACACATTGTTATAGAATTTACATCATGTAGAGACATCAACCATGTAATTTAACATCATGCAGTAAGGATGTCTAATGTGCCTTTTAGGTTCATTCATCATGGACCATATTACCCCTAATGTGAAGTGATATACCTTGATCATGTGAGGAATCCTTTAACAAAACTGCTAATCCTACGTGATATATTCTTAGTGGGACAAACAAGGAGTGTTAACGGTTTCTTTCACCACATATAGGTGATTAAAATGATGGAAAGGGGTGTTTTTGGTCTTCTGGGGGCTGTACTAGGATGTAGGATCCATGAGTTTCTATATATATCGTGGGAATGATAATCATTTAATACATAGATCCTGAAAAATTGTCTAGTTTAGTGTCATGCATTGAGTACATCATCCATGTAGTTTAATGTCATATGGTAAGGATAACATTTTTTCTTGCAGGTTTAGGTCATATGTCCAAGACCATCTTCCATGGAAATGATGAATGATGTTCGTATTAGCAGGATAATGATGGTTTAAAATGCATTATATGTGAAGGAGTAAATCATAAACCATGATCATGGGGGTTCTTAGATTAAGAGAATATATTTGAGAAAAACACAAGGAATGAATGTGGACCAATATTTGAAAATTGGGTCCCCAGCATATTTTTTTAGGATTAGGAATATAGAAGAGGTATCTTCTAAGAACCAATGTGCATCTAGTTGACTGGTCCTTTTGGTGGGAGATGTATGAAAATCCAACTGAGACATATCAATGCATATTCAAACAATGGTATCCTCTGGTTGATAGTCCCTTTTGTGGGAGACTTACGAAAATCCAATTGGGGAATATTACCGCATATCCAGAAAAATTATTCATTAGGAAACGTAAATTCTATTACCGGTGGCCAAAGAAATATTATGGGGATCTAAAATTTCCTAGGACAATGAGTATGATGTGTAGAAGGAATCTATCCTAGCATAACAGAAACATTTGGAATGTTATTAACCAAAGAATGCGAATCCCCATGCATATTTATTTTGTTCACATAGGGGATAGGAATATTTCTATTTTATTGATGGAATCCTAGTTGAGGGGACCTAAGTTAATGTCTCCTGTATAGATCTCTATTTTTCTATGTGGGAGGGGGCGTGTTTATTTTTTGGGTTAGGCCCAAGACATAAGTTCTAGGCATCACTACTTATCTAATTTCTGTATAGAATAAATACACATTGTACAAAGTCATCCATGTGATGGTTTAACCCATACATAGGTAGGGGAATTTTTTTATGTTGTAGTTGTACCTAGGATTAGAGATCTAAAAATCACTATGTATCATGTGGTGATTGGAATCAAGACACATGTATGTCTTGTATAAATATTTGTTGGGACACCATCAAAAAAATTTATGATTCACTAAAGAATGGATTGAAACATTATACACTTTTATATCACGTTATAATGAAGTGAACCATGCAGTTTTACATCATGTGGTGATGAAATTTTCATACAGTGTAATGTCTTGTGAATAGAACGTTAGGATATTTAGTTTAAAGTATTACAGTTCAAATTATAAAATCGTTTAGTATTAGTTCATATTACGATGATCATTGGTTTACCATTTAAGGAAATGTATATAGGACCATGATGTTATTTAGTTTAATGTCATATAGCACGGAAGTTGGGTTCATGTTGTTTATCATCTTGCAAAATGGATGATTGTGTCTTTATCACACAAATTATTTCTTGAGAAATATTTCATTGGTAGGTGTTGTAACAATCTCTTTATCCATCAAGGTCATGGAATAAGCTCTGTTAGAGTGGACCTTTTGTATGTTATAAGGTCTCTCCTATTTTGGTTCGATCACTAGAGGTTTCTCCCATGGTATCATTGGGGTCCTAAGGGCTAGTACAAGTTCTCCTTATAGAAACAAATGGAGGTGGAATTTATTGTGAAAATCTCATGATATCCAGTTTGTATGGAAATTAAGTTAATGAAAATAATGTAGTCCTTTGTAATCAAATTTAATCAATCAAACAAATTAATTTTTGGATTTATCATCTACAAATAGTTATTCTCAAAGGGAAACATGAATTGATGGAAATTTAAACTCAATGGGAAGGACTTATTCTATCCCATATACTAGTAAATATGGGGGCTACCATGTGGAAGTGTGATTGGTATTTTTGAAAGTCCATAATACATGCAAGATCTTGTCGGGACAATAATTTTTATCTTTATCATTCATTTTCTAGATTATGTTTTATAGGGTCTTATTGAAGGCATCTACTAGTTTATTGGTCACTTTATGATAGCGGGATGCATGGTTGGATGTGATATGACACTCCTGGTACAAGTTCTCCAACACAGAAAAACAAAAATCGGTTCCATTTTATGACAGTATTGTATAAGGGACACAAAATATGGTAATGATGTTGGATTTCATGAAGTTTACAATTAACTTTTCCCTAACTACTTTGAGGGGTATTGCCTCGGTCCATTTGGATAAAAAGTTGATATCATATAAGATGTGTTTGAGCTTCTTGGACATAGCTAGAGGGTATTACCCTACAACATCAATTCCCCATATAGAAAACATCTATTTGTATTTGTCCTTGTATAGAAACTCTAGTGATTCATGGATGAAGTTGGTGTGCACTTATAAATAATTAAACTTCTTTGTGAATGTTATGAAATTATGCATCATTTAAGGTATGAAGTATCCATGCCAATGGATTTTATTTTATTGCCTAAACCTTGATTAATGGGAACCATTTTCTCCCCTATGTACTTATTTCAAAAAAAATAGTTTTATTTTCTTTATCAGTACACCATAGATGGAATACATCAAAGCCTCATTTATATATAACTTTATGGTGATTTGGGTCGTCATAAAATGTGAAGTTGGTCAATCATCATCAAATTTACTCTTTTCTAGATTTTTTCAATGAGAGAACATTATTTTTAAGGGCTTCCACAATGGGTATCATTCAATCGGTCATGGGACCGTTTAGTTTAGCGATTAGAATAAGCTTATTAACTTCTTCTATGATGACACAATCAAAAGGTGAGACCATTCATAGGTAAAAAATACTAATAATTGTTCATTCTCAACCTGGATCTACCAGATCCATGGATACATTTTCCAATCCATCGGCCTGGTCTTTCTATAATCATGTTTCATGAGTCAATGTCAGTTTGGATTGTAATTATGACATTATTATATAAACACAGTTAGGTAGTGGAACTAGAACTTCCTTTATGATGGAATAATCATCCTTGATCTGATTGATTACCAACTCTGAATTTTCTTTCACCTTTAAGTGGTTCAGTGGCATATGAAGTTCCAATCTGAGCCCTGAAATGAGGGTTTGTTATTCTTCCTCATTTTTTTACAGCCTTCTGAAAATTGAATGCAGTGAGTATAAACTTCTTTTACTAGATAGATTATCATGAATCCTAACTAGACTTTGATGATATTGGGGAATTCCATTATCCTCCTTTTTGGGCTTATAGATGTGCTGTCAAAATATGTCTCCTATATTTGGGGCCCTCTTGAATAGAGAATAAATCTTTATTAGTAAATTTAAAATTTAATGAAATTTATTCTACAAATAGATTCTCTACAATGAATTATACCAAATCCTATTGCTTTACTACTTTGTATGTCACAAACTAAAATTCAAACTACTATAAGATAACTACCCACATTTCCAAACCTCCAGTCAACACAGGGTGACTGCTGATGTATTTGAGCAGGTTGTTTCAATAGACCAAATGGACCTTGAGATAATATATATTTTTTTCATTCCCATCATCATTATTTTATTAAAGGTAATAACCCAATGATCACCCTATGAAAATTATGTAATGGATGATTGGATTCCCCTCAATGGGAATCATTAAAACTAGTGGCCTCAATATATATTTCTTGAGTCTTTTTAATGCTTCCTAAAAATCATCATTCCACTGATATTTGACCTCCTTCTTCATCAACCTGGTGAAAGGGAAACACTTTCCCTTTATATTTTCTATAAATCATCTAATGTTGTAAAGTTTTACCTCTAGTCATCCTAATTATTTAATTTTTTGAGGTGGTGACATATTTATGATAGCCTTTTTATTATTAGGGTCGACTTTGACACCATGATAGGGTATGGAAAAGCTGAAAACTTTCCTTGAGGTGACCCAAAAATCACATTTCAAGGGGTTCATCTTTAGAATATCTTGTTGTAACTTATTTCAGACGGTCTCAAGATCATTCAGGGGGGTATAACACCATCAATACTTACTCAAAATATCATCAATGTAACATTAGACAAACCTTATTAATAAGGTATTGAATATGCGATGCATGGAACATTTGTATGTAGCACCAGAATTCTTCAATCCAAAATTAATTACTTGATATAAAAAATTACTTGATGGGCCCCGGAGGTGGTGGATTCTTCATATTATTTTTCCATTTAGATTTTATTATACTGCAAATATTTATCCGTAGAGGAGAGGTCTTGATATCCACTCATAGCATCAATCAGATGTTTTTTAATCAGAACTGGTAAATCGTATTTCAGACAGTGATGGTTGAGATATTTGAAGTTGATACAAACTCTGATTTCATGTTATTCTTCTTTAGTAGTACTATGTTTTCTATGAATTTTATATACTGAATTTTTATAATGAAATTGGCTATGATAATATTATAAACTTCATCCTTAATTTTGGCTACATGAGTTGAGTGTGTCCTTATGGATCCCAGTTTTCAACCCTCGTGGTTTTCTAGAATTCCTAGGTAGTGAGTGTCCACCACAAGGTCATGTATTATCATCTATATTAAATTATAAGAGAAAACCTCTCAAAAATGGTTCATAAAGGAAGTATACACCTCATTTTCATTGGAAAATATGACCTCATTAATCAAGGTGGTTTGTGGGTCATCATCTATACCCCAGTTTATTACTCTGAGTTAATCATTTGTGGTAGAGAAGCCTTCCTCAAATGATGGAGGGGAATTAGTGAGATCGGACTCTTCCTCCTCTTCCTCTTCTTATTACACTCCTACCACTATGGGAAAAATGAGCAATTGCGACGGGTTATTTGCGACGGGATTTATTCCCGTCGCAAATAGTCATGTTAAAAACTTATTTGCGACGGGGGTATTTCCCCGTCGCAAATAAGGAGGCTTTTGCGATGGGATTGCTTTCCCCGTCGCAAATAGTTTTCCCGCGATGCGCGCCAAATCGCGGGAAACTTATTTGCGACGGGGAAATATTCCCGTCGCAAATAACCGGCGGCGGTAAAAGGTATTTGCGACGGGAATATTCCCCCGTCGCAAATACTATGTCGGCAGGGATTATTTGCGACGGGACCCGTCGCAAATAACTATTTACCGGTTGACCGTAATAAATGTTGGCTAAGGTATTTGCGACGGGTCCCGTCGTAAATAATACTATTTGCGACGGGAATCCCGTCGCAAATGGGCCCGTCGCAACTAATCTAACCTATAAATACCCCCATCCGTTTTTTTCATTTCATTCTCATTCCTTATCTTCTCTCTCTCTCAGAATTATATTTCTAGAGTTGAGTTTTTCTCCAGTTTAAGTTTTTTCTCCGGAGCTGATATTAAAGTTTTGAAGAACGATCAGAACAGATCAATTTTCAAGGTATTTATCTTCATTTTAATTTTTTATTTATTTTTAATTTCTTATTAGTTTCTATTATTATTAATTAGTTGTAATTTAATTATGTTTACATTGTTTTATTACTTAATAAATTTAAATTATAAGTATTGTTTATATGGTAATTAGGAATAATTAGTAATAATTTTTAGTAATTAAGAATAAATATTAATAACTAGTAATAAATACCAATAATTAAGAATAAGAACATTATTACATTATTAGTTTATTTTATTATTAATATTAAAATAATATAATTTTTTATATATATACAGTTCTTTTTTCATCTGTGTGTTTGCTGTCTTCACATGTATTATTTGTATGTGGAGATAGAAAACGCACAGATGAAAAAAGAACTGTATATAAATTAGAAAATTATATTATTTTAATATTAATAATAAAATATATTAATAATGTTATTATTTGTAATTATTGGTAATTATTTCTAATTATTGATAATTATTCATTTAATTACTAATAATTATCAATAATTAAGAATAATTAGTAATAATTACCAATAATTAACAATAATTAGTATTAATTACCTATAATTAGTATTAATTGCCAATAATTAGTATTAATTACCAATAATTAGTATTAATTACCAATAATTCGTAATAATTAGGAATAATTAACAATAATTAGTAATAATTAGGAATAATTAACAATAATTAGGAATAATTAACAATAATTAGTAATAATTAGGAATAATTAGGAATAATTAGTATTAATTAGGAATAATTAGTAATAATTACCAATAATTAGTATTAATTAGGAATAATTAGTATTAATTAGGAATAATTAGTATTAATTACAAATAATTAGTATTAATTAGGAATAATTAGTATTAATTACAAATAATTAGTATTAATTACCAATAATTAGTCTTAATTACCAATAATTAGTATTAATTACCAATAATTAGTATTAATTACCAATAATTAGTATTAATTACCAATAATTAGTATTAATTAGGAATAATTAACAATAATTAGTAATAATTAGGAATAATTAACAATAATTAGTAATAATTAGGAATAATTAGTATTAATTAGGAATAATTAGTAATAATTACCAATAATTAGTATTAATTAGGAATAATTAGTATTAATTACCAATAATTAGTATTAATTACCAATAATTAGTATTAATTACCAATAATTAGTATTAATTACCAATAATTAGTATTAATTACCAATAATTAGTATTAATTACCAATAATTAGTATTAATTAGGAATAATTAACAATAATTAGTAATAATTAGTAATAATTAACAATAATTAGGAATAATTAGGAATAATTAGGAATAATTAGTATTAATTAGGAATAATTAGTAATAATTACCAATAATTAGTATTAATTAGGAATAATTAGTATTAATTACCAATAATTAGTATTAATTACCAATAATTAGTATTAATTACCAATAATTAGTATTAATTACCAATAATTAGTATTAATTACCAATAATTAGTATTAATTACCAATAATTAGTATTAATTAGGAATAATTAACAATAATTAGTAATAATTAGGAATAATTAACAATAATTAGTAATAATTAGGAATAATTAGGAATAATTAGTATTAATTAGGAATAATTAGTAATAATTACCAATAATTAGTATTAATTAGGAATAATTAGTATTAATTACCAATAATTAGTATTAATTACCAATAATTAGTATTAATTAGGAATAATTAACAATAATTAGTAATAATTAGGAATAATTAACAATAATTAGTAATAATTAGGAATAATTAACAATAATTAGTAATAATTAGGAATAATTAACAATAATTAGTAATAATTAGGAATAATTAGTAATAATTAGGAATAATTAACAATAATTAGTAATAATTAGGAATAATTAACAATAATTAGTAATAATTAGGAATAATTAGTATTAATTAGGAATAATTAGTATTAATTACCAATAATTAGTATTAATTAGGAATAATTAGTAATAATTACCAATAATTAGTATTAATTACCAATAATTAGTATTAATTACCAATAATTAGTATTAATTACCAATAATTAGTATTAATTACCAATAATTAGTATTAATTACCAATAATTAACAATAATTAGGAATAATTAACAATAATTAGTAATAATTAGGAATAATTAACAATAACTAGCAATAATTAGGAATAATTAACAATAATTAGGAATAATTAGTATTAATTAGGAATAATTAGTATTAATTACGAATAATTAGTAATAATTACCAATAATTAGTAATAATTACCAATAATTAGTAATAATTACCAATAATTAGTATTAATTACCAATAATTAGGATTAATTACCAATAATTAGCAATAATTATCAATAATTAGCAATAATTACCAATAATTAGCAATAATTACCAATAATTAGCAATAATTACGAATAATTAGAAATAATTACCAATAATTAGCAATAATTAGCAATAATTAGAAATAATTAGCAATAATTAGAAATAATTAGCAATAATTAGAAATAATTAGCAATAATTAGAAATAATTAGCAATAATTAGTAATAATTAGTAATAATTAGGAATAATTAGTAATAATTAGGAATAATTAGGAATAAGTAGGATTAATTAGGATTAATTAGGATTAATTAGGAATAATTAGGATTAATTAGGAATAATTAGTAATAATTGCCAATAATGACCAATAATTGCCAATAATTACCAATAATTGCAAATAATTAGGAATAATTAGGAATAATCAGGAATACTCAGGAATACTCACGAATACTCACGAATACTCACGAATACTCACGAATAATCACGAATACTCACGAATAATCACGAATACTCACGAATACTCACAAATAATCAGGAATACTCAGGAATACTCAGGAATACTCAAGAACACTTAGTAAACGAAATCTGCTTGGATAATGAAGGGAAAATTTATAACCATCTCCACAACGATGATTATCAAATTTCCTTTCATTATTCAAGCAGTTTTCCTTTTGCTAAGTATTGCTAAGTATTGCTAAGTATTGCTAAATTAGTAATAAATAGTAATAATTAGCAATAAATTGTAATAATTAGTAATAAATTGTAATAATTAGTAATCCTTGCTTGAGTGTTTTTTCTAACAAATTATTCAAAACCAGTAATGCTTTTATATTTTATAGAAAAATATGGAACAACGAGGTCGTCAACAGTCATTATTAGATGACCGCATATGGATAAATCAACGTAGAAATCCAAATGGTTCTGGTTTAAATCCAGTATATATAGAGGGTGTGGAGATTTTTTTATCATTTGCGGCATCAAATTCAGAATTTGTTTCAGAAGGAAAGATAAAATTCCCTTGTAGAAAATGTGCATTGAGAACGTTTGACACGTTTGACAAAGTGGGGGAACATCTCTTGCGTTTTGGTTTTCAAGCAGATTATGTTTTTTGGTATCAACACGGTGAACGCAGTTCCAGAGCAGATGATACTAACTTGATTCCGGATCCATCCCAGTTTCAAGATTTAGTACATGATGTTGCAGGTTCATCTGTTCAACATACAGAAACTCCGGCTGATATAGCTTCAAATCCTGAGTTGGGACCGTCTGAATTTTATGAGTTGTTGAAGTCTGCTGAGGATGCATTATATCCTGGCTGCAAGATGAGCAAATTAGAAGCAGTTGCAAAATTTATGGCTATCAAATCAGATAACGGAATGTCAAACACATGTTTTGACCAGATATTTTCTTTGCTGAAAACACTGTTACCCGAAGGAAATGTTTTACCTGCAAATTACTATGAAAGTAAGAGGTTGGTTCGAAATTTGGGACATACTTGTCAAAAGATTCATGCATGTTCAAATGACTGCATTTTATATTCAGGGGAAAATGAGTCGTTGGATAGTTGTCCCACATGTGGGCAACAGAGATATAAAGAAGGACAACACGGGAAGTCTGGTTTGATTCCTATAAAACAGTTGAGATATTTTCCGCTTACATCCAGACTTCAGTGTTTATTCATGTCTAAGAATACAGCGACAATGATGTCATGGCATAAAGAGAATATTTCAACCGATAAAAGCTTGAATCATCCAGCCGATGGTGATTCATGGAAACATTTTGATAGAGTGCATCCATCATTTGCTTTAGAAGCTAGAAATGTTCGACTGGGCCTTTCCACTGATGGTTTCTGTCTGTTTGGATCTTATGGTAGTCAATATTCATGTTGGCCTGTTTTTTTAACTCCGTATAATTTACCTCCATGGATGTTGATGAAGGAGCCATATATCTTTTTGACTTTACTAATTCCAGGACATCCGAAGAAAAATATTGATGTTTATTTGAAGCCATTGATTGATGAATTAAATTTATTGTGGAGTACTGGTGTCAGTACATATGATGTTGCAACGAAACAGAATTTCATACTGAGAGCAGCATTGATGTGGACAATAAGTGACTTCCCGGCTTATGGGATGTTATCTGGCTGGAGTACACATGGTCAGAAATCATGTCCTTACTGTATGGGAGAGAACAAAGCATTTATGCTCATTCATGGAAAGAAACCTTGTTATTTTGACTGTCATCGCAGATTTCTTCCAGCTGATCATCCTTTTCGCAGAAACAGATCTCATTTCAGAAAAGGAACAGCTGAAAGGGATGGACCTCCAAAAATTCTATCAGGTTCGGAGTTAAAATCGGTTGTATTTTCATTACCTCCCATCACTTTTGGTCCCACAATAAACCAACAGAAAATTTCTGGTTTTGGGAAAGAACACAATTGGATTAAACGTAGCATATTTTGGGATTTGCCATATTGGTCTGATTTGTTGGTCCGACACATGTTAGATGTCATGCATATTGAGAAGAACTGTTTTGATAATTTGTTTCATACAGTTTTGGATACGCCAGGAAAGAGCAAAGACAATGTAAATGCACGTTTAGATCTTGCCCAAATTTGCAGGCGTCCAGAATTGGAACTATTTGAGAATGTCAGAACAGAAAGGTTACTGAAACCAAAAGCAGCTTATACACTGTCTAAAGAAAACCGTTTATTATTTTGTCAGTGGATTGCAGATTTGAGACTTCCAGATGGCTGTGCTTCCAATTTGGGTAGATGTGTAAAGAATGGTCATATTACTGGATTGAAAAGTCATGATTGTCATGTTATAATGGAGAGACTTCTACCCATTGGATTAAGAGGTCTGTTGAATTCTGTGATTTGGGATTCCATAACAGACATGTCTCATTTTTTTCGGGAAATTTGTGCGGCTACGGCAGATTATGATGCTCTAGGAAAACTTGAAAAAGATGTTGTTGTAATTATATGTAAACTGGAAAAAATATTTCCGCCGTCTTTCTTCGACTCAATGGAACATTTGATGTTACATTTGCCATATGAAGCCAAATGTGGAGGTCCGGTACAGTTTCGATGGATGTACCCATTTGAAAGATGCATGCAAAAATTGAAAAGAAAAGTACGCAACAAAGCATCTGTTGAAGGATCTATTGCAGAAGCTTATTTGCAAGAGGAAATATCTTTTTTCTGCTCCCATTATTTTGAATCTGAGTATCCTTCAAAACAAAACCGAATGGGACGGAATGAGAGGAATATTGATGAAATCGACAATCAATTATCTGTTTTCAACCAGTCAGAGCTTGGTTTTGGTGGAGTTTCTGAACGCTGGCTTTCAGATGATGAACATAATAGAGCTCATACGTATGTTCTGCTCAACTGTGAAGAGATGACATCAGTTGTACTGTAAGTGTTTATATCACTTATTCTATCATTTATGTTACAGTAAATAACTTTGGTTTTTATAGGTTGTATGATAATCATATCAAGAAACAAATTCCACAAATTACAGCAGCTGCTCTCGAAGAACGGCGACTGAAAAATTTCTCTCAGTGGTTTCAAAAACTGGTAACATAAATTCTTTATCATTTAGCAACTCATTCAATGTATAGTTTACTATATTGATAATTATTTCACAAATCTTCAGGTGTCTCGACATGCTGATAAAATTGACAAACGGCTCTGTGTATTGAGTAACCCACCTTCCAAACTTGTTAAAACTTATAATGCATATGTGGTGAATGGATTTCGATTCCACACGCATGCATATGGGGAATCGAAAAAAACAATGAACAGTGGAGTTAGCTTGAGAGGATCTCATCATCGAGAAAATGAAGTTGACTTTTATGGCATGCTTGATGAAATCATTGAACTCTGTTATCTTGGACAACATTACATAACCATGTTCAAATGTCGGTGGTTGGATACAGAGAGAGGCGTGCGTGTTCATCCGACTCATGGAATCATCGATATTAAATGTAAAAGTGTTCTCGCAGTAAATGAACCATTCTTATTGGCTCAACAGGCATATCAAGTTTATTATGCAAAGTACTGTGCAACATCAAGAGACTTGACTGATTGGTGGAGTGTAATAAAAATCAAAATTCGAGACAATCAGTTTAGTCAAAGTGAATGTGCTTTCACTGATGTGCAAAGAATTGAAGTTTTTCAAGAGAGTACTCAAAATCAATCTTTTTGACAAAGAGATATGAGTATCGATGACGACACCCCACATTTAAGAGTCGGTGATGACGATGATGTTAATGATGTCACACATGAATTTGAAATGGTAAGAGATGAAGCAACTGCAACTCGAATGGATATCGATGATGTTGAGGAGGAATATGAAGATGACATTGACATATATGAAGATGATGATGAAGATGAACACTTATAGAATTCCATGGTATTTATATACAATCATAATATGTATATATATGTATATATAATAGTAATTATCAATTATTTGCTAATATTAACATTTTCTGTTTCAGATGGACGAGGCCACATTTCGTGAGTTGGCGGAGGCTGACCTGCCTTTCGATGCGGATGAGTTGCTGGCAGATGACCCTCAGCCTGCAGGCGCTCCAGGGAGTACGCGGAGGGGGCGCGGTCTTGCACGATTGATGATTCCTGACCCCGTCCCCGAGCGACGTCCACGTCTTGGGTTTGATCCGCGCACCCGGAGGTGTGATAACCTGTGTAATAACCTGTGAATTTGACTAAGATTTCATTAATCTATTCACATAATAAATGTTTATTATTTTTTCAGTTTTTCGCATATAGCAGTCGGACAGGGCAGCGCTATTTTGCGCAACTATTTCTCTCAGCCATGGACCACATGGGAGCAGATTCCCATTGATGTGCAGCAGGCCATGTTCGGCCATTGGTTGGTACGTACGTAAATAAATAATTTTTATTTTGAAAATTATTTCATTTCTAACTTGATATTTTGATTTATTTGTAGGGTTTATGGTATCCGATCGAGGATACCATGCGTGACGCCATCCACGAGGCATGGGAGGTGGCCATGCGTGATCGCCTTCGTCAGTTTTTGCACAATTTAAGAAAAGCTGCGATGAAGAAAGCAGGAGTGTCAGATTTTGAGGAGTCATGTAGAGCACACCGACCAGAGTACATTTCATCCCATGTATGGGATGGATTATGTGCGCACTGGTTGAGTGGTGCCTTTCAGAGGAGATCATCGGTGGGGAGGCAGAATCGGGGGAGGCAGGAGGTGACTCATCGAGCTGGGAGTCGTTCTTTCAGTACTCATAGACAGCATCTGGTACGTACATTATTTATAAATATTTTATATAACTATAAATATTAACAGTTTATTTTTTATTCTTATAGGCTGTCGAGCATCCCGATATTACAGAGTACGACGTATATCGGAGGATGTATAGTGATCCTGCTACTGGGGAGCTCAGAGGTGATCGTCAGCATCACATCGTGGTCAGTATTATTTGTTTTCAAGTTTAAAAATTAACTGCATATAATATATTCACAATTTTAATTTTAAATTGCAACTATAGGAGTCATATGAGGCCGCAGCGGCACAGGCCCGGCCTGAGAGTCAGGCCGAGTCATCAGATCAGACCACTGCCCGTCAGTTTGATGAGGCGGCATGGATGCAGGCCACCCAGTATGCCTTCGAGAAGGGCCGGGTAGTTGGTATCGGCTCTCGACTGACTCCCGGAGATTATTATGGCAGTGCTGCGATGTCGGCGTCCAGCTCGAGGGGAGCTCGTGCATCTTCTTCTACACAGTATGAGGAGCAGTTGCGATCTCAGACTGCACAGATAGAGAGTCTCCGACAGGAGCAGGAGCAGATACGTCAGCAGCATGAGGAGGAGCGTCGACGCCAGCAGCAGCTGTACGAGGAGCAGACGAGTCGGTGGCAGCAGCAGCATCAGGAGCAGATGGAGTACATGCGCCGACTCACTCATGCTTTAGGGATGGAGTTTCCTCCACCACCATCTGCAGATCCCCCACCTCCCCCCCTCCTACAGATTAGAGTTTGTATTTCTGTTATAAAATTTGTGAAATCAAAATATTTTTTTTTTCTATTCGTAGTTTCTGTCTCATTATAAAATATTAATAATATTATATTTTTAAATAACAATATTAATATGAATAATAATAATATTTATATTTTATAATATTAAATTTTATATATATATTAAAATTTTATATATATATTAATATTTTATAATATTATAATTTAATTATTTTTTTGTAATACTTGAATTATTTTAATATTTGAATGTAAAATAATTCTATTATTTTTATATTAATTAAAATAACTTATTAATATTTTTTTTATTTATGAATTATAATTATAATATTATTAAATTAATTAAATTATTTATTAATATTCTATTATTTTTATTTTTGAATTATAATTCTACTATTATTATAGTAATTAAAATAATTTATTATTTTCATTTGTAAATTATAATTCTATTATTATATTAATTAAAATAATTTATTAATAATTTATTTTTTTTATTTTTTTTATAGTATTTGCGACGGGATACTATGCCCGTCGCAAATACTAGTATTATTAATAATTTTTTATTTTTTTTTAAAAAAGAGTAATTGCGACGGGTCCCGTCGCAATTACTATGAATAGTATTTGTGACGGGTCCCGGTTCCCGTCGCAAATACTAGTATTATTAATTTTTTTATTTTAAAAAAAAAAACGTTATTGCGACGGTCCCGTCGCAAAAACAATTTGCGACGGGTACCGTCGCAAAAGGTATTTGCGACGGGCCCGTCGCAATAACTGTTTAAAAAGTTTTTCACAAAAAATACGGAATACTATTTGCGACGGGGAGAATGCCCGTCGCAAAAAAAGTCTGTAGCGACGGTCCCGTCGCAAATAAGTTTAGTTGCGACGGCGTTTTCCGCAACGGGCTATTTGCGACGGGACCCCGTCGCAAATGGCTATTTGCGACGGGATCCCGTCGCAAATAGCCCGTCGCAAATACCTGTTTTTCCAGTAGTGTACATTACTCTATTGGGAAGTAGGTAATGAAGGAAGATCTCCAAATTTTTAAGATGAGTTGACATTTTGAAATTTATAAGATTAAACAACTTCCTCTAAACCATCTGATGGTGTGGGTGTCATTGAAGCTCTAAAGGATATAGTGTGAGGGATAGAGAATGAATATATTCATCTTCTCTTGGTGACATGATAACCACTTCAGTCTCATATAATGATATAGGGATCTATTGAAGCTTAGGGGATGGAATGAGGGAATTTTCATTCGATATTTTATTACTTTGAGGAGAGTTAGTGACCTTTTCAGTGCTTTTGGGCGTAGTTTCTATCACTGATATCATGAAATTTATTGAATTTATTCCTGAATTTCAGCCCATGACTTCAAAATAATTGATGGGTTGTATATATTCTTCAATTATTTGTTTTAAGGGATTGGATAGAGTCATTTCTAGACCATTTGAGGTCATGACCCAAGCAACACCATCATTCATGGGTTATTTCCTTTTCTTTTTATATAACACTACATCAATATTCTAAGTTTCTCAAGATTCAATGAGGCCTTAACACCACATAATGTACCAATTTTACCATTCATGAAATATTTGAGGCGTTGGTGATATGATAAGGGGATTTTCACATGATGATACAGCCAAGGTATTCCCATAAGAACATTGAAATCCATGTCTTTCTTAACAATAATAAATTTTAAGTTGGATATGAGGTCCCTAAATTAGGCGTTGAGTTTGATCCTTCCAAGAGGCTTCTACTCACTCCTATCATAACCCTGAAGTGTTAGAGAATAAGGGGACAAGTGTGCCTCACTATATCCCAGATGGTGAAGTTTCGAGATAAGAATAAATTTTACTCTTGATCTATTAAGTATGAAATCCTGTCATATATCAACATAATTTATCCTTCTAGGCACATACAATGGTTTTTTGTGTCCTTATCTAATGGAATGTTTGTCAATATTTGAGAAATAGGTGATTTTGTAGAATTACTAAAGATCTATATCTACATGATATACTTCAACAGTTTAGAATTCATCTTCGAACTTTCTAGGGACCATCAAAGACTCTATGATCACTTCCCAGAGAACTTTTTACATACATAGAGTATCCAGGACTGACATCATGGATAGTTCCAGGGCTCATTGCTTTAGATTTTCATTCTTATAGGATAAAGAGCTTCACTTCCTATCATGTGTTAGTTCTTCTTTGGGTTATTTAGGAGATAAAGTACTTGATGTGGGAAAATAGACCCTTAGAAAATTAGTTTAAGGTGATTCTATCTTTAGTGGATTCGATCGAATATGTCTGATCACACAGTAAGGTTGATTTGGTGATAGTGTCCCCTCTAGTCAATATTTAAGGATGATATGGCCAAGAAAACTCTAGGAACGTGTGGGGAGATTTATTTTACATGTTAGACATACTGGAGGGAACACCCATGAGTTTCAGTAGTATAGATTTTCGGAGTAGATACGCGACTGGATTAATGATTTTTTATGTCACCATGTCTTCCACTATATCCTTAGAATATGTGACCTCTTCCCCTTATTTCCCAATAAGATTCATAGAATTTGTTTTTATATCTATACTCATCATCTGAAAATGGTTCTTCTAATTGAATTAAATTACTTGAATTTAATATTCACTCCTCATCTAATGAGGACTTTGTCTTTCAGGTCGATTCTTATTGTACCATTTGGTGAGGCAGCACCCATTCCTTCCAAACTGAATGCATGAAGTCTGAAAGATTCAAGGAAAAAAAATTCTTAGTACAAGTTCATATTCTAGTCTTTTTTTTCATCATTTCTATTCATATCATTTCTTAGAAGATTTTTTTGGAGGATCGGGGTGCTGATGGAGTCAGTTATGCCATAGTGGAAGTGGTTGTGGGAATAGTTATCTATTTCAACTATTCTAGGAGGATATAATGAGTCTAGTTGATTTTATTTCTAAACATATTATCATTTTACTTCTATGTACCTTTTTATCTAAATTATTTCCATTTACCCTCTTCCTCCAGATTGGAAGAAGAAACACACGCCACTTTTGTAGGTGGATTTTCTAGCATTGTATTTCTAGGTTCCAACAATTTATGCATGATTTCTTGGAAAAATAATAATTCTTAGATGGTGTGACCCAATGTCTGATGGAAGGGTAAATAATTTGGGATATCTTAAAGACTATCCTTATCATTGCTATTGGGTTTTGGAAACATGGGAAAGTTTTTCTCCAAAGCTGTGAGGATGTAGTTAGGGACTTGGTAATCTGATATGGAAAAAACATTATTTTATACTCCTTAAAATTGGGACTTCCTCTGATCCCTTCACTCATATTAACAAGGTGTGTGCTATTTCTGATTCTTAAGAGGGGTTGATACATGATACGACATGGGTTTGAAGTCATAGCTAGTGCATGGGATGGATTAAACATGAATGAGGAGGCCTATTCTTTCCCTGTTCTCTTCACTTGATATGATGGAATAACTCAGGACTTGGTATTGGTTCAGAAAAGGGAATCTTCTATTTTTTTAGCAACTGTAATGAGATCATAAAACTCTCCTATGTATCTTTCAGGTATGAGTGGAGTGAATAACTCATCATGGACATTCTATAAATATATAGACAAAAATTTATCTTGGGGAAGCTATATGTTCATAGAGTAAGTCAACCCATTACAACAAATAATGAAATCTGAGACCCTTACATTCTACCACTATTTTTAGATTTATAGGTAAATTACTATAGTCTTCTGAAACGTTGAGATAAATTGGAAGGGAAACTGATGATGGAGATCTTCCCATCCTATGGTTAATAGATCCTAAGAACTAGTGTACCATACAAAGGTTCTTCCTTGTAGTGTTTGTTTAAAGAATATGAGTTTCATTGCTTCTTTTTGTGTCGTGGTCACCATCATGGGATCCAAGTGGGACAAAAAATGCATTAAATGATTCCTTTCATCGCCTAATCCATTAAAAATTGGAAATTTTGTGTTCCTAAAATTTAGAGGGGGAGGGGTCGTATCCACCAATTCCGGGTAAGGTCTATTTTATAGCTACACTAGTGCACATCATTCTTCCATGGATTCCAATCAAGAAATCAATGGATAAATAGTATTGATGATCCATTTAGTGGTTTTTAGTTGAATAGGATCTAGATTAGGGGAAGTAATAGGTAGATCCATTTTATGTGGCTCTATTTATATATGTGGTGGGTAGCATGCAGGTGCTCTCCCATGAGGATGTATCTAAACCAAATATGTTTTCATTCCCAATAAATGGAAATCCTAATATATCAATATCATTTTGTCAAAATATATTTATCATAGGCCCCCTATATAGAGTGGATGTTCTAGTTACACTTCAGTTTCTAGGGTGAACCCTCTTTGTTGAGGCATAGTGGTTAGGAGTGAAAATTGAGGCTCTTCATTTAGAACATATCGATTAGGAATGGTTTCTCATAATAGTTATTCATGGAGTCTTTTCAACTCTTTAATCACTTTCTCTTTAAAATAAAATATTACCTTGAGTGTGAGGGGTTAAAACTCTTTGTGATGTGGGTGAGGTACAACCTTTCCTTTACCCTTTTCCTTAGTGGATTCTCACTGAGGATATAGTAATGTTGTGGTTGAAGGAATCCCAAATTTAGAGCAGGCCTATGGTTTCAGTTATACAAACATTCTTCAATAATTTTTGTGTGTACTATATTATGAACCAAAACTTCCTCCTCCTACTCTTCTATATTGTCCTCATGTTTTGTGATGACTATAGTAGATTTGCTAATAATGTTCACCAATGCGTATCACATTTCTAGCATTTCTTCAGTCAAATTAAATGATTTTTTTCTTGTTCCCACCAAAAGGAATCATCCTATCCTTTTTTGGTCCTCCTAGAATCTTGTGATTAATGATAATTCGAAGGCAATCCCTGGACAATTTTATCAATCATGTTCCAAGAGAGGGTATTAGGTAATGGGATAGGAAGAAATTGGAGGATTCATTCTTCAATATTCCCCTAGTATGGAAGATACTTACTTCCACTAAGGAAGATGTTTTGAGGTAAAAAATCTCATTCCCATATGGGATGGGGTTTCCCCCACCTCATTCCAATAACCCTTATAGCCTGATTTTGTTTATCATGGATGTTGTGGTAAAAAAATCCCCCAACCATACAGGCTACTGTTTCTCATTGATTACCATGGATGCTCATTCTATAGATGATTTCGTGATTTTAAATAGCCTTATTTGAACATGGTATTGAATCATGGTATAGCCTGAACAATAGATACCTTTTATTAAAAACATTTATGCTATTTTAGAAATTTTTTCTATCTGGAAGTTGAATTACCCTAAGTGGGTGGCTTACTCAATATTTCCATATGCCTAATGATGAACTCTTTCAATTATTCTCTCTCTTCTGTCCTAGATTCTATGAGAGTTTGTTAGGGATATTTTTTCTGATCATACATTCTTTCATGAACATATTCCATTTGTTAAGGATTTCATAAATATATGACATTACACTTTGTTACTTTTGGAGGGCTTAAATAATTAGGGAGTGCGGTGAAATTCAACACTCTATGCATGCCCCATCCTCTGATATTGAAACCATTGGGGTATCTTTAATCAGTAGATTAAATTATTTTAATTCATTAAGACATGTGTGCTAATGTTCTCCTTCTTGTCTTCCTTATTTTGGATATCATGTATCTATTAGATCCACCAAATTAATTTGGTAGCGTATCTCTTATATTACCATGACATGGATATGATATTCATCATAAAGATAATATGTTTTCTCATTAAGTGATGAAGAGTTTTCCCTATATTGAGGTATATTTATTATGCACAATCTTCAGACAATACTTCTCGAATTATACATTGGAGAGTGTATAAACGAAAAAACATGAAAAATATTTCATCTTTATCCAACTTTAACCTTATGTTCAATTTGTATTATTTATCTTTCTCTATAGAATCATTATCTTGGTCTAACTAAAATGGAAATCTATGTGATTATTTATTATAAACAACAATATTGGTAGGGAATACCTCCATAATTTTAAAAGGTAGATGATCCAAGGGTAGTTTGGTGAATGGACTCTTCTTTGGGTTATCTTCTGGCTGAGAAAGAATTAAATAATTTAGTGATAAATAATCAGGAATGACTGGACTAATTTTCCAAGGTGTCTCATGGTAGGGGAGCTTTATCATCATTAAATTTTTAAGGGGAAGAACTACTTGATGAATTTAAATATAGTTATGAAGAGGAATACCATCACGAGTTGATGTCAAACTTCAAGGATAATTCTTTTAGTGTATACACTAGGGAGGATATTTAGGGAGGATGATAGCAAGGGAATAACCTTCTTACTATTAGATCTTTTAGCCACACATAGTCATTAAATGTTGCTCATTTAGATATGGGATATCGAGATTAATCAGATTATAAACATGAAGCAACCCTTCATAGTGAGATGTCTAGGGATGAACTCTGAAACTACTGACATTGTTTCCATAATTAGGTAATAAGGGAGTAGGATATAAATCTACCATAGATAAACATCTATGGGATTAAAGAACTCTATCATTAATTAGATTGGTGTTTTATATTGGATTTTTTTTTTCTAGTCATCTTTAGTGAGGATTTTTTTGGATTCCTTTTGGAAGATGACTAGGGCCACTTGTTGGGGGTTGAAGTTTTCATATAAAGAATATTCTATGATTGGATCTTGTGTTTTTGCTAGAATATTTTGGCTGGTTTATAGAATTTTAGTAGAGTTTTTTTCCTTCCCTTGAGTGTCCATAGGGATAAACTTATTACCTCATGTTAGAATGAGGGAATTTTCACAATCTGTTTTTATGTATATCATGGGGGGATTTATCACACAACCCTCCTAGATAGGAGTAGAGTTGTGTGCCTTCTCTCGAGTAACACGTGATTTATGTTGTTGAGTCACTACAACTGTAGGGATAGAGTTTCATTTCTTCCCCTCAACTACTAATGAAACCTTCATTATGTCATGGTGGGTTTTTAGGATGAAAGAAGGAATTAATATTTGACCTTTAACCATTTTCATAATGTTCTTGGTAACTTTAGTGGTTGGAATAGGGATATATTCCCATTCCATGACTGGAGCTGGGGTGTGTACCTGATCTTATCCTCCATTTCCTACCAATATTATAATGACTCTGACCATCCATGTAATATTTTTTCATATTTTATTGATTATTTTTTATACTAGGTGCTGCGGAAGTGTGAGATTTTAAGGCCTAGTGTTCCCAGAATAAATGTTTAAAATATATTAAATATATTAAATAGTATACACAAGAATTTTTACTAAAAAAATGGAATATATTATAAAAGGATACCCAGATCAAAAATCATAGGGCTCCATTGAGTTCATAACATGGGTTTTACCCTAGGAATGAAAAAACATTTTTCATCATGGTATATTTTTGGAAAAGACATCACTAGCGTAAAATAACTAAAATAAGTAAATAAAAAATATTTTACATATCCACTGATTCGATGATATAAATTATTTTATAATAATATTTTATGATGTAATTGTAGGGTTACCCTCATAACCTTGGATCCATTAGAGAACTCTTGGATTGAGTGTTAGAAGATCTCTCTCAGTTGAACATTAACCAAATCAAAGATCAGTGATCGACGTGCAATGGGATTCAAGATCTCTCCAGTGATAATGATGCATAATTTTTCTTTATCAGTGATTGATCCACCTCAAGGTATAGAGGCAGTTTATTTTGATTTATTTCCATTTTATTAATCCTATAAGGAATTAAAATCAATAAACTATCAAATTGATTGGAAAATCGTGTGTATTGCGAGTATGGGTTAGATTATTCGGTAATTAAGAGGATTTCATTGTGATTTCCTATTATCTCGTCATTTTTCATTCTAATGGAAATGAATATAGGCTAACAAGAACATTTGTTGAGGTTCTTTCCCCATAGTTTTAGTTTTTTTCTCCCCTAATTTCTCTGTTCATCATTGGGTTTTTTTACCAGATGGTTTGGCCTAAATACTAAGGAATCGATAATTTCACACACATTTCTTGGTGAAACAATCTGATATCATAGATCTTGAAATTGTATGGAATAAGGATCTTGAGATGGTGATAACTTAGTGCATATCAGACTGTATTAGAGACCTCTAATTTGAATAGGGTGAGTGAATAGTGAAAGGAACCTATGGTGAGTGTTTCCTAAATAGTTTTGATGGATGGATTCTGGTGAGTGGCCATAGTAAGGCTCATCTAGAGTAGATATATGTTTCCCATTAATATTGAGTCCGAAATCCAAGGTAGGGGAGGTGCAATTGAACATGGGAGGAAGACCATGGATAATGGAAAATTTCTATCAACACGGCATGTACTATATAGATACATGCCATATGGGGACCTCCTAGTGGAAGTTAGGGTTTCAGTAAGTATTTAAGGATCACATAGTGTATGACCCTATCACACAGCATGTCTCCCCTTCTAGATGGCTCATAATGTACCTCAATGGTTACACATACATGGTCTGAGAGTACACGGCCAAGGGAACATTGTGTACTCCCTCAAATTCATAGACAGACTAGGGATAAACATGAATAGTTATATACTAGGACATGGTCATATGTACACAGGCATCAGTACACTATGAACTTTTACATAGACATTGGTATGGTCTATTTTTCGTAGGTAGGACCCAGGTTCAAGGGGACACACCATGTACACCTTCAAGCTTGGCTTGGATACCTTTTCCTAAGTATCATGGTCAAGTTTTATTAAGGTTGCATTAACCATATATTTTTTCTTGGGGGTTAGTGTGGAATCACCACCTTGACATAGGGAAATTATCCCTTCAGCAGGACATATTTGATAGAGTTGTTGGAATACTTCTGTGAGGCCTCGAACGAGATTACATATCCTCTTATTTTACTATGTGTAGTTCTTGGTATCTTCATGACCAACACTACATAGGCATAAATCCTCTACTTATTGGGTTAATCAAGATTGATTTTTTTTTATGCCCCATGGCCTAGGGAGTGATCCTCATCAGTGTATCATATCTCTTTATACTTCTAGTGTATACTTGTAATGGTGAAACCCAAGGATCACTACCTCTAGGATGGACATTACCAATGCTATATGACACATGGAGCATGTTATAGTATATGAGTTCATCATGGAACCTTTGAGCATGAATCCAAGGCATGAATTATGGTTGTAATTTTACCCTGAGATAGTGTGTATTTGTTGAGTATATCTATATATTCTAATTATATAGAATGTAGACTTATACCTATGTAGAGTTGAATAATAAATTTTTTTTGTATCTTTGGTGGTATTAAGGTTTCCTATTGAGTATTTTTATTCTCACCCTACTCAGTATGTTCCCACACATACCATGTCTTGTGGAGATTATTGAAATTTTTATAGAGCCCCTGAGGTACTAAGACCTGATGATTTTTAGTGAGACTGGATAGACCAAGGTTTGTTCCAATGATAACATGATAGAAGTCCCCATATTTACTTTCAAATTGGACTTGTTTTCAAACTTTTTTGGTGTTATTGTATTTAGACCTATTTACTATCCTTCACATCCTTTCGTACACTAGTTGTGGGTTTTAGATTTATACATTCATGGTTGTTCATTTTTTTTACATTTCAACATTGTATTGTCTTGGAGATGTCTGTGTGTGTACATTTACTTAGGCTAAGGCCTCCCATATTAGTGATATACCTACTCGATTCTTGTCTTCAACCCTTAGCCTATTGGAGGAGGGCTTGGGATATTGTATAATAGGCCCCATTTGGATAGTTCATGATAGAGTGGTATCAGATAAGTCATTTATACATTAGAAATGGAGTCTGTGAGATTGGTTTCGTGCAAACGTGTCAAGTGTTTTGAGTTTGGATTTCAGTCTAGGGACTCTAGTATTGGTGTGGCGGCCGATGTATCCATAAACCAGGACTCTTATCACTTAACTTTTGAATTAGTATATGATAACACTATTTTTATTGAAAAAAATGGTACATTAATCATGTATGAATGGGTTTTGGTTTTGATGACCTACTTAAGCCAGCTCTCCAGATATAATCATTGACCATGGTGCATCATATTTATTTTAGGATCCCTCCAAAATGTATTTCAGCTATTATTTAGCATCAATATCATTAGTATCATCCATTTAGTGATGATTTTTTGATATAAGGACTATCTATAGATGTTACCTCTAGGTGGTGAACCATCTATACCACCACCTATAGAGAAGAATATGGTTCCCACAATACCCATAGATGAGGTGTATAATATAAGTGTACTTCATGATTTTATGTAATAGAAACCCCTTAGGTTCCAAGGTGAGCCCATCCCATAAGCATTTGAGTATTTTATTCAAGTATTTATAAAGGTTTTTCATCTATTTAAGACACCAGCAGATCAGATGGTGGTCCTGGTGGCGAGCCTTCTTCATGAATCAATTTGATAATAGTGGATTTCGGTGACCCATTATTACGATGATGCGACTCGATCATGGTCAAAGTTTGATCACCTTTTTATAGATGAGTTATCTTCATCTACCCTGAGGGATGTACATATTTAGGAGCTTTTTCATCTTCAGTAGGGTTGTATTATTATAGCTGAGTATTCATAAATGTTTACCAACCTTCCTAGGTAATTAAATGGATATGGTTTAGGATCTGTTCATTTAGGATTAGACCTTCGAGTGAGGACTGTTTAGGGACATTTAAGATAATTTTTTTCATTTGTGAGTTCCTAGATACATTGGGTTGAAAGATTAATTTTTGGAGGTTGAGAGTTTCCTAGCAGAGCATACGAAGACGGTGGTTGCCTCCAATTGGAAAGTAGGAGCACAGACCTTGGAAATATGGATCTGATGTCAGTCTCGGAGACATGGACATACAATATGTTTTAAGAGGATTTCCTATGATAGAGGTTATATGGTTAAAGTATTGTAATATGGTTCCAGTATCCCCAGAACGAGTTTTTTATACTCATGTGATAGAATAGAACATATTGCACAAGATTTTATGACCTTTTTCGTGGATGATGGGGAGACAGTAGATGGGCCAATGGGGAAGAGGTAGTGGTAGGAGAATACGGGTCTGTAGGTAATCGGATGTGGTGGAGTAGTTGTGAGAGTAGCTAGAGGTGGTAGAATATTTGACTTGTTACCACCACCACCCCCAAGGTGTCCACGTTAGGCTCATTTTACTAAAGGAAAGGGGTAGGGATAGTTGCAGTCGGTCGAGTCTTATAACCCAGAGGTTCCATTAATGATATGGGGTATTATCTGTGTATTTTATTCTAACTTATTTTTAGTACTAAAAGACAAAGGTTATAATTATTCCTTTATTTCCACCTGTATTCTTTAAGACTTATGGATTCTATTTGATTCCTTGGATCGACGTTTATGCTTAGGGACTTCTACTGGAGAAAAATCAAGGATCACACACTTGTGTAGACATTGTATCCTAACACTTGGAGGTGATAGTTTTTGTTGGGATCTCTTTTTAGCAATGATGAGTAGTTACGACTACATCATAAGTATGGACTGGTTATTTATAGTTCATTCCCATATTGACTGTTTTAGGCAGAGGATGTGGTGAATTTGTAGTTATGGGACCACGTTTACCTTTTATGGGTGAAAATAAAACATAATAAGTGTAATATGGAATCATGTATAATATATTGAGCCTATTACTCTTCAATTGGATATCATAAACCTTAGTGCAGTGAATATTTTGAGTTCCAAGTTTCACATGGTAGTGGTGGAGTATGAAGAAGTCCTTCCTAAGGATGTTACTAGCTTACCTCCCCACTAAGAGGTAGACTTATGCATTGATTTACACCTCAAAATGATACCAATATCTATGACATCATATCGGATGGCTTCGACAGAGCTTCATGAGATGGTGGTGGGGTTAGAGAACTTGAAGAGGATGGGATTTGTGAGACCTAGTGTTTCACCCCGAATAGCTACAGTTTTTTTTCCAAGAGTTTAGATGGTAGATTTAGGTTATGTGTGGAATAATATTTCTTGAACCATGTGATGATGAGAAATAAGTATCAACTAGTGAGTATTGATTACCTATTTGATCAGTAGAGAGTGGTAAGATTGTTCTAGAATTTTTACCTCAGGTTAAGTTATCACCAATTGCTAATAGAGGATGAGGATATACAGAAGAATACAGCCAGATGTTTCTATGGTCACTATGAGAACTTGGTGATTCCCTTTGTTGTGACAAATTCCCTATTAGTGTTCATGGGAATCATGAAATAGATCTTTCATCCATTCTTAAATAGGTTCATGGTATTCTTCATCAAATATATCCTTGTATACTCGGTGTCTGAGAAAGAGCATGCAAGACACTTGAGGATGGTTCTGGTTGAACACCAAGAACACCAACTTTATGGGAATCTCTCTAAGTTATGGTTCTGGGTATAGGAATTCCACTTTTTGGGAAACAAAATCTCAGTAGATGGTGTGGAGGAGGACCTAGTAAAGGTCAAGGTAGTTGTTGATGCTCGCTAAATGAGAATCGACAAATTCACAATGTAAGAAATACCTGAATATGGGTATTATTTCCCCAGAAAAGTAATGTAAGAAGAAGGTTGCCAATACCCGCATATCATGTGATCCTCCAAGAGATACAAAATTTTTTGACCATAATAAGGTCATGAGAGGGAACTATGTACAGCAAAAAACCTGCGGTAGATCTTATATATCCCCTCTTTACAAGACCTTCTGCTATTACAAAGGCACCCTAGACAACTTGTTGTTATGTGGCATTAGCCAGATAAGCTACCCCGGGCCATTTGGATCGTCAATTAGTGGACGAATAACAAGAAATATGAGATTCCTTTAAAAATATGAGTAAATTTCCCCAAAGGTTGGATCTTATTGTAGTCGAGAAACTCAAATAATGTACTACCGATTGGGAGACTGGTTATCCTCATCAACATCCAAGAAAACTTGTGAGACCCACGCGCCTTTATAAAATAAAATAAAAAATAATTCTATGGAAATAAGAGCCTATCATGGTCCTAAAAATTGCACGATGCCCCATGGTTATCTGCAAGACACTGTGAGACCCCGGTGACATGTCTTCCTCATCTCAAAAAATCATATCGGCATGTCATCCTCATCACATGATACGCCTCATGTGTGTCCAAGAAAATTCACACTCTCCCTTTGGGTCCCTAAGGAAAAATGTATAGAATGCTCATGCATCTCCACAAGACCCCTTCTTGGTCCCACAAAGCATCACCAAGAAGAATAATGATTGTCCATGCTAATATTCGAGAAATCCCATATGATTCCCAACCATTGTAAAAAAACAAGAAATAAAAAGGGGAAGCACGAGGAAGCATCCTACAGTCATAAAACTCTTTTGATGTGCCAATGATGTCCACAACATGATCTCATGAGTTCCCCCATACAAGGCATTAAGTGTCATGTGAACGCCTATAATTATACATTTTTGTCTCATGAAGGATCTCGGACATGTAAATATGACAATATGGATGTCCTTAATCATACTCAGATGATTCAACATGTCCCAATTAATTATAAATAATCCATTAAAAGATGAATTTATGGTAGGGACTCACAGTTTCTAAAAATCATGTGACGCCCTCAAAGTGAACCACAGTGGAGACTTGTGAATACGCATGATGTCGAAGCCCTTATCTGACTCCATACTAGATTAACATGAGATACGTTTCATAAATCAGATAAAAAATAGGGTGGTGAGTCCTATAAATTCCCCACCCTGTCATGAATAAATAATTGCTACCATGCGATCATGATAATCTGAAAAAAAATTGCCCAATTTTCATCCAGACACACCGACACCAGAGTGGATCTCTTGGAGAGGATGATCTCATGACTGGAAAGCTTTCTATCATGTAAGATACTTGTAGAAAACCATAGAAATAATTAAATATGGATAGGATCCTCACATGATCACCCATAGATAACAAGAAGGACTTATGGAAGGACATGTGAAGATAATTTTGTGTACCTTCCAGATCATATGAGACTTAAAACAAACTAAAACTAAATAAATCTATGAAATTAATAACATAAAGGCTATAAAAAAGACTATATGTGGGATAATTTTGTGAAGTACATGAATGTTGACCCTCATGTTCATCATGTGGACCACTCAGGATATGTGACAACATTCGGACATGTCACCAAGATCTCATGACAATCATTCGGTATACCATTTGGGTCATGAAAACTCCTTTGGAAATGTCGATTCAAGTCGCACAGTTTCCCTTGTACATGCCACCTAAGTCTTGCGATAACCTTTGGGTTATCCATTAAAGTCTCATGAGGCCCTTCATATGTGTTTTCTAACCCACATGGAAGCACTAGGTCATGTCAACTGAGTCTTGTAAAAGTACTCGGGCATGACAATTGACTATCATGAAGCCTTCTGGGAAATCCTATCAGGTCTTTTGATTCCCTCTAGACATGTCAATCGGGACATGCAACACACTTCAATACATGTCACATTGACTCTCATGATTCCCTCCATATGTTTTATCCAACTCTTTAAATGACACATGGGAAATTCTAATGGATCATACGACACCTGCTCAAGAAGTCTTCCAGGACATGTGTTGGCTTTCAGGACCAACCATCTAGGTCTTGTGAAGTACTTTGGGAAAGAAGGTCGAGTTAGCAAGGAATACCTTGATTTGATGACCATGTTCATCCTTGGTGGATAAGCCTTGACTATATGGAAACATTAGTGTGTAATCCCCAATTAAGGGAACTATGAGGAAACTGATTCCTTCCATAACTAGGATATGCAGGATACCTCTCTAAGGCCTGAGCTCTATATTAACCATCCAAAGGGTTGTATCAATATATAAGTCATGCATCCATATTCAATGAGACTGATCATTTTCCATCCCTTGTTTCTCACATTGATCATTTATTATGTGATCTTAAGGTTCTGCAATGATCATTTCTTCTACATCATAAAATTATACAATTATCAGGTCAAACACATATTGTAAGCTCTAATTAGTGACATAATTTTATATGTCCCATATATAGGGAAATTTTAGTGTGTAATCCCTGAATTATGGAAACCTTAGTTTGTAAGCCCTGAATAATGGAAATGTTGGTGGGTAAGCCCTGAACAAGGTCAATGTCAGTGTGCATTCCCCAAACAAGGGAAATGTTGGTGTATAATCCCCAAACAAGGCAACATTAGTGTGTAAGCCTCGATCAATTTAACTATGAGGAAATTGATTCCTTTTATAACTAAGATATGTAGGATTCCTTTATAAGGCCCAATCCCAAACTCTAATAGGCATCCACCTCAATGTATGCCCAGTCATGTCTTTTATTTTTCATCCATCAGGGCCCAATCAATCCCATGGGATGATAATTTTACCACATCCTTCAGTGGATTGTGAAACTAACTCAACTATAATGACTTTTATTCATTACATAATTTAGATATTTAGGATTCCTCTTTGAGATCTAAGATCTATATTAAACATCCCAAGTGTTTCCCTAGTACATGAGTCTCACATCCATATGAAATGATGTTGATAATTTTCTACCCCTTGTTTCTCACACTGAAAATTGCTCACATGGGTATAAGAAACCGTAGTGAACACCTAATTGGAATCATGAATAATCAATGGATAGATAAATCCTTTTATGTAATACCTGATGGTTGGAATCATATAAACACTCCAACACATATGGGAATATACCTTGGGTCAAGTCCCAAGGTCATGAATGAAATATAAAAACTATGATTCTCTCCATAACCAGAATATGTAGGATGTATCTCTTGGACCTGAGCCTAAATACTCAGTGCCTTAGAACAATCATATATTTTCTTTCTATAAAACATTAAACTAATGGGGTTTAACTATCTATGTGGGTTTTGATTCCTTCCCTAACCATGATATGTAGGATGCCTCACAATGGCTCAATCCACTTATCACAATATCAACTGACTCCCTATGTGGCACCAAATCCTAAAGTACCTCGTTATATGGCTTCATCATACATAGTAGTTATCCATAACTTAGAAATGGATTAATAACCTTGGATACATATATATTGATTCACTAAATAGTTCCCCTTACTCCTATTTATTAATGAGATCCCCTTTATTTTGTATATAAAGATAATTTACATATAATCATTTTGTTAGGGAAACCGGTCATGTACTGGGAATAGGAAGAGATTCATTAAAAAATATTAAATCTATAATGTATTCCTGGAGTATGTAGAAATTCCCCCCAAAATGATGTGATGATCCCAACCTACCATCCTCTTAACCAATGTGAGTCCCTAAAAATCATTTGGTCTGAAACGCCATGTGACCACCTGCCTTTGGAAAGAAAGTCATTACCTAGTTATTGATGAAGTAACCATTGGTATTTTCTATTAAGAATAACAATGGGTAGCTGATATTAATGATTATGAAGTATATAAAATCCCCCACAATCAACCATCAGGTTAAACTAAACCCACCTCAATGAGGGTTCCCTAGTCGTCTCTTCTCTATTGAAACAAAAATGGTGAACCCAACATGATTCCCTCTAATAAAAAATGATTAGGTTATTTCCCATATGGCCATTTTGTTTTCCAACTATATGAAAAGAAAAATTGTGAACCCAACATGAATCTCTCTAATAAAAAAAACTTTTGGGTTCTTTTCCATTGGGTCATTTTGTTTTCCCACTATACGCAAACAAAAATGCTGAACCCAACTTGAATTTCTCTAACAAAAAAATTATTAGGTTATTTAATATTGGGCTATTTCTTCCACTATATTAAAAAAATGGTTAATTCAATGTGAATCTCTCTAATAACAAAAATATTGTGTTATTTTTCATCATGAATTTTTTTTCCAAATATATGAAAACAAAAATGGTGAAACTGATGTGAATATCTCTGACAATAAAATGATTGGGTTATTTTCCATTGTGCCATTTTATTTTCCCAATATATGAAAACAAAAATAGTGAACCCAATGTGAATCAATCAAATAATAGAGTGATATGTTAAACATATGTTAGGCCACATTGTTTTTTATTCCTACCAAAATAAAGCAGTAAGACCAACATGATCATAAAATTGATCCTCTGTAACCAAGGTTCTCATGAAATGAGTCTATCCTCATTTTTTCAAGTCTAAATGAATACAATGTCGGAATACTGAATAAAAGGACAATTGGGTTATCCATGAATATTTTATTGAGCACAGATCATGCCTTTGATATTTCACTAATAGATAATCTTGTTCCTTATTATCTGTATGAATTCATATACTTCTCTCATCAACAACATACTAATATAATAAAATTTCTTCTTCATATAAAAATATCTCTAGTAACTAACCTATGGCTCCAACCCCCATAGGTTAAAAATACAATCTCACTTACTCGATAGCTCTAACTCTAGGTGAAAAACATGATGGTCTGGGAGTACCACTAATGTGGTTCAATTAGGGCCCTATAAGCTACCTGAGATGGTCATCGAGTATGAAAAATGGAAATTTTTTATCACACAAGAAACACCACATACAATCTAGTGGACCTCATTTCCATAGCCAACCACTTTGGGAGCTTATCCATGGATCATGACAACTGCTATATTCAATATCTAATAATAGTGGACCGTGAATATAAATGTGGATTTCATATGGTTCAGGTGTTGTCGAGGAGGAATCCTATCAACCGCCATCACCAGCACCATCCCAACATCACCCACCAGTCACCTACAAGGGGTACAACCCGACACACTACTGCCACTGATGATAATTCATGGACAACAATGAATGCTCTTTGAGTGAGGAAGGTGCTGGATATCTAGGTGTGGTCTTATTTCCCCACTCCAACAGATGATTTCTACCATCACATTCCAGTATAAACCACTAATCAAGCTCATGTCCCTTCTCACTCAGAACAACTTTTTGGGAATATTGCAATAGAATACATGGGGGAGGTGAATATTCCTACCCTCTTTCATGAAGTCCACTAGAATATTCTAATGGTACAAGGAGGACATAATTTGGTACATAACCCCTCTTCAATTGAAGACATATTCTTGTACATATTGGAGACCAAAAATGTGTAGCTGTATATCCTAGAACACACTTTTATAAAATGAAAATATATTTTTGCAACAGTTAAAAAACATTGTCGGCATATTCTATTATTGTTGCAGAAAAAAGGATAGTCGTGTATACCTATCCCTATAGTCAGGGTAGCTTAACACAATGATCATTGAAAATAAGTGGTTGTACTGAAGAAATTGTACATTCTTTCTCCCATCTAGGAGGATTATTAGTATATTATAATAAATTTTGAGGCATTGAACTGGGGTTATACTCCCGTTCCAAATGGGGATCACCAGGGGAGAGTGGAAAATTCCTTGAGAGATGGGAACATGCCTATAGAAAAAGAATAATTACATATTCCAAAGTACTATGAATGGGATCATATCCTTTTTATAGATGTGTCTCACCAAGTGAGAGTGGCACATTCCTCAGGAAAAGATTGTATTCTTGTTGAATATGTTCAATGACATACTCTAAAGGCCCAAGATTGGGAATATATCCTCTTTCTCGCTAGGGAAAACCAAGTGAAAATGGAAAAAGATTTGGGACAGGCTAATATTCCTATCATTTAATCTTCCTAACATATTTTAAAGGATCAAAAAATCCAATCACATATTCTTACTTCCAACAATGAATGAATTCTCCATCATTATTCTGAGGTAATATATGAGAAGGCTCATATCCCTTCTCCCAGTTCGAAGGTATATCAGATTATTCTATCATGGAATTCATATTCTTACTAGGATCATACTCCTGATCCAACCAGGGTTCACCAAGAGAGATTGGAATATGCGTAAGAGCAAGCTCATACTTCTATCAAGAAATACTAGGGACATATCCCAAAGGCTACGAATTGGGCTTGTACTTCTATAATGACTGAGGCTCATCAAGTGAGAATGAAACATGTATCTAGACATGCTCATATTCATATCAATAATGATACATATCATTGGAATATTCTATTATTTTCTTAGTAGTAGTCTCATACTCCTACAACACCAGACAGTTATAAGAAACATTCAAAAACCGTTATATAGTAGACTCATATCCCTACATAATTCCAAACGGTAGGTCAGCATATTCCAACCACAACATAATAAGTGACCCAAATTCATAATCTACTAAATTTTAGTGTCTTTAAGGTCATTATAGACACATTCACAACACCCCAAGGATCAATAAAATATTCCACCAAAGTAGAATACAATCATTACAATGATACTCCTCCTTGTAGTTGTGTGAAATTGGATCACAAGGACTCTACTCCTGACATCCATAATTGTTAACCTCTCCATGGTGATATCTCCCACGGACAAAGAAATACTCTCCTTTCATAGACCCATTCATATAGATAGGTACTCAAAGACTATACTCCTTTGTATAGATAGGTGTTTGAAACATCGGGGTCAACCGCATACAGTTCCCCATCAGATTCCAACAGCACCCACTTCAATCAGCAGTCAGCCCTCAAAAGTATCTTATATGGTATGACTATATGGAGGCATGTATGTTTGATGAATAGGATGAGGAAATTTACATATAGAGATATTTCACTGGAAACAACATCCCTATCTTATTTTTAACCCTATCAACTTATAACTATGAGTTCCCAGATGAGAAAGAAAAGGATAGCATGTATTATCTATGCCAAAATATATCATCTACTCATCAGTGACTGAAGGCTAAAAACCTACCTTATCCAAGATATTAGGGTCACCTTTAGACCATTAGTATACTCATTTATCATCTAGATGTGGATGCAATCACTACGGATCGGGATCCAAAACTATAACAACACATCACAAATCTGTAACAAGATTTCCAACATTTCATCAAAACCCTTTGGTAGTTGATCTCATAATCCACGTCATGCATCTATATTCAAGGATGGGGAGATTATAGAGCATTAAAATTTTCCTAACCCCTAGAATAATATAACCCTTAATATATAGAATATTATAATTTCATATCCTCTAGAGAAATTAGGGGACCGGGTAACACTTAGGATAATTGGTCACTATAAAAGAATCCCCTGCTTCAAAGATGGTCAGGCATCATGAACAGAGGGAGAGGATAACCAATAGGACTTCAAAGTGGGACCCTCAAAGTAATGAAAATTAATTCCAAACATGGAGTTAAATGTTATGATCACCCATACAACTTCTCATAAATATTTTTTCTCACCATGGGATTCCATAACACCCATCTCCCATGTGACCATTTCCATTCCACATCAAACGGGATTTAGTAGTGGCTACCATAAAATCCATCCAAGAGTAGACCTATCCCACTGATTTGGGAGAATATCTACCATGGCCTCTACCCCTTAGATCATCAATTCCCAAGAGTATTTAGGATACATTAGTAGTATCTAAAAACAAACCTCATCCCACTGGTTTGGTGAAATTTATATCTCAATCACCATCTCTAGGTTCATCATACCCTAAATGGGTCCTGGGGACATCAATAGGGATTCCAGATCAACCCAACACCACTGGTCTATGGGCATTTATATCTTCATGTTCATCCCAAGAGTTACCAAATTCCCAACTAGAATCATTGGATCCTCAACAACAGGACCAACCAATACCAATTACGGACCTAGATAACCCCCACCTCATAAGGCTTGGGGAATTTTCATCATTATAATCACCATAGAGAGAATTATACTTCACTAGGTTGGGAGGGGAAATCAAAAATATGCTTCCCAGCTGATCCTTCCACTACAATACAAACCTCTACTAGTCAGGCGCTTTTCAGAAACCATGATCAGAAACACCCTCAAGGTCAACATTCATAGACAATGTTAGGAGGAGACTATGGAGAATAAAATCAAATCCAAGAAATGTCATAAGAAAAAATATCCCAATATGACCACGGGTGGGAATAATGACCCTCATGAAGGTTGTTTATAATCATCATGTTTCATAGAGAGTATGGTACAACCATTTTTGCCCGATATGCCTCTAGGAATGTCATAATTGTCATCATTAATGACATTTTTGATCAGGTCAAAAATAAAAAAGGTCACAACCTTGAAATTTTTCCATGGGAGGAGGGTGATTTGGATCCACCAACTGAGGTTGTATTCACCTAGAACCAAAAAAGGCCCCAAAATCTGGCACCTCCAAATACTGAGTTCCCCCCCCCCCCTCTAATGGAACACTAATAAAGAAAAAGAAAAAGGTGAGGCTACATTCTAATAACCACGCAGAAGAGTCGAGGTTCCCTCTATGAACGAATAGTAATCACAATATGAGAGTGAGATAAAAACTCTTATATGACTCTAGGAGGAGCTACATGGGATCAATATTCTCACTTGGTATTGTCTTTAGGAAGAGATGAATATTATCACTCCCATAGTTGATTTGATAGTGAGATTGTTATATGAGAATCATACTGGCTCCGAATCCAGGCAGTCTATCTACATAAATGAAGAAGATGAAAATGATCATGACTTCCCACTGTTACGGTGGAAAGCTATACACCATTAGAAAAATCATCCAGACTTAGGAAGAATTGTGGATCAATATGAGAAAAAGGTAGGGACACCTCATCAATCCCCACCAGTTACTTATAGATATTAGGTGGATCAAACAGTATTTCCCCTGTAGATTCTTAACCTCATCGAGTCCTTGTCTACTCAAATGGATTCCATGGAATGGAAATAAACACCTATGATGCCAGAGATAAATCCATATCCCAAATGTCTATATGATACAACACCTCCACTCAATTATATAAATCCTACCTTTTTCATGTTTGATGGTGCGGGTGACCCCAAACAACATCTCACACACTTTGTATCCCAATGTGTGCAAATAACTAGCCCTAGATATCAATAGGAGGTAACAAAGATGAGGTGTTTTGTGCACACACTGATAAGGACATACTTTTTATGGTATAACGTCATATCAGTAGGATCTGTTGTAGGATTGGAATACCATCACCATTAGTTCCTTTATCAGTTCATCTCCACTCTAAGGAAAATTATGATCTTAAACTTGAAAAACTACAAACAATGTGAGAACGATTAGGTATCTAATTTCATATCCAGATGTAAAGGTTAAAACTATTCACTCATTATCCCACTCTCATAGAAATAATTGTTGGAACTCTATGCTGAAAATCCCTTGGATGAGTGGGAGACATCTCTGATCCCAATGAATTATCTATTTGGGTTTTGTGAGTTCACCGAAATGGAAAAACATCTTGAGGAGGTCATTTAGAAAACCTGGTCCAAAATGTGACTCATGTCCATAGCATGGGGTAAAATGATAGGAAAATAATAAGTTGGAGCTTTCACTCTTAAGCCAGTAGTAGTAACCATCCAAGTACTCAGGTAGGTGACTAATTGTCCATCACCTCTTATCGGGTAGAGACAACCATTAAATCTCCCTCAATAATAAGTACAGAGAAACGAGGGTAACCCAAGATTTGATGAACAAATGAATAAATAATACTTCTTATGAAATTTAAATGTCCTAAATTATTTCTTATTAGACATGGAAAATAACATTCTCACACTAACACATCCCAAGAAGCCCAATGAGGTCAACCTCACTAACTGTCCCGACTATTTCCCTTCCAATTTAAGATTGGGTCATAATATCCTAGATTGTTTAATCTTAAAATATTTCCTTCAAGGTGAGGTAAATTAAGGAAATGTGGTGTTATAAAACTCTGTAGAGAATGTGTCTTGAATAAACATTACCGATTCTGAAGAAGAAGGTGGTTGATAGAAAGTCTTGTCCAGACGTGCATGGAAGTTTGACAAATAGATTACTCGAAAAACAGTTGATCGAGCTCATTCCACCATGAGTGAACAATTATAAAGACCCACAATATATCTTACACCTAAGAAGGATACATCATATTTACCTTCCAAATGTGGGAACAACCATCATAATTGAGAAGAAATTGAAGGGAAAGAGTTATAATTTTCACCAACACAAACTCTAACTCTTACAGATTTCTTCCCTAAAACATCCGTAGCATAGAAACCACCCAACCAAATGGAATCCTAATCAGATGAAGAGATCATATTTGGTTTTTTAAACATGAAATACTTAGATCAACCTTTCTATAATTTTAAATATTACTTAGAATATGATTTTCCCACACATAACCGGGGAATGGGAGGATGCATGTGCATAAACCAAGGACATAGAGGACAATGCGAGTGTGGTGGAACCCAATATTTCATTAATGTCCTCATAGAGGATATATATGAAACTAAGACTCAGGGTAAAGTAATCCAACAGGATAAAAATAGTAATAGAGGAATCCCAGAACACTCTAGTGGTCATTCTCACCTAATTATCATTCCTGGTCACCTAGCAGGGGTTCGATTACCCAAGAAATAAGAAAGGATGACATGACATGTTCCACTAGAATTAGATACTCCATCAACCTCTGGACAAGTACTGGGCTTATCCACCACAAATAACTTGAGTCTTGAGCCAAATTTTTTGGAGAAACCCCACATCAAGAAGATCCAACCTTTAGTGCAAACATACAACATTCTGAAAAAATTAAAGTTATCCCAACCAAGCTCCCAGTCTTTAATGTGCTCCATATTTCAAAAGAACTCAGGGTATCACTATTTTTATCCCTATGAAAATCGTATGAATTAAAGAAAAAAGTCACTGTATCTGAGGTTTATCGATTGGAGACAATGTCAGCAAAATTCCATGTTACCATCTCATTCACTGACAAATTTTAGGAAGAATCCATTTAAGGAAACATCATGGCCCTATGTTCTTTGGGAATACTCAATAATGTCGATATCCAAAGGGCCCTGATTAATAAGGGATAATGGATCAAACTCATCCCAGTTCAAACCCTCTAAAATTTGGTATATTGGGATTGGGACTAATCTCCCACAAATATAGACATTCAAGGGAGTTACAAGCACGAGAAAAAACCTCTCATGAAGATCAAACTTGAATCTCAGTTTGGGGACCTCACATCTGATATTGAGTTTATGGTTATCCAAAAAGATACCAAATATAATGTCCTACATGGAAGGCCCAAGATCTATAGCCGCTTTGAGGTACCTTCAATATTTCATCAGTGTCTTAAGTACCCCATCCATGGAAAGGTCGTCATATTGCATGGTGAAAGTTCCTCCTTTGAAACATGCAGAGCCACATATGCTAAAGTATATTTCAATAAAAATGGAGGTAAATGACCAATAAAAGACGATGAAATATAAGTTTCATCCCCCAATTATTTGGGAACCACCCATGAAAATCCCTAGAGTATAATCAACAAAAACTATGTGCTCCACATAAATCTACTCTAGGTGAGAGACTTGACCCTAGAGGTGAAATCCCCTTCTGTCATCATGAAAGTACAAAACAAAATCAACTCCTACATCTATATAAAATGACTCAAATATCAGGGGATGATAATTTCTATTCTCATATCCTCCCTCATCCTAATAGTGAAAGATAACCCCCTATATTTCCATCGTCATCTAAACATATATCACTAGACTCAGAATTGGGAGAATATGAGGATGACCTCATGAACACCCCCTCCTACATTAAATGAAGGAATATTCACCACCATTGATGAGATTTAGATGATAAATATAAGGAAAGAAATAATAATTATGGATGAATATAATTAGTTATTCCATTCCCCTTGAAAAGAAAGTGATGTATATTGAATTTCTAAATCTCTGCTGATATATGTTCACTTGGAACTACATAGAAATTCTCAGACAGGATCCAGATGTTTTTATGCACTATCTCGGCTTACCTGATGATAATTTAGGCTTGAAGAAGATATCCAGGAGGATGAACCCCTCTCATGCCACCAATTTAGGGGTGTATGTTTAAAAATTGATCAAATCAAACTTTTTCTGAGAAGTGAAATACCTAATATGGTATTCCAACATCATCTTTTTTAAGAAAAATAATGTGCAGATTAGGCTATGTGTTGATTCCAGAGAACTTAATTGGAATTTCCCAAAGGACAATTTCCCATTACTGGTCATAGAACTCCTTATAAATGCAACTAATGGATTCCAAGATCTATCCTACATGGACGTTTATTCAGGGTACAATCAAATAATGATGGACCCTAAAGATGAAGAATCCACTACCTTCAGAAAACCTCAAAGGATATTTTTCTATTAGGTCATTCCCTTTGTCTTGAAGACTGTTGGTGCTACATATTAGCACACCATTCATTATATCTTTAATATATTCTTGGAAAAAATAATCAAATTTTATGTTGAAAACCTGGTTGTCAAGTCCCAATAATGATGTGATCACTACAAAAATCTCCAAAAAACCTTAAAAAAAACTATGATAGAAAATTATAAAGACAAATTTACTAAAATGAACTTTGGGGGTAACATTAGGGATGTGTCTTGGGTTTGTGGTATTCCACCATTTCATAATGGTTGATTTAGAGAATAATAGTTCTATTATATCAATTACACCCCTGGAAATGTCAAATAACTAAGGGGGGTCCAAGGGAACCTCACCTACATTCAGCGTTTCATAGCCAACCTAGTCGGCAATGCTCTCTCCTTCACCAAGCCAATGAATATGAGAATCACCTATCAATGGGACAATGACCACCAAGAATAATTCAAAAGTATAAATAATTATCTTCTACACCCACCGGTCATAATGCCTCCCATGGAAGGGAGGTCACTCATCTTCTATGTGGATTCCATGAAATGCTCACTCAAATCCCTCCTTGCACAGATGAATAATACAGGGAGTAGGAAAAGTCTTCAGTACCTCAGCTAGACTATGCTAGGTACTGAGAACCTATTATCTAATGTAGAGAATAACTTCCTTGCACTCATACTCATAGAAAAAAAGACGATTCATTTCTTACTGCACCATGAAGACCATCTGGTCTTTCATTTCAATTTTCCGAAGTAAATCCTTATTTTCCCTTATTGACCAGTCGCTTGGCCCATTGGGTAGTTATTATGCATAAAAATGACATTTGGTTTGTATTTCTTAATTCATTGAAAGGAAAATCCATGGATAATTTACTTGAAAAAAATCCTACCTTGTAAAATACACCAGTGGTCACCAAGATTCTAGATGAGGAGGTCTTTTATTCCAATGATAGTCCCTGAAAATGGGAGATGTATTTCGATAGATCCTAATGAAGTCCTATTGGTAAAATCATGGAAAAGATGAGATTTTACAGGTTGTCTTAGGGATTTTATTTGTCCATCCAAATAATGTGGGTCTTCTCAACTCTTTGTCACTATTCAAAGGCAGCATAGATAACAAGGCATAATATCAATCCCTCATTACTTTCTTGGAACTGGACCTATAGATGCATATAGGCTACCTAAATTTCTAAGGGGATTCAAAACTATTGATAAATCAAATAAATGGAGATATACCATCAAAAAGGAAGAACTGGACCCCCTCACTGGCTGTGTCTAGGGACTAATGGATGATTTCTGTTTTGATCCCACATTGTATCATGTTCCTTGACCACAGAATGCTCACACTGATGCATTGGATAATGAATCCACAATCATGGTCAACCCTGATCATGAGGAAGCAATCTTCTATATCACGCGACAATGAATGGTCTCATTGATCATCATATGTCATGTTGAAGAAATAAATGAGTTCAATACCTCCCCATAGAATGATATAAAAATGGAAACTTTTGGGTGGATAGAGCCCATAATTGGTTATCAACAAGATGGGAATCCCTTGATAGACTGAGATGGAAGGGAATAGATTTAAAACTATGCAGTGAACTTCACCCTACAGGATGGTCCAAATGAACAAAATTCCTTCTATAAGAATGGATTTAAAGGAATCTTCCTTATATAAATGCAATAAGAATAGATTTTCACTATCATGGAGGAATTAAATGTGGGATCTTACAGTGCCCATCATTTTAGGACAAGGATCACCCACCAAATTAGGTGGTTGGGATATTTCTAGAAAATAATTATACAAGATTGCATGGAATTCACCCATAATTTTCATGCATGATAGATCCATGAAAAATTCATCCATAATCTGCTAGAATTATTGAATACAAAAAAATATTCCTTCCATTTTCTATTTTGGAATGGATGTTGTGGGGCCATATCCCCCATATATAGCTTAGCAGTTCAAGTACATCCATATTGTTACCGAATTCTTTTTCGAATGGGATGAGGCAATACCCCTCAAATAATTTAGGTCAAATAACATTATAAACTTCATTAAGTCTCATATATTCACTATTTTTGGAGTCCCTCACACAATATTGATGGAAAACATCACCAAATTCTATTCAACAGAGTTAAATAGACTATGCTAGGAGTACAATATCGAGTCCAACCAATCATCTTACTATCATGCAGCGGGAAATGGAAAGATAGAGGCCTTCAATAAGACTCTATAAAATATACTATGAAATATGGTGACCAAGGATAATAAGTTAGGGTAGTAATAATTCCTCCATGCTTTAAGGGCCTATTGACCATCACGCATACTGCTACACAACTAATGCCATACTCATTATTGTATAGGACTTAGGCAGTGTTTCCCATAGAGTTATAGCTTCCCTATCTCTGAATAGCCATTTGTGGAAAGCTATTATATGATGAGAAATTTCAAAAGAGGCTATATGAACTAGAGCATCTTGATGAGAACAGGTTTTCCACACTGTACATCCTAGATGTCAAATAGAATTGGATCACACGGGCCTTCAATAAAATGGTTCACCTTCATTCATTTCTGTAATGAGAATTGCTATTGGCTCTCAGAACCCCAATGATACTGAGGAAAAACCTCCAAATTTGGAACCCAAGTGGGAAGGTCCATACATCATACATAAGGTCTATCACTATAGGGGTTTTTTATTATCCACAATGGATGGGGAGTGCATTAAACTCCTCACCAATTCAAGATTTATCATTAAATACTTTGCCTAGATGTCGTCATATGGGAATCCACATCAGTATAACCCTGCTAATTCATCTCAGTGGAATAAAGCTAAACTTTATCAGATTTTCCTAGTTATATGATTTTAAACTATATGAGATCGTCTTAATTATATAAAGTTAAACTATACAAAGTCATCCTGATCACGTGACATTAAACTATAAAAACTCTTCCTAATAACATGATGTTAAACTATTCAAACATATTCTGATCATGCGATGCTAAACTATATGAATGAATCATGATTACATGACATTAAATTATTCCAGCTCATCTTGGTTACATGATGTTAAACTATATGAACTCATCCTGATCACATGATGTTAAATAATAAAAACTCATCCTTGAAGCAGGATGATAAATTTTTGAATGCCTTAAGTCAAAACAATAAGACTTTAAAATGGATGATGCCTCACATCCTTACCAAATGATGTTAAACTGCATGGTTAGGGTCCTCACTACATGACATTAAACTATATGGAAAGCACCATATCACTAACGACTCAACAAATATGATCCATATCTATGAGAAGGAAGGATGAGATGCCCCCATCCCCATGTGAGACTCATCTACACATAGGGAATTTCTCCATACAAGAAATATGTATGGATTAATTCCTACCAGTGAAGGATATGTAGTGACCCAAAACCTCTAGTTTTGGGCCCATTCATAACTTCCCCTATACTTTATATTGCGTGATCCATGTCCTTTCCACATGATATTAAATTTCACAGGTTTTCTAGAACTACGTAAGGCTTGGTTATTCTTTTCAATGAAATACGTAGGGAAACATCGATCCAATATCTTGGTCTAACTACCACATGTTGAAAAATACCCCTATCATATCCTTAATTGACTTTGAATGGTGATAGGAACCCTTGTAATTATTTTTTTCTCACACCAATCATAGCTCATGTGAGCTTAAAATTTTTAGTAAGTGTTTTCCCACATAAACATAGAATGGAAGCTCAAGATCATAATTGTCCTAAATATAAGACCAAAAAAGGCATACCATGAGTTCTCTCTGCATGATGTTAAACTGCATAGTAGATTTCCCTTACATGACATAAAACTATACATTCTTATGGAAATCATCCGAGAGGACCACCATTACTGGTGTTGGTCTCCTACCACAATTGCATTAAATCATTACATGTGACTTAAATCCTAAAATCATAGGATATAAAGAGTCACTCGCATCTTCAATCTTGGGTCCAGTCAAGAAAATATAAAAATGTCACATATTCATATATAGGACAGACTTATTTAGGTAATTAATTCGTCAAGAACATTGTTTTTATTGATTCCTATTATCATATGATACATAGTGACACTCATATTTACATATTTGGGTTCATCTATAATTCCCCTTTTCACATCGGGAAGCCCACATCCATACTGCATGACGTTAAACTATATATCCCCTCAAAAACTATGTGTGGGTTGATTCCCATCATTATAGGATATTTAATGATGCTGATATCTCGAAGAATAGGCCCAACTACAACAATCAATAGAAAAAATTCCCTCCACTACATATGGGTAAGACCTACATAGAGTGTTTCTCATATAGGAACTATGTGTGTCTGGATTCCTATCATCACAGGATACATAGTGACATCCAGGTCTCTAATTCTAGAACCATCTGCCATAACCTATAAGAAATGATTCCCAAATAAAAAGGGACTAAGACAAACATGCTCATTTTTTCAACATATAAACCATATCTATATTCTTCTTGTTTGTGCCTATAGAATATTACGTAGAATCTTTTCATTTTCGTTCCTGTGTCCTTATATCATGACGTTAAACTGAATAGAAAATTTCCTCAACACATGAATTTAAAATACATGAAAAATATCCTTACCACATGACATTAAACTTCACAACAAACATCTTTACAGAATGAAAACAAACTGAATGGAATACTTCTAAAATACATGAAAATAAACCATATACACCATCATCCATTTTTCATCCCCTATCAAAGGACTAGAAGTGACTTACCCCGATAAACCAAAGTATGGGTGCTTCCATCACCTTATAAGCTCCCCCATCTATAAATCATAATTAATGTCTCGAGTGCCTTAAGTTTTTAAAACCTTCCAGGGCCCCTGGAAAGGATACATAGCTTCATGGGACCCTTTTATTAATTATGCATGTATGCTTATGGCTCCTGCATATGTGCCTATGGTTATCAACCAAATTCATCACTCCACAAAAAGTACATTCTGATACTTATGATCCCTAACATCGCTGTGGAAGAACTAAACACCTCAATGTGATATGAACTACTCTTATTATTATTGTCTTATATCATTACTCATGACCTATGAGACTTGATCCATGATTTACAATATTCTCATCCCCCACTCAGAAAAATGAAGAGGTACCCTCATCCCTGGATATCCTAATTGATCTCTTATGCACCATCCCCCATATTAGGTCTATATGCATCATGATGTTGAACTTCCTTTACTTTGGTCAAAGTTGTAAGAGATTAAACTCTATCCTATAATGGTATAAATCACAAGAACTTAAAATTATATAAAAATAGATAGAAAACTTTTTAGATAAAAAATCCATAAAGGGCGGCCTAGGAAAAAGAAAAATCTTCACTCGCTAAACTCTTCATCTACAGAGTTTAGAAAAAAAATTATGGCAAGAGTAAATGAGTCATAAAGCTCATAAGTCCTACTACATTACCCTAGTAAAATAATTTATATGCTCACTAGACCCCCTAGTTTAGGTAAAATTTAGAGTAATTATTTTTCACTTCTCCTCACTATGTGAACATGTTCGCTAGGTGGTTAAATAACATTTTGGGTGTTTGAATCCTTATTATATATTACAATTTTCACAAATCATACTTCATGATTTGGGTGCCTAGGAATAGTGTAAACCTTCCATGGACCTCAGAAAGGATACTTGGATTCAAGGGACCCTTTTATTTACGATGCATGTATGAGTATAGCTCCAGCATATGCGCCTATGGTCATCAACCAAATCCATCACTCTACAAAATGTAAATTCTGATCCTTGTGATCCCTAACATTACTATGGTAGATATCAACACCTTGGTGTGTCTGAAATAGTTGATGTATAATTATCTCATTTCATCCTCCTGATCTGAGCAATTTTGAATCTAACTTATAGTCTCCATACCAAAATATCCATGTGGTTTATATATCCTAGACATTACCTCACTGTGTTTTATACCCTTACTCAAGGATGGAATAGAACACTCGATTTCTAAATCTTTGATGGTCTATGATTCGTGACTCAATACCATCAGTTGTAGGGATCGAGCTTTGAGATCAAGATATTAATTTCACTTCATGGATAGAACCCTTTATGGATATCATTCCTCTCATATCCAACCTCATTGTGTAGATGTTGGGTCTTTATAAATCTTTTATATCCCTCAGAAAGGAGTGAAGATAATATTTTATTGAAAATGATCCCAATGCATAAGGGACTTAAACTACTAACTAAAGGTATCTTCTCCTTTCTAGAATGGGGCTTCCAACCTTGTGAGCCATGGCAATGCTGTGGTAGAACCTGGAATGTCAATGTTTCATGGGAAAAACCCAATATGTCTGCCCCATCCCAAATTCACAGACTCAAACCTTTCGGTTTTAAATTACACCACCCACATTCCAACTATATAGCATGATCTATCATACATATTATTTTTCCTCAATTGATATTACCTCCATAACTTTTCTATGGCCCTCGAGAAGGATACTAGACTTCAAGAGACCCTTTACTTGACTATGCATGTAAGTCTATAGATCATGCATATGTGCCTATGGTCATCAACCAAATCCATCACTCTATGAAAAGGGATTTATAATCCTCATGATCCTCAGTAACACTATAGAATAACTTAACACCCCAGAGTGTTTTCATTCATTCCAAGCATGTATATACCATATTCCATGATCATTGATCAGGTCCAAGCTAAATGACCCAAAAATATAGTGATAAATGGTTCGATCTAAAAGACTCTAAACTACAATGATATAAGGTTTGAACTAAAATATCCTAAACTACATCAATATAAGGTCCATTTTAAAAGACCCTAAACTACAATGTTAAAAGGCCCAAGCTAAAAGAGCCTAAAATACAGTGATAGAAGGTCCAAGATAAATGTCCCTAAACTTCAAAAATAGAATTTTTGATCTAAATTACCCTAAACTAAAATAATATATGGTTTGAGATAAAAGACCCTAAACTACAGTGATAAAAGGTCCTATCTAAAAGACCATAAACTACAACAATATATGGTCTGAGCTAAAAGACCCGAAACTATAGTATTATAAGGTCCAAGATAAATGACCATAAACTATAGTGATAGAAGGTACAATTTAAAATAATCTAATCTAAATAGATAAAAGGTTCAAGATAGAAGACCCTAAACTATAAGAACAATGGTAATATAGTAAGCAAAAGAAGAAAACCTTCTAAGGAACATCATATGGTATTGGAAAAAATCAACCTACTCTCACTAATCTTATTGAATTCAGAAAAAAAAATAGAATCATTTCTATAGGATGTAAATATCCTACCCAAGTGATCCTTCTACGAATCAGACGGTCTTAAGATATCAGGAATATATTATCAACGAATAACCTCATGTTGGTGGGAATTTATGAGCATTTTTGAAGAAGAATTTGTTAGAATTTCAAAATTTAATTCCATGAATTTTTTCTTACTTGATATTATGAAATTGATGGGTGTCATTGTAGATTCATATCATAGTAGAAAAATGAAATATGCATCATGAATGGAAGAGAAATTGGACAAAAATATAAAAGGTTCAAGAAATTTCATTCATTACTAAAGTGAAAAGAGAGAGTAATCTTCAAATGGTAGGGTCTCTCCAAGAATCTCAACAAAATTGAAGTATATATAATTACAAGAAGATTCAGTCGACCGAACAATATATGTCATAAAAACCTTGGAGAGAGGTTTCAATTGAACGTTGGAGTTCCACTTACCCCACCTCTTCCTCTTATACTCAAATAAATAGAGCCTTGACCAGAGTTTTCAACTCTTCAACTATCTTATGAGTAGTTTCCAATGAGAATGATGGAATCAAAAGGTTAGGCATTAGGCAAGCTATGATTTCCTTATGCCTCTATATTTTTGCAGTCCAGGTATCTATCTGATCTTTCAGTGTAGACATCAACTGAAATCCCTACTTCAATGCCTCTAACGTCGACCTCGTCTGCATAAAAAGGGAATCCTCTTCAACGAGATTGTGAAAATATCTTTATTTGGTGGCTAGATCTTGCATAATCAAAAACTTTTTCTTCATGGTTTCCTAAATAGGCTATCAGTCAAAACCACAGGCCCCCAATTTTTTAAATTAGTGATGAAGGCATGACTCTTGGCCATAAAATACTTCCAAATGAGTCTCATTAACCAAGCTGTGAATATACTATGAGATCAACCTATGTCATATTTGAGCCTTAGTGACCGATGGAGCAGGTAGGGAAGCAGGAAGAATAACCGGTTGATTCAATAAGGAAGAAGGAGAAGAAGAGAAATATTCTCTTCTCTCGATAGGTGTATCACATATATCATGTGATGTAGGACTAACTTCCTCCATAGATTATGTTTCACTATTAGGGTAGTAATCACTGGAACAAGGTTTCTTCCTTGATGGCCCACCCAGATCTTCAATTAACTCCATATTTCCCACTGAAAATAGGGTTGGAAATTTAAAAGTCATGTCCACATGATAGACCAGCTGGCTTATCATACCATCCAAATAAGCTACTACTTGTTCCTGGAAATAATCCTAGGTAAGGAAGGCAAGATCTTCACTATGCGGATGTATGGTTTTAACTTTAGTATTTCCACGTTCTAGCATCATCCAAAACTGGAAGATGACTCTAGGATGTTGTTCCACTCTAATACCAAATGAAGGAATAGGGGAGACCCTTTAGGTGGAACCAAACTGATGAGTGATTCAATTGGGTCTATAAGTCTTGAAGATAATTTCCTATCCAAACTGTTTGTAAGAACCATATTTCAAAGAGATATCATATATAACCTTTCATAAAGTGAACTGATATCATTATCAATAATCGGTCCAGCTGATACATAAAATGGGGAAAAACTAAAACTATCAGAATGAATAAGAGCATCCTTAACCTCGGTAAGGCTTTGTGACATGGTTCCAACCCTTGATATGTTCAATATTCTGGGATGGGATAAGTCATCTAGGATCTTAGGGGCATTTTAGTATTCCTAAAAACGGAAATGATCCCCCATCCAACCAAAAAAAACTAGAGAGGATCACTGATCCTATAATGGGTTCTTTCATGTTAAATATGGTCCATGATTTAATAAAGGCATTCAAGGACCATAACTTCCAAGTCGAGTCATTTTTCTTCCTCAATCCACACCGCCATCACCAACGTGTTGACATAAATCCCTTGACGTACATCCCTATTCAGGAAAATCCATCTATTCAAGAATATAGTCATAAATACCACCAGACTAAGACTCAAAAATATCTCTAAGTTTGTTCAATATCCCCATGAGGTATAATCCCTAGCCTTAATAATAGACCAATATGAGACGTCACTAACACAAAATTATTGGGGAGGGCACTGATGGGGTAGTATAATAGTTTCTATTACTTCTCTATGAAAAATGAAATTATCAATATAACATTGAAAAGAGATAAGAGAGTGTATATTCATCTCCTTTCTCATCTTCTCTATTATAATGACTAGCATATGACTTTCCAAGAATGGAGTCTTCAAGGGACCATCCCAAACATATGAGGCTAGGAGGAACTCTTCATACATATGTTTGAGGGAGTGGGGATATCTCCCAACTGATAGATATCACATAGGTGGATAACAACTTCACCATGGGAAATATAGATTTTTTTTGTTCCAAGGCACCATTGGATTATGAATTCTTAGTGGAGATCTGGATGATGGTAGAAAATGAATTTTGAGATCCATACTACCTCATAGAGGCAGACCCTATATAAATCATCAGTGAACTCTGAATATAGTTTCCTTTCCTATAATAGAAATTAACATTCATCATAAAAATTATTGTCTTGGTGGAGATCCCATATCTAGCGACATCTACTGCATGGATTTTTTAGAGAAGAGGAAAATATACTCAAGTAGTTTTGGGTGATAGGATGATGATTGAAATAATAGAAAATTTAACCCAAGGGAGAGTTTTTCTACATAAAAGATAAACCTTGGGGTTGAACCGTGACTAGCTGACCTTCCCCAAAAATTGTCATCTGAAGGCACTGAGAATAAGTTGACACCCAGCGAGATGTAAAATTTAATTCTGAAGGATGGAAGACAAAATTGTGTAGAAAATTGAACCGATATAGTGGAAGTCAGTGAGATACATGATAATCCGAAATATTGGATAAGAGTAACCTATTTTGAATCTCAATATCCGGATACATGAAATATGGGGGTCGGTGTTGTGATTTCTAGAAATCACAGCCCTTTGATTTTCCACAGTTTAGGAACCTTTGTGAGAACCAGAGTCCATATGAATAAGGGCAAGAGGCATATGTCATACATATAAAGTAAAAAAATCGTCAAAACAAACCCATAATAAATTGGAGGCATCAAGCACACAGCAGGAATCAAAAAGGGATTCACTAATCGCATGAGGAAGTTACGAATCGCCCGAATCCCAAAGAACCCAAGGGTTTCATAACCACATAGGTATTTGTGAAATCGCATGAAAACTTAGAGACTCACGATCTTGTGACCTAGACATGTTCACATGAGTCTCATAATAGACATTAGATTATATAATCAAGCCAGTACGCACCCACGCAGTCTTCAAGAAAATCTAAATCCTCATGGATGATGTTCAAATAGTTACCAAAATATAGTTCTTTGTTAGTTTAAACAGTTACCTAAGAATAAGCGGTATTGTGGAATAGTACTCATGAAGGTAGGGCTCACTATGGGGTCTTGCAATTGGATCTTACAAAATGTTCCTATAATAGAGGAATGTGACTAAACCAAGGAAAGGGAGATCTAACTGATGAGTATCCGATCAAATGAATGGATCTATACCCCCCCAATATATAGAGAATCTTGTAGAATACTATGCATTTCCCAACATACCAAGAATCTCCCAACACCATGATTCGTGATAGTACCAAAAAATCAAGAGGGCATTTACCTTTCTCAAAACTAAGTCCTTGTCCCCATGGATATCTATCCTAAGGGGGGTCAATTGTTGACACCCACCAAATGAGAATTGGGAAATTCAAAAAGGAATAAATACCTGAATATGAGTATTATTTTTTCCACCAATAAAAAGGAAGAATAAGGTGATCAAAACCCAGATATCATGCGAACCTCTAAGGGATACATGATCGTGTTATCATCATAAGGTCACACAAAGGAACCGTGTGCATCACATATCCAATATTAGATCCCATGGAGCCCTACTTGACATGGCCTTCCTCTCCTATGAAGGCACCCCAGACAACCAGTGGTCATGCGGTGGTGTCCAGATAAGCTCCCCATGCCACGCAGATCATCAACCAGTGGATGCATTATAAAATATTCAAAATTCCTTCGAAAATTGGGGAAAATATCGAAAAGGCAAGAGATTATTTTGGTGGATAAACTCACGTGATGGATCACTAATGGGTAGAATTTTTATCCTCATCAACATCCAAGAAAACTCATGAGACCTCTAAGAGATTGTAAAATAAAATAAAGGAAATAAATGTGGGTGAGGTAGGATCTTCTCACAATCATAAAAGTCGCGTGATATTCCCCTGAAGATCCACAAGACAACGTGAGACCCTTGTGACAATTCCTCCTTATCTCACGAAAGAATTCCGTCATGTCATCCTTATCATGCAAAATTCCTTGGTCATGTTTGGGAAAAGTCACACCCACCCCTTTGGCTCACTAAATTTAAAAAAAGGATGGAATTTTCCTTGAAATGACCACATATCTTCCCATTACCCCCTTTTGGTCTCGCAACGCATCTCCAACATGAAGAATGATTTTCTTTGACAAAATTCATGGTATCTCACATGATTCCCAAGCTTTGTAAGAAACATAAAGGATATAAAAATGGGTAGGAGGTATAATCATCTCGTGCTCATAAAAATATTGTGACATACCAAGGGTATACATAGAATGATTTTATGAAATCCCCCAGACAAGGCTTTGAGAATAATGTGAATGCCTCTTAATATGAGTTTTTGTCTCGTGAAAACTCTTGGACATTTCAATATAAGAATATAGAATTCCTTCAACATATAAACATGATTCAATAAGTCCCCATTAATTGGAAATAATCCAATAAATTAGGTGTGGATGGCGGGGACTCATAGTCTCTATAAATCAGGTGATTCCCTTAGAGTTACCCATATCAGAGACTCACAAATACACGTGATGTTAAAGCCCTTCACTGACTCTAGCCTGGATTGACATGATATATGACTCATGACTCAATGAACAACCATGTTGTTGAGGAATATAAATCCCCCACCCTAGCATGAAAAATGCACTTCTACCACATGACCATGCTGCTTAGATGAAAGATAGGCCTCTTTTCATCTAGAAGAACTAGTGCCATAGAAGATATCTCAGAGCGGCATGTTTCACGACTGACAAGATTTCCATCAGGTATGATACTGGTGGAAATTAAGAGAAATCATTAAATACGCATAGGAACCTCATGTAATCACCCATATATCAAGAAAAGAACTTCTGGCAGGACATACGAAGAGCATGCCATGAATCTAATAGATCACATGAGACATGAAATAAAATAACACTTAATAAATATAATTCATTCGTAATATAAAGGCTATAAGAGTGAATAAAGGTGTGATACCTATGTGAAGGACATACATGATGGCCCTAATTTGCTTCATGTGAACCACTTGGGACATGCGACAGCATTGCATCTCACAAATCTTCTTTGGTATACCATTTTGGTCATGAAAATTACTCCAGACCTGTTGAGGCAAGCCACATGGTTCCCCTTGAACATCCCACTAGAGTCTCATGAGACCCTCTAGGTTCTCCATTTAAGTATCATGATTTCTTTCAGATATGTCATCTAACCCACATGGCAGCACTCTCTCATGTTAGCTGAGTCTCGTGGAAGAAATCGATAATCTCAACTAACTCTCATGACACCCTCCATGCACGCCAGTCGGGTCTCGTGATGCCCTCTAGAAATGTCATATGGGACGTGCAACACCCTTTGAGATATGTCACATTGGCTCTCATGATTACCTCCATATGTGTCTTCTAACTATGGAAATGACACCTAGGAAAGTCATTTATATCATGAGACACCCTCTAGAAAAGTCAGCTAGAACATGCGATGGATTTTAAGACCAACAATACAAGTCTTGAGTTGTCCTAAGGGATAGAAGACTGGGAGAACAGGGAATCCCAGTATTTCTTCCCCTTTTCCATCCCCGGTGTGTAATCTCCGACAATAGGACAATTTTAATGTGTAATCCGTGATCAGGTGAACTATGAGGACTCTGATTCCTACCATAACTAAGATACATAGAACGCCTCTCTAATCCCCAAGCTCTATATTAATCACCCAAAGGGCTATCTCAATATATAAGTTTCACATAAACATGTAATGAGACTAATCATTTCCCATCCCTTATTTATCACATTGATCATTGCTCAAGTTCTCTTGGCTAGATGGAATTATCATATCATTTGCATCGCATGATTCTTCAAATGTCAGGGAAACCTCTGAGTTTATGCCCCTAACATTTTCATAATATTATATGTCTTGCATATAGGGAAATATCAGTGTGTAATCCCCAAAAAAGGTAAATGTCAGTATGTAAGCCTAGAAAAAGGGAAATGTTGGTTTTTAATCCCAGAACAATAGCAACTTCAGTGTTTAAACCCAAAATAAGGGAAACATCAATGTATAATCCCCAAACAAGGGAAACGTCAGTGTGTAAGACCTGATCAATTTAATTGTGAGGACTCTAACTCCTTCCATAACTAGGATCTATAGGATACATTCCTACGGCTCTAGCCCAAACTCAAATGGGAATCCACTTCAATTTATGCCTTGTCGTGTCTTTGAAATTTCAATTATTAGGACCCAATCATTCCCATGGGCTAATCATTTTACCTCATTCCTCAACGGATTGAGAAACCAACTAAACTTTGTTTAATCTGATTCCTTCCATAATTAGGATACGTAGGATGCCACTTTGAGGTCAAACCTCCATATTAAAAATCTTAAGGTCTATCAAAGTACATGATTCCCACATCCATATGTAATGAGGTTGATCATTATCTACCCCTTATTTCTCACACCAATCATAGCTCACATGGGATTAAGTTGTCATAATGTACACCTCATTGGCATCATAAATCTATACTATCTAGAAAAATCACATTATATAATCCCTAATGAGTGGAATGAAATAAAATACCCTACACATTTGGTCATCTACCTTGGGTATAGTACCAAGGGCATCAACGAACTATGAAAACCTTGATTCTCACCATAACCAGGACACATTGAACATCTCCCTATTAATCGAGCCTGAATACCTGGTGCCTTAGAGAATTCATATATGTATTTTCAGTATGATTTTAAACTTCATGGGTTTAATTACTATGTGGGTTTTAATTCCTCTCATAACCAGGATAATAAGGAATCCTCATAAATACTCAATCCTCTTGTCAGATTATCAACTACTTCCCTGTGTGGAAGAAAACCCCAAAATACCTAGTTATATGGATTTAGCATACATATCATCTATAAATCACTAAAAATGGATAAATAACCTCAAATATATACATATTTATTCACTAAAGAGTTCCCCTTTATCTTTTTCATTAATTAGATCCCCTTTCCTCTATATCCAATGAGAATAAACCTATAATTGCTTTTTTAGGTAATCGGTCCCATACTGGGATTTTTAAGAGACTCATGAACATATATTATATTTTTAAGAGAGTACCAAAGTAGGAATTAATTCCACCCAAAAGGGTTTGATGAGCCCAACCTCCCATACTCTTGACCAATGTGAGTCCCTAAGTGCCATTGGGTCTACAACCCCAAGTGACCACCTTCCTTGAGAATGTAGGTCTCTACCCAGTTATGGATGAGGGAACCTTTGGATATTTCTATTAAGAAAAAAATAGTGACCTAATATTAATGATTGTGTGGGATATTAAACCCCCCATATTCAACAATTGGGTCAAGATGAACCCACCATAGTGAGGGTACCCCAATCATCTCTTCACTATTAAAAAACAGTGTTAACCTGGGAGTCAACCAAGAATGTGATAGAGGGGTAGAGAATTCTTGGGTTGTAAGGCTATTACAAGAGATTGATGCTAGATTTATTTAGGATGTCACCTCCCATGATAGATTTTATCGAAAAGGGGTAGCCTTTCATATGGACTGATGGGTTCCAAGATTCATTTTAGGTGTTGATGTAGAGATTTACGAGTGATTCATCTTGAGATTACCAAAAGAGGGTTTCAAGTACGTAGTGTTCTAAGATGCATCAGAAAACATGCTTGGATGTGTTCTGATTCAGTGGCGGGTGGTTATTGTCTATAGTTAACATTCATTGAGACTACATGAGAAAAAAAATACACAACCTATTATCTTGATTTTGAAGTAGTAGTTTTCGCACTAAGGATGTTATGACACAACCTAACAGTCGATCAGTTTATCATTTATTATGATCACAAGAGTTGAAAGTATATATTCTCTCATAAATATTTTAACATGAGATAGATGTGATTTCTAAAGTTTCTCTATGATTATGAATTTGAAATTTTCTATACATCTCGGAAGTATAATGTGATAGAATATTCTCTCTGGAGGAGATCTTGTCTGCAATTGTTGAAGGAGGCATCATGGTAGTTTTCCTTGTTGTGATTATCCTTTGTGGATGGAGATAGAGAATATTACATCTAGTTATTGGTTTTTACCCCTCTAATTTTTCATCAATTAAGGGAGACACATATTTGGGATACCAACTGTGAGACCTTATGTCCTCATATATCCATTGGGAATTCTCTTGATTGATTTTTTGGAGGTGGGGTGCATGTCGTTATTTTCATAGGATGCATGATGGTACAAATGATTTTAAAGGAGGAGGATTTGATAGAGTTTCGTACATCTTTTCTTGTGGTAAACATAGTTGTGTAACAGATGTACCTAGACCTCCAAAGTTAGTTTTGGTTTCAATGGATGAAGAAGGGAGTTACAGATTTTTTCACTTGATGCCTTACTTGTTTACAGGTGAAGGCTGAGTAAGTGGGTTTAGATCAAACCATTAAGGTGACATAGTTGAAGTGGGATTGGATATTCATGTACTTAGTGATGGTATTAACATGTACGTATAGGGTACATAATTCCTTTTGTGTGATCATAGACCTACTCACTGATTCATCTCACTTCCTAGCCACACGAGAGAAAAGTTTAGTAGAGAGATTGGGACACCTCTATGAGATAGTATGAATCCATGGAGTGCCAATGATGATCATTTCGGATCATGATGATTTCTCCACATCTTAGTTATGGGAGGGATTTTATTAGGCATTTAGGACTCAGTTATGCTTGAGTACAACATTTAACCCCCGAACTAATAGCTAGACTAAGTGGACCATTTAGGTTTTGGAGGACATGTTGTGAATGTTCATGTTGGAATTCAGTTATAGTTGGTAGGACCATCTACCCCTATTAGAGTTTTTATAAAACAATATCTACTATTCCTCCATCAGTATGGAACCATTTTAGGCCTTGCACAGGTGACCTTATAGGTCCCCACTTTGTTGGAAAGACCTAGGATGGTCAGCACTCATGGTACCAGAGTTGGTAACAACCACTAAAGAGAAGATGAATATCCTCCATGAGTGGATAAGGACTGAAAAAAACCATCATAAGTCTTATGTGGACAGTTGATGGAGGTTATTAGAGTTCAAGGAGGGAGACCATCTGTTCCTATGGGTTTCACCTCGATGGGGGTTAGAAATATTTGTACTGGGTATAAATTTATCTCCAATATTAATTAGCCCTTTCCATATACTACATAGATTTGGAAAGGTGGAGTACCTCTTAGATCTACCACCATAGTAAGATAGGGTACATGATGTATTCCACATGTCATAGTTGGAAAGGTAAGTGCATGACCCAATGTATGATATCGAGTGGCGCGAGCTGAACACTGAGGATAAAGTTGTATTTCCTGAGTACCTGATATAGACTGATGATTAGAATGATAAGATCCCTCATGAGTGAAAAATTATTTTTGTGTGTGTCCAATGGAATCATGAGAATCTTCAAGAGGGAACCTAGGATCGGGAGGCTCATATTCATGCTCAGTACCCACATCTCTTTATGTAGCCACTCTATTGGACTTTTGGGATGTAGATCCTTAAGGTGGGGATAATGTAATGACTCATATTTTCCATGTATTATTTTTGGATATTGTGTGGTTGATTTTTGAGACCAGGAATTGAGATGTCATGTGATTCTAAGGCATAGTGTTCCTAGAATAAATGTTTCAAATATATTAAATTTATTAAATTGAATTTAGGCATGGTTTTCCAAAAAATGTGTAATAAATAATAAATATATCTTTGATCAAAAATAAAAGGTCATAATTAGGTTCAAAATGTGTTTTTTACCCTAGGAACAACATAACATTTTTCAATTCGAGATTTTTGTGGAAAAATCATTGTGATCATAAAATAAATTAACTTATTAAATAAGAAATATTTTATTTATACATTGACATTGTGACCTAAATTCTTCTATAATAATATGGTTATTATGGAATTATAGGTTTATCCACTTTACCTTATAGCCATTGGAGAACCATTAGAGAGAGCATTGGAAGATCTCTCTTAGGCGAACATCAACTAAATTGAAGATTGGTGATTGGTGTGGAACTAGATTTAGGATCTTTCCAATAACAATAAAGCAAACTTGTTTTTAATCAATGATAGATCGATCTGAACATAGAGTTATTATTTATTTGGATTTATTGTCATTTTATTATTCTTAAAATTAATTTGAATCAATCAAATAAATAATTGATTTTTGGATCGTGTGTATTGCACATGCGGGAATGATTTTTCAGAAATTGGGAGAATTTTATTTTTTATTACCTATTATCTCTTCATTTATCAGTCTAATGAAAATTAATTGAGTCTAAAATGAACATTATAGGTGGTTTGTTCCTCATGGTTGCAGTTTGGGATTTTCTCACCTATTTTCTTTGTTCATCATTGAGGTTTATTTTTCCCACTAGTTTGACCCAAATACCAAGGAACTGATCATTTCCAAATCATTTCTTAGCACAATGAAATGATATCATAGATCTAGACATGGTATGGAATGAAGATTATATGATGGTGTTATTAGCATGAATATAGAACTGAATTAGAGACCCCCTATTTGATCAGTGCATGAAAATGGTGGCGGGGACCTATAGAGGGCATTTCCCAAATAGTTTCAAAGGCCGGATTCTGATGAGTGGCCTCAATGAGAATTAACCTCAGTAAATTCACATTTCTTATCAAGATTGAGGATGAAATATGAGGCAGTCTAAATGTAAGTATACACTAGAGGAAGACCTTGGATTCTATAAAATCACAATCAGTATTGTGTGTACAAAGAAGTTACACGCTATGTGGGGCCCTCTTAATAGTGTCTAAGGTTTCATGATGAAGTTAAGGATCACACTACATGTGACCCTATCACACGACATGTGACCCCTCCCAAATGTCTTGGTGTCTACCTCCGAGGTTACATGGTCATGTCCTTAGATTATATGACCATGGGAATTATGTGTACTCCCACATAGATACGACCAAGTGAGAGTTACATGGTAATAGATCTATAATCGGACATAGGCATTAGTACACAAGGATCAGCACATCATGTATCTTTACAAGGACAAGAGCATGGATCATTTTACACAGGCAGGACCCGAGGCCAAGGATACACACTTTGTACTCATAGTACATGCATTGTACTCCTTTATACTTCGCTTGGATCCCTTTTCCTCTGTATCTTAGAAATTTTTCATTAAGGGTGAGTTCACCATATCCTTTTCCTTGAGAGTTAGTATGGTGTCATCTCCTAAACATAGGACAATGATTTCGTTATTTGGAATTATTGGATAAAGTTATTTGAATCCTTATATGATTCTTGGAATGAGATCAACTATCATCTTCTTTCCCTAGGTGGAGTTCTTGGTGTCATCATGAAAAAACACTACATAGGCATGAATAAACTACTTAGTAGGTTATTCTAGATTCAGTTTTTAGTATACCATATTTCCTTAGGTGAGATCATCATCTATATATTGTATCTCTTCAAACATATAGTTTTTAATTCTAATGGTGAGACCCAATGAGCACTACCTCTCAAATGGACTTCATTAGTGTTATCTGACTTATGGATTTTGTTCTCCTAGATGAGTTCTTCATGAAACCTTCAAGAAATAATCCTTGGCTAGAATTACAATTGTGACTTTTCCTTGAAACTGTGTGCCTTTGTTGAGTATATCTAGATATTATTATTATATGTGTTGTACACATATACCTGTGTAGAGAAATATGTTATACTTTTATTATATGATTTGTGATTTTGGGGTATCATATTGGGTATTGATATAATCGCCCCTACATGGGCTTTTACCACACATATCATGCCTTATGCATATTATTAACCTTTTGATATAGTCCCCAAGGGACCAGGACCCAATGGTGCTTAGTGAGACTGGACAAACCGAGCTGTGTTCCTGTGGTATCTTAACATTAGTCGCCATTTTTAATTTCAATGTAGAATTTTTTTCCATACTTTTTATGGTGGTATTTTTTGTTTATATTTATATTCCTTTACTTCATTTCATACTCTAGTTATTGGATTTAGATGTATGTATGCATGGTTATTCGGTTCTTTTTTACATTTCATCATTGTATGGGCTTGGAGATGTGTGTGTGTGTGTGTGTACAAGTACATAGCCTAATTCCACCCATGATAGTGATATGCCTACTCAATTATAGTTGAAAACCCCTGACCTATTAGAGGTGGGCTTGGGGAGTTGTGGAATGGGCCCCATTGTACGGGTCGTGACAGGTATGTACTGATAGTACTCATGTATGGGGGTAGATATATGGGTCTTCCCCCAATTAGTTATTGGCACTTGCTGTCTGGTTTCTTAATTTTTGTCAGTTAAGGCTGATAGGAATGATAGGTGCAGGTAGGTGTGTGTGCCTACTCATGTATTGAAACCATATTTGGTTGGTAGGTTTTTTTTATTAGAGAAATTTTTTCTGCACATAATTTATTGTCGAATTTGACTAGAAGACTTATTTGGATGATGTCGGATTTGACTAGAGGCTTGGCTAGTTCGAGCAGGTGTCTGTGCCTTCATGTAGTTCACCACTAAATTTGATTACCAAACTTCATATGAAGAAATAGAGGTGTCTCTTTGATCCATATTTCATAGTTCCTTTCCCTAGTGGGCCATATTTTGGGCTTGGGTCTTAGTATCATAGGCCAATGTTTCAGGGATAACTCCCTCTTCATGTTGAGGGATTATTTCCATGAGACTTTGGTGGTGGAAGCTGCTTTTTGGAGCCCTTTGGAGGGACCACTGTGCTATTTTGATGAGGCTATTAGTTTCCTCTTGATCAGCCTCCCTAAGATAAGGGAGGAGATGTTTTTCACATTCCAGGGATAAGATCCCTATGTATTTTGAGATTGAATTTGGTGTCATCTAATTTTTAGCTGAAAATCATCATTGAGAGGATTGTTTACTGGGATTCATAAGATGGAGGGCCTATCGAGAAGCCACCAATGTTGGGATGATACTATTTAGGCAGTAATCCCTGACAAGTGCACTTGAAACCAAGTGTTAGAGAAGCTGGGTTGGTGATGGATTCCTATATTTATTTTAGGATCTAACTTATGTAGTGTCCAAATCCTATTTTAGTAATAGGTGGTATGATTCCATGTGGATCTAAGGAAGATCTTAATGAAAGTTCCTTGATTATATGTGACAAACACAAATAATAAAAACCCCTTAAAGCAGCATCTCAATAAATTAACACAAGAATAATTGATTCTTTTTTGTACCTCTTTTATTTTGGATGTGAAGTGGGCATGACATGTGGGTGAAATAGTCATCTTGTTTAAGGATTCACATCATTTTCACCATTTTTGTTTTTGATGAAAATGGAGGGGTTGGGTTTTACACTCAAAGGATTGATGGTCTATGTGCACATATTATAATTTATTTCCATCCTATGTTTTATCATATATAATATTTTTATAATAAAAATTATTTTTAAATTATGAAATGACTATTAATGTTTTCCCTTGATTATTTCATACAAAATAAAACATTAAATGTTACAAATATAGTTTCACTACATTGAATTATTTTTATTTTTGAAAATAAAAATTATCATTTATATTAATTTATACTCATTTGTAAATAATATTTTAATTGTTTATTACCATTTATTCATTAACTGTTTCAAATAATAAATGTGTATCACTAAAGAGATATAAAATATTTTGTAATATTTTTTATTTTTATTCATCTTAAAGAAAACTTATATTATAATTTTATTTAAAAATAAATTTAAATTTAAATTTAAAAATACAATAACTTATATTTAATACAATAAATTTGTTGTATGTGATAATCAATCATAATTAGATTACTACATGATGAAAAATTTATGAATATGATGTTGGGGTTGATGCTTTTTTGGAATTTTCCAAACGAAATGTTCCAAACAATGACCTCTTTTTCTATCCATGCTTGAAATATTTCAATATATGATATCTGTAAATCATTGAAATCAAATATAATATTATTTTAAGTAGTTTCACTCTAATTTACAGTCCTTGGATTTGGTATGGTAAAATTTGGAAGAATTAAAGATCTAACGATGATGGATATTTTAAAAATGAAAGCTATAATAAAATTTAAGAAATTAATTTTGATATTGATTTAAATCTAATTGAGAAAACACTATTAATTGAGTTCTTATATGGTGATACTGAAAAACCACTATATCAATGTTGTATGAGATATTTATTTTTATCAACAGTGTTGATATTTGTGAACTTGAAATCTAGGAATGGATGGAGTGAGAAGAGTTTTATAGAATTTCTAAAACTTTTGAAATATATGCTTCCTAAAAAAATGATCTTATATATTAAAATTATAATGAAAAAAAATCATGCATGATGGGATTGGGGTACATTAAGATACTTTCCTACCTTAATGACTATATATTGTATTAGAAGGAATACAATGGTCTTTTAGACTTTCCCGAATATTGTGTATCATGTTATAAGTTGAAATAAAAACTGGAAGTTCATTAAAATATTATGCCAATTACCTAGAATCCTTCTAAGAAAATTTGTTATCTACATATAATTCTTCAACTAAAACATTTATTTTCAGATTAAAATGGTGAAAAAAAGTTTAATATGGCATGAAAATGAGAAACTATTTGATAGAAGATTGTGTAATCTAGATTAGTATCCATAATGAAATAGAATTGATCAATAATTTATTAAATTTAAAAATGAAATTAGAAATCTCATAGATGGTTTATGGAAAAATTTAATTAATAAATACCATATACTTAGTAGAAAATATAGTTCATGGAATGTATTCTAGGTAATTTACAACTTAACTTCTGAATTTTGTATGAAGGGGAAATATATCATGTTGAATTTAATAATTTCTAGACCAAAACATCCTTGAAACAATATTGATGTTTCTTATCACCAATAATTGATGATTTAAAACACTTATAGGAGGAGGGTATCAAAGTTTATGATTCATGTAAAAGGGAGTATTTTTAATTGCATCTAATGATTATGTTTACTATAAATGAATTTCCATCTTATGGAAATTTTTATAGATATAGTGTTAAGGGGAATAAATATTTTCCAATTTGTGAAGAAATTAATTTATTTTTTCAACTAAAACATGGGAATAAAATAATGTACATGGTTCATCAATGGGTTTTTTCTATTGACCACTCTTAGTGAATATTAAAAAGGAATTAAATGGCTCATAAAAATTTGATATCTCTCTAAATCATTTTTCAACTAATAAATATTTTGAGAGAGTGAAAAACAATGATGTCATGTTTGTAAGGAAGCTGGAGGAATGGATTGAATTATGATGTTGGTTTCAACCTAGGAAGTTGTGACTATAAAAAGTGGTGGTCCACGACGAGAAGTAATGGGTGATCAGTATTAGGGGATATTCCACCCACGACATAATAGCTGTAGTGGATTTCCAATGAAAAAAAGTAATTTTGGGTCTCATTGATAGTATAGGTCCATGGAGTTTCACTACATAGGTCCCATCATTGTAGGGTTACTAGATTGGGTGAATTAGAGTGTATGGTTCTTCTATACGTATAAGGAACCATGAATCTTTGTATGGGGCATTGCTATTTTTTCATCTAAGAAAGTGTTGGGATCTGGATTAAAAATGTATCAATTAGATAGGGGGGGACTATTCTATGTTTATAATCCTTATTCCCTTTTGGGTCATGTACTAAGGCCATGTAACTCTAAGACTACGGTTCATGTAAGGGTTCCCCCTCAACCCATTAAAAAAGGGGTAACATCAATAAAAAATAATAGCCTTCAAGATTGGCGGCATGAGATTAAACATAACATTAATGTGGTATATATTAATAAGAATATATATATATATTAAAATTTTATTGGAACATTGTTAGATACTAAATATAATATGAAGTATGGTTTGAATGAAATATTGGATTTATTATAAGTGCGAATATATTTGAAGTTAGCTCCCACTCCTAATTGAAAATTAACTTATTTGCCTCCAACTTTTCATACATTATCCAAGTGGGATAAAATCAAGTTTTTTAAGTTCCTCAATGGTATAAAAGTTCCTAAGGGTTATTATTTAAATGTAAAAAAATTTATATCACTTAAAATTTTGAAGTTAATTGGGAAAAAATCTCTTTATTTCTATGTTATGATACAGTAGATCCTACCAGTTTAATTGTAAGGAATGTGACCCTTCCATGTCAAAATGGCTATCATGAAGGTATTTTATTTTTTCAATTACATTTGTAACAAAATTATGGATCTAAATTCATTGAAAATTTTAGATAATGTTGCACTTTATATAATTTATCAATTTGAAATGTACTTTTGTCAGCTTTTTTGATATAATAGTGCATTTAATGGATAATTATGTGTGAGAAATAAATCTTTAGGGTCATGTATATCTACATTGGATGTATCCTTTTAAATTTTATATGAAGAAATTGAAGAGGTATGATAAGAATACATATATACCAAAATAATCCATTATTGTGAAGTGAATTTATAATGAGGTTTGAAAGTTTTGTATAGACAATTTTTTAATAGTAGAGCATATTGGTTTGCTTACAACTCATCATTAATGAGTATATTTTTGGATAAAGGGGATCTATGGATTGTAAATTGCATCATTGACAAGTGAAAATTTAAAGAACAAACATTTCTACATATTTAATAACATAGATGATTCTCAATTATATATTACATCACATATTAATGTGATAAAATAGTATTATTTCAAGAAGAAATATATGTGGGTATTGAATGAAAATAACAAAACTTTTTCCATGGTTTAATGAGACCATTCATTATATATCATATGTATTATAAACATTTATATGGTTAGCATCCATTCCATGCTTAAATGTGATAATATGGTCTGGGTATTACATTAATGTATATACACTTGATACTAATGATCATGACAGTTGATGTTCAATTCGGAATAGTAATGTATTGGTGTTCAATAAATAAACACATTTTTAAAGTTTAAAATATAAAAACCCAATATCTGTGTCAATTTTATATTATAGATTTATTAAAGAAATATAGGATATTGATTATAATAAATTTTGAGTTTCCATGTTCAACTATAAATGAGATTTCAATAAGAACAGTGTTAAACACAATGAATTTAGTAGGGAACTAGAAAATCTGAATGGATTGGAATACAAATATGACACTTTTTTATGGAAACACATGTGAAAAAAAATTATATATTCTTGATCCATCAATTTTCTGGTGGTATGTCATTTTTTAAGGAAAAAAAATAATATTATGTTGATGAAAAACTTGATGACAATAATGAATTATGTTATATCCCTACTTCCATGGAAAATTTATTATTGGATATTAATAGACACATTGTATACATGGTTTGTATCATTTGGAATGATCCTGGAGAAGGAATATGGGGGAAATCCTTTAGTAATATCCTAATATTAAAGGTAACATATATTTATTTCATATTTAAATTTTTAAATTTTGAAAAATGTTAGATATGATATTTATAATTTTATGTTTTAGTTAAGTCACATATTTTGAAAGAAAATAAATTTTTGATTTAGTTTAGTTTAGTATTATTTTTATCATTTTCTAATTATTCAATTTTATGTGTAACTCTTGAATTTGTATAAATGTTTACTTAATATTTGTTTTATTCTATCTATATCATTTGATGTTTCATAAAAGTTTCCACTATTTGTTTAGAATTATTATTAACTTCAATAATGAAAATGATAGAGTTTTTTTAGTTTTTTTAAATTTTATTTTTTATATCATTTTCCAATTTTTACGAAATTTTATATGTAATAATTGAATTTCTATAATATTTTACCTATGTTTTTTCATTCTATTCAAATAATTTTCTATATTATAAACATTGTTAGTTTATTTTATCATTTTAATAAACTACTTTAATTAATATGAATAAACATGTTTTTATTTTAGTTTTGTTTTTTTAATAATTTTTCAATTTATATTAATTTTTTTGTAATGGTTTTATTCTTATAATATTTTACTAATTTTTTATTAATTTGATTTTTAGGATAATGTTATATCATATAGCTAAATCACCTCAATATTATAGGGATGACCTTACACGTACTTATGAGGGGGAACGTCCTTAACCTTCTACAAAATATCCTTCTAGTAACATAGGGAAAAATAAGGCTTCCAAGGTTGTTAAATTTGGTATCACATATTTACCTAGATTATCACTTGATCATAACAAGAACTGAAGAATATCTATTGTTTTTATGATAAATTTAATTCTAAGGGTACAAATTTGAAACAATTTATTATTTTTATAGAAATTCACGGTAGAGTAAAAGTACCCATTTTGTTTTCTGATTGGAGAAATGTCAACAATAAAACCCCAGTTTAGTTATAAGAAACAAATTTCATAAGATAATTTGTTATTATTTTACTTATCATTCCATGTTTTTACTAAGAGATGTAATTATTTTAATTCTCATCATATGGAATATAATATACCTAGAACTAAAGAATTTTAGAAGAAGTGATTGGGATTTGTGGTTTGAAGGTGGAGGGATTTTTAATCAACCCTATCATCATATTTCATTTGTGGTACAGAGACAAAATGAAAATCCATGTGATATATATCCTTTTCTTGATGAAGGTACATGGAATAAATTTATTAAAATTATATGAAAATGATCATTTTTAGTAAGTGTAATATAATATTTTTGAATTTTTATTTATAGTTACTAAAAATTATCATCTTAATGATTTTTTTATTATTAATTAATATGAACTAAGGATATATCATCAGGATATCGAATAAAAAATTGTATACCCTCATACTTTATCTCATAAAGGGTATCTGTTAATGGAAGAGAAAATAATGGAAGAAAATTTTCAAAAACTGAGAGATTCGTCTTAGGCTCAGTAAAGATTGGCCCTATTTATCCCCATCTCAACATGAAAAATGGGAGATGGGGCATATGAAACAAAGGGAACATGTATTATAGAATACTTAAAAGATATGTCTTAGAATAATTTAATGATTTATTTAAGTTATTTAAGTTATTTTTAAACTATTCATGTTTTTTAATTCACCAATAAAATTTTCAAATTATTCTATACAGGAGGCCCTTGAGGAGTAGAGAAAACAAAGGAACTTTATACATGATGTTAGGAAGGATATTTTATCTATTGAATTAGAAAAACCTAAACACTCAGGTCATGTATGAGGATATGAGTGGTTATTTCAATTAAAAACAATTATTCATCCTAAAACATGATCATGGGAGGATGTATATAAAGGAAAAATATATGATTTAGAAATAATATTTTTGGAGATGTATGAGATAATGTAAGAGATGATTAGAGATTAAGTACATATGATTTGTTTTGACATGAAGAGATAGTTTCAGGGTGCATATCACACTCTAATATTGGCTACATATCCCACTCCTCCACCTCTGCTTACATATCCCATTCTTATACCTCCTCCTCCATAAATAACATCCACTATGATTTATATGTTGAGGAACCCTAGTATAATATCTGATCATATTAGTATATATATTATATTAAGGATACCCTACATCATCAGTAGATGGAGATGGATTGTTATAGGGTAACATTATAAGACATTATATATGCATTGGTTAAAGTACAATTCCCTATATATGAGTTTTTTTATGGTTGGAAAATGTGTCAATTTTTTTTTTATTTTTTCCATTTAGACTTTGGTTGGAAACTTTCCATTAAGGTATGCATATATTATAACAATTATTTTTATATTGGTGTTAATTTTTTTAAATTATTTTACAATAAATATATATATATATATATAAGAATACCTTAAAGATAAATATTTTTTGTGTGGAAAAAAACATGTATAGGAACTTTTATCTTTAGGTTCTATTTTTTCTAAATTGATTTATACATTGTCAACATATACATATATGTAATTGGATGTTTATGAGCTTCCATTGGATGCTGACATTTCTAGGAACAATATAACTGTGTTTATTTGTAAGAGATATATCATGGATCTTGTAAAATCTTAAATTTTGGCCCTCACGGTGATAGAAGTATTTTCCATGTAAGTTAATTATCATATTTATTTCAATTGTATAAATTTAATTTATATAACTTAATATTTGTATTTATTTTTCATTAGATGTCATTATACACATTTTATTAATTATAAAACAATATCAATGAATGTATTATTGGAAACATAATTAATTTCTCCAACAATGAAGGTAATTAAGGATGAAGAAAGAGAAAAATATGTTTATGAATGATTTTATAATAATTGAATTTAATGTTGGATATTTTATTATATTAATAGGTATAGAAAATATATTTCATAAAATTTTGTGTGTATTAATTAAATAAACACTGATATTATATTTTTATTATATTAATGGTCATTGGATGTTTTGTTTTTTTCAAAGGAAAATATAGCCTACTAGTTATGCTCCATACATAGTGATGTGTGAGAAAAATATAAATAAGTATTCAAGAAATAAGTTTCATAATTTTAATGATTATATATTATAATAACTTTTAAATTTATTTAATACATATCTTTTTCAAACAGGGAATTGTATTACTATAGAGAGTCAATAGAAAATTGGAAACCAAAAATAAAATATGTGTGTGCAAAGGTAGCTTAATTTATAATTACTATAATTGTTTAGATATATATAATATTATTTTCAATTGACTTTTTTTTAATAATTTACATCACTAAGAAGGAAAAAAATGTGGATATTATGTTCTAGGATTAATTTTTAACATAATTTCAACTTGGATAGTTACAAAATTCCACGTGGTTATATTTTATTATAACCTTTATATTTATTTATCTTGTCATTATATTTAAAATACTTGTTTAATAATTTACTTTTAATTTTTATCTTATTAATGACTATATCCCTTATACTAGAAAATATTTAAATTATATAAAAGGGTCATTGGAGGATTATTTTACAAGTTTGGTGTGGATTTAGTTTAAATCTATTTATAATATAGATTTTGGAGTTTAAATTTTAAATTATAAAGTTATTGTAACTCGAAAAAAGTTTTGATGTAAATATTTTTATAGAATTTTATTTGTGTTGTTATTTATTTTTGTTTTTCTTTTCATATATTACATGTAAGTCAAATTTATTTTTAAAAAAATTAAAAGAAATTATTTTCTACATTAGTTATTTTATAACCGGGTTAAAAATGCTTTTACATTTGTTTTTTATAACTGACGTAAAAAAATTGAATGATTTTAAATTTTATTTAGGGTTATTTTCTATAGTTTTTTATAATAATAGACATACAAAATATTTTTTTTATATTAAAATAACTAACATAAAAAAAATTATTTACAAAATCACTTACAAATACATTTTTAATTAACTGATGTCAAAAATTAAAAAAAAGCTTACATAGAAAACCCTTTTTTGTTCTATTGGTTGTGTTTAATAGCTAAGACACTATATTCTCCCAATAACTTCACAATAGTTATTTAATTCTCATGCTTTGGGAAAAAATATAGAGGTGTATCCATAAATCCCAAAAAATTAATATAGAAACCCATACTTTTCATACATATCTATTACATTTAAATAGATGAATATTCTTTACATAACATAACGATCCTTACCAAAATTCGATAGGTCTAATATATTTGGAAACTTAGAAACAAAAAAAAGTGGTTCATAATAGTTCTAAATTGTCTCCAACTTAAATATTCATAACTATATTACTTCATCGATACATAATACATAAAACATTTCTTCATAACCTAGGAAAAGGAAACATAAGAAAAATGTTAGCTCAGTTGCTCAATAAGAGTAAACAATAGAGATATCAATAATCATATAAGCATAACGTGATAATAAGGGTATAAGAACATGATATTAACATTTTTAAACCATAACCTTCGTATCAAAGATAATAATATTGAATCATGGAATAAATCTTATAACTTCATAATACACGAATCGTAAAAGAATCCAAGAATATGGCCTATGAAATCATAACTTTGACACAAGATATATAATTATGGAATAAACATAAGCATACAAAATTATTTACTTAGTAGTCAAGGTTCTTTTCCAATACTATCATAGAGGTATGGGTTCACTCATCAAACCATCTTAGTAGTCAAGGTTTACTCCCTAGACTATCATAGTGAACAAAGTCCCTTACTGAATTGCGTTCACTCCCATTCTAGTCTTTTTTATCTCATGAGATATCAATATTTACCCAATGAAATGGGGGGATATATAGGTACCACCCATCAAATAATTAAAATCGTACATATGTGTTCCACAAGGTCATAAAACATTTATCATATCATATCCCATGAAATGAAATGGGTTTCATAAACATTTTATCATAGTATAACCCGTAGAAAAGAAATGGTTTCTATTAAAATATTGTCATCATAAATGTTGACCATATAGATAAAGAATAATTATGATATCCTTGGATCATATCTCTATTAAATCATAAGTGATATCAAGGTTTGTTGTCTTTCATGAATAGAAATACCATTAAAACACAATTAAAATGTTATTTAGGAAAATATCCTTTCGATTTTTAAATCACTTATTTAAAAGAAATATGAAACTATAAATCAAAATATTTTCTTTTAAAAAAACATTTAAACTTGTAAATTAGGCTTAAAATAAAAAACATTCATAAACTAGGGAAAAATTATTCTTTCCATATAAGTTAGAAAAACATTCTTTCAGTACTTTTTTCAGAAAAGTCACACAGTATCTCATTTAGAAAACAAAAAAAATATTCCTTTCAAAACTTTTCTTATAAATTAAAAAATGGGTCAAAATTAATTTAAAAAATCATAGGATAATATTAAAAAACTTCTTTATAAATTTTTTATAAAACATGGATATGGAATAAAAAAAATTTTCTACTGAAGAGGGAAATGAAGTCGATTATCCATAAAACGTATTTTCATTACCTTGAGTTCATAATGAGAGAAAATGATAGGAAAAAAATTATTTTAAATAAATAAATATAGGATAATAATATTCATGTGAATATTGATATTTTTATCATAATATTTCATCATCATAACTTAATTATAAACAATATTGGTAAATAATGAGATTGTAACATAAAAGACATTACCTTGACTTCACCTTACTTAGAAATCACTCTAACCTCAAATATAATAAATTTATTTTAATTATAATTTTATAAAATATTCATTTTATTACTTATAATGTCATATATGATACCTTTATAACTTTCCAACACCCCTTTTATCAATAATTCCTAATTAAAATTTTCATTTTCAGGTGTTGACTATTCTGTTTATCTTGAGTATTTCAATTAAGTAGTTCTGATACTTGTATATTTATCTTTGTTCAGTAATATCCAGAATTTTAATCATGATATAAATTTCATATATATTTATTATATATATATTTATAGTCATTAACAAAATTTATAGATAGAAAAATTAATTACATCGTTCATTGAGATAGTAAGTCATATGTATGCATGAACGTTATTTTCATTTTTTAAAGGATGAAACAAGATAATGTAAATATTAATTCACCTTTATATTATAATTATTATATCATAAATATCATATATATTCATCAAATTAATACTAATTACCATCCAAGTAAAATACAAATTAAAAACCAATCACATCACATTGTGGATTTGGTAGTCCACACGTACGCATGAACGATGTTATGGTTTCCCAAAAGATGGATGGTAAGTAGGAAAATGTGATATTATAATTAAAAAAGTATAATTATTTCATAAATATCATATATAAAATTCAACCCATCATAATACCAATCTATAAAATATGGTCATGAATAATAAATTGTATCGCTGGGTGGAGACGGTAAGTCGTATGTACGCATGAGCTATACTTACACTTCTTTTTTGATGGAAAATGGGGTTTATAATGGTGTTTTAATAATAATAATAATATTTAATAATATTTAAGATATTTAATTTATTATTTTATTATAAATACCATAGATTTTTAAGAGGTAAAGAATATTAGAAAAGAAAGTGATTGATTAAGGAGATTACCTATTCTTTAAAATAACCCATGTAGTTCTCCTCTAAAGGGATCTAGGGTTGGTATTTTGGGAAACAATAACCTCTATAACATTTATATGGAAATTTAGAATATAAATTGAAAGATTTTGGTTGATCTATAATGCTTAAAGTGGTGTAAAGAAGTGAGGGAGGGGTGCCCTTTTATAATTGAGGTGAGGGGTGCTTTTGGAATTTCTCAAAATGACGAAGACTTTTAAGAAAAGGTAATATAGGGTTTAATACCATCAAAAAATATACTTCAGACAAGTTTTGATGTCATTTTAAACCTTATCATTTTGTTTAACTCATAGCTAACCAATTTTAATTTTAACTATAGTAATAAATTTTTCAATATTAAAGGGTAGTAATTATTACTTATAAAGTAAAAATTGGACCATTCATGGAATGTTTTTTACATTTTTGACCAAATAATATCCACCTTATCTTATTTAAATATTTTTATTATTTTTAAATACTTTAATAAAATATCATTTTGCTAAAATATAATTATCCTCAATTTTGATACTATTCATGTAATTTGCCTTAAAAGACTTAAATATAAAGTTTGAATTCAAATATAATATCTTAAAACAACACTAATATTTTATATTAATTTATAAAAATTTTGTAACACTATAAATTACTCAAATTATATCACTTTTAATATTTTCAAAATCATTTATTTTATTTTTCTTTTAATTTAATAAATATTGTTTTGGCATTGTGTAAGAAATTAATGTAATTATATAATAACTAAAAATTATAAAAAAATTACCATCATGGATATAATTTCATTATGAACAAAATTAATATTAATATTCATTCATAACTAGTTTTTTTCCTATGTGGACACATAAAGGATATTTAAAACTATGGGAGTGGCATTTTGTAACATTCTTTGATTAAAATAATATATTGATCATTTTCATGAACAAGTGTCCATTAAATTAATATATTTTGATCCTAAGGTTATAGGGGTAGAATTAAATTCATTAATTAAAAATTAGGATGGAAAATTATGGCCTTTTTACTTATTTTCTATCAAAATTAACATCATTTACCCTATACCAAAGTGATAAATTTTATAATAGTTACTGTTAATATTGACCAAATATATAGAGATCCTATTTAAAAAATTTGAAAATTATAATAATAAATATATAATTAATTTTTCCTAATTCAATACCTAGAAATGGTATAAATTAATTTTAGTGTAACTATGTAAAATGAGACAAAAACTACTTTTTATAAGAAAAAATTACATTTTTAAGCATAAAACTGGATTTATTATTATCCTATGCATAGAAAAAATATTTTTTAAATGTTTAAAAAATTTTATAAATTAAATAATGTATAAATTTCATTAAAATATTTCTAAAATAGTGATTAATTAAATTTTTTAATATTAAAATGCATTGATCACATAAAAATAGTTTTTCATAAAAAACAACAGTTTTTGTTTCAAATAATTTTGGTTTTGAATTCTAATTATTTGATAACTATTGAATTAATTTTATTAATTTTTAGACCATATATTTTTCATAATGTAGTTAATACTATTCCTATCCTCCAATCCAATGGCTAGTTGATAACAGAATCATAATATTTTAGTTATTTTATGTGGTTCTTCTAAACTCATTGTTACATGTAATGCAAGTTGTCAAAGAAATCAAAGAAAAAATATTTTATAAAAATAATAGGGTGTTATATTATATCCCCATTAAAATTAATTTCACCCTATAAATTTATCACTCTAATAAAAAATAGATAAGGATACTTCTACCTCATCACATTCTCATATTCCCACACAGTTTTCTTGAATTGGAGGTTTCACCACAAAAACTCTGACAAAGTGAGTGGGATCATAAAAATTTCACTCTAAGATCTAAAATATCTAAAATTTATTCTTCATAAAAAAGATATTTCTCCATTTTTATGACCTTTTAGTTCATTACATTTGAAGGATCATGTATATACTTCCTCGAGACAGATACATGGAACACATCGTGAACTTGAGAGAGATTTAGTGGAAGCAACAATTAATAAGATATCATCCTGATAAAATCATGAATTTCAAAAGGATTTATATTCCTATGTATTAGATTGTCCTTATTTCTGAATCTCATCACCCTATTCTAGGGATATATTCATAGGAATACCCCCTCACTAACTTCAAACTCAAGATATTTCTGATGATTATCAACATAAATTTATTTTTCAACTCTAAAATGCTCATATATTCTATTAAATAGATCTAAACTTCTTTATAATTTACTTAGCTATATCAAGTCCCAATATATTTATTTATCCAACTTCATTACCTCATGTTGTATTTCCTTTAATCCTACTTTATAGGGCTTCACAAAGAGCCATCATAATGCTATAGTGAAAAATATTTTTTTAAGAAAATCCCACTAAAGGAAGGTGTTGATCCCAACCACCTTTTAAATCCAGGTAAAAAGACCTCAACATGTCTTATAGATTTTAAATAGTCCTCTCAGACTGAAAATCTTTCTAATGATGATAAGTAGTTCTGAAACATAACTCTATATCCATATCCTGGTAAAAACTTCTCCAAAACATCAGGGTAAACCTTGAATACTGATTAGATACAATTAATAGTGGTACACCATGAAATATTAACACTTCCTTGATGTATAACTGAAAAATTTAATCAATAGATAAACAATATGTAATAGTATTGAAGTGTATTGACTTCATAAGGAGATCTTTTACAACTCAAATAGAATTATTCTTTTTAAATGTTTCGGGAAGTCTGATGAAAAAATACATGGTTATGTTTTCCCATTTCAATTATATTATAAGTAATGGTTGTAATATACCCGTATACTTATGTCTCTCATCTTTAATGTGATGAAATACCAAGCATTGAGAAACATACTATACAATATTTCTCTTTATATCATCCCAGTTGAAATAATATTTCAAATCTATATATATCTTATTACTTCCAGGATGAATAGAGAATGAAGAACTATGAGATTTATCTATCAACTCCTTCTTAAAATATCATTCCTAAGGGAAAAAAAATTTACTAAACCTTATTATTCTATAACTATCAAGTTAGAACGTAGGAACATTTATCACCTTAATTTTTATCTCTATATCTTCCTTCTGCACCTCTTTAATCTTTACTTGGATAGATGTTTGAACACTCATTTGATAAATATAATATTTCTCTCCTTAATTCAAGATTTCAAGATCTATACTTTCTAAGTCTAGAAATATTGGATCTTTTTGGATACTTATCAATGATAATATAACATGATCCTTTTGGCTTATAGAATCTACCACCTTGTTCGCTTCCCTAGGGTAGTAATGTATTTAGTAGTCATAATCTTTAATCAGCCCAAACTATCTTATTTGGTGCATGTTCATATCTTTTTGAGTGAAAACATAATTTAAATTTTTTTGATTATTATATATGTCACACCTTTTTCCGTAAAGATAATGCCTCAATATATTTAATTCAAAAAATACCACAGCTAACTCCAAATCACGAGTTGATTAATTTTTCTCATGGACCTTCAATTGTCATGAGGAAAACATCTATAATAATATCATTTTTCATGAGTATTCATTTTATTTCCTTATTTGATGCATTAATATATATTATGAACCCTTCTCCGTTATAGGGTACTGTAATAATGGGTGTTCTGACTATCCTTTTCTTAAATTCCTTAAAACATTCATCACATTCATCTATCTAAAGGAACATGGCTCCCTGATGAGTTAATTTAGTTAGTGGATAAAATGGCCATGAAATATTCTCTAAAAGGATTCAGTAATATCTATCCAAAACAAGAAAACTAAAGATCTCAGTCATAGTGGTTTTTATGGTCCAATTTCCAATAACTTATGTCTTTAAAGGGTCTATTTATATACCCTCACTTGAGATAATATGACCCAAGAATGAAACATTCTAAAGCTAAAATTCAAACTTAAAAAAAATTTCATAAATCTTCTCCTTCCTTAGGGTCTTCAGTGTAATTCTAAAATAATTTCCATGTTATTTCTTAATCTTTGAATAAATATGAATATCATCTATAAATTCTACCAAAAATTGATCAAGGTAATATTTAAAGACTCTATTCACTATATCCTTAGTGGGGGAATTAGTAAGACAAAATGGAATCACTATAAATTCATAGGCTCCATACCTTGTACAAAATTTTGAATTTGGTATATCCTTCTTCTTGAATATCAATTAATAATATCCAGAATAATGTTAAATCTTGGAAAAGTATTGAGCACCATGCAGTTGATCAAACAAATCATCAATACAGGGTAGAGGATATTTTTTCTTAATATTGATCTTGTTAAGTTATCAATAATCAATGAAAAGTCCCATTGATCCATATTTATTCATAACAAATGGAATAGTTTCTACCCAAGGCCACACACTTGGCTAAATGAATCCCTTATCAAGATTCTCCTAGATTTTATTCTTTAATTATTTTAAATCAATCAATGAAATTCTATATGGATTCTTGGAAATAGGTGTAGCACCAGTAATGATTTCTATTGGAAACTCATCTTCAATATTTGGTGGAAGACCAGGAAATTATTATGGAAATACATCAATAAAATCCCACACAATAGGAATATATTCAATGTTAATTTTCTCCCCAATAATCTAAGATAAAAACCCCTTTTTAATAGGTATCATGACACATATGATGGATTTAATTACCACCATAAGTTAATTGTTTCATCACACTGATAGGATATCAATGATTGGTTTAGAATATCTTATTTAACTTCCCTTCCCTAACAATTGATTGGATATTTATGTAAATAAATATAATCCATATCCAAAATAACACATAATTCAACTAGAGGAAGAATTAAAATATTTCTAGGGATCAAAATCCAAAAAACTTCAACTAGAGAAAAATGATAGACTTGGGATGTGATCATTATACCATTAGATATTTTTACTTTTAATGAAACATTTAATTTTTGAGGTTTTTTTATAATACCCATAAAAACGTCTTTATATATAATTGATTTTGTGGATCTAGAATCAAATAATGCATTAGCAGTTCTAGAGTGGATGGTGAGTGTACCTTTCACCATGTAATTATTATACCCCTATTATAAATAGTTATCACGTGATATTTCCCTTATATATATGATTAATAGGTTATTTATGTCAATCATTGTCATTAACCTTCATATTTTTTCAATGGTTAATATAATTCCTATGCTTCTTATATATAAAACAATTTAGTGTAGATGGTGCATTCTGTGGAGATTTCCCTTTATTCAAATATTTAGATATCTGTTTCCCATCACATCAGCATTATATTTATCGATGACCTTCCTTTACAAACATTAATCATTTACCATTATCCTTAATATACTTTCCTCGTGTTTCCTTCCACACATTGGGCATAAATGAAGCCTCATATTCTTCTCTATATTATTTTTAGAATTTCCTTGGCATTTCATTTTTATTTTCTTAACAAAACTATGAGATTGATGAGTAAATTTGATCTCCATATCTTCCTTGAGAGAACATTAAACAATTTATTCATTTCTACTAAAGTCCCTTATGGATAACACTCTTAGGAGACTCGATTTTAATCCACTAAAGAATCAGTCAACTGTACTTTTAGGTTTGGCGATAATACTATAAGAGTGCCTCACAAGTCTTGTGAAATTTTCCTTATGATTACCAACTGATTCATCATCCTTCTGATTTAACTCAAGGTATTCTTTCTCTATTTTCTTATAAAGAATATAATAAAAGTAATTATTGAAAATATGATTTTAAATTCATCCCACTCCATGGATTTGATTTCTTCTTCTTATCACATGTTCTTGATATGAGTATACCACTAATCTACTTCACCTTCCAAATGGTAAACATCCATAATATCTTTCTCATGTTTCAAACACTGAAGATTAAAAAATATATTTTCAAATTTACTTTTCCATTTCTCAACAACTAATGGTTCAATGAACCCACTAAAAGAAGGTGGGAATTGCCTCAGGAAAGACTCAACAGAATTTTGTTCCCTCCTTTGTTTGTTTGGAAGAACAGTGTGATTCATATCTTGAGAAATTTGTGTGGGAATTGTAACAATATTTCCCATTCTAACTCCCATAACATTCGGTTTCTCATGAGGAAAATCATTACATTTTCTATCGCATTCAACATTGACATGATTCCTTTGGTTCCATACATTGACTAAAACCAAAAATCATAGTGTGAGCAAAAACAATCATGCTGTAAAATCACATAATCATGAAAAATACTTTATAGGATTCTAAATCTTGACACATTATTCTATGAATCCTTAGGTTTAACCTATATCATTCATGATTATTACAAAAACATTAGAATTATATCCTATCTTTAGACTTATCCTGGGGGTTCTTACTAAAGTTTTCTTATCCCAATTTCAAAATTTTAAATAAACATTACTTTAATGCCAACTATATCTGCCCATATATTTCATACATTGATATTACATCTAAATAGATTAATATCTTTATATAACATAACTATCCACAGTAGAATCATATATGTCTAGAATCTTTAGAAACTTGGAGACATAAACAATTGGTTCATAATAGTTTTACATTGTCTCCAACATAAATCTTCATAAATATCACCCCTGTTATACACATCATACATAAAACCTTTTATCATGACCTGGGGAAAAGGAAACACAAGAAAACGGTGAGATCAGATGTTTGGTAAGGGTGAACAAGGGAGATATCAGTGATCATATAGAATAACATTATCATATGGGTATAATAACATGATATTAACATTTTAAAACCATGCCCTGCATATCAAAGATCATAATATTAAGTCATGGAATAAATATTTTCAGTTCATAAGACATAAATCATAATATAATCAAAGAACATGAGTCATGAGAGTATAACATTGACATAAGAAATGGAATTTTGGCATACACATGAGCATAAAAGTATTTTCCTTAGTAGTTAAGGATCTTTTCTAACACTATAATATTATAATGGGTTGACTCCCTAAACCAATATAGTATTCAAGGTTTACTCCCAATACTATCATAGTTTATAAAATCCCTTATTAAACTGGTTTTACACTAATTCCAGTCTTTTTTATCTCATGAGATATCAATATTTACCCAATGAATTTTAGGGAGATATAGGTCACACCCATCACATAATGAAAACCATACATTTGTGTACCACGAGTTCATAAAACATTCCTCATATTATAACCCATGAAAGGAAATGGGTTTCATAAACATTTCATCATAGCATAACCCCTGGAAAAGAAATGGGTTTCATAAACATCTTGTCATCATTAACATAGAATATATAAAAAAAGAATAAGGATGGTATCCTTGGATAATATCCTTAGTAAACCATAATTTATATCAATGCTTTTTTTCTTTCATGAATAGAAATACAATTAATATATCATTAAAAATTTCATGAGGAAAATATCATTTCCATTTTGAAATCACTTATTTAAAAACTGTGAAATTATAAAGAAAATAATTTTCTTTGAAAAGAACCTTGAAAATTTTGAAAGAAATATTCAAAGAAAAAAAATTCATAGAAGTAGGGAAATCAGTTCATTTCATATAAGTCAAAAAACATTTCTTCAATTATTTTATCGGAAAAGTCACAAATTAACTCTTTTAGAAAATGATAAAAATATTCCTTTCAGACTATTTTATAGAAATTCAAATGATGGTAAAAATGAATTTAAAAAATCATATCAGAATAATAAAAAAATATTTAAAACATTTTTAGAAAACATGCATATATAAGAAAAATGTTTTTTACATAAGAGAGAAATGAATTCGATTTTCCTTTAAAAAATATTTTCAATATCTTGAGTACATAAGGTGATGAAAATGAAAGGAAAAAATGTATTTTCCTTAAATATAAAAATGGATTATAAAATTCATGATTATAATGATAGGTTTATAAAAATATTTCATCCTCATAACTTAATCATAAACAATCCTGATAAATAATGATATTGTAACATATAACCTCTTTCCTTCAGTTCACCTTGCTTCGAATGTACTCTAAACTCTTGTATAATAAATTTAAATTTGTTATAATTCTATACTAGAGTCATGTTCATAGTTATAATATCATATATTATCCCTTTAAAACATTTAAAAACACCCCTTTATCAATAATTCCTTATTAAAATCATCATTTTCTAGTGTTAACTATTTCATTTTGTTAGTATTTGAAAATTTTATAAATACTTTAAAAGTTTTATTTTATTTATTTTAATAAATTAATCCTAATTAATATTTTTTTAAATTCACTTTTTAAAATTCTAAAGTATTTTTAATTATAATTTATAAAAATAATCATGATTTGTTTCTATAATGTTATTTGTTAAATATTATAATGATTCTTAGTGTTTGTTTTATTTTTATTTTACTTAAAGTTTTTTTTGTAAAAAAATAGGCTATCCTTGTGGGAAAAGTGACTAGCTCTAAACCACATTGGAATTCCATTGGGTCAACCCCATGGGAAATCCCACCAAAGGCATCCCATAAATAGGTTGGTGTGCCTAGTGTGCACATTTCACACAAATCACATGAGGGGCCATGTATAAGTCTCACAAAGGGATCTAGTAGGTGCATAAGATGGGCTAGGTTTCCCACTAGGATGTAGGCCGTGTGTGTGAATTGTATTTTATTATGAACTAAGGATCAATTAATCCGGATTTTCATACCGCATAATCGACATATTTCCATTTTGATATGGGATGCATTATTTGTTTCACTATTCATATGAGTAAAAAACATAGATAAACTCTCCATAATTGGATCAATTTTCTTTAAGTCATTTTATCCTTTTTGAACTCATGGACCCTATTTTGAAAACCCACTAACCTTATTCTCTTCACTTTTTAGTCTTATTCTATGAGCATCTACTCATTCTTTAGTTCACCAGCATATGTGCACCAATTCATCTCTTCCCTTTAAGTTAATATTTAATTTATTTTATTTTGGGATCATCTTAAACTCATGTTACTGGTTTGGGTTTTCTTCAATTCTATAGTTCTATCTTGTTCAGTCTCAGATTATATTTTTTTTATTCTTTGGAGTTTCAAAAGTAATCACTTTATCTTCTTCCTCAGTATATTCTTATGGTTTGAAAGAATATTTTTTTTGGTTGCTCAACAGTGAGTATTAAGTCACCATTCGATACCAATGGTGAGATGATTCACTATTAGACACTAACAATGAGTTAGTGAGTCATTGTTGGAACAAAATAGTGAGTCATGATCCACCTCCAGATTACAATAGTGATTCTTTTTACTCATCGGTGGATATTAATGGTGGGTAATATTTTTTAACTAGTGGATAATTTTGTTTTTGTTGTACATTATGGTGGTAATGGATTCTTTAAGCTCCAATATGAGATTTTCCTTTTTTGATTGGTTTCTGTAGTTATTTATTTTAATTATTTCTTTTAAAGATTGTTATTTCTTTACTGGTAGAATGTCTTCTTCTTATTCCTTCTTTGATCAGTTTCTATAGATTATTTCATTCTATTATAATTTTATCATAAGTGTATTTCATATGTTGTTTTTTTATACATCAACATCTTCTTCAGGTGTTTGTTTTTTAATTTTCATCTGTTGTACTTCATCTGATCGTGGAACCTTATTTGTTTCAATATTAGCTTCATAGTAGCAATTTTTTATTGCTATAATAGGTTCTTTCTATTTAAATTTGTTGACATTTATTTTTTAGTAGATTTTTTCTAACTATTTGAAGTTGTTTTTAATTTATTTTCTTATTTTTTACAGAAAATTATTCTTTTGTTATTAATCGGTTATTCATCCTATTGTATGGAAATATTTTACAGTGATCCACCATTGGACACTTACAATGGTAGGTCATGAGTCACCATTGGACATCACCAATGGTTTGACATGAGTCACTGTTGGACTTCCAATAGTAGAAAAGTTTTTATTGTTTCTCCAAAATCCTTTGGTCGTTTAGTATCTTGGAATAATTTTTATTTTGGTTGCCTCTTTTTATTTTTGATTATATATGTAATTGTAGCGTCTTATTTGTTCCAGCGGTGATTCATGAGTCACCACTATCTATTTTTAGAAGCAGTTCATGATCCACCACTCTCTACTTTCAATAATGGTTCCTGAGTCACTGCCAGAAAAACAAGTCACTATTAGTTATTAATTGTTTCAAAAAAATTTATTTCTTATTTTCAATTGATGGTTTTAAAATAATTCTTGTGTTAAATTTTTTATTATTTTATGTTGAAATATAATTTTATAGTGTGTAAAAACAATAGTAACATTATTTTATGAACATTTTTTCATGTAATTTGAAGTTCAAGTCATGCTCTATTTTACTGCATTTTTTTGTATGTATAATCTACAAAATTATATTTTTTTCAATTTTTTTATAGTTATTAATTTCTTACAATTTATTTACATAAAATATTAATTGTTTTATATTAATATTTAATGAAGAAATATAAATCATGATTGTATTATATTTTATTTAGTGATGCTTTATCAAAAAGAGGTAATAGTCTTATATTTTCACTATTGTTTTTTAATAAGGGTCATATAGATATTGGACATAGACACTCTCTTATAGGATCTATGTTCTAATGATCTAGGATATCTCTACAAGGAATAAAAACATATACCATTATAGATTATTCATTTAGATGATGTGTGATTCATCTTCAAAATTCATGTTGGTCTAAATTATTAATGAACTTATGGAGCTTCTACACTCTGTTTGGGATCACTGAAGAACTTAAAATTTGACATTTGTTCTCTATAAGGGATCGATGATCATCAAGCTTCAACATCTTCGACATTTATGACCATCTGCTATTTTCCCTATATTAGTTTTTATTCATGAATTTTTTTTAATTATGTTTGTATTTATTCATGTGTAGTTTATGATTTTACCCTAAAAATAAAGTATTTCCTTTCTATATTTATTCCACCTCCTAAAGGGAATTCAGGGTTGTGAATCCTGATCAAAACATAGGTAAACAGACTAGGTTGGTCTCATGTATCAAAGACTAGGATGTGGCTCTGGGTTATTTAAAAGGTAGGGACTATAAAAAGGTTTTAAGACCATTAAAATGAGTTTCCCAGGGGGTACCAGTATACTCTAGTATAAGAGGATTTTTAGGAGTGTACTAGGATAATTTTTATCTAAACCATTATAAATTTTGTGTTCTTTCATTTTAATTTCTGGTACAACTCAACTCAAGAAGACACTCACTATTGTTCAGTATTTTATAAACTCTTTTTTTTTCATTTATTTTTTAAAATAATATTCACCACCCCCCCATTATAAAATATGTATTCAATAATGATCCAAAAATTGGTATCATAGGGATTCTCTGATAATATATCTTTTATTTTTTCTCTAATCTGATACCAAACACGTTTATCATGAGTATTTTAGTTCAGTAGTTCCAATCCTGGTACATTTAAATTGGTTCCATAATCTCCAGAATATTAATCATGATATAAATATCATATATATTAATTATATACATATTTATAGCCATACCTAAAATTTAGAGATTGAAAAATTAATTACAACGTTCATCAAGATGGAAAGTTGTACATACGCATGAATGTTTTTCTCATTTTTCAATGGATAGAACAAATTGAAGGTAAATATTAATTGAACAATATAGGATAATTATTATTTCATATATATTAGATATATACATAAAATTCATACTCATTACCATCTAATTAAAATATAAATGAAAAAATAATAACATCACCTCACGGAGGTGGTAGTTCACACGTACGCACGAATGATGTTATCGTTTCCCAAAGGAGTGGACGGTAAGTAGTTGGATGTTTTATTATAATTATAGAAGTATAATTATTTCATAAATATCATATATAAACATTAAACCCATCATAATACATGTCCATAAAATATTATGATGAAAAATAAATTGAATCACTATTTGGAGACGGTAATCCATACATATACACGAGTGATACTTTCACTTCTTGTTTGATGGGAAGGAGGGTGTATTGACATAAACATTTTATGCATGTAATATTTGATATAGAACGGACCATTTTTATAAATTATTTTATTAAACTCAAAAAAAATTATTTTTTCATGTTTTGTGATGGGATGGAAGTTTGATCACAAATGAAGAAAAAGAGATTAATATAGTGAGCCAAAAACACTTCACGGTGTGGCATGACACCAGATTTTTTAAGCTAGATTGAAGATATAGTAGACTTAAGGACATGTATAGGCCTGATCCCATAGATAAAAAATTAATAACCAGACTTATTTAGATTTAAAAGAGTAGGAAAACAGAATTATACATCATGTATGCCATTCATGATGTGTAACATGAAGGAATAAAGGACGTGAAACTGCGTCGTGCAAGAAGCCATTAAATACTTACGCACCACACATTAAACATAATCAATAAACTATTAAAAATGTGAAATATTTTGGAATTAGAGTTCCAATCCCACACTTTAAACATCATGTAAAACTTACACAATGTGAAAATGTCTAACAGACTGAGAACGGATAAATTCAACGTTGTAAATGGAGAAGGCCACTTTTAATATCCAGAGACCCCTTGGGATGAATTTTTAACCCATTTATGAAATATAAAAGGTTGTTAAATGCCTATAAATAATATTCCATGGGGTTTTATAGAGGATGGACTGGTTAGGGAATCTCTAGACAATGGCATGTTATTGTGATGCGCTTTTTTTCTTTTCATTTTTTTATTTCCATTCATTTCTAATATGTCTCCCCTCTCCTGAATCAGCTCGACTTCCCCATCCACTGAGGGGTATTTTTTGTGAGTGATCAGGAAAGGGTGAGGTTTGATCTATTTTATTATGTTGTAGTTTTTATTGTTAATTGAATATAAATAGTTTCTTTCTTCTTTCATCTAGTATCAATTCTATTTCAGTTTTTAATTCAAAATGTGATGTGTTAGGGTTAGATTATTTTTAATTCAATTTCCTAGATCGATGGTCCATATCTCCCTCCAGACAATTATTGTATTTATATTATTGAACTGGATAGGGTTGGGTGCTGATTTCTCGGTGATATCCATTATGTGCGAGGAATCACGGTAGGAATCATTAGTTATTCAGGAATAACAATACCTAGTCGTGGATTTCCCTAATTAATCAATTGGATATTCTATGGTGAAACACACATAATAAGGGGAGTGGAATAATATTATATTTCAATAGGGTTATTCTAACATTCACCATATATCTAAGGGACAGAGAGGAAGTGATAGAAGAATCTCACTCTTAAAAATATAATAAAAAAAGTATAATAAAAAATATTGAAACCCCGTGAAAGCGTAGCACTAGGTCTAGTTGAACCTGCTCTGATGGACACCTATCTCAATTTTTTTTCAAATTGATCAAATTAAACAATTTTAAAAATTAAATTTAAAAACCCAAAATTAAAATCAAATTTTCCTAAAATCAACGATAAGTGAAAAACATGTTTGGTGTGCACTCTACTTCAGGAGGCTACCTTGGTTAACTATTGTACTATACTATGTAATAAAAATTGTTTTTCCACACCCCATGAAAGGTTTGAATCATGTATAATGGTGTTTTCAGAATAATAATAACATTTTAGAATATTAAGGACATTGAATGTATTATTTTATGATAAATACCAAATATTTAGGGGAGGTAAATAAGAATAGAAAAGAAAGTGATCGATTATGGTGATTACCACTTCTTTGAAATAACTTCTTTAGATATCCTCTAAAGGGATCTAGGGTTGGACTTTTGGGAAGACAATAAACTCTAAGAATGTGTCTGAGAATATCTATAAGATAAATTGGAAAAGTTTGGTTTATCTAGAAGGCTCAAAGTGGTGTAAAGAAGTGAGAGTGGAGGTTCCCTTTAATAATTGAGGTAGGGGGTGATTTTGGTATTTATCAAAATATTAAATTATTATAAATTAATTCTCAGACAAAATGATACAAAATTACTAGGTATTAAAAGATAAGGTAGTATAGGGTTGTAATCTAATCAACCAATAGAATTTAAAAAAGATTTGGTTTCATTTTAAACCTTATCATTTTGATTAACCCTTTGTTAACTGATTTTAATTTTAACTATAGTAACAACTTTTTCAATATTAAAGGGTTGTAATTTTTATTTATAATGATAAAATTGACCCATAAATGGTCAAGTTGTGAAATTTTTGACCATATCATGTCCAACTTTTCCTATTTAAATATTTTTATAATTTTTAAATAATTTAACAAAATATTATTTGGATAAAATATCATTATTGTCAATTTTGATGCTATTCATTTAATTTGACTTAAAAAACATATGTGAAAAATTTTAATTTTAATATAATATTTTAATATGATTAGAATATTTCATATTCACCTATAAAATTCATGTAACCCTATAAAAGTTGGGTTCGGAGCCTCAGTTTATTCGGGGAAAGTGGATACAGTACAAAGAAAAGAAGGAAACATACAATGTAGGGATGTACTCGGTGAGACTCAAAATAGAGACCTTGATGAGACCCACAGGGGAAGATGCCACTGAGCTTCACCCAAGGTGAAATTCATGTAACACTACAACATACTAAAATTATATCACTTTTAATATTTCTAAAATTATTTATTTTATTTTTATATTAATTGAATAAATATTTTTTTGACATTGTGTGAGCATTTAAGGTAGTTATATAATACCTAGAAATTCTAAATAAATTACCATAATAAATATAATCCCATTATTCAAAAAATTACTATTATTAGTTTTTCATTACCAGTTTTTTAACTTTGTAAAAACATAAATTATATTTAAAACTAAGAGTTTCATTTTGTAACTTTCTTTTATTTAAATATTATATAAAGCATTTTCATGGACAAGTTTCTATTAAATAAATAAATTTCAATACTAAGGTGATAAGGGTATAATTACTTTCATATAATAAGAATTGGGATAAAAAATTATTCCCTTTTAACATATTTCTAATCTAGATTAACCTGATTTACCCTTTACTAAGGTGATAAATTTTACCATAGTCACTATTCATATTGACCCAAAATAAAAGGGGCCTATTTACCAAATTTTAAACTTATGATTATAAATATTTAATTTATTTTATATAATTAAATACCTATAAATGAAAAAATTAATTTTAGTGTAAGTGCACAAAATGAGACAAAAACTTCTTTTTAGAAAAAATAAATTTGTAAGCGTAAAACTAGATTTATTCTTATCCTATACCTAGAAAAAAATATTGAATGTTCAAAACAATTGATCAAGTAAATAATATAAAAAATTCCTTAAAATAATTCACCAAAAGTAATTAATTTAATTTAATAATATAAAAATACATTGCACACAGAAAATCAATTTTTTAGAAAAAAACATCACTTTTATTTTCAAATAAATTTTGTTTTTTAATTCTAATAATTTAATAACTAATGAATTAATTTTATAAATGTGTAGAATATATATTTTTCATAATTTAGTTATTACTATTTATAAACTTCCATCCAACGACTAGGAGATAACAAACACATGATATTTTAATAATTTTATGTGGTTCATCTAAACTTGTTGTTGAGTATAACGCAAGATATCAAAGAAATAAAATTATTTGAGAAATATTTCATAAAAATATAAGGGTGTTACAAGTAACACATGTCTGCATGCCTAATTTAATATCTCATCCAAATTTCATCAACTCTTTTAGAGACTTTCTAAGATTTTTCTTTATCATCTTCCAATTTTTTTTCTTCTCTTGGGAATTCCAATGAATATATTCTTCTCATACTTGGGTTAGTGTTCATCATATACAATACAAGATTTTTCCATGGAATTTGGTCTTTGTGACATGATAATATTTTTATTTTCCCACTCTAAGATGGAATATTTACCCTTTATTTCATTATCACCTACTGAAGGATAGTCAAATAATATTTTTACTGAATCATTTAGTTTAGGATTACGCTTGTCATTACATTTTTTCACTTCTTTCTTGACTATGATCAATTATTATTTTAATTTTTGTATCTTCTTGTCCCTTGATTCAAACTGAGAATCAAATTCTTTCTTGAGATTCTTCTCACTAAACATCTCATCCTCTAATGTTCGAGTGATTTTTTCCAACATGATTTCTACACCTTATTTTAGAATTCATTTAACCAATATAATCTTCCATACATATCATTTCTTATTGAATCCTATTCTTATCTTAAACCACTTCTATTAGATGGTCTGTGAGTTTTTATTTAATAGCATTCAAATTAAAAACTTATTTTGAGTTTAGATTCTTTCCATTTGGATCAGTCTTGATTTTCAACCTTTGTTAACATCTCCTTCAACTCACCAACATGAGAATCATTATTTTCCATAAGGTCAATTTCAAATTCAATAAGACTTTTAATTAAGCCTTTTAATTTATAAACCTCAATTCTTAATACTTAGATCTGAATTATTTGTGACTTGTTCTGTTATTTAAGCTTCAAATTTTCTTCCTTTAACTATTGATCCATCTCTTATGAAAAGTGGATAGATTCCACTTTTATCTTTCTTAGAATATCCCCATCATTAAAGGTAACAAATTCAAGTGTCTTATCTGCTTCCTCACTCATTATTATGGCATTATTGAATGATTAAATATTTTCATAATCATATTCACCCATATTTTCTTTATGTAAGTTTTTGGTCTCCTTTAATAAGATAAAACTCTTTAAAAATAGTTCTATAATGTGTAATTCCTTAGGATATTCTATTTTATTCTAATTCCTTTTCTTTTATGTGCCTTAAAAGAATAAATGAACATACTAAACCTTCAAATCTAAGAATAAATCAGATCAAATCAGTGAAAAGGAAAATACAATAAAAGTAACATTTTATATAATACTAATTATAGGCCCCTAGAGGCAATTATATCTGAAATACCCTAAGAGGGGAGGGTGAATCATGGTATGGTAATTTATTTCAATTAAAATCATTCCATTAACCCTCTCTTAACACTCTATGATATTGAAATATTAAATATAAGGGTAAACCTTTTTCTATCCATTTATATATTGAACCAATTACTATTTCTCTTCACCAGCCTTAATCAAATATAATAAATAGTTCCTTTACCCGCTTTATCATATTGACTTTTTTAGAATATGAACAAGAAAGCATAAGGAACATAATATTTTTTTGATTTGGTTCACCACTGTAGGTTAATCCAATGAGCATGTGATCGAAAATGTGTCAATGTAAAAAATAACTAAATCTCATTGATTATGGGATTTTATGCTAGGTAACTCATACTTGGGCCCCCTATACTTACAAGTTGATTATAGATTCATAATCTCTCTATGATCACTTCCCTATCAATTCCCTCATTTTCTCAGTGTTATAAAGGGGGAAAATGTTAGCACACAGGCCAAAACAATATCACTTATTATTTGTTGAGTGCACCAAATGTGGGTTGTTTCTCTTTATCCTCAGGATTTTCATTCACAAATATGTAATGATACTCTACTCAAATAGATTAATCGTCATATTTACATGATATATCATGGAAACACTTCCTCCTTTGGAAAGTTCAGTAAGATGTTCCAAGACTCTATTATATTCCTTCAAAGAATAGTTCTGGAATACCTTCACATACTTTTTTTGTAACTAGATTATCTTCTCATTGTTGTAATTCCATAACTCCTCTTATTTTATGATGTTTTTAGATATCACAATGAAGAACATATTCTCTATTTTCTTTTTCTACCGATATTTCTTGCATGGTATAGATACCCTCTTTTTATTATTCAATATATATCATGTTTTTATTATATTATTGTACATGATATAGAACCTATGGAATAATGAGTCAAAATGACTCCATAAATATTTCTATATTCCTCAGTGAATCTTCCCCGAATAAAACTACATGGAAGTACTTACATATATTAAAATATAGAAACCTATAAGAAACCATCACAATAAAAATCTTTAATATTTCTACATTAATAATTATCATATTCCTAAATATGAAATCCCGAAACATTAGCACTAAAAGACTCCATGATTTTCACTCTTTTTTAAAAAAAATCCCCAATAATTACTCTATGAAAAATTTCTGTATTTGAAAGTATGGAAACTCTTGAATTTTACATCCTCTACTTCCTATTTTGGCATCTCCAGGACCGGTCGATCTTCAAGAATTCATCACACACTCTTACTTTGTTCACCATGGTCATTTTTATGGTGTGTTTGGGACTCCAGGTTTTTATAGGGATTTCTCCATGTTAAAATGCCATCCAAATCCCTCATTACACTAGCACCGTATCCATTTCCATATTCAAAATTCCAGCATGGTGAATGTGGCTATTTCTTATAGGAAGTGTAGTTGGATTTTTATGGAATACCAAATGCCATCATTTTTCTCACCTCATCCATTTCCACAGCCTAAATAGCCTCTCTGATATCACTACAACATGGTCCAAGCTACGGTGAAGGTCTCCAACTTCCATTATTTCCACTTCCAACTAACTTCTGAATTTATTCTCTTTAGTGCCTACAAATCCAATCACCAAAAAATGACTATGTGTTGATATCAAATACAACATAACAACTTCAAAACATGTTGAAAACAAATCCAAAAATATCAAATCCTCAATCCTCAATTGGATGGAAACACATACTGACATTCTTTATATTACTTACAGCGTACTGAAATATCTACTAACATTTCATACTGGTTTAAACTTCATATTTGTTTGTTTGTTATATATGTTTCATATCTTTTTGCATTCACTATGTTTAGGTTACATTTCATATTTATTTACCTTCATAGTTTTCATTTCCTATCTATTTTTAATCGCTATGATCTGTTATTATTTACAACATGATGAAATTTTTTATATTCCCTAAAGCTGAAATATTAGCATATATGTTTCTGTTTATTGATTTTTTATTTTTATATATAAAATATATTATACATATACTTTCATATATGATTCAAATATAAAATCAGTTATAATTAATTTTAAAACATTCCCTTTTATTCAACATTTTTGTATTGTGCATGTGAACTTTTCAAAAAATGCACATTCATTTTATAATTTATTAACTTTTTTAAAATTTCATTACATAATTATGAATTTTAAAATAGTTGATTCATAATATATAAAATATTATACCATCATAGTCATTTCTAATTTCTATGTGTTATAACATGATTTTGTATAATATTATGCTCTATATGATTTATTATATACTTATTATGAGAACTTACTACATACAACATAAAAACATGTGTTATACACCTTAAAGTTGTAATATTAGTATATGTGTTTCCATTTACTAAATTCATATCATTTAATATGATAAGTATTGTATATATTATTTGAAAACTCTTATTATGTTCTATATAGGTTTAAATTCATTGTGTATATATTGTTATTATAGTGTTAGTGTGTTGTTATATGAAAAATATTATTGATATCATTAGTAAACTCTTAGATGGAAAATATTGTACACAATTTTAGTACATTTTTAGTATACTGTTAGTGAATTGTTACCGAACATAACTTAGATATCATTAGTATGTTGTATATGTGTTCCCATTAAATGTGTGAATACTTTTTTCCAAGTATTAAATTTCCAATTTACATGTTTATAGTAGTTTATATAACATTTTACTTTTATTTTTTCTCTATATTGAAATTAAGGATGTGTGGTTTTCAAGATTTTTCATCTGTAGTAATATAGGTTTTAAAAATTCATAACATTCTATATTACTATAAAATATTATGTTTTTCTAAAGCTATATTTTAAATATTTTCTTAATCTATTGTGATCTTTCAAAATTGTAGTTCTTTGCTTTTAATTTCTTGAAGCTATGTGATATTTCTTTAAAAACTTACTTTCATAAATTAGGCTTCAAGATTTTGGTTAGTCATAACCACCATGGCATGTAATTTCCACTAGATGAGGTTTCTCAGGTTTATATTTCATAAAAACCATAAAGAATTCTATGTTTTTATTAATTTGGTTACCCTATTTTATAGGTTGAGGGGTAACCTTTACATATTCTGAAGACCTAGAGGCACTAATCCTTAAGACATTACCATTTCTGGCCCAAAAACATTTATCTTACTTATTTATCAATTAAAATATAAACATAAACTAAAATAAGTAAAAATGAAGGGTAAAATAATAAAAAATGTGTAAGTGACTAGAATACATCAGTTTATTTAAATAGTTTGAAATTGTTAATGTTGTTAAATTAGTTTTCTCCATTTGGCTATTGAGGGGGAATAAGAAGAGAGAATAATATGCAAGTAATAAAATGAAAATATATATATTTTTTGAATTAAAATATAAAATTATCCATACTACTAATGAAAAAAATGTTAATCATATTACCAAATTTTGTTGTTAAATTTTAATTTATCATTTGATGATATATATTAAATAAGGTTTATAAAATCATAAATAACCTATATTATTATGAAGTAAATTCTTTACAATTTTTAATGAAAACATAAATATGATATAATTAATTTTTATTATGTAAAATATTTAAAGAAAATGAATATGTATCCTTAATAAAAATTAAAGTATTTTACATGACATCACATTTTATTGCAAGTAATCAAACAGATTTTTAGTAATCTTAAGGGAGGGAAAGAACATATGAAGAACATAATTCAGAAATAAGATGAAAACTAAACACATCAAATTTTATTGCAAGTAATCAAATATATTGGAAGTAATATAGATTGGAAAAAAATAACATCTTAAGAACATAATTTAAGAACAAAAAAAACCTCACAGTGTACCATCATTGCATACCTTTCCATAATCATGAAAATAAAATGTCAATTCTCCCTCTATTGTTTCCCACATTTTTCATTCAAGATCCAGTAAATGGTTTTCATAATTTCATCAGCTGTCTGAATATACAATTGGTAGTAGATCTCCTTCCCATGTTTGTAGTTCGAGTAGATTATTGAAATAGAGGAAAGAAAAAATGGAAAACCCAGGTACATAAAATCATCCATGGGGGAGAAGATTATAATTCTTCCCATTATAAATCATTTTTACCATAATTCCTTACTCCAATTTTAATAAAAAAAATTAGAATATGGAAATAAATAAATTGTGGTAAATGAATTTGAATCATACCATCTTTTTTAGGTCCATTCTTTTTATCATATGGTGAGAATATCAGATTTCTCTTTATCTTAACCAAATACTACTTTCTTTTTATCTATAGGAGGGACATAAAGAAAAGGTGTAGTTGAGCATGATGGGAAATTATAATTGAGATGATTTTGATCTTTAGAGAGTTGTACCTTGTTATTGATGAAACATATATATGTACATGTCAGGCAGAAGAATATGTCATGGTGGCCCATATTAGGTAAATCATACCGCAATAGCATCCCATAGGTTGTACAGAACTCAATTTCTTCAATCAATGTAACGGAAACCCATTAACTTAATTGTTTTAATTCAAAGTAAATATATGTTAGTCCAATGAAATTTACATAAAGGTAGTGGGTTGATATAAGTAGATGTTGTAAGAATTTCTAAAGTGAGGTATTGAAGAATCTCAACATGGACCAGGGTTGTTTGTGTCATACCCCAAGTCAACCAGAAGGGACTCGTTAGTGCGTCGTTTGTGTTCTAACTTTCACTCAAGTTTCTTACACTCAAGATTATTATTCCCAACACTAAAACACATATGGTATTTCATAGTGTGCAAATTAGACTTTAATAGTGATAAAAAGAACTGTTAATAGCAGTGGTGATAAGGGGGGCCCCATTATCCGTGATAAAAAAGGTGTTGATAAAGGGGTTCCTTTATCTGTGTTAAAAAAATAATTGATCAAGGACCTCCATTATCAGAACTTTTTAAAACTGATAAAGACCACCTTTATTATCATTATTTTTAGCATTGATAATAGCCTAGCTGCCAGCATTAGCCCAACCAGAAGAAAAAACCTGAAATCTTCTTATAATTTCAAACAACGCTATAATTTCGAACAATTATATATATATTTAATTGACATCATCAATATAAAAATTTTCACCCATGGTATATAAAAAAACACTTCTATTTACTTTTCAAACAAAATTTTTTATATAACTACATTTACAATTGTCCGAAAAACATTCTAAAACATTAATATTTCACCTTTTGATGCCCATGATTCCTTCTCAAAAAATTCCACACATGGTATCAATTTTTGAACAAATAATACCAACTCGACCAAAATATTCCACCTATATAAGAAAATGAATATTATATTAATAATACTACAAATAAATAAATTAAACATTAATATGAAAGAACACAGTAATAAAATGTCAATATTTAATAAAAATGACACATTTTAAGTTATATTGGTTACACCATGCATTCTATTGATGTGGGGTTTATTCCTACACATTAAAAATGAGTTATGGATCATTTTCCTAAAATATTAAAACAATCTGAATGTGTTTTCTTAGTTTTGAGTATGTCACTTGTTATTTTACTAAAATTAATTTCAATTTTAAATAATGACACATTGGAGTTATACCAGCCACATTGTGCATCATATTTATGTGAATATAATTTCAACCTATAAATAATTATTAATGTATAATTTTTCTAAAGTATCAAAATAATCAGAATGCATTTTCTCAGTTTTCAATATGTCAATTGTGTTTTTTATTAAAATGTCATTTCAAATTGGAAACATGAATGTTGAGTCATACTGGTCATATCATGCATCGGTTTGTCATGACACTAGTTTATACACATCACAAATGACTTATGAATCTCTTCCCTAAATTATTAAGACAATCAGAGTATGTTTTATTTGTTTTCAATGAGTGACACATTTTGAACTAAAATGAAAATTTTAAACTGATAACGGATACTTTTAGTCATACCGGTCACATTGTGCATCACATTGAGGTGTGGTTGACTCCTACACATCAAAAATTACTCATAGATCATTTTCCTAAAGTATCAAAACAATTAAAATGTGTTTTCTCAGTTTTCAATGTGTCACTTGTTGTTTTAAAATAAATTAATGTCAATTTTAAATAAAAAGAGACACCTTGAGTTATACCAGCCACACTGTGCATCATATTGAGTTTATACTGATTTCTACACATCAAAAATGACTAATAGATCATTTTCCTAAAATATCAAAACAATCTGAATGTGTTTGCTCGGTTTTCAGTATGTCACTTGTTGTTTTTACTTAAATTAATGTCAATTTTAAATAAAAAGAGACACTTTTAGTTATAATGGCTACACCATGAATTCTATTAATGTGTTCATGATCCCTATATGTCAAAATTGACTAATATATATTTTTCCTATAATATAAAAACAATATAAATGTGTTTTCTTGGTTTTAAGTATGTCACTTTTTATTTTTACTTAAATTAATGTCAATTTTAAATTAAAAGAGACCCTTTGAGTGATACTGGCCACACCTTACATCACATTTAGGTTCATCTGACTCCTATATGTCACAAATGACTTTTTTATCATTTTCCAAATGTATTAAAACAATATGGATGCATTTTATTGGTTTTCAGTATGTCACTTGTTGTTTTTACTTAAATTAATGTCAATCTAAAATAAAAAGAGGCACTTTGAGTTGTACCTATAATTCCCCGACCCTAGAATCCTAAAGCTGGTGCCATGTTTTAATACATTGGCATGATTACAAGTCATTAAGTCCCAAAGTACTGATCAGTTTAGCAGTCTTGGAAAATATATTGCATATATTAACTTTACATTACAATTTCAAACAAAAAATACAGCATAGATAGTTCTTTGAGAACCCCATTATTCCTTTTAGATTAACCCTGCATATAAATTATAATACACTTCATGGAATCATGGGAAAATGAACCATAAGAAATAGGTGATCTCAAATGCTTAGTAAGAGTAAGAAATATAGTGGAAGATAACATTATCATTAGGCATGGTGAATAATTGAAAACAAGTGCCTTTACAAATAATTAACTTGAACACTTTATGGAAGCAGTATGAGCTGAGTAAATAATGACATAATAAAACATAATAATGGGTATTCTACTAGTATAATAACCACATGAACCATAAATATTATTTTCATAACTAGGGAACGTATAATGTGGAACATTTGGAAACATTTTGTCAAGTCCTTGGCCAAGACAACTAAAACTGATTATGTCCTTAGCGAAAACCATATATCAAATTGGGAAAGGCCTCATCCAATTCCATGTCTAATTGTCTTATGAGACCTACTGATGCATCGTGGAGCTATATAGGGCTCCACTCGTCACTTACTAAATCCACTGCATTCCTCATATGAAAATATTGAAACATAACATAAACATTCATATTAAAACTAGCATACAAAATGTCAATACATTAACCATAAATCATTAATGGTATAAAAATAGTACATTCACAGTCAAACATATCATAACTCATTCAATACAATATTGAAGATTGTATTTATAATAAATCAACCTCAATAAAGAATAATATCCAAAAAGGATGTTGACATAGTTGAAATTGATTAGTAAAACTCTTTCAGAGAAATATCCCTTCTTAATGAAAAAATTTAAAAGCCAAGTAATTTTAAAAGGAAGACATTTAAAGAAATTTTTGAATCATATTTTCCCAAACCACTTTCAAAATTTTTAAAATAATTAAAATTTTAAAACATCCATGTCCATATAAATAATTCCTTAAAACCATTTTGAAAACATGGAAATTAATGAGAAAAATTTAGAAGAATAAATATTTAAAACATTTAAAATGATGTTTTTCTTAAGAGTAACTTAAAAATAATCCTTTTGAAAACTTTTTTATAAAACATGTACATGGATAATAAAAATTTCCCAGAAAAAAACTGCACATAAACAATTTCGGATAATAATGAGATTGAGGAATTAACCCTTACCTTGTAATTTTCCTTGGTCGAGGGTACATTAACCTCCTATATAATAGTAAAAAAATTGTTATTAGATTATAAAAGAACCATATAAATAAATATGATATCATATATGATCCTCTAATATTGCTTTGTTAATAATATTTTGATAGTATCATCATTTTGGGTGTTAACTGATTCAATTTACTTTATATGCTTGGTTACATAAGTCATGTTTGTAATGGATAGTTTGTATTTGATTCATATCTATAATGATATTATGTTCTTAAAAAATATTTTTATTCATAAAATGAAAATTATTCTTGAATGATTATGATAGGGAATGAATCTCATCGCGTTCGTGGAGACGGTAATCCGTATGTATGCATGAGCGAAAATATCATTATATTGATGGTTAAATCATATGTAATTGGATTGTATATCATATATAAAGAGTCATTAACATGTTATGTTTATTATTTACATAATTTATACTCATTATTAAACCCATTAAAATAATTAAGTGTTTGAATAACAAACTACCCCACGACATGAAGACGAAAAGCCATACGTACACACGTATGGTGACTTTTCATTCATAGTATGGATAGAGTAATTAATATGGTTGTACCGTGTTTATAATAACATCAAAATATGTATAGGGTACTGGATTTAGTATTTTTTTATGGTAATAACAAAGAAATAGAAAGTGGAAGAAGAAAAGATCTTTTAAAGATGTGGTGAAATTATTACCTCTTCTTCAGGTGTTTCCTTTTGATTTGATCAAAAGGTCTCCTTAGGTTGGATTTATGCTCAAATTAAGGCCTCTAGGTCCAAGGGAGGGTATTTGGGAGGATATTTGGGCAGTGTTTGGCTGATAAAAATGGCTTTGGAGGTGTGATTTTGAGAGAAGAGAAAGTACCCTTTTATAAGAGAGGTTGTGGTCACTTTTGGAAAATATTGAAATATTATTTTATTATAAAATCGGTTTCAGTTTCTAATAGTTCAAAATGGTGGGTATGAGTCTAAATAATCTCAACCAATAGGTTTTAGACATGTTTATGTCACCATATTAACCTTATTTTTTAGATTTAACCCGTCGTAAAATAGTTTCACTTTTACTATGTCTTCTTGTAATATTATAATAAATGGCTAATAAACCTACTATAAAATTCCAAGAGAACCCAAAGTGGTTCATTAATGACCTATCTATCATTATATGGGTCCTTTAACCAAACCTTATGTTTCTAGGAATATTATATCATTTAATAATATAGTATTTGTTTTAAAAACTCATTTATATCAAATTTTATACTATTTAGTATTTGGTTTTTTTGAAAGTCATTACAACTTTATTACTTCAAAAAAAATACATTGAGTCAACCATAACCTGTCATATTCACCTTTAAAATTCGTTTATATCATAAAAACTTTGAAATTATATTTATTTTAATATTTATAATACCATTTATTTGATTCTTTCATTAATAAAGTAATTATTGAATCATAATTGATTCAAATATATATTTAATTATTTAATGTCTAAAATTTTTAAATAAAATACCATGATGTAGAAAATGTTTTTATCCTTCTAATGAATATTTATAGTCAAATTTATATTATGTATAACCCAATATTAAAAATGTTTTAGTTATTAAAAGTTGAATTTTACACTTTAAACACTTCTTTAAATAAAATTATAATAAATGTCATAATCTAATCCAAATGGACCAAAGGATCATATTTTATTCCTATGTTTTTTTTTGGTCTAATTACAACTATCCAATATAATTAGAACATTTCCTAGGGTAATTATAATATAATTTTTACCTTTAATTACCCTATTTACGTTTAACCGTGGTAAATAAGTCAAAAGTTACTATTCACCAAAAATTATTTTCTTCTTATTGAACCACATTTTAATTACTAATGTCAACTGTGTCTCTCAGATTTTTTAAATTCAACTCACAAAACCAGTAAAATTAAGTTTTATGCAAATTTGCAAATGCTCCAAGAAAGTGGATAAAAGACGGTCAAAAGTTCAATAAAATTTTATACACCTAATTTTATTATAAAAATGACTCTAATTAATAACATTGAACTAATATAGGTATTATGTATCTATTTTAAATTGATATAAATAAAATAAATATTTATTTAAATAAATGTCAGTTTTAAACAATAATGTAATATTTTTCACTATTCATCAAAAATTTAATGTTTTCAGAAAAATACCAAAACTTCACCTTAAGTTAATTTTGTTATTCCAGATTCAAAAATGAATTCTATTTTACCAAATTCAAAACATATAATTTTCATTAATTAATTTAAAATTAATTCCCGTTGTCAAAACCAAATGGCGGGTTTTTAAAAAGTAAAAACTACCAAAATGATAACATGTGTTTATGTCAAATATAAATGTGAAATCACTTATAATGACCTACATTGTATTAAATGAGAAAAATATAATATAATTATAACTCCAAACCATTTAAATTCATAATTTAACACTATAAATTATTTCGATTAAAAAAGTTTTTTTCAATTAAAACATAGTATTTTTCACTATTAATCAAAATATGAAAGTTATCAGAAAAGTACCAAAGATTTATCCATACTAAATTTTTGTGTCCCACTTTTTAAAAAATAATTTAATTTCATTAAATTGAGTATATAAAAGTGTCAAATATTGGTTTTAAAAAGGGTTCTCCATTAAAAAGTGAAAAAAAATCATTTTTTGAGAAATACTTCTTTTATATGAAAAAATGTATTTGTTCTTATATAATATCTAAGAAACAAATAATATGAATTATAAAATTATATGGACTATATAAAATTCAAAATTCAGTTAAAAATATTGATAACTACTTTTTGAATGGCTAGTTTGGTAAGTCGTGGTAAACTCGAACTCGGTGTTGCGTGGGGTGAAAACTATTTAATTAATTTAAAGAGATGACATATTATGAAATACTCTGGTGTTACATTCTCCCCTACTACAATAAATTGTGTCCTTGCAATTTAAAATTGTTCTTCAGAAATAAAAGGGTAAAAATTGAAAAATGCCTTTGTGGAAAAGCCACATCGGAAATTAGGTTAATAAAATTTAGTCTTAATAAGAGGGAAAGAGAAATGAAAAAGTCACCACCAAATTATAATCTCAATTATAATAACATTGGTGGTAATTTAATACACATAATTGGAGGAAAATGTAAAAATTTACAGGAAGTGATTGAGGTAATCAATCACAAACAAGTGTAAAATTGAGGGCCTCAAATCCATCAATCTATGATGATTTAAAATATCATTGGTTCAAAAAAACATAAGGTATTAGGATACCACATTTTGGCTTTCAAGATCCCTTACCTAAAGGTTAACAATTAATTTATTCATATAATAAGTAGAAAAAATAATAATTGAAATGTAGAGTTCCATTCATTAACTAATTTATACCACAAACTCATCTTTTAATTCAAAAGATAATAGAACTCAAAAATTGATCTATTTATCCTAATTGTATAGAGTTCCAAAAAAATGAATTTTAAATTCATCTATCAGCACATTTTAAAAAAACTACATTATAAAAACTAGTACATCACTTGGGAAAGTGGTGGGTGATGCACCCTTGTCGCCCTTCGGTTGCAGGTTCATGTCATGCAGCCTTGTCTGACGCAACAGGTTATCTCCCAACCTATGGGTTATCGTTTTTATAATAATCCCAAAATAATATTAAGAAATGTTTTAACTTTAAACAATTATATCCAATGTCCAACTTAATCTATTCCAACCTTTATACTTATCCAAAATACTTTTTTCCAAACTCACAGTCCAAAATTTATAAGGAAGGTAAACATTATGAAGATCTCTTTTTTCAACATAATAACATGTGAATACCTTCATCATATATTCTCTTAAAACATCGTAACACCATGAATTACCATAAAACCTTATTGATTACATTCAGACTACCTCATTCCTTATAGAATACTAGATATACCCCTTATATCCAAGAATGTTGTAAACTACAAAAATTATGGAATATACAAATCCTTAATCAGTTTCAAGGTAATCAAGAATATCCAATATAATTTATCCAAATAAATAATATATTATTCCAAAATAACTACCTCAGAATCAAAACTAAATTAAGGTTTATCTTTCCTCGTCCATGTATTTTCCAAAAATATTAACTTGTTATTGAGTCACTTTTCTTAATAACGTACAATCTCAAATACTCAATGAAATAGTACTACAGTACAATCCTTATTTATTTCTATAATTCATATAGACATTACACCATTGATACAACACACAAATGACATGATTATTTAATAATAACATATGAACACAAGTCATTCCCTTTCATCTGTGGTAGTCTCATAACTTGATTATTATCTAACAGCATCATTTGGGCATACTCTGATTATTGGGACAGTGATTCGCATGGTGTCCTAAATCCATGTAGATGAAGCATTTTACATTTGAAACCTTTTTCTTACCCTTACAATCACTTAGTTGGTATCCTTTTCCTACACCCTTATAACAAACTCTCATTCCCATCAAGCATTTACCAAGGTGATTTATTCCATAATTATCACATATGAGAAAAATTATTCTTTCCCTTCTTCCCCTTATAAATATTTCTTTCTACAATAATTTTCTTCTTTGGCTTCCCTTAAAATCCATAGGACTCAAATAATCCTTTACTCATCTTATTAACACATGATACTATTTCTTCATATGACTAGAATACATGGGAGACAATTTCACCTGTAAAAGATAGATTAATATCATCAAATATAGGTTCCTTCTTACTGTTTGGATCATGAGTATTGAAGGAGTTGTCATTCCATCTACTGGGCACCATTTCTAAACAATGGAATACACTAGGTTAGTTCATGAATCACAATGAATAATTCCAAACTTGTACAATACCTATCATAAATTGAATAGTTTATTCATATAATGAATAATCAAAAAAAAGTTTTCTTTGAGGAAGTATATACTCATAAATCCTTCATAATGGTTTGTAAAGAAAATTTTAATTATCTTAAGCATATCCCCCAGCAGTGTTGTAACCAAGAGTGTATCAAGGCCCATTATTGTGTACCAGGATACCATGGGTCAAGCCCGAAACTCCTTGTCGGTGTTTTCAACCCTAGATAGATTTGTGCCAGAGTCGCCTCTACCTGAACGTATCCAGACATGGATGTTTTTCTTGGAAAATACATAAAATCTCTAAATTACCAAAATTCTAGGAATTTTTTCTTTACTAATCCTAAATTTTTATCTTAGGGTATTGTTCTCTAATTAGAGTTTATCTAAATCTATTTCCAAGGTTGTTGTTAAACTTCCTCTTATACCAACTGTAATGCCCCAACCCCAGAATCTCGGATCCGGTACATTATTTTAATACATTGGCATGATTATAATGAATCATTTCTCGAAGGACCGGTCAGTTTAGCAGTCTTGGAAAATAGATTACACACATTAACTTTACATTACAATTTCAAACATAAAATACAGCATAGATAGTTCTTTGAGAACATCATTATTCCCTTTATCTTAACCCTGCATATCAATCATAATACACTTCTTGGAATCCTAGGAAAATGAAACATAAGAAAGGGGTGATCTCAAACACTCAGTAAGAGTAAGCAATACAGCGGAAGATAACATAAACATTAGGCATGATGAATAATTTAAAACATAGGCCTTTAAAAATAATAAACTTGAACACTTTATGGAAGGATTATGAGATGAGTAAATAATGTCATAATAAAACATAATCATAGGTATTCTACTAGTCGAATAACCACATGAACCATAAATATTATTTTCATAATGAGGGAATGTATAATACGGGACATTCTGAAACATTTTGTTAAGGACTCAGCAAAGACGTCTAAAAATGATTAATGCCTCGGCCAAAACCATATATAAATTGGGAAAGGCCTCAGCCAATTCCACATATAATTGTCTCATGGAACCTACTGATGCATCTTGGAGCTATAGAGGGCTCCACCCATCACTTACTAAGTCCACTGTATTCTTCATATGAAAATTTTGAAACATAATATAAACATTCGTATTAAAAATAGCATATGAAATGTCAATACATTAACCATAAACCATTAATGTTATAAAAATAGAACATTCACATTCAAACATATCATAAATCATTAATTACAATATTGAAGATTGTATTTATAATAAATTAACCTCAATAAAGAATAATATCCAAAAAGGATGTTGACATATTTGAAAATGTTTTGTAAAACTCTTTGAGAGAAATATCCCTTTTTCATGAAAAAATTTAAAAGTCACACAATTTATAAAGGAAGAAATGTAAAGACATTTTTGAATCAAAGTTTCCCATACCACTTTGAAACTTTTTAAAGTAATTAAAATTTTAAAACATCCATGTCTATCTAAATAAATCCTTAAAACCATTTTGAAAACATGGACATTAATGAGAAAGATTTAGAATAATAAAAATTTAAAATATTTAAAATTATGTTTTAATTAAAGATTGTCTTAAAAATAATCCTTTTGAAAACTCTTTTATGAAACATGGACATGGATAATAAAATGTCCCAGTAAAAACATACACATAAAAATCTTGGATAATAATGAGATTGAGGAATTAACCCTTACCTTGTACTTTTACTTGGTCAAGGGTATGTTAACCTCTTGTATAATAGTTAAATTTTTGTTATGAAATTATACAATAACTATATACATAAATATGATATCATATATGATCCTCTAATATTGCTTTGTTAATAATATTTCAGAAGTATCATCGTTACGGGTGTTAGCTGATTCATTTTCCTTTATATTCATGGTTATGTAAGTCAAGATTGTTGTGGATAGGATGTATTCAATTCATATACATAATGATATTAAGTTCTTAAACATTATTTTTAATCATAAAATTAAAATTATTCTTGAATGATTACGATAGGGAATGAATCTCATCGCGTTCGTGGAGACGACAATACGTACATACGCACAAGCGACAATACCATTCTATTGATGGTAAAAACGTATGTAATTGGATTGTATATCATATATAAAAATTCTTAACATGTTATATTTATTATTTAAATTAGTTATACTCATTATTAAACCCATACAAAAAATTAAGTGTTTGAATAACGAACTACACCATGGCGTGGTGACGGTAAGCCCTACGTACGCACGTATGGTGACTTGTCATTCATAGGATGGATTGAATAATGAATATGGTTGTACCATATTTATAATAACATCATAGTATATATAAGGTACTGGATTTATTATTTTGGTATGGTAATAACCAAGAAAGAGGAAGTGGAAGAAGGAAAGAACTTTGAAAGAGGTGGTGAAATTATTACCTCTTCTTCGGGTGTTTGCTTTTGATTTGATCAAAAGGGCTCCTTAGGTTGGCTTTATGATCAATGTAAGGACTCTAGGTATAAGGTAGGATAGTTGGGAGGATATTTTGGAAGTTTTGGCCGAGAAAAATGGATTTGGAGGTGTAATTTTGAGAGAAAGAGAAGTACCTTTTTATAGGAGAGGTTAGGGTCGCTTTTGGAAAAGACTGAAATATTATTTAATTATAAAATAATTTTCAGTTTATAATAGTTCCAAATGGATTTATTTCAATTCTAAGGTATGGATGGGTCGAAATACTCTCAACCAATAGGTTTTATACAAGTTTAGGTCACCATATTAACCTTATCTTTTAGTTTTAACCCTTAGTTAAATAGTTTCACTTTTATCATGTCTTCTTGTATTATTATAATAAATAGTTAATAAACTTATTATAAAATGCCAAGATAACCCCAAGTGGTTCATGAATGGTTTATATATCATTATATGAGTCCTTTTGTCGAATTTTGTGTTTTTAGGAATATTATATAATTTAATAATATAGTATTTGTTTTAAAAACTCGTTTATGTCAGTTTTGACACTATTTTGTATTTGGTTTTTTTGAAAGTTATAACAAATTTATTACTTCGAAAAAAATATTTAATCAACCCTAACATGTCACATTAACTTATAAAATTGTTTTATATTATCAAAACGTTGAAATTATATTTAATTTAATATTTATAATACCATTATTTTGATTCTTTCATTAATAAGTTAATTACTGTATCATCATTGGGTCATAAATAAATTTAATTATTTAATGTATAAAATTTATAAATAAAATATAGTGCTGTAGGATATCATTTTATATTTCTAATGAATATTTATAGTCAAATTTATATTATGTATAACCCTATATTAAAAAAAATTTAGTTATTAAAAGTTGAATTTGACACTTTCTACTCTTCTTTAAATAAAATAATAATAAATGTCATAATCTAATCCAAATGGGGAAAAAGGATCATATTTTCTTCCTAAGTTTGTTTTTGGTCTAACTGCACTTATCAAATAGAATTATTACATGTGTTAGGGTAATTATAATATCATTTTGACCTTTAATTACCTTATTTACTTTTAATCGTGGTAAATAAAATTCAAAAGTTACTATTCACCAAAAATTATTTTCATCTTATTAAACCACATTTTACTTACTGATGTCAAATGTGTCTCTTGGATTTTTTTAAATTCAACTCACAGAAGTGGTAAAATTATGTTTTATGCAAATTTGCAAATGCTCCTAAAAGGTGGGTAAAAGACAGTAAAAAGTTTAATAAAATTTTATACATCTAATTTTATTATAAAAATGACTCAAATGAATTACATTGAACTAATATAGGTATTATATTCCTATTTTTACATTAAATAAATAATTATTTAAATAAAATTTGGTTTTAAATAATATCGCAGTGTTTTTCACTATTCATCAAAAATTGAAAGTTTTTAGAAAAACACCAAAAGTTCTCCCTAAGTTAATTTTGATATTCGGAATACAAAAATGAATTCTATTTTACCAAATTCAAAACATATAATTTTAATTAGTTAATTTAAAATTAATTCATGTTGTCAAAACCAAAAGGCGAGTTTTAAAAAAGTAAAAGCTATCAAAATATTGATATTTGTTTACATAAAATATAAATGTGAAATTACTTATAATAACCTACATTGTATTAAATGATAAAAATATAATCTAATTATTCTTTCAAAACATTTAAATGAATAATTTAACACTATAAATTATTTCTATTAAAAAAGTTGTTTTCAATTAAAACATAGTATTTTTCTCTATTCATCCAAATATGGAAGTTATCAGAAAAGTACCAAAAATTTATCCAAACTAAATTTTTATGTACCAATTCTAAATAAGAATTTAATTTCATTAAATTGAATATATAAAAGTGTCAAATATTAGTTTTAAAAAGGATTCTCCATTAAAAGGTGGAAAATTTCCATTTTTTGAAAAATACTTCTTTTATCTGAAAAAATGAATTTATTCTTATATTATGTCTAAAAAATAATATGGATTATAAAATTATATGAAGTATATAAAATTCAAAATTCAGTTAATATTATTCATAAATTCTTTTTGAACGGCTAGTTTGGTAAGTCGTGGTGCACTCAAACTCGGTGTTGCGTGTGACGCAAACTATTGAATTACATTAAAGAGATAATGTATTGTGAAATCCTAGGGTTTTATAGTACCAACCAAACTGTGTGTCTTATTCATGTATAGATGATTCCTAAACTTCAAAATTGACTAATAGATCATTTTTATAAAATATCAAAATAATCTCAATGTGTATGCTTAGTTTTTAATATGTCACTTGTTTTTTTTACTTAAATTAATGTCAATTTTAAATAAAAAGATACACTTTGTGTCAGATCGGCCACACCGTGCATCTTATTGAGGTTAATATTATTCCTATATGTTAAAAATTACTAAAATATCATTTTCCTAAAATATGAAAATAATCCTTATGCGTTTTCTCGGTTTTCACTATGTCAATTGTTGTTTTTACCTAAATTAATCTCAAATTTAAATAAAAAGAGACACTTTGAGTTATTCCAGTTACACTGTGCATTGTATTGAGTTTTATAATATACATAAACATGAAAAATTTCTAATATATCATTTTCATAAAATATTAAAAAAATTGTATGTGTTTTCTTAGCTTTCCGTATGTCACTTGTTTTTTTACTTAAAGTAATGTTAAATTAAAATAAAACGAGACTTTGAGTGATACCAGCCACACCATTATTTTTATTGAGGTGTGTATGATTAATATACATAAATGTTTTTTAATATATCATTTTCCTAAAATATAAAAACAATATGAATGTGTTCTCCCAGTTTTCAGTAAGTCACTTATTATTTTTACCTAAATTCATCTCAATTTGAAATAAAAATATACACTTTTAGTTGTATCGGCCACACTATACATCGTATTGATGTGAATATAAGTACTAAACATAATAAATGACTCATGTATCATTTTACTAAAGTATCAAAATAATATGAATGTATTTGTTCAGTTTTCAGTATGTCACTTGTTCTTTTTACATAAATTAATGCCAATTTTAAATAAAAGGACAAACATTGAGTCATACAGGTCACATTGTGTAACGTATTGAAGTTTGATTGGATATTACACATCAAAAAGGACTCATGTATCATTTTCCTAAAATATAAAAATAATAAAAATGTGTTTTCCCAGTTCTCAGTACGTCGCTTGTTGTTTTTACTTAAATTGATGTCAATTTTAAAGAAAAAATGATACTTTGAGTTATACTGGACACACCATGCATCATATTGATGTGTGGATGATCCATACATGTCAAAAATGACATCTAGATTATTTTAATAGAGTATCAAAACAATTTGATTATGTTTTCTTTGTTTTTAGTATGTCAGTTGTGTTTTTTTACAAAAATGTCATTTCAAAATAGAAAAATGTATTGTGAGTCATATCGGTCTCATCGTGTGTTTTTTTACATGAGACTGATTCATACACATAAGAAATGACTTATTAATTTCTTTCCTAAATTATCAAGATAGTTGGATCATGTTTTCTTGGTTTTTAGTGAGTGGCATGTTTTGAACTAAAATGTCAATTTTTAACTGATAACGGACACTTTTAGTCATACCGGTCACACCGTGTGTCGAATTGAAGTGTGGTTGATTACTACACATCACAAATGACTCATGGATCATTTTTCTAAAGTATCAAAACAATGATATTTTTTCTTGGTTTTCAGTATGTCACTAGTTCATTTTTCCCAATTTAATGTCAATTTAATATAAAAATACAAACTTAACGTCACACCAACCACACCGTGCCTCAAATTAAAATTAGGTTGATTCATACACATCAAAAATGACTCATGGATAGAATTCATAAAATATAAAAACAATTTGAATGTTTTTTATTAGTTTTTAGTATATCATTTGTTCATTTTAATAAAAGTAATGTCAATTTTAAATAGAAAGCCACACTTTGAGTGATATGAGTCACTAGTTATTTTTACTCAATTTTGAGTAGGTCAGTTTCTCTGATACCAACTATATTAAACCAGACATTTCATAAATAGATATCACATATTAGTATACTAATATTCTTTACATAACATTACAATCTATGCTAGAATATTTTATATCTAATGCTTTTGGAAACAAGAAAACATAAAGAACTAGTTCGTAAGAGTCTCTCATTAAGTTATTCTTTACTAGAAACCTTCTTAGACATATCATTTCTAAAACCATTCTTAATATCCTAAGGATATGAAACAAAAGAAAGGGTGATCATAAATGATCAATAAGTGTAAACAAGGGATATTTCAATGATCATATAAGGATAATGTGAGCATAAAGATGTTAGAAGGTGATATTAACATTAGAAATTCATACCCTACATATAATAGATCATAATAATGAGTCGTGGATAAAATCATGGTAACTCAGAAGATATGAATCTTAAAGTATAAAATAATATTATAAACTAAAAATATACACTTCGAGTCATACCAAGCACATTGTGTATCATATTGATGTACAGGTAATTGAGAGGCATTTGATTAGTACATTGTTCAGGAAAATATTCATAACACGTCTTTTGGGATACTTTTCATTAAACTAATGATAAGTCATACTTTTCTTTCAGCATGTTCTCTATTTTCTATCTTGTTGCAGATAGTTGAAAGGTTAATATCACTTTCCAAAAGATTTGTAAATAAATATTATATAAAAATGATAAGTAAATATAATTACAAATATTAGATAAAATGATGTAAAAAATAATTAATTAAATAATTATTAAGAATTCACCTTTATACATTCTTGGACCATTTCCTTATTATAATTATCTCAGTTGTATCCTTGAAGTCCAATCTCTCATGATCATGAGCATCTTTGAAAAAAACATCTCAACTCAAACAAAAGAATCCACCTATATAAGAAAACAATTCTTAGGTGAGTAATATTAAAAAGATGTAAATTAAACATAATTATAAAACAATCCACTAATTCTATGTAAGTCACATATTCATGATATTTGTGTACATTCTTCCATTGGGTATTCTTCCCATTCATTTTTGAGCACATCTATATCGTCTTGTGAATATGAGTCTTTTCGAAAGTTATAGTAGTACTAGAAAAATATAAATACACCAAGGATTAATAAATATTTTAAATGAAATGTTAATTATCTTCAAAAATACCACTTTAGGGATGCTAGTTTTTTAAGGAATATGATCTCCCTCATAAATTTATAAACATAATAACTAAAATCTATTCCATTGGATTCTTTTGGAAACTTTACAAATTTTGAGTAGAATAAGTAATTTGTTTTGATATGTTTTTGGATAGTGAAATATTATTATATATACTATGATACTTATCTATTCATATAACTTTTCTTCATCCTTGTGCTCAACCCCTAGCCTCATTCCATGTTTTTCATGATAGTGATATACCCCCCTATCATAAAATAATCCTCATTAAAAGATAATATAAATTATATAACTTGATGATTAGTTCTAAAATGTTTGATGTAGTGTATTACAAATTGAAAAATTCCATCATTTGTGGACGGTTTGTTGGATATACTTGCATTGAATCGAGGAAGTAAATATTTTATGTATCTAAATTTACCGCAATGAGAATCCAATGATGCCTAAAAACACAAAAAAGGAATGAATAATGAAAGAAATGAAAATAGATTTGATATGATTAAATTGTAGATTCTTACCCATGTATCATTGGGAAATCACAAATTTTATATTCAACAGTCCTTTTAATTTTCTCAATAATATCTTCATCATCATTTATATATGTAATCATGTACTCAATACAGTCTTCTTTATCATCCACACTTGTAATCATATCAGTTGATCCATAAAACATAGTGTTATCCCATCCACTAGCTCAATTCTCCTTTTCCCCATGTTTAATCCAAAATTTATAACTTTTATCTATTCCATGATAGATCAAGTGTTCTTCCAAATCCTCTATAATAACTTGTCTTGAATAAAAACAATGTAAACATAGACAAAGAATTTGATAAGACTTATATGCATGATCTTTTGAAAACATGAACTCTTTCACTCCATCTTTTTACTCTTTTGTCAAATGATTGGAATCCATCCATTATTAATTCACACCCATCCTATTTGATTTTGTGATATTAATATTTAAAAAAATAAATACACAAAATGGAAATTTAAAATAAGTGGAATTGAACATTTGAATAATAGTTATTATATCATGTTGTTTCCAAAGACTCGTCCCTTTGGAAGCTAACACAAAATTCATTTGAAATCTATTTATAAAATCACACTTGAAATCCCATTAAAAACCAATTTACAAAAATTTCTCTTTAAAATACACACCCTTTTTAAATGAAACTAGTATTAAATATGCTTTAAAAACATTCAAATTCATTTATGAAAGTCAATCGGTGAGTTTCCAAACACTTGGCATGCAACCTAAGTCCATTCCAAGTGTCACTTGGCCATGATACTTTTGAACATAAAGTCACATCTCTTAAAAGTGGAAAAACACCTTCCACTTGATGCTTGAATCATGTACTACCTAAACTTGATCCTTCCAATATAGAACATTAGAAAAAAATTTCCCCTTCTTGATGATATACATTAGGTAAAAGTTAAAGGAATATAGGTACTTAAACCTTCTCCATTATAAATGGTTCATTTAACTTTGTGATTAAATATATTTCAAAAACTTTTTAGTGTATTACAAAAATTTATCATCATAAATATAATACCAATAATGCCTCATGGAAATAACCACTATTTCCAAATATAAGAAAGGATTTGGGAATTTTATCTTATGTCTCCTTAACTATCTGGACCCATAAGAAACCACATGACCATCATGGACTGGAAATGTTAAAATCCTGACTCCTGATACATCACAATATAATCCATACTCATTATTCATCTCATTATTGTTTAATATTGGTGTTTTCATCAATCTACCAATAATATATTAGAAGGATCTCTATTTAACATCTATAAGCAAAGTAACTATACAACATTCTTTGTTAGGGCCTTCTTAGCACTTCCAATCATGAAGAATCCTCGTTGACCCTATGGTAATAACTATAAATTCCTAACCAATTCCACAATGTATGAATGAGTAATTTATAACTCTTAAATCTCATTAGGGTGTGTCTTTAATACTTACTTGTATCATAGGGGCTTCCCATATATGGATTTGGGTTTTTGGGTGATGTGTCAATAGCAACACCATAACTAGGTAATCAGTTCGTGAATTGGATTAATCATCACCATGAACTAGCCTAAACAACGATCTTAGTTATAGGATGTTTCATCTGGGAGGTGGACCATATAGATTGTCATATCCTCAGTTATGACCTTGTAAACCTTGAAGAAGGAATAATTATTCAAAATATTGGTGCCAATAGTTATGAATCTATACTAATGAAAGTATACATATAGTATTTCTTGTAAAGTCTTCCATCTAATGAATAAGTCATGTATAACCTTTCAAGTTTAATAAAAATTCCTACAACAGTAGAATCATAAGCTACTTCTATAAGTACCTTATCACTTAAAGAAAGTAAAAGGTAGATATGTTCCTTAACTAGAAGGTCAAGGATAACTTCTTGGTATTCAACAATGGTATGGACACTTTCATTAATAGTAATAATGGGTTTCATGGGCTCAAATAGGGCATCAATTAAGCCTTGTTTAATGAGAAATTATCTCCTTTAAATTCTCCATAGATTGAAATCATTTTCTCTATCTAATCTCTCAATTTAGTATCACATAGTAGATATTTTTATACAGATTATTAGATTTCAAGTGGTTGGGGAAAATGTTAGGCATACTCCCCCCAAGAACTGGTCAATCTCATTGGGTATACACGCATGATGGCATGTGAAATATAAAGATTTTCGAATGAAAGAAATGGTTTCAATAATAAGTATAAATCAATTAAACAGGAAAGAATTAAACAAATATGTAAATGTAGAAAATAAAAGCAAGAAACCAGAATTGAAAAACTAGAAACAGAAATCGAAAACAAAGACCATAGTAAGCTAGAGAGGCTCTAATACCACCTTTTTTTACGATGGATAGTGAAAATAGAACCAACAAACCACATAACAATAAAGGACCAAATCATGAACTATGAAATTAGACAATGATAATACCAAAATGGGATACCATTAGACAAGAAGGTAAAGAAATCAGTAAATAAACATGGTTATTTAACATCCTTTGGTCCCTTAGGGGACCTACTACATAGAAATAACACCACACACATTGACACTTTTTATTACTGCATAAAAAAAGGAATGAACCAAATTATAAAATAAAAACGAAATAATATATAAGCAATAGTGATACAAATTGAAGAACCAATCTAGTAATATAAGAAATTATAAAGGGGAGAGATTCTTATAGCGCCAAACATGGTGGTTTGGCCATAAAGTTCTATTGAAGCTACTAAAAGATGAACATGTTTGATCTATTAGAACTCAATGAGGGATGAACTCACCAAATCTGTAATAGTGGTCTTCAAATTAGAGGCTTGACTGAAAATATTCATGAAAGTTCCCAATCAGGATAATTTTATCACTGAGAGGGGGAGGGGTGAATAAGTGACACTTTTTAATTTATGTTTCCTTGAAAAAAAATTGCCTTCAATTAAATATTTTAACCACTGATGAAAACAATTCAAAAACACATCCACAAGAACACAAGTTTTTGTAAGGTTCACCATTCAATAAGAATTGAAATGTCCTTGGTATGGTTTGGAAATGATCCAATACAACAAAATCCACTAGAAATCAATTCTTTTGGTGGAATAAAATGAGTAGGATATACCCTTTCACTCATGCAGAACATTAAAGATAATTCAAAAGTGTGTGTTCACCCTCTTAGTACAAATAGGGTAAAATAATGTTTTTATAACAACTCATGTTACATGTGATTATTTTTAACTTACTCAAATGTATTCTTTGAGAAAAAAATTATTTAATTTCTTATCCAGAATATGGTAAGAACTTCAAGGACATTGATATAGAATTAAAATCCAATTGCACAGTCTGATTCAATCTGATTCTCCAAGTCCAATTATTAAAATATTATTGCCCAACACGATGGATATAACTCTGTCAGAATATAATTGAGACAAATCAAAACTCCTTCTTCCTCAATCCAGAAATCCCAATACGGAAATCATGATCCAATTATCTAGCCCAATATGATGACCATCCAAATATGATGATAAGAAGAATATGATAGTCAAATGAATATGATGATTAACTAAATATGATGATCAGCTGAACAATGTTATAATCTTATCTCTTCTCTTTTTACTTCTCTCTATTGAAACTTGATCAAAAAAGGTTTAATATAGAAAAATTCGTCTCTTCATAGAAATTCGGTTCATCTCTTTCTTCCCATGAATAGTAAATATATGTCAATCTACTAAAAAGTACGATGTACTTCTCACATTTTATAGGAAACCCAAAAGTGGTTCTAGAAGGAATCCTAAAAACATTCTTGCTCAACCAAATTACCAAAAATATTGATATCTATTGATTTTTTGGTGCATTTATAAATCATCAACTCCTCTACAAATATTCTAAAAAATACATCTCCTTTTCAGTCTTTCTTTTCAATCGCCATTCTGGATCTGATTTCTCAATCTGCTTTTCTTAATCAAACTTCTTCAATATGATGCTCTGTATAAATTAAAAAGAATCATTCTTTGATTTTCAATCTCCCCTTGGAAAACACATCCATTTCTTTTCTTTATCTCTTCTCTTGATCTACTTGAAATGCAACACATCTATCTATCTTGATCTATTTAAACAATAAACAAAGTAATTCAATAACTTTTAAAATGGTTGACTACATTGTTGATCAGGCTCTAAAATTCCTCTTCGTATTAGTCACTCCATTATTTTCTTTTCTTTTCAGTAATCAATTTTTACTCATACCAAGTCTAATAAATAGCTTCTTTCTTCTGAATATTATTCCACTGAAAACTTCGTTTTCTAAATACTTGTTTCTTTTGACTTTTGGTCTGACTGAAAACTAGAACCTTCGGTTTTTCAAATTTTCCACAAATTTTCTCAAGCTTTATGAATCTGATAATCCCATTACGATAATATGAAATCTTTGGCCTCAAGATATTCCTTAATTTCAAAAACTTGTTCTTGTATCATGACTTCCTTCATGACTTTGAAAACATTGAAGACCATATTTAGAATCATCAATCTTATAATAGGATGTATTGTAACTTACCATCCTTTCAATCAATCATCATTCTTTTTCAACTCAGTCTGAATACAATTTCCCAAGATGAAATCATCATGATTAAAATTGAACTAAATATGATAGACATGAATACAATTATCATGATTATGCTCAGGATGAATAAAATCTCCAGTATCTTATTTCATTCTATCTAGATATGATTAATCAAAATACAATTGATAGAATCTCATTAATTCACATTTTATTTCATCGAGATTGCATCACAAGTTTTACCACTAAATTATGATTTAGGATAATTCCAAAATAGAAAACCATCATCACATTTGTTTTATCATAGTCATGTAGATTAAAAATATTCATACTGAATTTAGAGTGAATATGATGGCCATTAACTTGTAGCAATATTCTTTATCAATATGATCGATCCTTTCATTCTAGATTCAGTTTGAATCTAATGATCCAGCTTCTCTTAAATATGTAATCTTTCTCAAACATTATGAGTTATATTATATGAATACGATGGCCAATGTGATTTTCACCAAATAAAAAGTGAGGTGATTTTCCTTTCTTCTCAAAATTCCTTCCTTATTTTTAAAAATATCTTGATAAAAAAAGACAACATATGAAAAAAACACTTATATCATCAACTTGGTCCTAATAATCTCCCCATTTAGATTTTGTTATCAACCAAGATTCATAAATAACTGAAATTTGTATCCTCAAGCAATGGATTACTTATCAATAATTCTAAGCCTATGTGACCTAAATCGTTATAGGAGATAAGAATCATTGGAAAAAAAACCATGCTATCCCACTACTATAGATTTATTCTATAGCCACAGTTTGGTGAACTGTGGATCCTATTGGTGTGGATATAGGGTCAAGCCTATAGCAATGGATTAAACCATGGTAGTTCACATATATCCACAATTTTTAACCATGGCTATAAATAATTTTTCTATATTATATTTCCATAGTGGAAAACCATGGCTATAGAAGTATAACCACAGTTTAAATCAGGGCTATAGGTCTATTTCCATGATTTAAACTATGGATATAGTTCTATTTCCACAGTTTAACACCATGTAAATAGACTCCAATTACTAGAAAAAAACACAAGTACGATTCAACAGTTTACAACTATGGCATCATCGTTCAGTTTCCAAAAAAACAACAGGCCCTACTTCCTACTAAAACTAAAAATAAAACTCAAAAAATAGACTTATGTATACATTATGATCATAACTAGGTAATCAAACAGAGATTGAAATATTTAAGTAAACTCTGTTCAAAATAATTTAAATCCTCACTTACAAATTCCCTCTCCATAATGGGAGATATCATATCCATCATATCCCTTAACATTAGAAAGGCACAGATGGCATTCATTGTGCACCCTTTGATTTTCAGCTACATTTTTGTTTAGTAGCGGATGTTGTAGTGAAAAGTCTATTATAGGTTTTATAGTGTTCTAACTTCAGATTCCATTGGTGGATTGTTTAATCCAATTTCCACCAAGAAAAGAATATTGATATTTCAGTAATGATGGAGGGAAGATAGTTTAAGAATATGTAGTCCACCAAGGTTACATCTACTATGTAATTTTCCAGGTACTCCAATTGAAATAAAAATATCATCAAACATAAAAACAATATTGAAAACAATATATCATAAAAATAGGAAAATCATGAAATCAAAAACAATGAAATCATCCAAGCATATAATGAACAAGAAAAAATAATAATGTATGCACACAACATACACATGTGCAAATACAACACTAAACAATGCAATATAGTATGCACATAGCATATAATATGGTAGGAATATTTTAATAAAGTATACAATTCACACAGATATATTATATTTTTTAATTTTTTATGTTCACAAGTATATTTTATTGTTTAATACAATACACAATGCACACTCTATAATATCACATCACACATTTTTATAGAGTATTTATATTAAAAAAATATGTAAAACATCATATCACAATAACATCATAATGCATTGTTGTGCGATTCACAAATAGTATATACTTTTTCATGGATTTCATATTCATTTTGTGTGATGTTTCACAGAAATACTCCTACAAACATGTCATAATATATTGCAATAAATGTGAAATGGAGTATTTTTGTGTTGTTAAAAACACAATTATAAGAGTATTATTGTTCACATTTTTATAGAGTATTGTTGTTTTCATATTAAAATGCAATTTTTGATGCTCACAAACAGTAATTTTACATAATTATTACTCTTTCACACAATTTTTTATGTGATATTTTACATTATTTCTATTGATGTTTGTGAAAATGTGAAATAGAAATACTCTTACATGAATAAAAATGTGAAATATCAATAAATACACTTGTACATTTTTATATAGTATTGTTGTGCTATTGTTTGTGATGTGTTGTCTCACATCATATATTTTAAAAATTATGTAAAACAGCAGATCACATTGTGACGTGTTGTTCAAAATGTGTGACATGCTGTAAAAATTGAATAGTACATACTCTTATTTTTTTTTAAAATTGTTCAAAATGTTATGTTTTATTCTATTCTCTATTCTAGATAATTCTATGAACCAAAAAGGCTGTAAATCTAAATAGCCACTCCAGCCAAGCAATGTCCAATAAAATATACCTCAAGAGGAAGGGTAGCCACAAGTGGTTCACACACTTTCAGATTCACTCCTATTAGAACAAATGTAGTCTTAACATGGGAATATGAAACAATCATTCATGATGATATTCTCAACTGGGAAATATATGGTCAAATGCAAAGCGTATCACAATAGTGGGAAACAGGTATTACCAAATAATACTTTGTCCCTCTGCGAAAAGTGAATAATAGAACACTTTTTTTAGTACTCAAACTCGTATTCACCCCCGTGCGATTGTACAAGACATAATAGTAGCCACCCTCATTAGTGGAATTCCCAAAAATCCAACATAATTAACATACTAAATCATATGAAATTATAAAAGTACGCATGACATTTTTTACATGAAATCTATATATATTTAAGAATGAAAACAATTCAATAAAATTATAAAAAATTGTAATTAAATTTAAAAATATGTACTTAAATTTTTATTAAACTTTGGATGATGTAAATAAAAAGTAAATTAAAGTGCAATGAAAAGTTCTAGATGATGAAGAGGAACCACAAGACTGAGATGTTGTCTGTATCAACTTCCTTTTATATCTATTTCTAAATAATATTTTTTCAAAGTCATCCCAACTAAATAATCCTCTTCCATATTGTCTTCAACAAACATCATTAAATATCTTCATTTCCACAACATAAACAAAGTATAATCAAAGTATAAATATACACATAAAAGTTTTCATAAAAATTTCATATAGATAAGAAATATCAAATTAAGAATTACGATAGTTTATTGTATTCTGCAAGAACAATTCATTATAATAACACACACAAAAAACACCTCTGAAAAACATTGATGTACTTAAATTTTATCAGTTATTCAAAACTACAAGAAAACACAACCTTAATGTAAATAATTAGTTATACCACATTGAGTAAATTCCATTACAAATAAAACCTATGAAACTAACTCTAAACCCGTGAGAATAGAATATAGAAATACAAGAGTACTAATCATCTCACATAGACATAGATTAAAAAAATTCAACAGTAGAGTCAACAGAATTTTCAATAATGGTTAAGGAAAATTTAACATCTAAATCTGATATTGATATTTTTCTAAAAGAAAACATAATTTAATCAATAATTTTTAACTATTGTAAATAAAAAACATTTTTGTATTTGAAAAAAATATGATGGAAAAAAGGGGGAGGTATAGCCTTATCTTGAAATGAAATTATAATTTCTTTTCATCGGGGCCTTCAAGTTTTTTAGGTGAAGACCTACATTTATTAAGCTTTAGAAGTGAGGATTTTTAAGATAAAAGTTATTTCCATTCAATTCAATCATATCAATATAACCCATTATATGAGAAACAAACATACCCTCCACCAAGCATAACATGACCTAGATTTTCCAAATCACGCTTCACTTAATTGAGGACATGTTTGGTATACAACAACATAACTTTAAGAACATCATCAACGAAACCATGATATATAATTTCCCAACAGAATAGTGGAAATATTTTCATATGTGTGACTAAAAAAATAAAATAAAATACATTGTCCAAGTATAAAAGGGGGTGGATAGCCTTTTCTTGAAATGCAATTTTAATTTCCTTCCATAAAGGACTTCCAGTTGTTTAGGTGAAGACCAACATTTATCAAGCTTTAGAAGAGTATATTTTTAAGGTTAAAGGAATTTCCATTCAGATAAACTATTCCAATATCATTGAATAAAATGGAAACTCACCAGAGACCATGGAGGATCAAAAGCTGGTAGACTGGGAGCTGAGGATGCAGAGGTGGTGAAAGGCATATGGAGGTAGGAAGACAGAAATACTATGTGCCTAATCCTAGATTTACCAGAACTTTTTCACTTCAAAAATCACAGAGCTTCACTTATTGGGTTAAAGGATTAACTTATAGAACATTAAAAACACGTTTAGAGTCACAGGTCAGGTCCACTGACTACCCCCACCCCACATCCCCCCTACACCAGCCCCCATACCACCTGCACCATCCCCTAACCTCTCCCTACCGCATCCTCCCCTCCCCTCTGCACCCCCCCACCACCACCACCACCACCCCCACCCCCACCTGCACCCCAACTACCCCTAAACTCCCACCCCCCCCCCCCTCACTTCCACCCCCCCCCCCACTTCTACCCCTTCACCCCCACTACTCCCCCCCCCCCCACACTTACACCACTTCACCCCCACTCTCCCCCCACCCTTCACCCCCCTACAATCCCCCCCCACACACAAACACACCTGCACCCCCACTACCCCCACCTACACCCCCACTCCCCCACACATGCACCCCATCACCTCCACCCATCACCCCCACCCTTCACCCCCACTACCCCATTCACCCCACCCCCAAACTACACCCTCACTGCCCCCCCACCATTCACCCTTACAACCCCCACCCACCCTGCACCCCCCCCCCCACATGCACCCCCACTACACCCTACCCCCACCTCCCCCACCTACACCCCCCCCCCCCCCACCTGCACCCCACCCTTACCCCTACCCCCCCCCCCCCACCCAAACTTGCACCCCCAACCTTACCCCCCACCTGCCCCCCCCCCACACACACACCATTCACCCCTGCCCCCACCCACCCCTCACCCCCCCTGCATCCCCCACTACCCCCCCTCACCCCACTCCCCCCTTCCCCACCTGCACCCCCGCCCTTCACCCCTATAGCCCCCCCCCCCCAGGAAGGGGATATGAAATCAGGATTCTTTCACAGATTATATAGGGAGAATAGAGATCAATCAAAAAACAATTTCATCATCATTAATGGAAAGTTTTACCCTCTGAGACTGATGTATCAAAGGTAGCATTTGACTAATTTAGTGGGAATTATACAGATTATGGGCTAGATAATACATTGAATATGATTGATAATTTCAGTACTAATTCTATAGTGGTTACAACTTGAAGGTATAATCCCAAAACAATCTTATTCGCCTTTGAATGTTAGTGATACCATTAATAAACCAACCCCTCAGCCCACCCTTAGGATAATTACTAACACATTCTCATTATGACACTAAAGGATTACCCTCACTATTCATTCCTTAACGACCATTTTATCTTTCTCAATTGATAGTTCATCTATCATGAATATCATCACTTCATGATGATACTATTTATTCTAGAAGGATAGTCAATTTCATGAAATTAAAGGATAGACAGTGAATAAAACACATCGTATGCAGGAAAGAAATCCTGCATTAATATTGACTATATTGAATATCTTGTTAAATTAAATTAGTGGTACAGAATATAGTAATAAAAGTGGACTCGAAATATGAATACAATTAACACATTAGAAATAATAAAGGATAATTGCATTGTACCTATTTACTGAATAAAGAAAATATAACAAAATTTTTGTTAACATAAGGCTTTTTTGCACATAAATCATTGGTTTTTAACAGAAATAAATTTATCAATACCTCTTAAAAAATATGAAGGTTGTGAAAATTGGATGGTAAGTGTGAAGTGCATTAATTTAGAATATTTTTAAATTATTTCTTACCTAGTACATAAAAATCATTATAGAGTAGCATAACCTGGAAAAAATATATTTAAAATTTAGATCTTTCACAATAAAAAATACATAAATACAAAACATAAACAACTAAATTATTTTGTTGTTAAACTATATTACTTTATTGGAAAACATGCTAGATTATTAAAATATATAGAAGAAACTGAACCCAGGATCTTAAGAGGCATCTCAAACTAGATGAAATCTAAAGCTGAACACACTTTCCTCAAAATAGTGTTTTCATCCTCATACCTATAATTAAAACCCCTCAGAAAAGATCATATCATAGACTAAGGAATATATTAACATGAACATAAGAAATTGTAGTAATAAAGGTACTTTGATCATACTAGAAATAAATTTAAAAATTTTATGTTGTCGATATAAAATTTAAAGCATGTTCGATGCGAATATTTAGACATTTTGAAAACACAAGATAAAAGGACCTAAATTTACTGCAACTCCAACGACATGAAACATTTACAGAAATTGAATTTCTGTAAAATTTAAATGTTTTTTAATTATATAAAAGAACATACATAAAACACAATAAATGTAATCCATAGGAAATTTAAAGACCTCTGAAATTTTAACATGGTGAAAGATTACCCATCATGATGTTGTATTTTCTTTATTCCTCTAAGTACATCGACATCATTATAAGGAAAAAAAGAAAACTAAACTACTCATAAAGATATTAAAATGAGAACTAAACTACCAAAGAATCTATTTCCCTTCATATTTCTGGGCTAGGTAGATGCCTGAAACAAATGCTTCAAATCACGAATGTGCGGGTCAATCTTTACAGCTTCCTTCTACCTTGAACCAAAAATATGTATCTCTGTGGATGTTGAACAACTGGATAATGGATTATCAAACTCAACTTTCTCTAATAACTGTAGGAAAATTCAAAAAAAACATAAGCACGTCCTTGAACAACTAAGAAAATAGAATTTTCCATTAATATAAATATATACATATAAGGTTAAGATATAAATAGATATTACAAGTCATTAAGAAGAAGAAGAAGGGGATGGTTATTCAAAATATATTCTAAGATGTGATTCTATTTCTTACTTTTACCATAATTCCATATATTATAAGAAAGTAAAACTGCTCGAAAGAGAAGAAAATAAGTGTAAATGTGAAGTATAATGATCTCATATAAGAGATAAAAATTTCCATGTTGAAATGTGTATAATAATATAGTATACTAGAATATCTTATCAAAAAATTGGTTTCTAAATAAAAGGAACTTCATGAGTCATAATCTAGGTATCCTAAATCTAGAAACACCTTAAAGAATATGATATAAGTCTATGAAAATGTGGTGGATATTCAATATGAACCATCCAAGGATGATGAGAAAATCATCCCCATGAAAAAGGTACAACATTTTTATAAATTATCATGTGATACTAAATATGTTTTTTTATTATAGAGATTATGAAACATGATTTCAATATTTTTAGGATGATGAATGGTGTAAAAATTTTCCTCTTATAGATGACCTAGAAATGAAAAAAAATCCATGGAAATGGGAAAATAAATATTAGAGGATGCTTGGAAAGAAAGAAGAATTTTATAAACAAAATCATCAATATAAAGGAATATCAAGTTTCAAGGGATATTAATATAATTCTAGAATTTTTGGGTATAAATATTTTGAGTATTGGTACAACATGTCATTTCACTGGAACTATGATGAAAAAAGGGGAAGTAGGCTTAAGAAGAATAGAATTAGTTTTATTAGAAGTAGGAATACTTTTAGAAAGAAAAATTTACAACCTGAAAAAAACTACTGGAAAATCACATAGACTTATAAATTTTAGAATAATCTAAGAATAATTAAAAAATATGGTTAGGATGGTACTTGAAAAAGTAGACAACATATGAACATAAAAAATTATTATTATAAGGAATTAAAATAGGAAAACCTGACATTTAAGGGGAGTTGTGTGGGAGATTAAAGGTCACTAGTCATGTTATAAAGGACTCAATTACATTCATATCTAGATAAAAAGAAAATATAAATTGGAAGATACAGTATGAGGATGCATGTTAATTTATTACCCATTAAATCAATAAGGCCCCACACAAGAAGCCTATGGAGATTAATAAAACCTCCAAGATGTTGATAAAGGTTAATAATAAGAAAATTTGGGAAAGAATCTTGAATAAAATCCCTAATGATGAAGTTGGTGAGAATGGATTATCAGAGTTGAGAGATATATCTCAACCTTCCCTCTATCACTAAAAGAGAAAGGTACTGCCTCTTTACTCCCATTCATTTTATGTATATTATCATATAGGGAATTAAAGAAAATAATTAGGGAGATGGATGACTATTGTATTATTTGGGTATAACAATAATGAAGAATCCTTCCAAGAATACTATTAATGTTATATTTTCCATGATAAAGAAAGTGATACCATCCCTCAAGGGGTAAAAATCATAAATTAATGTTTTTAATAATGAACAACTGTATGGAATATTAAAATCTAGACAACCTAATTCTAATTGGTCATAGAAGTTATGTTGAACAACCCCAATATTAATTTTTATATTGGAATCACATGCTCAATGATTTATGTACTGCATTGATCACTTTATTTATAAACTCTTGTTTTTATAAATGTTTTTTCCTCATAGACTTATAGTTGAATATCTCAAGTCTATTTTATAAGAATATAATGTGATTAAATCCTTCTATTACAAGTGGATAAGTTTGACATCTCAAATATATGTAGGAGAAGAATATTTCATGACGGGAGTTCTCTACACCCAGGAACACTATTAGTGAGTTCTAAAAATCAATTCCCACTGAACTTATAGCCATTTTGTAACTCTAAACCCAAGGGTAAACTAATTTATATCACCTATTAGCTCTCTAGGGAACTTCTAATACAACAAGTTGTCCAATGAAAGAAAGCATCATATCAATCTCAGGGCCAAATCCAGATCTAGTAATATCCCAAAGTTATCATCCTATTTTTATTACCTGAGTAAGGAACTTCCTCAACCGTATCTATTAAAATCTATAAAACACTGTTCAATAAAATTCATGAACAAATCATTACAAAAATAGTAGTAATAGGATCACATTACCAAACTCTAGGTTCTAAGGTAACACCTAAAGACACCAATGATTAAATCAGTACTAACCCTCTCAAGGTTAATAAAACATGGGGCACCCATGGTCCCCTATATCATGTATATCAAATCATGATCCAAACTAGATTTGGAAAACTAAACTGGAAACTCTAAAAACTAACACATCCATGATCATCACCTCACCCGCAAGGGAATCATCAAGAAACACCACACTGATAATAAATTCCTCAAGGTTTCCTTAGACTCGTCTCAAACCTAATCTTAGTGAGACCCATCCTTAACCAACACCCTGTGGTGTCCTCCCAACCTAAAGGTTCGAATTGGATTAAAACTCCAGAAAGAAGGTCCAAAACATCAACAAATAAACCCTAAGAAATTGGTATAAATATCCAAGGACCATCCAAAATAATACTTTTCCTTCTTTCTGAGAGATGTAAAAACACCTAAAGTTATACCCCTTGGACTACCCAAGGAAAGACGCTATGAACATCCAAACAATCCCATTGGCATCACCTATCTCAAGTTTTCCAACAAACTTACAACCCCAATTTGGGTCTCAAAATATAACACCCCAATATTTTATAGTACATTATCTATTCAAAGTAATTCAATAACTTGCACTACACGCAACACTGAGTTCGAATGCACCATGACTTTCCAAACTAGCCGTTCAAAAAGCGGTTATGAATAGTATTAACTGAATTTTGAATTTTACATACTCCTTATAATTTAAAATCCATATTCTGTGTTTCTTAGACATAATATAAGAACAAATTAATTTTTTTGAGAAAAAAAAAGTATTTTTCAAAAAATGCAATTTTATCGCCTTCTAATAGAGAATACTTTTTAAAACTAATATTTGACACTTTTATATATTAAATTTAAATAAATTAAGTTCTTATTTAGAATCAGGACGTAATAATTTTTTTTGGATAAATTTTTTGTAATTTTTTGATAACTTTAATATTTTGATGAATAGTGAAAAATACAAAATTTTAAGTGAAACAACTTTTTCAATAGAAATAATTTATAGTGTTAAATTATGAAATTTAATGGTTTTTTAGTATAATTATATTATATTTTTATCATTTAATACAATTTAGGTCATTATAAGTAATTTCACATTTAAATTTGACATAAACACATGTCAATCTATTAATAGTTTTTACTTTTTAAAAACCCACTTTTTGGTTTTGACAATGGGAATTGATTTTAAATTAATTAATTCAAATTTTATGTTTTGAATTTGGTAAAATAGACTTTATTTTTTAATTAGGAATATCAAAATTATCTTAGGTGAATTTTTGGTATTTTTCTGAAAACTTTTAATTTTTGATGAATAGTGAAAAACACTGCGTTTTGTTTAAAACTGACTTTTTATTTATATAATTATTTATTTTATTTGAATTTATTTTAAGTAAAAATATATATATAATACCTATATAAGTTAAATCTAATTCATTGGATTCATTTGTTAATAAAATTAGATGTATACAATTTTATTGAACTTTTTAACGTCTTTTACCCACCTTCTAGGCACATTTGCAAATTTGCATAAAACATAAATTTACCGCTTCTGTGAATTGAATTTCAAAAGTCCAAGAAACACAGTTGACATTAGTAAGTAAAATTTGGTTCAATAATATGAAAATAATGTTTTGTGAATAGTAACTTTTGACTTTTATTTACCACGGTTAAAAGTAAATAGGGTAATTAAAGGTAAAAATAATATTATAATTACTCTAACACATGTATTAATTTTATTGGATAAGTTTATTTAGACCATAAAAACCTTGTAAATAAAATATGATCCTTTTATCCATTTATATTAGATTAGGAAATTTATTATTATTTTATTTAAAGAAGAGTTAAAAGTTTAAAATTCAAATTTTAATAACTAAAACATTTTAAATATAGGGTTATACATAATATAAATTTGAATATAAATATTCGTTATAAATATAAAAATATTTCCTACATCGTGGTATTTTATTAATAATTTTTAGACATTAAATAATTAAATTTATTTATGGCACAATGATGATGTAGTAATCACCTTATTAATGAAAGAATCAAATAAATGGTATTATAAAAATTAAAATAAATATAATTTCAAATTTTTTATGATATACACGAATTTTATAGGTGAATATAACATTTTAGGGTTGATTCAATGTATTTTTCTCTAAGTAATCAAATTTTTATGAACTTCACAAAAACCAAATACAAAATAGTGTCAAAATTGACATAAATGAGTTTTAAAAAAATACTATATTATTAAATGATATAATATTCCTAAAAACATAATATTTGTCCAAAGGACTCATATAATAATATATATGTAATTAAAGAACCACTTGGGTTTCTCTTGTCATTTTATAGTTTGTTTATTAACCATTTATTATAATAATACAAAAAGACATGGTAAAAGTGAAACTATTTAACTAAGGGTTAAACTTAAAAGATAAGGTTAATATGGTGACCTAAATTTGTTTAAAACCTATTTTTTGAGATTATTCATACCCATACCCACCTTATACTAGAAATAAATCCATTTGAAACTATTAGAAAATGAAAATTATTTTATAATAAAATAATATTTCAATCTTTCCCAAAAGTGACCCTAACCTATCTTATAAAAGGGTACTTCATCTTCTCTCAAAATCACACACCCAAGACATTTGTCTCTGCCAAACCCTACTCAAATATCCTCCCAACTACCCTACCTTCTACCTATAGGCCTTAATTTGATCATAAAGACAACATAAGGAGCTATTTTTATAAAATCAAAAGGAAACACCCAAAGAAGAGGTAATAATTTCACCACCTCTTTCAAAGTTCTTTTCTTATTCCACTTCCTCTTTCATTCTTATTCCCATACCAAAATAATAATTCTGGAACCTTATACATATTTTTGTGTTATTATTAATATGTTACAACCATATTCATTATTCTATCCATCCTATGAATGACAATTCACCATACGTGGGTACGTACAACTTACCGTCTCCACGTCATGGTGTAGTTTGTTATTCAAACACTTCATTATTTGGATGGGTATAATAATGAGAATAACTGATTCAAATAATAAATATAACATGTTTAGAATTCTTTATATATGATATACCATCCAATTACATATGATTTCTCCATCAATAGAATGATATTGTCGCTCGTGCGTACGTACGGATTACCGTCTCCACGAACGCAATGAAATTCATTCCACCTCATAAACATTCAAGAATAATTTTTATTTTATGATTAAAAATAATGTTTAAGAACTTAATATCATTCTGGATACGAATCAAATACTTCCTATCCATAAAAAACATGGCTTATATAACCAATCATATAAAGTAAAATGAATCAATTAACACCTGAAACGATGATACTACTGAAATATTATTAAAAAAGAAATATTAGAGGATCATATATGATATCATATTTATGTATATAGTTCTTGTATAATTTAATAACAATATTTTAACTATTATACATGAGTTTAATATACCATAGACTAAGGAAAATTACAAGGTAATGGTTAATTTTACAATCTCTTTACTTATCCGAAGTTGTTAATATGTAAGTATCTACTATGACCTCTTTATCATCCACATCCATGTTTTATTAAAAAAAATTAAATTTTTTTACTATTTACTAGAATATGATTTAAAGTCATTTATACCCTTATTTCACCTTATATTTTTTGAAAGTAATCTTTTTATCGTTTTCCAAATAAGGTACTTTTTGACCTTTTCGACAAAATTAGGGTAAGAATGTCTTTTTTAGCTTATACGGTGGGTGTGGCTATTTTCTGCCATTATAACATCGTTGAAGCTTCCCTTACAAGCTTATAAGAATATCCTCAAAATAAATTTTTTATTTTATAATTATGTGACTCTTAAATTATTTCAAAATAGAAAGAGATATTTCTCTCAAATAGTTTTAATTTCATCTATGCCAACATCCTTTGATAAATTTTACACTTGTTTGAAGTTGATTTATTATGATACAAATATTCCATATTGTATGTAAGGTTTTTTGATATGTTTGAATGTGGTTGTGTTATTTTTATACCATTCGTGTTTTATGGTTAAAGTATTAACATTTCTTATGTCAGTTTTAATACAAATTTTTATGTTATATTTCAACCTTTTCATATGAGGAATGCATTGGACTTAGTAAGTGATAGGTGGAGCCCGCTATAGATCCTCGATGCATCGGTAGGTCTCATGAGACAATTAGATGTGCAATTGGCTGAGGTATTTCCCAATTTGATATATGGTTTTGGCCGAAGCCTTAATCATTTTTAGACATCTTGGTCAAGGACTTGACAAAATGTTTTAGAATGTCCAGCATTATACACTCCCTAATTATGAAAATAATATTGATAGTTCATGTGGTTATTAGACTAGTATAATACTCATGACTATGTTTTATTATGGAATTATTTACTCATATCATATTCCTACCATAAGGTGTTCGTTTTTATTACTTATAAAGGCATGTATTTTTATTTATTCACCATTCCTAATGTTTATGTTATCTTCCATTGTATTGCTTACTCTTAGTGAGCATTTGAGCTCACCCATTTCTTATATTTCATTTTCCCAGGATTCCAAGAAGGGTATTATGATTGATATGTAGGGTTAAGATAAAGGGAATAATGGAATTCTCAAAGAACTATGTATGCTTCATTTTATGTTAGAAATTATAATGTACAGTTAATGTATATAATCTATTTTCTAAGACTGCTAAACTGATCAGTCCTTCGGGATTTTATTCCTTGTAATCATGCCAATGTATTAAAATAGTGTACCGGCTCTGGGCTTCTAGGGTCGGGGCATTACACAAACCACGCCTCCATTCTACGAACTCTCAAACCAAAACCTTCATGGAAAACCTCTCTATACACTACTCACATTGAGGGTTCTAGATACAAAAACTTGAGGGGAACCTCCCGTATAACCTAGAATAAAATAAATCATCTCACAAAAGGCATATAACTACTTTGGGGTTATAACACCACACCCCACATAGAAAGCATCATGGATAGACCACTCGCAGGTCCAAAATCAAATCCCAAGGAAATAAGTATATCCATGTTTCTCCCCATTCCTACCTTCATGCATCACCTAAGATAATGTGAGGTTTTCTATTGAATGAAAAACTAATAGAAGGGTTTATGAAAAAAAAATACCCTCTATGAGACACCAAATACCCTAACTTCTCAATGATGACCCACACAGATTCTCAATGGGATCCCAAAAAATCAATAGTAATTTAATAACTACATAAATTAATAAAAAACTATCTATTAGAGAATTATAGTAGATATAGAACACCCAACAAACCTTAATATGAAAACACTAAAGCTAAAAACCTGAGCCTAAGATCCAAAAACCTCATAGGAACCAATCTCATTCCATGAAATATAAAAAATTAATGATAAAAATTAATTATTAATTATTTAGAAAAACAAGTAGGAATAAATGCATAAAATATTATTTAGGTTCTTCCACATTTGGAAACCACAACTGACTTCCTAAAAGGGGCCCAAGATATACCCCTGAAATTAATCTAGTAAAAATCCCTAACAAGAAACACTTGATTACTATGAAATTACAATCAATTTAACTAAATGCCTCATACCATCTCCAAAATGATGATTTATGGGATTATTTCTACATTATGAGACATCTGATATCTAATCCACACTAAAGAACAAAGATTCATGGTCAATTGCATCATGTTATAGAGGAATCATCACTAAAAAAGATTAATGGGAACCATTAACATTAGAGAGGATAAAATAATAGTATTAATAAAGGTAATTGATGAAGATTACTACCTCGAATATCCAAAGAATGTATTTAGGAATACCTCAAAAACATGAGAGGTAAAAGAGGAAGAGGAATTTGGGGAGGTGGGGAGGCAAGGTGGCCATGTAGGAAGCGTGTTGTAGGAGGAGGTGGGGAGGCTGCCTTGGATCAGCATTGTTGGGGAGGTGGGTGACCGTATCTTTAGAGGATAATCTTCCCAAGGTGGGTGGCCGCGTCGAAGGAGTATAATGGAGGGAGTTTGGGTGGAAGCACCTGGTGAGTAGGGTCATTGGGAGTAAGGGAGGGAGGGGGATCGTGAGTGGGTAGGGTAGAAATGGCAGTCCACCTAGTGCTGCCAATCAAGGAGATGTTTGGTAGGCAGACCACACGACCCTCACATGGGTCGCGCCAGCCAGTAGGCCGAGCCACCGTGGTCCAGCCCAGCAGGGATGGGTTGGGCCAGTCAGCGGCCCAGTGGGCCGAGCCTTCCATAGCCCAGGATGGTTCGGGTTGGGTCAGACCAGACCCGGACCCCTCACGGGGCCTGATACACTTAAAGGGATATATATTGCGAACCAAACGTCCATTTTATGAACCATCTATTATTATGGGATCCTTGGAGAAAGAGGGTACTTTTGATATATTCCACAAGAGTTTTGGATGAAGTTGGTGTATAGCCAGGTTGGATTGACTCTGAATCCAACTGGGCCCTCGTTAATAAAACACCAATAACTTACAGACCAGGCATCCAGTTGACACGACGTCTATTGTGTTAGAACCCTTATGACATTAAGAATCATTGGGTAACTTCTACATTTGACTTCATGCTGTTTGAAATATGACTGATTGATTTAGAATCGGTTTCTCATATAGAAAAGCGTATTATGAGCAGGAATCATGTGTCTGGATGTGACATGAAAAATGAAGAGCGATTCTGTATGAATCAATACCCAGTGATTCTGTGTGAATCAACACCAAGTGATTCTATGTGAATCAGCACCCAGATATTTTGTTTCAATCAGCACCGATTGATTTTTTGTGAATCAACACCCAATGATTCTATGTGAATTAGCACCCAATGATTCTGTGTGAATCAGCACCCAGTGATTATATGTGAATTAGCACCCAATGATTCTGTGTGAATCAGCACCCAGCGATTCTGTGTGAATTAGCACCCAGTGATTCTATGTGAATCAGCACCTAGTGATTCTGTGTGAATCAGCACCGAGCGATTCTGTGTGAATCAGCACCTAGTGATTCTGTGTGAATCAACACTTATCAATAATGTGTGGGTCTTATGGGGGTTAGTACCTAGCGATCCTATGTATCTCAGTATCAGTGCCTCTTGATAAAGTAAGATGATATAGCCTTATGAATAATAATTTGTACTACTGTACTTATGTTATACCTAGTTTTGAGCTATGTCTTTTGCTTTGTGCTTTTCGATTGAGATCATGCTTATGGTTTTACTTTGTGGAATTCTGAGATACCTTTGAGGGTCTTGGGGTCCCTATTGGGTATTGTTATACTCACCCATGTACGAGCTTCACCCACACCTTGTTGTGTCTTGTGAAGACAATGATAATCCTTGACTGAGACTCAGGGAGCTAGGAACCGGTGGTGGATGGGGGTGATGGTTGACGTGGAGAGCTGTGGAAACAAGATTTACCTACCCTTTAGGTAGGATCCCTGGTGGATGACCTCAGAAGCTATTTTCTATTTTCAGTTGTAGTTGTATCTCTTCAGTTGTACTTGTATTTCGACCCCTTACTTTCAGTACACACTTATACTACAACAGTTTTACTTTGTGGTTGAATCTTTTGTGTTCTAGTCTGTGTGTTTGTATAGGTTTGAAGGAAATTCCTTCCTATTTTAGGGATATGTCTTTCCGATTCTAGTCACCAACCCCTGGCCTATGGAAGGTGGACTTGGGGTAGTCACAGCACGGGCCCCAGGGGATGGTTTGTGACGAAGTGGTATCATAGGAGTCGGTTCTACCAAAGAACTAGGAATCTGATCTTTTTAATGGAAAAATAGTGTTAAGTGTTTTGAGTGTGGTTTTAAGTTCAGGGAGTCCAGTGTTAGTGCGGCGGCTGACGTATCCATACTCCAGGACCCTGAATTTTGATTTCTGACTCGTTGCACAAAAACACTGATTGTGTGTGTTTTGGAAATGTTTTTACTTTGATATCTTTTGAGTTAGCTCAACATGTATAACTTATTGAATTTGGAGCACCTATTTCTTTTTAGGATGTCTCCACATAGATAGATAGCAAGACTCCTGAGATAGTACACGATGATAGCCCACTAAGCGATGGGGATTCATTGTAGGGCGCTCTTACTGTGTTGGACCCTTTGGGTGGTGTACCAACAGCACCACCACTCGGAGGGGATAATTTTCCCCCATCCCCACTAGTGGATGGTTCACGCAGACTGATTATGTTACACGAATTCTAATGGCAGAAGCCTCTAAGGTTTCAAGGAGAGATAGATCCCCGGGCAGCTGAGGACTGGCTGGAGGCTATGGCATGAGTTTTCTGCCTATTTGCGACACTAGGGGAGAATTTATTGATCCTATCTGCTAGTCTTTTCCTCAGAACAGTAGGAAGATGGTGGAGCCTAACGATCCAGTTACATGATGAGGTGACTCTCTCTTGGATGGACTTTGAGAGCCTATTTAGGGAGGATTTAATTCCAGCAACACTACGCTTATTGCATATCTAAGAGCTGATTCACTTACATCATGGAATCATATCAGTGGACCAGTACTATGTGAGATTCACTGAACTCTCATGTTACTCCACTGACATAGTGCACGACCCATTCTTTAGGGCCCGGACCTTTGAGCAGGGTCTTCGACAGGAGATGAGAGCATCGATGATATCACTAAATATCCCAACGTAGAATGGAGTGCTTGAACGAGCATTATTGGTGGAGAGATTCTTAGCTAAGAAAGTACCAATGGTGAGAGCCACCATCAGATGACATGTAGTCGAGTTATCTACAGTAGGAAGTAAGAAGATGACGTAAAGTTCCAACTGGACCAGAAATTTCAGAGGGCTACCCCATGATGTAGGGTTAGAGGTGCGGAGCTCGCGATGTAGAGGAGGTCAGCAGGGAAGAATATTGTGCTTCACATGTGGTGGGCAGGGCCACATTGCTCGTGACTTCCCGACCCATCAAACCGATAATCAACAGTTGGTCAAGAAACCACCAAGGCAGTGGCCGAGTTTTGAGCGAGGAGGTATGTAGGGTGGCGGACTTGGCCGAGGAGCAAGTCGTGCAGTAGGTGGAGGATGATGGTTTGAGGTTCTACCGCCACCACCACCAGGTGGTCCACCCTGACCACAGGGAGTAGGTGCACATGGGTGATTACAGCTACAGGTAGCAGAGTCCTATGACCACAGTGCTCTATAAATGATTAGAGGAACAATATGTGTCTATTCTACCCTAGCTGCAGTACTTATAAACACAAGTTCCAGTCACTCTTTCATTACCACATCACTTATTAGAAGCTCGGATATTCTGATGAACTTTTTGGCTCGATCCGTGTGATTAGAGACTCTTATAGCAGAAGATTAGATGATTACGCACTGGTGCAGATAGTGTGAGCTCACTCTAAGAGGTGAGAGCTTCGGCAGGGATCTCCTAGTAATAGTGTCGAGGCCTTAGGACATTATCTTGGGTTTGGACTAGCTATCTACATTCCATGCTTAGATTGATTGTTTTAGGTGAAAATTGTAGTGTGTCTGTGAGGATGGGATTAGGTTTACATTCACCAATGAGGAGGAAACCTTTGAAGCACGGGATAGACTATCTCAGAGGAGGGTGCAGTCGATTACTCATTAGTTGGATAGCCTCACCCACGGAGCAGTTGATGTGAGGAGTCTGAGATATCCTGTAGTGGTGGACTAGTATGTTGATGTCTTTCCTGATGATGTTCTCATACTACCTCCTCGCAAAGAGGTAGACTTTCACATTGACCTGTACCCCGGGACGGAACCAATATCAACCCCAGCATATCGGATGGCTACTGTGGAGCTTTGTGAGCTAAGGGTATAGTTGGAGAAATTGCAAAGAAATGGGTTCATAAGGCCCAGTGTTTCTCCATGAGCATCTCTGATCTTGTTCACGAAGAAGGCAGATGGGAGCTTGAGGCTTTGTGTGGACTATCAGTGCCTGAACCAGGTGATTGTGAAGAACAGGTATCCTCTTAATAGGATCAATGATCTCTTCGACCAACTGAAGGGAGCTTGTTGGTTTTCAAAGATAATCCTTAGATCAAGCTATCACCTGCTCAGGGTACGGGATGAGGATGCACCAAAGACATCCTTCAGATGTCATTATGGTCATTATAATTTCTTGGTGATGTCTTTTGGCATGACCAATTCTCCAGTAGTGTTCGTGGGGGCTCATGAATAGGATCTTCCAGCCATACCTCGATCGCTTAGTGGTGGTATTCATTGATGACATCTTGATATACTCAGAATCGGAGGAGGAGCATGCCACGCACCTGCATATAGTTCTGGATACACTCCAAAAGCACTAACTTTATGTTAATCTCTCGAAGTGATAATTATAGATATGGGAAGTCCACTTCTTGGGGAATGTTATCTCCGAGTCAGGAGTTGCATTGGATCCGGAAAAGATAGAGGTAGTGCTTTCTTGGGATCCACCTAGGAGTGTGACCGAGGTGCGAAGTTTCCTGGGATTGGTTGGGTACTACCAAAGATTCAGACCCGAACTTTCTAGAGATGCGGCACCCTTGTCATCTTTGAAAAATAAGGGGCATCCCTTTGTGTGTACGAAGAGATACCAATAGAGTTTTCAGGAGCTGAGGCAGAGGCTGTCGAGTGCCCCCATCTTGAGGCTAATAGAAGAGGGCATTGGGTATGTAGCCTACTACGACATATCAAGAACTAGACTAGGTTGTGTCCTGATGTAGGAGAGATAATTGATTTCCTATGGCTCTTGGTAGTTGAGATAGCATGAGTAGAACTATGCTACCCATGACCTAGAGTTAGATGCAGTGATCTTTGCACTGAAGATGTGATGACGCTACTTGATGGGTGAACGGTTTATAGTCTACTCTGATCACAAGAGTCTCAGGTATATCTTCTCACAGAAGGACCTAAACCTAAGACAATGACGATGGCTAGAGTTCCTCCAGGACTATAACTTTGAGATAGTTTATACTCTTGGGAAGGGGAACATATTAGCAGATGTACTCAGCAGGAGGTCTCATCTATAACTGATGAGTGAGGTGATAGAGTAGCTAGTCACATTGCAGATATCCTTTGTGGATAGATATGGAGTATCTTACCTCTAGTCTATGAATGTCACTCCCCCACTTCTTCAGTGAGTTCGGGAGGTTCAACTTGGGTACGTAGACTGCGAGGTCTGACGTGCTCATATATCCTCAGGACAGGCCCCTAATGGATTTTTTGAAGGTGGGGAACACGTCATCATCTTCAGAGGGAACACCCTGGAACCAGTGACACTTAGATAGGAGGTATTGAGGTAGTTACACACATACCCTTTGGTGGTGCATCCTAGTGTGGAAAAGATGTACCAAGACCTCCAGCGTCAGTACTGGTGGCCAGTAATGAAGAAATCAGTGGCAGAGTTTTTATCTCGATGCTTCACTTGTCAGCAAGTGAAGGATGAGCATCAGGTACTAGTAGTCTTAGCTCATCCACTTGAGGTACCATAGTGGAAGTGAGATGGTATCTACATGGAATACGTGACAGGTCTACCATGTATGGTGAAGGGCCACGATTCCATTTGGATGATCGTTGACTAACTCACCAAGTCAGCCCACTTCCTACCCATCCAAGAGCAGGGATCAGTAGAGAGCTTGGGATGTATATATATATAGGAGATTGTATGACTTCACGGGGTTACATCAACAATCATCTTAGATCACGACACTCATTTTACATCCCGCTTGTGGAAGGGATTACAAGAGGTGTTCGGAACTCAACTACACTTGAGAATCACCTTTCACCCTCAGACAGATGGTCAGACAGAGTGGACCACACAGACACTTGAGGACATGCTTCATGCTTTTGTACTTGATTTTGGTCGCTATTGTGAGGACCACATTCCCCAAGTGGAGTTTGAATACAACAATAGTTATCACTCCACCATCAGCAAGGCTTTGTTTGAGGCCTTTTACGAACAACCATGCATATCACCTCTTTGCCGGACAGACTCAGGGGAGTCAGCACTTATGGGTCTAGAGTTGGTGCAGGCTACCACAGAGAAGGTAAAGATCATCTAGGAGCAGATGAAGACTGCACAGATCCGACAGAAGTCTTATGCCGGTGCGAGACAGATACCCTTGGAGTTTGAATAGGGAGACCATGTATTCCTATGGGTCTCAACCAGATGAGGATTACGAAAGTTTGGACGGGGCATCAAGCTATCTCTGAGGTTCATTGGAGATTTCCAGATCCTTAAAAGATTAAGTGGGGTGGAATACCATCTAGCTCTTCCCCCACAGATGTACCAGGTGCATAATGTTTTCCTTGTGTCGCAACTGAGGAAATATGCGCATGATCCATCGCATGTTATCGACTGGGGAAAGCTGTACATCAATGATGGGGCAACGTTTGCAGAGTTCCTAGTAGAGATAGAGGATCAACTGGAGTGGGACCTTCATGGGTGGTTGATTCCACTGGTGCGAGTTTCTTGGTAGTACAGGAATCTCTAGGAGAGCACATGGGAATGGGAGGCTCAGATACATGCTCAGTACACACATTTGTTCCCCTAGTTTTGTTATAGATTTTTGGGAAGAAAATACCTAAGGTGGGGAGAATTTAAAGACCTGGAAAATCCATATAATTGTTTTGAGGAATTATTAGGGATTATTATGAGTCTGAGAAAATTTACAGCGTGTGATTCTGAGGCCCATTGTGCCCAGAATGAATTTTTGAACTTTTTTTAAAGGTATGTTCAATAAATGTGTGGGTGGAATTTTATATATTCTGAATCAATTCGTGGATTAAAAATATAAGGGCACCGTTTAATCTGCAGTTCTAGGATTCCATTAAGGGAGGCCTAACTTCAATCACAGTTTTTAGGTGAAAACGTCAGTTTTTATGAATTTTTAAAGAATTAATAAAATAACATTGGAATTGTTATTTTATTTCTTTTTTTCCTACCACCTATTGAGTTGTGGTGGCAGGGACCATAGAGGAGGTCAGACTTTTAAATATGGGATATAAATTTCTTTATTACACTTTGGTTGCGTAACCACCCCTCTTGTAATTAATGTGCCTCATTAATTACATCAATTAATGAATCTCATTAATTCATTGGTGTGTTACTCACCCTTTCCCCACTCTATTTAAATGGGGCTTGGGGTAGAGTTTTTGGCAGGGATTAATCAAGTGAGGTAACTCTGGAAAAGTGAAGTGACACCTTCCACCGATAGATATGGAATCTTGGGTGGCAACCAACCGGGAGAAAAGAACGCTAGCGACTTCATCAAAGCGCAGATTCTCCTTCCACCACCACGATGACTCCAACAATTCTCGAGGTAGGGGTTTTCATTTAATTCAAGAATTTCCCATAATTCTTCTCCCTTTTCTTGAATTTGTGGGTGGTCATTACGGGGGGATTTAAATAGTGTTTATCATTATTTTAATGTGAGGTATAAATTACTCACCCTTGTTATAATGCTAATGCGGAGGGCGTGGGGTAAACAAACAAGGTCCAGACCCTTCACTGCTTGATTTTCATTGTGTTCTTCGGAGGTGAGTTGTTCCAACTTAATGAAACCATGAAAATGAGAGGCGTGCAATGACAGAGGCACCACAGGAGGACTTTGGGGACGTCCGAAAGGAAGAACGGACCACTGGATCTCACCCGGTGTCCCATAGAAGATTCACCAATGCTGCACCGGCGCGGTGGCACTAGAGGTTGGCACTCGCCGGCCGCAGAGAACAGTAGCTCCACTTGGAGCTGTGGTGGACCGAAGGGATGGTCGGCATGGGACGTCCATGGCGACGGTGAGGCGGTGTGTCGTCACGCGCCGCAGTGAGCAAGCCACATCTACGAAGCCACTGCGAAGTAAGAATTCGCTCCCTATAGGTCCTTCAGGTGACGACGTGGCACCACCTGGTGCCACCAATCAAGGAGCTGAATGGATCCTTTAATCCATTCGATGGGTGGACGGCACGACCCACCCGCGGGTCCCACTAGCCTACGGGCCAAGCTGCCGCAGCCCAGCCCAGCCAAGGAAGTCTGGGTCTGCCTAGGCCAGTTCAGGCCAGACCGGGTTAGACCCAGATTGGGTCAGGTCGGACAAGGCCGGGTCAGACCGGACCCAGACCCCTCTTAGGCCCTGATACGCTTAAAGGGTCATATCTTGTGAACCAAACATCTGTTTGATGAACCATATGTAGCACTGGGATCCTTAGAGTGAGATTTTCCTTTTTAAATACTACATGATAGTTTTGGAGGATGTTGGAGTATGTCTGGGTTGGATGAACTCTGAATCCAACTGGGTCCTCAGGACTAAAATTCCAATAACTTACAGACCGGGTTTCTGATTGACGTGTCGTCTATTGCGTTGGAACTCTAATGACATGACAAATCATTGGGTAACTTCTACATGGTAATTCATGCTAGTTAAAATATGACAGATGGCTTGAGGAGAAGTTTCTTCCAGAGAAAAGTGTACAATGATCAGGAATCATGTGTTTGGAAGAGATGTTAATAATGAATAGAAATTCTGTGTGAATAAACACCCAGTGATTCTATGTGAATCATCTCCCATCGATTCTATGTGAATCAGCACCCAATGATTCTATGTGAATCAGCACCCAATGATTCTGTGTGAATCATCCCCCAGTGATTCTGTGTGAATCATCACTCAGTGATTTTGTGTGAAATAGCATCCATCAATTCTGTGTGATTCAGCATCCCATGATTCTATGTGAATCATCACCAAGTGATTCGTTGTAAATTCGCACCAAGCGATTCTGTGTGAATCCACACCCAGTGATTTTTTTTGAATCATCACTTATCAATCTTGTGTGGGTCTTGTGGGGGTTAGTACCTATCAATCCTATTTGGGTTAGTAGTAGTGCCTCTTGACAGAGTAAGATGGTATATCCTTATGACTAATCATCTCTACTACTGCACTTATGTTATACTTGGTTTTGAACTATGTATTTTCCTTTGTGCTTTCTAATTGTGATCATTATTGTGGTGTTTCATTGTGGAATTCTAAGAGATCATCAGGGGTCTCGGGGTCCCTACTAGGTATTGTTATACTCACCCCTGCATGGGCTTCACCCGCACCTTGTTGTTTCTTGTGAAAACGATGGGTAGCCTTGACTGAGATTGGAGGAGCTAGGACTCGATGGTTAATGGCGGTGACGGTTGATGGGGAGAACTGTGGAGATGAGTTGTACCTACCATTCGGGTAGGATCCCTAGTGGATGACATCATGAGCTATTTTTTGTTTTCAGTTTTAGTTGTATCTTTTAAGTTGTCTTTTTATTCCGACCCCTTACTTTTAGTACGCACTTACACTACAGTAGTTTTACTTTGTGGTTGAATCTTGTTGTGTTCTATTTTGTGTGTTTTTATAGGTTTAAAGTCAATGACTTCCCTTTTTAGGGATACGCCTTTATGGTGCTAGTCGCCAACCCCTAGCCTATGGATTGCGGGCTTGGGGTAGTCACAGCACGGGCCACGGGGGATGGGTCGTGACATAACTCTTCTTTTTTTTCCTTCAACTTTACATCCATATGCTCATTATGATTCTTTTCTTCCTTAATAGATTTATTTATATCATCAATTTCTTTCACCAACTTCACCTTTCTGTCATAAAAATATTTTTTATTTCTTATTGAAGAACATTTATCTTCTAACTTTTTGTTTTTCTTTTCATGCCTTATGATCTTTCTCAGACATTCTTTCAACACTTCTTTCAAATGAAATTCAAGTTGAGTTTTTTCTTCTTCAGAAATACTGATTCTAAATTCTTCATCATTTACTATTGTAATAAAAGTATTCTCGATAATATACTCAACATATTTTTTGTATTCACCATCACTGGCTTCTTTTTATTCATCTTTAGATAAGAAACATCGTATTTTAGATTTGAATAATTTTCTATCTCTCCCTATGGAATACAATTTTCCTTTATCTCCCTGTTTCTTTTACTATCTTCTTGTCCTTCTTTCTTCTTCATAAATATCATATTCTTTATTTATTCATGGAAAATTAGCCACAAAATTCCCAATATCTCCATATTTAATATATTTCAAGGGAAGTTTCCCTTTTTATTTCCCTATACATCTTTTAACATTTTTAGAAAACAAGGATAAGATATCATAAAATGTTTTACATACCTAGTTTTTATAATTGGATTCATCAAATTAAGCTTTGTATTTGACTTGTCCTTCATAGTAGTCTTGAAATAAATTTCTCTATCGATTTTTTTTCTTTCATAGATTTAAAACTTCTCATTTCATAAGTAATGAGAGTGCTATAAAAATCACTGAGAGATAATGTTTTAGGAACTCTGTCTTCCAGTGAAGAAACTTTTTCATCAAACTTGTTAGGAAGGATTCTCAAAATCCTTTCAACAATAGTTTAATCATATAACTTTTCACCAAGAAACATGATAGTGCTGAAAATGTAATTCACTCTGGTAAAGAATTCCCCAACAGATTCTTACTTACCCATCTTCAAATCATAATACTTCAATATTTAGATTTGTAACTTTTCCTTGTTCACATTTGTATTGGCTTGATATATGTTTTTCAACTTGTCCCATATACCTTTAGTTATGTCAACACCTTTCACCCTTAGAAATTAACTTTTATAAAGAGATGATAATAAATCATTCTTGTTACTTCCATCATTCTCAATATTCTTCTTATCAACATGTGTAAGAGGAAATTTATAATAAATATGAGTAAACCCATATATTGTAGCTTCAAGAACATCATATCCAATAGACATAAGATAAAGAATCATTATATCTTTACAAATATGATAATTATTTTCATATAAAACCGAAATACCTTTATTGTTCACACAATTTAAAATCTCCATGATCTTCTCTTCAAAACATCAGAAAAGAATAAGTGAAGGGAACCTACCCTGTGATACTAGTTGAAAGTGACCAATCAGGATACTTTTATCACTGAGAGGGGGATAGGGTGAATCAGCGATAATTTTTCTTTTATGTTTCCTTGAAATAACCTTCTCCTCCTATTAAAGATTTCAATCCCTACTAAAAACAATTCAAACACACATCCACAGGAACAAAAGTATTTATAAGTTTCACTATTAAATAAGAATATATATGTCCTTCGTATGGTTTTTTAATGACCCAATACCATATGATCCACAAGAAATTAATCCTTTTGGTGGAATAAAATGAGTGTCATATACACTTTCACTCTTTCATCACTTTGAAGATAATACAAACGTGTGTGTGCACCCTCTTCGCTCAAATATATAAAATAATGTTTTTGTAACAAATCATGTTACTTATGCTTCTTTTCAACTTCCATGCATGTATTATCTGATAAAATAGTTATTCAATTTATTACCCATAAGATGGTAATAAATTCAAGGAATTTTATATGGAATTAAAATATGATTGCCCAGTATGATTCTCCCAATCCGATTCTCCAAGACTGATTCTTCAAATCCGATTTCCCAATAAAATAGATATAACTCTTCCAGAATACAATTGAGAAAAATTATAAATCCTTCTTCCTCAGTTAAGAAATCCCAATATGTAAATCATTTTCTGGTTGTCTAGACCGATATGATGACCATATGAATATGATGAAAATCAGAATGGGATATTCAGCAGAATATGATGGTTCATTGAATACGATGATTAGTTGAACAACATTGAAATCTTACCTCTTCGCCTTTCAATTCTCACTGTCAAAAATTATTCAAAAATGATTAATATAGGAAAAATTCTTCTCTCCCTATAAAGTTAGAGCTTCTCTCCCTTCCCATAAATAGTACATTCATTTTAGTCCACTAAAAAGTACGATATACTTCTCCCCTTTTATATGTAACCCAAAAGTGGTTTTGGTGTGAATCCTAAAAATATTAATGCTCAACCAAATTACCCAAAATCTAGATTTCTACTAAATTTCATGTGCATTTACGACTTCTTTAATGCTTCTTGAATATTCTAAAAACTTCATCCCTTCTTTCGACTTCTTTTTCAATCACTAGTCTAGATCCAATTTGTCAATCTGGTTTTCTAAATCTAATTTATTCAATCTGATTTTCTGTATCAATTGAAAAGAAACATTATTTGAATTTCAATCTCCCCCCAGACAACATTTTCATCTTTTTTCTTCATATGTTCTCTTGATCCACTTGAAATAAAACACATCTAGCTATCTTGATCCATTTAAATGATAAAACAATTAATTAAACCCATTTTAAAATGGTTGGATGTATTATTTATCAATATCAAAAATTCCTCTTCATATTTTTCACTCCATTATTTTATTTTCTTTTTAATAAAAAATTATTCCTCTTAGCGAGTCTGATTCGTATCTTCTTTCTTCTTAATATGATTCCACTAAAAACTCTATTTTTCAAAGACTTGTTTCTTTTTTATTTTGGTCTGAATCAAAACTAGAACCTTCATTTTTTCACATTTGTAACAAATATTCTTGGCCTTTATGAATCTGATGATCCCATTACGATAATATGAAATCTTTGGCTTCACCATCTTCCTTCATTCACTAACTTTTTCTTGTATCATGACTTCCTTCATAACTTTGAAAATATAGAAGACCAAATTTATCATCATAAATCTTACAGTGGATGGTATTGTGACTTCCCATCCTTTATATCAACTAGATTATTTTTAACTTAGTCAGAATACAATTTTACAGAATGAAATCATCATGATTATGATTGGCCTGAATATGATAGACATGAATTCAATCAGCATGATTACTCTTAGGTTGAATATGATCTCCAGAATATTTTATCCTTCCATCCATATCCGATCAATCTAAATACAATTGAAAGAATCTCTTCCACTCCCCTTTTCTTTCATCAAGATTGAATCAAAAGTTTTATAACTAATTTATGATTTATGAAAATTCCAAAAAATAAAATAATCATTAAATTTTTTTATCGTAGTCATGAAGACTCTGATTCTCCCATTACGATCAAAACCAATCATACCAAATTCAAATTGAATATGATGACCATTTAATTCCAACAAGATTCTTCTTCAATACGATCAATCCTTTCGTTCCAGATTCAGTGTGAATCCAATGAGCCATCTTCTCTTGAATATGATGGAATTTTCAAACATTGTGAGTCTGATTCTCTGAATATGATGGCCAATATGATTTTCAACAAATACAAAGTGAGGTGATTTTCCTTTATTCTCAAACTTCCTTTCTTATTTATAAAACTATATTGACAACAAAAGACAACATCTCAAAACAAAAACCTTTATCATCATCTTGGTCCTAACACTTCACAAGAAGGATGTTGAAGAAGCTATACCATGATTTGTGTGTGAATAATATGTGGGGAGGTCATTTGGACAAGCGATCAAATCCTCCATTGAGGATGGACGAAGCCATAGGAGTCAATGGGATCTGGATCGAGAGATAGAAATTCGCCAGCACTAATAGAAGAATGATTTCCTAAAAATATATCGACCAATGAAAGGACCACCTATAGGAGAGGGATAGATATGTCCTATCAAAGATAAAATATTTAATATCACACCCAAAGAGAGATTTCCATGAAGCAGCACATAACAGGATAGCCGAAAAAACCACCTACCATCCAAAAAACCAATCACACAATAGATGGTCGGATGTCAACAGGCGGTAGAAACAATCAATGGTGGGAATAGGGTATCACAAAACATGGATTTCCAGCATGTTACCATGTGGGCCCACAAACAAAAGACAAAAATTAGGAAGCCAAAAAAAGAACCAATAAAAAATATATCCATCTGGAAAATAAAATGATGATCAAATAAAATAATTCCTGAGTAAACAATAAAATGGAAGAGTAAATTTAAAACTAAAATTTAAGATGAAAATAAATTAAGAAGCCTAAATTCACAAATTTCTGCCATTTTAAATTAAATTTATTGATGTTATTAGACCTATGGTTATATAACCAAAACCAAGTTATCCTATCTAAATAGAATTTAAACTTTGACAAAACCACAACTTTATTCAAAATATCACCTAGGTTTATATCATTGTGTATCTTATTAATACACATAGTTCTAGATTCTATAAAATATATAATAAAATATAATCCAATATATATGGTGTTAGACTTACCATGGAATACTAAATTTTTAAATAAATGAATTTTTGACAGGCTATCAGAATAAACATTGATAACATAACTATAAATAAAAATTTCATAAGATACACCTTTGATCCCCAAAGATTCTTTAATTATCTTGGTTAAAGCATTGTATTCAGATTCTCTAGTTGAAAGTGCAACAATAGATTGCATAATGAACTTCTAGGAAATAGAACCTCCAAAAGTAGTAAACACATAACCAATTAAGTATTTATGAGTGTCGATATTTCTAGAATAGTTAGCATAAAAACCCACAAATAAGTTAAGTATTATATACATTTTTTCCATAGAACAAAGATATATTATATGTATAGGAAAGAATCCTAAGGATACACTTCAGGGAAAGCCAATGTGGATTCCCTATAGTGGTCATAAACCTACTTAGAGTGTTGATAGAAAATTCAATATTAGGCCTAGTGAAAATCATCGAATACATTATACTACCAACTATGTTAGCATAAGTAATTTTGGGAATAAATTCAATATCATCTAAAGTATTAGGTGCTTGTGTCAAAGACAATTTAAAATTTTGTTCAAGAGGGAAATTAACAATCTTGAGAGATTCAAACATATACCTCTTTAAAACTTTTAAAATATAAGTATGATAATATTTATAGATTAATTTATTTGGTATGTCTCTTATGGTTTAAACGCCTAGTATTTTCTTAGTTTCACCTATGTTATTCAATTCAAAATTTATTTTTAATTGGGATTTAACATAAGAAATCAGATTTATATCTTTCCAAATAATGAGTATGTCATTTAAATACAATAGAATTTAATGATGCAGGTTATTTTATTTAAAATAATAAAAATAATCTTATTATCTCCTAATTAACTTTATACCTAGAATGATTGAACCAACCTTCAAGTAACACTACCTAGAGTCATGTTTGAAGTCATAGATATATTTATTCATAAGCACTACTTGATTTTTGTTTGAATTTAACAGGATAGCCATTAGGAGGTTTCATATAAATATTTTCATTAAAATCACAATTAAGAAAAGAAGTTTTAACATCGAATTTCTCTATATAAAAATCATTATAAGTAGAAAAATATAACAAAATATGAATGGAATAATGATTAATAAGAGCCCAAAATATTTCAGAGTAATCAATTAATTCTCTTTGAAGTAAGCCCTTGGAAACTAGCCTAGCTTTATACATGATTTTAAATCCCTCGGTGTTGTATTTATTTCTTTTAAAGATCCATTTGCAACCAATTACTTTAGAATTATTTGGTTTGTTTACAACATCCCAAGTATGGTTCTTCCTCAAGGATTTAATTTATTCATTTATATAAAAGACCCACTTTTTTGAGTCTTTTTCTTTTAATGTCTACTTATAACATTGAGGATCATCATAAATAATATCTTGGGCCACATGAAAGGAATATGAATCCATATCATACTAGATGAATAGGGAATAAGGTCATGTTACTCTCCTTTGCATATCATAGGTTAACTAATAATATTTATGATTGGTAAAAGGTCCAAATTATGAATCTAAACCAAAACTAGACTCAAAATTAACCGCATTAGTGGGATGAGGAGGAGGTGGAGTAGGCTGAACATCAGCCTCAATATGAGCTAGGGGATCAACTTTATCAGCATTATAAAGGCCTAGATCACTAATATTAGTTTCATCACTCTTGGTCTTAGGAGAAGATGACTCATGAAATACCATGCCCCTATTTATGATTCATTTTTTGTATCCTAGTTTATCAACCCATAGTTTGTATCCCTTAACTCTGTCGGGATAAAAAATTAATATGAAATTGAGTTCTCTTGGTTTTAATTTTTCATTCATGACATGAGAATAGGATTTGGAATCGAAGACTCTTAAGTAGAAGTGTAAAACGAGCTTACCAGTCCATAGTTCTTCATGATTGTTGAACTAATTTGCAGATGAGGGACACATATTGATAAGGTAAACAGTAGTGTTGGCAACCTCATTCCAAAAAAATTTAGGGAGTCCTAAGAATTCATTCATACTCTGGACTCTTTCAAGGATATTCATATTAATCCTCTCTACTAGGCCATTCTGTTGGGGATTTTCCCTAACAGTCATGTTCCTCTTAATCGCTTCATATTCATAAAACTGAATAAACTCTACAAATAGATATTCAAAACCATTTCCTGTTCTCATGGATTTAATTTTCCTTAAAGTTTGATTTTCAATTAAATCTTTCCAAGTTTTTTAGGTTTTTAAAACATCATATTTATTTTTTAATATTTAAATCAAAATTTTCCAGAAGAAATCATCAATTAAGGTGAAGAAATAGGATTCTCCACCAGGAGAGGATTTTATTACTATCTTCCACAAATCTGAATGGATGTATTCAAGGGGGTGGCATATTTAAAGTAGAATCTACCAAAACTCAACCTTTTGGATTTTCCCATCACACAATCTTCACAAAATAGAATATTGGAAGGTGTTATTTCACTCATCAAGCCTTGATTTTTGAGTTCCAATAAGCATTTTGAGCTGACATGCCCCAATTTTCTATGTTGTAGCATAGTATTATCAGTGTTTGTATTGTAAACACTACCCAATTTCCTTGAATGGGTATTCTAATTCAAAACATATAACCCATTGTTGTGATATCCTTTTATGATCGTTTTTTATCCTTTAGAGATCGTGGGAAAGCCCTCTTTTGATCTATAGGTAAATCCCTTTTGATCAAGGACCCCTAAGGAGATTAAGTTTCTTTGATGGTTGGGGACCCACCTTACATAAAGTAATGTGATGATGGATTGATCGTCTTACACTATTATAAAATATCATCTGCCCTAAACCTTGAACCTCTTATTGTTTCCTAAGAGGAAATCCCCTACCAATTTCTCTAACATATCTAAAAAGGACTCTCTATATGGAAACATGTGAAAAGAATAACTGCAGTCAAGGAACCACTCTTGATTGAGTGTATTGATAGAAAAATTCAGGACTTTGGTAGTGTTATAGACTAAGTCAACCAGAAGATACTGGTAAGTGGGTTGTTTATGTTCTAACTCATGCTTGAGTTTCCTCCACTTGAGCATAATGTTACCAGGTTTACCACAGTAAAAACACGTGACTTTTCTATACATGGAACTAGTCCTAGATTTTTCTTCTTTATTACTCTTAATTTTTTCTCTATTGAGATTTTTCTTCTTAACTTTAGTTTTTGGTCTCCCCCTTGTGAAAAAAATCTCGGCCTCACCTTTTATCTTAATTCTAGAATGATTTTCCTTAGACATAAGTCCTGATTTAACTACTTCTAAAGTTAAAGAGTCTTGACCATATATTATGGTCTAAACAAGCGTGTTGTATATATTTTCAAGAGATATTAATAGGCTCATTTTCTAATTATCATCATTTATAGAAACATTAATATTGGATAAATCTAACATGAATTTATTAAACACATCTAAATTCTTTTTTATAGAAGTATCAGGATTCATTTTGAAAGTAAACATACGATGATTCTTGTTAATTTTTCTTAATAATGAAGCAGTCATGTATTTCTTTTCATTTTTAATCCAAATTCCTATAGTAGTAGACTCATAAGCTACTTCTCTAAGGACCTTATCACCTAAGAAATGTAAAATTCATCTATGTGCCTTAAAAAGTGTGTTGGGGGGGGAGAACCATGTAGCCTTAACATAGGAGACCATTACTCCCTATAATTCACACTTGATTACCGATTCTAAAAAGAACACCCTATACGAGGTATGGAATAGGGGTCCAACACATTGGTTGTGGACATCTTTGGGTGCTTGAAGAAAGACCTGGGTGTTCCCAATGAGATGTAGAATTATTCAGGGCCTAAGATAGCTTGTATTCCGAGAAGCAAGAATGCTTTAGAGGGGTCTGTGAAGGATGTGGCAACTCAGATATCACAAGGTTCAAGCACCAAGATTCAGGTTTTAGGGGACTCAGTTGGGGCTGTTGGTCTGATTTATAAGGGTGGGGTGGCTCTAAATTTGTGTACCTATGCTATGGCAGTGCGTGTTGGTGGTAGAAGCAACTCAATAAGGGGGATACAGTCTACTAGAGAGAGTAAGGCTAAGTAGGGACAAGAGTGGGAGTAGACTTTATATGGTAAAGGTGGGTCTCTAAATTCAAATCAGGAAACCAACTCAAGGAGGACCTTGTCCTGTCAAAACTTAAATAACCGGTTTGAAAGTTTGAGTAATGAGGGAGAGTTTGAATACAATATCAATTGTCCCTTTGAGACCGAGTCTGATGATGTTGGATTATCCTCAGATCGTAATGGATTGAGAAGGGACAAAAAAATCCTGCACATTCAAAGAAGTAAGAAAGTGAATAAAGAAAATAGAGACTCAGGGAGCTGCATTGTCTCTAGGAAGCTGAAACCAAAGGGTCATTAAGATGACTCCTACCTACCAAGACCAATGGAGACCTGGTCCACCAAAGAAGAGGGTAAAATCAAAGAGAACATGATCCTACTAGTGGTAGGAGAGGAGGGTCATCTAGGTGATGTAATCCAACCCCAAGACCAAGAGAAAGAGGAAGGAATATCAAAGGCAAAGGACAAACATGAGGAGATGAACTTTCAATCTGAGGAGGTAATTCCGGCGGTGGAGGAACTATTCCCCCTGGATAGTGGTGTGAGGTAGGGGACCCTGGCGGCTTATAGGGCCTAAAGGATGTGGAGGTGGATAAGCAAATGAAATTACTCATGCATTCTGGTGAATAAATGAAGGAGGAATCTCTGGTGATCAATGATACGAGGGAAGATATTGATCAAATTATGGGAAGATTAATCCATGTAGAAATTACAATAGAGCAAGCTGATCGGATTGACAAGAAAGACCACATACTGTTTAGAGGATTTAATGAGAAGAATATTAGAAAAGAGGAGTATAAAAATGCTTGGGATTATCTAGAATGGAATTATGAAGAAATCATGGAGGCCAATCCTGAATTTCAGGTTAGTTCCTTTCCCTGGAATATATTTAGGGAAGGAGATTCCAATCGCCTTAGACTTGTTTTTAATAATTCAATTGTATACTTTAATGCTTGATCTGCTTTATCTGTGAGGGTTCTCACTATCCCCTTAAAAGTGTTGAAAAATAAAAATGTTAATTTGGATGGATGGATGTAGAATATTGAGATTTTTAAATGACATTATTGGTTTAAATAACAAGAAGAAATAAATTAAATAGGAAAGAATTAAACCAAGATGTAAATGTGGATAATAAAAGCAAGAAACAAGAATAGAAAAACTAGAAAAAAGAATTGAAAACAAAATCCACAGTAAGCCATAGAAGCTCTGATATAACATGTTGTGGTTGATGGATAGTGAAAATAGAACCAAGAAACCAAAAAATAATAAAGGATCGAATTTGGAACTATGGAATTCAACAATGCTAATACCAAAATCGAGTGCCAGAAAGTAAGAATTTGAACAAAGTAGAACATGGACATGGTTATTTAACATTCTTCAGTTCCTTAGGGGACCTACTTTATATAAAGAACACTACATACACACACACTTTTTATTAATTCTCAAAAAAAGAATGAACCAGATTACAAGATAAAAAATGAAACAATATAGAAGCATTAGTGATACAAATTGAAGAACCAATAAAGTAATATAAGAAAATAAAAAGGGTAGAAATTGTTATAGGACCAGATGTAGTGGTCTATCCATCCAGTTCACTTAAAGATACTAGAAGAGGAATATGATTTCTCTATCAGAACTCAACAAGGGATGAACTCACCAGATCTAAAATAGTGGTCTTCGGATCTGAGGCTTGACATCAGATCTTCACAAGGAGGATATATAAGAAGCTTCACAATGAGTTGTGTATGAGTTATATGTGGGTAGGTCAGCAAGTGAAGGGGTCAAATCCTCTATTGAGGATGGATAAAGCCACAAGATTCCATAGGATCTAGATCTAGAGATCGAAATCCACCATCACTGATATAAGAACAATTTTATATAATCTATTGTCCAATGAATGAACCACCTCCAAGAGAGGGATGAATAGGTCCTACTAAAGATGAAACATGTAACGGAACAACCAAAGAGAGACTTATATAAAGAAGAACATAATAGGATATCCAAACAAACCACCTTCTATCCGAACAAACCAATTTCACAATGGACGGATGGATGTCAATGGGTGGCAGAAGCAATCAATGGTGGGAATAGGGCATCACACAACATGGATTTTCAGCATGTTATAATGTGGGCTAGAAAAAAAATCTACAAAGAAGGTGGCCCAAAAAAAGTGTCCCAGTATAAAATACATCAAGTCGGAAAATAAAATGATGACCATATAAAATAATTCATTAGTAAACACTAAAATGGAAGTAGGAATTTGAAACTAAAATTTAATGTGAAAACAAATTAAGAAACCTAAATTCAAAAATATCCACCATTTTCCATTAAATTTAGTGATGTTATTTAACCAATGGTCATAGAACTAGAACAAAGTTTAGCATATCTAAATAGAATTTAAACTTATATAGAACCATGTATTTAGTCAAATTATCGGCTGGGTTTATGTCAGAGTGTATCTTATTGATACACATATTTCCGAATTCTAAAACATCTCTAATAAAATTTAATATAATATTTATGTTCTTATACTTACCATGGAATACTAAATTTTTAGATAAATGACTTTCTGACTTGTTATCAAAATAGACCTTGATAACAGAACTATAAATACAAATTTCGAAAGATGCACCTTTGATCCATAGAGATTCTTAGCTGCCTTAGTTAAAGTAATGTATTCAGATTTTGTATTTGAAAGTGAAACAACATATTGAATATTACACTTCCAGGAAATGTCACCCATAAAATTAGTAAACACATAACAGTTTAAGGATTTGCGAGTTTTAATATTTCTATTATAGTTAGCATAAAAAACCAAAAATAAGTTTAGTAGTATCTACATTTCTACCATAGTGCAAAGATATATTAGAATTAAAAGAAATATACCTAAGTATCCACTTGAGTGTATGAAAATGTGGATTCCTTGGCATGGCCATGAACCTTCTTGGAGTTCACATAGAAAATGAAATATCAGGCCTAATGAAAATCATAGAATACATTATGCTACCAACTATGTTATAATAATAAATTTTAGTATAAATTCAATATCATCTACATCAGTAGATGCTTGTGTCAAATACAATTTAAAATGTTCTGTAAGAGTGACATTAACAGTCTTGAGAGAATCAAACATATACCTCTTTAAAAAATTTAATATATAAGAATTATGAGATAGATATAGTAATTTATTTAGTCTATCTCTTATGATTTGAACACCTATGATTTTCTTATCTGCACTTAGTTCATTTAAAAATTTCTTTTCAATTTGGATTTAATATAAGAAATCAGATTTATATCTTTGAAAATAATGATTATGTCATCAAGATACAATATAAGATAAATGATGTAGGTTTTGGTTGATTTGAAATAAACAAATGAATTGTGCTGACTCCTAATGAACTTGTTACCTAGAATGAATGAATCAAAATTCAAGTACCACTCCCTAGAGGATTATTTCAGTACATAAAGAGATTTATTTAGAAGTCATACTTTATTTGGTTTGAATTTGGTAATATAACCATCAGGAGGTTTCATATAAATATTTTCATTAAAATCACCAGGAATAAAAGAGGTTTTAACATCTAATTACTCTATATAAAAATCATTATAAGAAGAAAAATCTAAAAAAATAAATGGAAGAATTCTTAAAAAAAGGGAAAATATTTTAGAGTAATAAATTTGTTATCTTTGAATGAATCCCTTGGAAACTACCCTAGATTTATACTTGATTTTACTTCCCTCAGTGTTGTCTTACTTTATTTTAAAGATCCATTTGGAACCAATTACTTTATAATTAATTGGTTTGTTTACAACATCCCAAGTATGGTTATTCCTCAAGTATTTAATTTCTTCATTCATAAAAAAGACCCACTTCTTTGAGTCTTTGTCTTTTAATGCCTACCTATAAGATTGAAGATCATCATCAATAAGATTCTGAGCCAGATGAAAAGAATATAAAGACATGTCATACTAACTGAATTGAGTAGAAGTTCTAGGAACTATCCTTTTCCTATCACGGGTCAACTTATAATCTTGATGAGTGGTAGAAGGTTTAGAGTTTGAACATGAACTAGAACTAGAGTCAAATTCAGCCACATCAGTGGGATGGGGAGGATATGGACTAGGCTAAATGTCATCCTCAAAGTGATTCAAGGGGTTTAACTCCATTAGACTTATCAAGGCCTGGATCACTACTTCTATGTTCGGCAGTCTTGGTCTTAGGAAAAGAAAACTCATGAAATACAATGTCCCTACTTATGATTCATTTTTGGTTTCCTCATTTATCAACCCAAGGTTTGTATCCCTTAACTCCCTCAGGATAACCAATGAATATGAAATTGAGTGATCTTATTCTAATTTGTCAGTCTTAACATGAGAATAGGCTCTAGAACTAAAGACTCTTAAGTATGAGTAAGAGGGGAGCTTACCAGTCCACAGTTCTTTAGGATTTTTGAACTGATTGACAGATGAGGAACACCTGTTGATAAGGTAAAAAAATATTCTAGTGGCCTCAGCCCAAAAATATTTGGCGAGGCATGAGCTTGTAAGAATTATATGGACTCTTTCTAGGATATTCCTATTCATCCTCTCTATTAATCCATTCTTTTGGGGAGTTTCCCTAACATTACATTGCCTCTTAATCTCTTCAGATTCAAAAAACTGAATGAACTCTATAGAAAAACATTCAATCCCATGGTCTATTCTCATGGTTTTATTTTTCTTTCCAGTTTGATTTTAAATTTAATATTTCTAGTTTTGGAAATCATCATATTTGTTTTTTAAGATATAAATCCAAACTTTCCTAGAAAAATCATCAATGAAGGTGATGAAATAGGATCCTTCACCATGAGAGATGGTCCTTGCTGGCCCCCAAAAATATGAATGGATGTATTCAAGGGGGATATTATCTTTAAAGTGGGATATATTTAAACTCACCCTTTTGGGTTTTTCCATGGCACAATCTTTTTCAAAATGGAAGATTAGGAGGTCTGATGTAACTCAATAGGCCTTTCTTTTTGAGCTCCTATAATCCTTTTGAGCAGATATTCCCCAATCTTCTATGTCATAGCATATTATTTTTAGTGTTCTTATTATAAAAACAACTCAATTTCCTTGAATTGGACGCCCCATTCAAAACATAAAACCCATTAGCGAGAGACCCTTTTATGATCATTCTTGATCTTTTAGAGATATTGAGACAACCCACTTCAAATTTGAAGGTAAATCCGTTTTGATCAAGGACCCATAAGGACATTAAATTTCTTCGAAGGTTGGGGTCCCACCTTACATCAAGTAAGGTGATGATGGATTGATCGTATAACTCTATTAGAATAGATCCTCTTCCATCAACCTTGAACCTCTTATTTTTTCCTTAGAGGATATCCCCTTCCACTTTCTTGCCATATCTAGAAAGAAATATCTATATACAAACATTAGAAAAGAACATACTGAGTCAAGAACCAACTCTTGGTTGATTATATGGATATAAACATTTAGTACTTCGGTAGTTGCATAGCCCAAGTCAATCAGAAGAGACTGGTCAGTGGGTTGTTTGTGTTATAACACGTGATTGAGATTTCTACACTTAGGCTTAATGTGACCAGGTTTACCATAGTGAAAACACATGAATTTTCTATCCTTGGAACTAGTCTTGGATTAGGGTTCTTTATTACTCATTATTTGTAACACCCCGAGCTTCCACAATACGCTTCTCATTCAATAATGCAATAGCTTGCATTGTACGCAACTTCGAGTTCTAAAACACCGCGAGTAATCAAAGAAGCCGTTAGGAATAGTAATAACCACTTTTTAAATTTATAGAAATTTTATATTTCAAAATGGACTTCATTTTTTTATTCCTAATATTGAAATTAGCCTATGTTGAATTTTTTGTAATTTTCTGAGAACTTCCAAATTTTTATGAATAGTGAAAAATACTTAAAACAACTTTTTTTAATCAAAATAATTTATAGTGATAAGTTATACTATTGAGTGGTTTTAAAGTATAATTAGAATATATTTTTACCATTTTATCCAATGGTGTTCATTAGAATTAATTTCACTTTGAAATTGGACATAAACAATTGTCAATCTTTTGATATAAATTGTTTCTTAAAAACACTCTATTTGTTGTGACAGCGGGAATTAATTGTAAAATTAATTAATGCAACTTATATTTTTGGAATTTAATAAAATAGACATCATTTTTGAATTCGAAATATCAATTATATCTTAGGGTGAAATTTTGGCATTGTTCTGAAAAACTTCAATTTTTGATGAATAGTGAAACCACTAAGTGGTAGTTAAATAACTGATTTTTCGTTTAAATGAAATATTACCACTTTTGTGTTTTGATTTTCAAAAATCCGACATACATGGTTGTCATTAAGAAGTAAAATGTGGTTCAATGCGATTAAAATAATTTTTGGTGAATAGTAACTTTTAAGTTCTTAATCGCGATTAGAGGTAATTAGTGTAGTTTAAGGTAAAAATAATGTTTTAATAATATGAGATGAGCTTGACACATGTCCTACCCTAATTGGATGTTCCATGGTCGACCAAGACAATCCATGGGTCAACTTGGGGACCCCATGGAGCCACTTTAGTAATAAAATGACATAAAGACCTTTTATTTAATGTTAAAGTAAAAAATGACACAAACATGAAATGTTTTACTAAACCAATTTTTACATGGGGTTATACAAGTCATATTTTTGAATATAAATAGTCATTGGAAAGATAAAAATATTTACTACAACATAGTATTTTTTTTATAATTTTTAGACATTAAATAAATTAAATTATTTATGACATCATTATGATGCAGCGATGACCTCATTATTTAACGATTTTAATAAAATGAAAAGATAATGTACAATCCAAGTCTTACACTTGTCCAAAGACTATTGGATGGGTATATTTATAACCATTATCACTTTATCCACGAATTATATAAGTGTGGGACCTTTAGAATCCGAAAAGAATTGTATAATAATGTAAAATTTCCTTACTTTCCAAGAGTGCCCCTCCTCTCCTCTTATAAAAGGCCCCCACCTCTACCACCTCATTCACACTTTCAAGACATTTGGATCGTCCAAAATCTTCCCAAATACTCTCCCAACTTCTTTCTCGTACTCCTAGAAGCCTCACTTTGGGCAGAACTCTTCCCAAGGAAGCCTTTGGCTCAAATCAAAAAGAGTTACCCGATTTTGAGGTAATGTCTTCTCTAATGTTGTTTTGTTCTATTTTTCTTCTCCAACCCCCTAAACTCTTTTTATTCATTTATTTTGTAACAACACCAGTATTCTCAATATACTAGGATGTTGTTATAAGAATGATTTGATCTACACTTACACACACCTACATCTAATGGTTAAAGAACATATTGTTTATGTGGATGGCGAATTTCTGCCTCACGAAACGATGATTGTTCAACACTCATATAACACCTTCAAAGGTGGCCATTAAGATGTCACTATATTTATATATGACATATAATATGTGTATGTTTTACTTATTCTTCTGTATTTCTCATTTATATCATACTTTATGATTTCCATTATAGGTAAACGCGATAATTTCATTTTAGGAATTGCGGACTACCGCCCCCTCAAAGTGATTTGAATCGTTAATGCCATATGTGGGATGTATAAAGGATGGAGTAAATGGTATTATTCACTATATTATACTGTAATTATATTATACATTTATATCATTATGATTTCATTCCATTAAATACGAAATAGAAATGAAAGTAGCGTTCATGCGTACGTACGGCTTACCGTCTCCATGAACGGTGCATTTCATTTCTTAACTCTAAATGTTACGTAATATTATAAATGAATGTATATACTGTATATATATGATATATACATCATGAATATAATTCTGGATATAATGGATATTTCACCACATGAACAACTTGTAATTATAAGAAGTTTATTTTTGACTCAAGTACCTAAGATCGAAAAAATGACCGTTATAAACTTTAATAATTACATAATGTTCATAACATGGTAATAAGGGATATAAAAGGAATAATGAACATGAAAAAGGTTCTTAAGTAAATAGAAATTAACTCTAGTTTATTATTTAGGAGGTTAAAGAACAGTCGAGTCAGGACAGGACGCAAGGTAAGGGAACTTCTTAACCCAACTTCCATTCTTTGGGTTAATCTTCTACTTTCAAATTATGTCATGATATTATTATGTCCTATCTTGTATTTGTACTTTCTTTATGTGTACATATAGTGAATACACATAATAGATATATTTTATTTAAAAATTATCTTTTTAAGGGACTTTGTCTCAATCTCCATTCATTGAGGCATATTTTGTTTTATACACAAATTTCTTTTATACGGTATATAAACCCCTTTGACTTTTACATTTATTCAAAAGGAATATTTTTTATACAAAGCGTTTTACTAAACGACAAAAAGAAGTGTTTTTTTGTCGTACGTATGTGGCGACAACGAATTCTTCGCCGTTATTACACCATTGAAGCTTCCCATACACGCTTATAAGGATATTTTCAAAATAAAAGTTTTCTTTTATAATTATGTGACTTTTAAATGATTTCTAAAAAAAGAGAGAACTATTTCTCTCAAATATATGAAAATCCAGTGAAAATGTATACGTATTTAATGCAATCTTAAAAATGTTTTCAGAAAACACGACTCTCAAGTGTGGTAGACAGGAAGGGATTGGGCGTGGACCCATCATGGCCTATAATTAGTCGAGCAGTCTCAGAATTAGTTATTTTATTTTCAGAAGCTTGCATAATGTTTTCAGAAAAACACTGGAGTATATTTTAGCAATTTTAAACGTAAGTATATTCTAAAAAAATTGCATCAGTAGGTCTCATGAGACAACTAGATGTGGAATTGGCCGAGGACCTTTCCCAATTCGATTTGTGATTTTGGCCGAGGCCTTAATCATTTTAGACGTCTTGGCCGAGGCCTTGACAAAATGTTTCAGAATGTCTGGCATTATGCATTCCATCATTATGAAAGTGGTTATTGATATTGCATGTGATTATTCGACCAGTAGAATATCCATGTGAAGAAGTGAATGGAATTATCTCATTTTACTTTTGACATATTATGTTGAAGTTCATGTTTAAAAGGCTTTTGTTTTAGTTATACATTGCCTTAAATTTTTATGTTTATTGATGAAAGCTTCTGCAATATTGTTATCCTTACTGAGCATCTGAGCTCACCCCTTTCAATGTTTTAATATTTTCCAGGATGTGAAGAATTATTTTTATGAATGACCTGCAGGGATAGTCAGAAGAGGATATGAGTGTGGACTATGAAGACTTTGTTATTAGTTTTTCACTTTATGATGTAATATAAGACTTATGAATCTATCTAGTGTTTCCAAGGCTACTAAACTAATCGGTCTTTCGAGACTTGATCTTTTGTGATCATGCCAATGTTATGAAGTAATGCACCGACTCTGGGTAGCTGGGGTCGGGGCGTTTATAGTTGGTATCAGAGACAGTTTAGTACTAACCTTGGAAGCTAGATTTAGATAAACTCCGATTAGAGCACATAGCCCAAAGATAGACTTTGAGGATTAGTATAGAAGAACTTCCTTGAATTTTGGTATTGTAGAGATTTTGTGAGTTTTCCAAGCAATACATCCCTGTCTGGATACGAGCAGGTAGAGGAGGCTCTGGAACAGATGTACCTAGGGGTAAAACCCGAAAACACCGCTTTGAGTTAGACTCGAACGGGAACTAGTGCACGACAACGGGCCTTGCTTCACTCTTGGTTACGACACTCCCGGGGGATATGCTTAGGATAATTCTCGTTTTCTTTACAAACCACTATGAACGGTTATGAGTATATACTTCCTCAAAGAAACCCTTTTTATGATTATGGATTATATCCATAAATAGTTCAATTTATGTTAAGTATTTTATAAGTATGGAATTATGTATTTTGATTCATAAACTAATCTAGTTTATGCCATTGTATAGAAATGGCGCCTAGTGGAAGGAATGGAAACCGTATCAATGTACGAACTCCGTGTAGGCATTACCCTCCTGCTCAAGATAATTATTGTGGATCTGGAGATACAACTGGTGCTGATCAACTTATTACCATATTGGGACAACTCACTCAGGTTATGAATAATAACCTTACTCGTATGGAGCACCCTGATCCGCAACGTGGAGGATCAATGTTAGACCCGCTTCATGAGGCAACAACCACCAACATTTAATGGGGGTACAAATCCATTAGTAGCTGAGCAATGGATAAACTCCTTAGAGAAAATATTCCGCTCCTTGGAGAGTAGTGAAAGGGAAAAGGTTATCATGGCAGATTACCGCCTCACTGGAGATGCTGATCAATGGTGGTCATTGATTCAAAACACAAAGAAAGATGATGACATAATGAATATGGAATGGAGGGAGTTCAAAGATCTTTTCTTAGAAAAATACTATCCTCATGACCATAGAGCAGATATGGAAAGGCAATTTCTGAGTCGGAAACAAAAGGAGGATGAGAATGTCGCAAAGTATGAGGCCAACTTTACAAGGTTAGCGAGGTATGCTGCAGATTATATATGTAACCCAAGAAGTAATATTGATCGTTTCATTGATGGGTTAAAACCATTTCTCCGTCGAGCATTAGTCTCTCAAACCTTCTCATCATACGAAGATATTTTCTCGTGTTCTATCAAGACAGAAAAGGAATTATCTAAGTCTTATGACAACAAAATAAAGCAAGAGAAGAAGAGAATGGTGGAACAAGAGACAGATAAAGGGAAAAAGGGAAAGAAGGATTTTCCATTATGTGATAATTATGGGAAGAATCACCCTGGTACTTGCCTAAAAGGAATGGGAGTTTGTTATAAATGTAGAGAAAAAGGTCACCAGGCACGTGATTGCAAGGGAAAGAAAGAGTCTATCAATGTTGAATGCTACAATTGTAGGGAAATGGGGCATTATGCAAATGAATGTCCTAAGCGTTAGGGAAACTTACCTCAGAAAAGGCCAAGGGATCAAGGAAAATCTTATGCTGTTACTACAGTTGAAGCAGAATAATTAATGTATTGGTGCTTTTGGACTCATGGATTATATTCTGGTTATTAGAATAATGTGATATATATATATAACGATTGTACTGCAGTACTTGTTGATTTCAGTAAGGTTTTAATATAATTAAGGTAATCATATTTTTAGTATGTGACAAAAATAGAAACTTTAATTTGTTTTGGGAATCTGATAAATTGATTTTGGAATTAAGAGACCTTTTAGAGAAAGTCTGGACAGAGGTATTTTGGATAACTATAAAGGTTGGAGTGGATTAATTTTATCTTTGGATAGTATTGTTTAAGGTTAAAAATTTTATGAAGATTATTTTTGTAATATTATAATACTATAGTTTTAGGAAAAGGACAACCTGCAGGGTGGGGCATAACCCGTCGCGTCGGACAAAGCTGCAGGAATCGAACCCACAATCATAGTGCGACAGGCCTTCATTTCCTACCACTAGCCTACAGGAAGTCCCTGGTTATTAAAAAATAATTTTACTAATCTAAATGGTATGTGTTAACATTTGGAACCTTATACAATTAGGATAAGTATAATATTTTTGAGTTCTATTATCTTTTTGAGTGAAAGATTAGTTGAAGGTTGAAACTCTAATTGTCAAGCATAAATATATATATACCTATCTCTTATTCAATGAATAAATTAATTCTTAAACTTTAGTAAAGGGATATTAAAACAAAAAAATGTGTTATCCTAATACCTTATGTCTTGTTGAACTGATGATATTTTAAATCAACATAGATTGAAGGCTTTGAGGCCTTCAATTTGATAGTTGATTGTGATTGATGACCTCAATCACTCCCTACAAATATTTACGTTTTTCCTCCAATTATATGTCTCTAATTGCCACCAATGTTCTCCTAATCGATATCATAATTGGGGGGTGACTTTTTCATTTCTCTTTCCCTCTTATTAAGGCTAAATTTTATTAATCTTATTTCTGATGTGGGTTTTCCACAAAGGTATTTTCTATTTTCAACCTTTAATTTTCGAAGAACATTATCAAATTGTGAGGACGCAATTTATTGAAGGAGGGGAGAATGTAACACCTCTAGCTTCCACAATACGCTTCTCATTCAATAATGCAATAGCTTGCATTGTACGCAACTTCGAGTTCTAAAACACCGTGAGTAATCAAACTAGCCGTTATGAATAGTAATAACCACTTTTTAAATTTATAGAAATTTTATATTTCAAAATGGACTTCATTTTTTTATTCCTAATATTTAAATTAGCCTACGTTGAATTTTTTGTAATTTTCTGAGAACTTCCAAATTTTTATGAATAGTGAAAAATACTTAAAACAACTTTTTTTAATCAAAATAATTTATAGTGAAAAGTTATACTATTGAGTGGTTTTAAAGTATAATTAGAATATATTTTTACCATTTTATCCAATGGTGTTCATTAGAATTAATTTCACTTTGAAATTGGACATAAACAATTGTCAATCTTTTGATATAAATTGTTTCTTAAAAACACGCTATTTGTTGTGACAGCGGGAATTAATTATAAAATTAATTAATGAAACTTATATGTTTGTAATTTAACAAAATAGAAATCATTTTTGAATTAGGAATATCAATTATATCTTAGGGTGAAATTTTGGCATTGTTCTGAAAAACTTCAATTTTTGATGAATAGTGAAACCACTAAGTGGTAGTTAAATAACTGATTTTTCGTTTAAATGAAATATTACCACTTTTGTGTTTTGATTTTCAAAAATCCGACATACATGGTTGTCATTAAGAAGTAAAATGTGGTTCAATGAGATTAAAATAATTTTTGGTGAATAGTAACTTTTAAGTTCTTAATCGCGATTAGAGGTAATTAGTGTAGTTTAAGGTAAAAATAATGTTTTAATAATATGAGATGAGCTTGAAACATGTCCTACCCTCATTGGATGTGCCATTGCCAACCAAGAAAATCCATGGGTCAACTTGGGGACCCCATGGAGCCACTTTAGTTAGAAAATGACATAAATACCTTTTATTTAATGTTAAAGTAAAAAATGACACAAACATGAAATGTTTTACTAAAAAAAATTTTACGTGGGGTTATACAAGTCATAGTTTTGACTATAAATAGTAATTGGAAAGATACAAAGATTTCCTACAACATAGTATTTTTTTTATAATTTTTATACATTAAATAAATTAAATTATTTATGACATCATTATGATGCAGTGATGACCTCATTATTTAACGATTTTAATAAAATGAAAAGATAATGTACAATACAAGGCTTACACTTGTCCAAAGACTATTGGATGGGTATATTTCGAACCCTTATCACTTTAGCCACGAATTATATAAGTGTGGGACCTTTAGAATCCGAAAATAATTATATAATAATGTAAAATTTCCTTACTTTCCAAGAGTGCCCCTCCTCTCCTCTTATAAAAGGCCCCCACCTCTACCACCTCATTTACACTTTCAAGCCATTTGTCTCGGCCAAACTCTGCCCAAATACTCTCCCAACTTCCCTCTCGTACTCCTAGAAGCCTCACATTGGGCAGAACTCTTCCCAAGGAAGCCTCTGGCTCAAATCAAAAAGAGTTACCCGATTTTGAGGTAATATCTTCTCTAATGTTGTTTTGTTTATTTTTCTTATCCAACCCCCTAAACTCTTTTTATTCATTTCTTTTGTAACAAAAACAGTATCCTAAATATACTAGGATGTTTTTATAAGAAGTATTCGATCTACACTTACACACACCTACATCTAATGGTTAAAGAACATATTGTTTCTGTGGATGGCGAATTTCTGCCTCACGAAACGATGATTGTTCAACACTCATATAACACCTTCAAAGGTGGCCATTAAGATGTCACTATATTTATATATGATATATAATATGTTTATGTTTTACTTATGCTTCTGTATTTTTCATTTATAGAATACTTTATGATTTCCATTATGGGTAAACGCGATAATTTCATTTTAGGAAGTGCGGACTACCGCCCCCTCAAAGTGATTTGAATCGTTAATGCCATATGTGGGATGTATAAAGGATGGAGTAAATGGTATTATACACTATATTATACTGAAATTATATTATACATTTATATCATTATGATTTCATTCCATTAAATACGAAATAGAAATGAAAGTAGCGTTCATGCGTACGTACGGCTTACCGTCTCCATGAACGGTGCATTTCATTTATTACCTCTAAATGTTACGTAATATTATAAATGAATGTATATACTGTATATATATGATATATACATCATGAATATAATTCTGGATATAATGGATATTTCACCACATGAACAACTTTTAATTATAAAAAGTTTATTTTTGACTCAAGTACCTAAGATCGACAAAATGACCGTTATAAACTTTAATAATTACATAATGTTCATAACATGGTAATAAGGGATATAAAAGGAATAATGAACATGAAAAAGGTTCTTAAGTAAATATAAATTAACTCTAGTTTATTATTCAGGAGGTTAAAGAACGGTCGAGTCAGGACAGGACGCAAGGTAAGGGAACTTCTTAACCCAACTTCCATTATTTGGGTTAATCTTCTACTTTCAAATTATGTCATGATATTATTATGTCCTATCTTGTATTTTTACTTTCTTTATGTGTACATATAGTGAATACACATAATAGATATATTTTATTTAAAAATTATCTTTTTAAGGGACTTTGTCTCAATCTCCATTCATTGAGGCATATTTTGTTTTATACACAAATTTCTTTTATACGGTATATAAACCTCTTTGACTTTTACATTTATTCAAAAGGAATATTTTTTATACAAAGTGTTTTACTAAACGACAAAAAGAAGTTTTTTTTTGTCGTACGTATGTGGCGACAATGAATTCTCCTCCGTTATTACACCATTGAAGCTTCCCATACATGCTTATAAGGATATTTTCAAAATAAAAGTTTTCTTTTATAATTATATGACTTTTAAATGATTTCTAAAAAAATAGAGAACTATTTCTCTCAAATATATAAAAATCCAGTGAAAATGTATACGTATTTAATGCAAGATTAAAATTTTTTTCAGAAAACACGACTCTCAAGTGTGGTAGACAGGAAGGGATTGGGCGTGGACCCATCATAGCCTGTAATTAGTCGAGCAGTCTCAGAATTAGTTATTTTATTTTCAGAAGCTTGCATAATGTTTTCAGAAAAACACTGGAGTATATTTTAGCAATTTTAAACGTAAGTATATTCTAAAAAAATTGCATCGGTAGGTCTCATGATACAACTAGACGTGGAATTGGCCGAGGCCCTTTCCCAATTCGATTTGTGATTTTGGATGAGGCCTTAATCATTTTAGACGTCTTGGCCAAGGCCTTGACAAAATGTTTCAGAATGTCTGGCATTATGCATTCCATCATTATGAAAGTGGTTATTGATATTGCATGTGATTATTCGACCAGTAGAATATCCATGTGAATAAGTGAATGGCATTATCTCATTTTACTTTTTCCATATTATGTTGAAGTTCATGTTTAAAATGCTTTTGTTTTAGTTATACATTGCCTTAAATTTTTATGTTTATTGATGAAAGCTTCTGCAATATTGTTATCCTTACTGAGCATCTGAGCTCACCCCTTTCAATGTTTTAATATTTTCCAGGATGTGAAGAAGTATTTTATGAATGACCTGCAGGGATAGTCAGAAGAGGATATGAGTGTGGACTATGAAGACTTTGTTATTAGTTTTTCACTTTATGATGTAATGTAAGACTTATGAATGTATCTAGTGTTTCCAAGTCTACTAAACTAATCGGTCTTTCGAGACTTGATCTTTTGTGATCATGCCAATGTTACGAAGTAATGCACCGACTCTGGGTAGCTGGGGTCGGGGCGTTTACATTATTTTTTCTCTATAGAACTTTTTATTCTTACCTTTAGTTTGAGTTCTCCCCCTTGTGAAAAAATTCGTAGCCCCGCCATTTATCTAAGGTATTGAATTAAGTTCCTTAGATAGAATGGTTGATTTAACTTCTTATAAATTTAAAGAGTCCTGACCATACATCATGGTCTCAAAAAGAGTGTTGTAGATATTGTCAAGAGAGATTAAGAGGATCATTGGTTGAACCTCATCATCTACATAAACAATAATATTGGAAAAATATAACATGAATTTATTAAACTCATCTAAATGTGTTTTTATAGAAGTAACAAGATTCATTTAGAAAGTAAACGTATGGTGTTTGTTGTAAAATATTCTTACTAATTAAGTGGTCATGTATAAATTTTCAAGTTTAAGACAAATTCCAACAGTGGTAAACTCATAAGATACTTCTATAAGGACCTTATCACCTTAAGAAAGTAAAAGTGAACCATGTTCCTTAACAATTATATGAGGGGGGGGACTTCTTGGTATTCAAAAAAGGTATGTCTAGTTTCATTAACAATCACAATGGGTTTCTTAGGCCCACATCAGATATCAATTGATCTTTATTGAATGATCAAGGATCTCATTTTAATTCACCAAAGATTGAAATCATTTTCTCCATTTAATTTATCAATTTTGTATCACATAGTATACATGTTTATCAAGATGAGTAGATGTTGAGTGGTTGGGGAAAACATTAGGTGTACACCTCCAAGAACCATCCAATCTCAGTAGGTATACACACACAATGGGGTGCAGAATACAAATATTTTCAAATGAAGGAAATGGTTTCAATAATAAGAAGAAATCAATTAAATGGGTAGGAATTAAATAGAGATGTAAATGTTGAAAATAAAAGCAAGAAACCAAAATTGAAAAACTGAAAACAGTAATAGAAAATAAAGGCCACAGTAAACCAAAGTTGATTTGATACCACATGTTGTGGTTGATGGATGGTGAAAACATAACCAAGAAACCACAAAATAATAAATGAATGAACCCAGAATTATAAAATTTGGCAATGATACTACCAGAACCAAATACCAGAATGCAATAAGGTAATGAAATTAGTAAATAAACAAGGTTATTTAATGTTCTTAGATCCCTTAGGGGACCTACTATGCTGAAGGAACACCACACACATGCACACTTTTTATTACTTCCCAAAAAAATTAACAAACCATATTAAAAGATACAAAACACAACAATACAGAAGCAGTAGTGATACAAATTGATGAACCAATCTAGTAATCAAAGAAAACAGAAAGGGAAGAAATGCTTAGAGCATCAAAAGTAGTGGTCCAGCCATCCAGTTTTCTTAAAGATACTAGAAGAGTAACATGGATTCTCTATCAGAACTTGATGAGGGATGAACTCACCAGATTTGAAATAGTGGTCTTTGGATATGAGGCTTGATCACATGTCTTCATAGGAAGGATGTCGAATAAGCTCCACCATGAGATGCGTGCGAGTGATATATAGGGAGGTCAATAGGACAAGGGATTAAATCCTCCATTACGGATGGATGAAGCCATGAGAATCAGTGGGATCTGGGGTGAGAGATCAAAATCCACCAACACCAATAGAATAATTATTTTATAGAAATATATTCACCGAATAATGAACGACTTGTAGGAGAAGGACAAATAGGTCTTACCAAATCTGAATCATATAATAGAACACCCGAAGAGACACCATCTAAAAGTAGCACATAATAGGATAGTCGAACAAACCAACCTCTATATGGAAAAACCAGTCGCACAATAGATATGCGGATGTCAAAGGGAGGAAGAAGAAATCAATGGTGAGAATAGGACATCACACAACACATACTGTTATCATGTTACCATGTAGTCTAGTAAACAATATCCACAAATTAGGCAGCCCAAAATAGGTATCCCAATATAAAATATATCCAGTGGGAAAATAAAATGATGATCAAATAAAATAATACATGAATAAAAAATAAATTGGAAGAAGGAATTTAAAACTAAAATTTAATATGAAAACAAATTAAAGAAGCCTAAATACACAACATGTGATTATGGTTGTGGATGGGGCCACACATGTTAATAGAATTCCATATAAATTGTCCCACCACCTCAAAGATGAAGTTAAAAATTAGGCGTCTGAAATTTTTTATAGAGGTGTGATCTAACATAGCACCATCCCATATGAGATTACTAGTATTTTAGTTAAGAAAAAAGATGGTATTTGAAGGATGTATCACTATAGGTCTCTTAACAAGTGGACAGTTCATGATCGATTCCTGATACTAGATATAGAGGAACTGCTTGATGAGTTATGTGGTGTGTATCTTTTCACTATAATTTATTTTAAGTTAGGTTTTCATGAGATTAGATTTCTAGATGAAGATGTTGTAAGGACAGTGTTTAAAATGCATGGAGGCCACTATGAATTTCTTATGATGCATTTTGGAATCATGACCTCTATAGCTACCTTTTAATCAACCATGAACCAATTTTTCTAAAGACTTTTGCAGAATTATGTTCTAGGTTTTTTTTACAATATTCTTGTGTACAACTTGGATTGGATTGAATATTTCAAGCATTTGACTGTATTTTTTGGGGTGTTACAAACTAATGAGTTGTGTATTTATGAGAATAAACATTGTTTTTATCATAATTCAAATAAATACATGGGATGTATTATTTTGAGTAATGGTTTCTATGTGAACCCTAAAAAAGTTTCTTGAATTTATTCTTAGCTACGACCAAATACTATAAAATGATTTTGAGGGTTTCTAGGCTTAACTGGTTACTAACATAAGTTTATTCAAGGGTATAGAAACATTTCCAAGACCTTAACCAACCTAACCAAGAAAAATGGATTTTCTTGGAATGTTGGAGCTGAACATGCGTTTTCTGAATTGAAATTATATATGGTTACCACCCTATTATTATATATTATGGACATTGATAAATTCTTTGTTATTGAGTGTGATGCTTCAAGAGTGGTCCTTGGAGCTGTTCTAATGAAAGAGAACCAACCCATTGGTTATTTTAGTAAATATTTGGCAACAACAACCTACCCAAATAAGTTTATGAAAAGTAAATTATGGTTCTTTTAATGGATATCAGTTGTTGGAAACAATATTTTTTGGCTAATCATTGTATCATGTATACTGACCATAAGGCTCTATAGAATCTTATTTCGTAATGGATACATTCTATTGACAAAAATTGATATCGGTACAAATTTTTGGTATTGAATTTTGAAGTGATACAGGCCAGGAAGGGTGAATCAAGTAACTGATTCTTTATCCAGGATACATTAAGATAGTATCCTTCCTCCTATTGTAAATTTTCATTTATGTTTTTCTATCTCATCTCTATTTTGGATGGATTTGGACATAGTTAAGAGTTAACTTTGGTAGGATAAGGAACGTCAAGGAATTCTTGCTGCTATTTCACAGTAACCTACATTCTAGTCAGGATTTACATGTAGCAACCCTGTAAGGACTCCCTCCCACCAAAGATACCGTAATGAAGGGAGAGAGATAATGAACATCGATTCCTACCTCCAATAGGTCCTGGGTTTGAGGCTCTCACCGAGGGTATAAAAATCTCATGAAATGGGAGGAATTTCCCTCCATAATAATGTAGGAAAGAGAGATAAGATGAATCATCCACAAACAACTCCAATACATAATATAAAAAACCAAAACCATCACACAATGTATGTAAAAATAAAACTGATACAGATAAAAGTCTATTAATTAAATTACCAAAAGAAAATCTAAAGTTGCAACACAATAGTTGTCCAAGGTTTGAGCTAGTAATGTCTAGCACGGTCCACATAATCCTCCTGGGAACTTAAAAATGGTTTTATATATATTGGGTGAGAATACAAGTATACTGAGTAGGAAAACCAAAGTCTCTCATGAACATGTGAAAGAAGCATGCTAATGAACCTATGGAAATATAGATGAACCAATATCACCTAAATATGTCAACTATCCACTCCAACCTCACCAAGGGACGATCACCAAATAATGAAATCGAAGTAATATAATATAACACAGAGCATAATAATAAAGGGTACCCTCACCAATTTACCACTGGTATGTTTCTCTCATATCCCAATGTCATACATCCATATGCTCCCAACTATTATGAATACTGCACCACCCCACAAGCATGGTCACATCACATCACACATGTAGACTCCTAGGCTAACCACCCCACAATCACGGCCACATCCCCTCACCTAAAAACACATGGGTTATCACACACAACCACTATCATAGCCAGAGTACTATGGTATCATGAACATGTAGAACATTAACCTCATTCCCTCCTACAATACAGGACCCCCACCATAAGCCACCCACCAAGCATGGTCATATCACATCTCACCTGAAAACACATGGACCATCACATCTCGCCCAAAGACACCTGGGTTGTCACATCTCACTTGAAGAAACTTGGGTTATCACAACCACCATCTAATTTCCTAACATAACTTTTTCCATTATATCCTATGAAATACTTACCTATCCTGTAAGAGAGAGTGATAAGGAATGGGTACCTGGACATTCATCATCCTCACCGGATGTCGGGAAAAACACAACATGCATGACTATACAAGTGTCACCACATAGTGATCAATATGGGTGGAGTACATATAGAAATCACAAGAATATACAAGTATATGAATATAGTCACACACATAATCCCAAACTATGGGTTCACAACCAAACACTAACCAACTCACAACATCGTCACTTTCCCTGCCACATTTAATTACATAACACCAAACCGAAAACCAAAATACACATTCATGTTTTCAACCACTTTCATTATCCATACAATTTGTTTCATTATTAATCATCATTCACATTTAACCACACAACCCATTACTTATTTATTAATTAGAAACTTTCATCCCATTAACTGAACCAAACCCCATCCATTTCAATCATTATTAACCAATTTATTATTATTATTTTTCCATCACCACCTGAGTATCTAGTAAAATCAACCACCACCTCACCTCCCCAAAACACCACCAAAAACCCCACATCACCACCCCAAAATCATGGACAACAAACCACCTCACCGCCCCAAAATCATGACCAAACAAAACCCATCTCATTGCCCCAAAAACATGGCCAATAAACCACCTCACCACCCCAAAAGCATGTCCAAAAAACTAAATCATCACCCCAAAATCATGGTCGGCAAACCATCATCCCCACATGCCCCAACCACACAACAACTGAACATTTCCATCCCAAAATTAGGACAACAAACCATCTTCCCCACATGCCCCAACCACAAAACCACCGCACATCGACACCCCAAAAGCACGATCACACATTCCAACATATCAAAAACCATTTTAATATATTCAAAAAGGGGATTTTATCACATTCCACTTTATTTTAGGGGTGTTATCACACAATTCATAATCTTGGGTGATCCATTTTATTATCCAAATATAATTGGTTAGTCAATTTTAATTTTAGGTTGATATCACAAAAATCACAACAAAATTAGTATTCACAATACATATCATCCAGTGCAAAACAATCCTCCAATGGCCATAATTTTAAGTGGGGCGTCAATCTCATATAATCAAAAAATCACAATCATATCAAGGTCATAAAAACATTCAAAGAATTCCCCCTTTTCCCTTCAATTTCAATTATCCAATTCTTTATCTTTATTAAGACAGAACAAGCATAACCCACAGATAAATATGAGAAAACCCATCCTCCATGATACGCAATAAATACAAATGATGGATTATCTACCTCAAATAAGATTTCCAGCTCATTACACATAGCAGAGGGAAGAAGAAATGTCTAAAAACCACAATCGCACCATGTGAAACTGAAAATCAACCTACACCACATCAAAAGATCATCAAAACACAACCCAACACACACACCAAAACAAAAACAAAATAACTACATTTAATCCCTTAGATAACAGAAGAAAAGCAACCAAAAAAGAGAGGAGAACCTACCACATATTTCAAATGATGATCTACTGAAACCAACAGATCAAAGTGGAATGAAGAATGATTTTATAACTCCTTGGGGCGGTGAGGATTATCCCGAAATGAGAAACGAAGAGGGTATGACTGAATGAATGAAAATTCATCCAAAAATAACATAAAACCTTGGATCCCAAATGTTACATATCATGTAACCATTACACAGCATGTAATCCTCGGGTTTCCAAAAAGTCCAACTTTATCAGAAAAATGCATCACCTCAAAGGATTTAACACCCAAATTTATTACATGTCACGAATCCCACTTACATGATGTGTACCCTTTTCATGGGCTACCCCATAGCCACATACAAGTCATGAACCACCATGATACAAAATCTATGAACCACTTTTACACATCGTGTAATACATTTACATGGCATTTATTTCCTGCATCAACTATGTTACACCTCCATCACCCATGGAAAGCTCCTAGAATCTCCCCCGAACACCTCCAATCACTAAAACCAGAAAATTAATAGACCAAAAAGGAATAGAACATTACATTAGATACCTCTAAAATGATTCTCAACTTCAAGAATCCAAAACCAAACTCTAAAGAAAAGGGGTTCAAACAACCACCCCACAAGATACCTCTCAAGGATCTTGTCATACCTCAAACACTACCACCAACCAAACATGCCAAAACAAATGGCCATAGAATAACTTTCCCAACCTCATCACCACACAACCACATCACCACAACCACTAATAATCTTATCCTTCACATATCCCAAACCAGAAACCACTACAACAAACAAACTACACAGTCTCGAACACACGAATCAAGAAATTTCATCCTCCATGTCAAGATACTATATGTTATGGGTAGAATTGACTCATCTTCATGGGTTTAATCGCATCATAGTTAATATGTCTCAATTATTAATTAGATCCTACCCATTTCATATGTTAGAAATTTATCACACATCATACATTGCAAACTAAGTAAAAATAGCTCATCTCATAAAACAAGATCCAAACATCACATCTCCAAATAAAACAAAGCAAAGAAAATCTCAAAATAACTCCAAGTACTGGTCATGCATCTGCGTATCTCCCAAGTACTATTCTCTAGGCCACCATGCATCCACAAAACACAAACCAAAGGAATGTTCCATCCATGCAGTACATTATCATAGCGATCTTGGATCACTATTGGCCACTCCACAAACATTGTTTCATCCTCGATATCCAACTCTCCTCAATCAATGACATGGGGGTCATCATGAAGATACCAATGAAGCTGAGAGATATGGAATACATCGTGGATCCTCTCCAGACGTGGTAACAATTCCAACCGATATGCCACCTCACCAACTCACCCCAGCACCTCAAAGGGCCCAACAAACCTAGGATAAATATTACTCCATCTTCCAAACCTATGTTGTCTACGTCGAGGGGAAACATTTAAGAATACTTAATCCCCAATATTGAACTACAAGGTCCTCCTCCTATGATTGGTCTAAGACTTTTTTTGGTCTTATGATTTTTTCATCCTCTCGAACCAACTGAACCTTCTCTATTATGCTATGCACCACATCGGTACAAATAACAGATTCATCCCTAACCTCTATCCAACAAAAATAAGAATGACATGGTCTCCCATGAAAAATCTCAAATGGAGCCATTACAATGGAAGAGTGGTAGTTGTTGTTATAAGAAAATTCAACCATGGGAATGTGTCATACCTAGGATCCACCAAAGTCCAAGACACATACCCAAAATATATCCTCTGATGTCTAGATAGTCTGCTATGTATGTTCATCCATCTAAGTGTGGAAAGTAGAGTTAAGGCATAACTGAGTGCCAAAAGCATGTTATAATCCCATCCAGACTCGCGAGGTAAAAATTGCATCCTGATTTGAGATAATGTATCTCATAACTTCATACAACTACACCACCACATCCACATAACTCTTATCCAAAGCATCCACTATGCCCGACTCCTTGATTTCTAATAAGTAGGATGATTTCGTCAACCTGTCCATGATCAATCAGATATAATCACAACCTCACTGAGCATGGGGAAGCAATATAATGATATTCATTAAGATACCATACCATTTCCTCTTATGAACATCCAAGGGTTGTAAAAAACCACCGGGGACATGATTCCCAGCCTTTGTCTACTGACAAACCAATAACATCTACATAAACTCTATCACCAGCCATTTCATCTCGGGCCACAAAAACTACATCCTTAAACCACGTTACATCTTGTATACTCATGGGTATACATCCAAAGGTGAGTTATGAAACTCATGAAGGACTCCCTCATGCATCAATACTGAAAAAAAAACCTCTCGTGAAGGAACATCTAGTTTAGACCATCCATCGACTGTCCCTCAATAGTATCACCATGGCCAACATGACCGCGCAATAACTCTTCCCCTAAGTCTCCCCACTGAGACTCCTCCATATACTACATTAGAGAATACTACACCATCATCTAAAAAAATAGCTTCTACCACCATCCACTCATGCATATAAGTTCAAGGCTGCCAACTCTTCCATTTCTCTTTAAGCATCCCTAGACTCCTGAACAACATTATTCCCTGACTTCCAGATCAAAGCATTGGCCACAACATTTCCCTTTCCATGGGTGTAGGAGATCACAAAATTGTAATCCTAAAGAAACTTCATCCACTTCCACTTTAGTAAGTTTATATAACACTAAGATAAGATATACCTCAAACTATTATGATATGTGAAGACCACAAAACACTCCCCAATGAGGTAATGTCACTACAAATTCAGTGAAAACACAATTGTTGCTTACTCCAGATCATGGGTGGCATAGTTACGCTCATGGGGACGTAACATCCTTGACTGATAATAGATAATTTCCATTTTTCATCAAAAACCATCTAATAAATAGAAGGGAAGCACCACAAAACACCTCAAACATTACACCCTCAAAAAACTGAAGCACTAGAGCACAAACCAACTTCCCCTTTAAGTAACTGAACGTTTCCCAGTACTAATCTGTCCACACAGAATCCCAATATTTCCTAGTCAATTCTATCAATGGGGATAAAAATTGATAGAAATATGTTACAAACCTCCGATAATAGACTACAAGACCAAAAAAACTACGAACCACTTCCATGTTATTAGGTGTTTCCAAATAAATAACTATCTTAGCATTCGAAGGGTCTACTTCCACACACTAATAAGAAACCAAGTGCCATAAGAAATTCAACTCTCATTTAAGAAACTTAAACATGAGAAACATTCCATAAAGCTGGTGGTGTCGAAGGACCTTCAAAACTGCTCTAATATGCTCTCCTCTAACATCATGTAGATCAAGATATCATCAATGAATATGATAGTGAACTAGTCCAAAAACTCATAGAACATGGAATTCATAAGCCCTATGAACACAGATAGTGTGCTCATAACATCAAATAGAATGACTACAAACTCTAAGTGTCCATACCTACATCTAAATGCATTCTTCGATATATCACCCTCCTTCACCCTCAACTGGTGATATCCATACCATTGATCAATATTTGAAAACAAACTCTCCCTTATCAGCTAGTCAAAAAGATCATTTATTGTCAGAAGAGGTTTATTATTATTGATTGTTATCTGATTCAACCACTGGTGTTCTATACACAACCTTTGATTATCATCCATCTTCTTAGTAAAAAACACTCACTATGGAAGCACACTTGGATAGATAAAACCCTACTGAATAAGATCATCTAATCGAATCCTAAAAACCCATAGATCATAAGGTTTTATCTAATAAGGATCCATCAGAATCAGAGAATCACCAAGAAATAATTCTATCTTAAACTCAACATTATGTCAAGGAGGTGGCATCACAACCACCTCATGGAAAACATACAGGAAATCCCCAAAAACCATGGGGACCTTCATTGTATCATCATCCACGGATTCCATAGACAAATCATCCATCAAATAAATAAGTCACTCCACACACTGATTTCCCACTTGGAAACCCTGACCACCATCAAAAACCACACAATGAATATCCATATCCGATAACATGACTTTTATCTGGATGCAGTCAATAACATCATCTATGTAATAAAATAGTTAACTTCGAGGATGACGTATTATGGATGCATATGTAATAATAAAATATCCTCATGTGATTGATGTGGATCCACCATCATTCTACACCCCTTACACACATTAAACAAGATGTTCTGGCCTCCAAATAGCATAGTCAGCACCAGGGGCATGGGAAGCCTCTCTAAGTCTAGTACTAAAGGACGGGATAGAGTGGGTGAAACAATGGAGTGTAAATATTCTATATTAGACAAGACACAAATATGGGTACTAAAAAAAATGATTGTATCTCTAACGATCTATAACCCCTCTGGCACTGCCACCTTTACTACATGCAACTAACAATGCCCAGCTCCTCTACCTCTCTTCTGATGACCACCTCCATAACCATGATCAAGTAATGGTCCCTAAAAACAAGGAACATCCTATGTTCATCCTCTACCTTCTTCATCTCACCTATGTTGATCATAACCCTACTTCCCCTGCTACTTAAACGGTCTCACTAGTAACTGATGTTGAGGTTGGCGCTAAACTTCTCCACCTCCACCAAACTGATCTCAAGAAAACACTCGGAACTGGTTCTAGTGAAGATCACAAACATTAAAACCAAAACACACTAGAACAAATCCCATAGGAAGAACATGAAGACCCCTAGCCTAGATGTTCATAAAGGAATATACTGAGGTAGGATCCCTACTGGTCGAAACCTTGAAGGTATTGGTACCTGAGACCTACCACTGACAACTCTGATCCCTAAGAAACCATTTGGGATCCCTTGTTGTGGTAAAAATCATCATGGGTGCATCCACTTGATCACCTAAACCTTCTTCTAAACCTCCATATATGTTGTAAATGTAAATAGGGTGATGGTATACTAGATTGAAGGACAGAGTGCCTCCTCAAGATGTCTTGCAGGAGACTCCTCATTTGGAAAAAGATTTAGGGAAAAGTGAATAAGGTACTTGAACATGATTCCCAACTCCCCACTCCCCTACTAAAGATAAATAACTTCTTGAATCTTCACTACTATCATGGTAGATGAGAGAAACTTTGTCTGAAACTCTTCCTAGAAGTCAAACCACAAAACATTTGCCTCTTTCCACTCACCCAGATACAACATCCACCACTAACACATAGTTCTGTGCATCATAAAATACCATTATTGAAAAACATGTATCGTATAAGAGTAAATAAAATATCATCTTAATAAGAAATAAATGGAAGTAAAAAATTTCATATGAAATTACACATAACAAGGTTTCTATATAGGAGAACATCGTTGGAAAGTGAAGATATGAACATGGAAGAAAAGCATAAATAATTACATAGGGAGATTGAGTTCATTGATCACAATAAAATGAATAATAAATGGAAAGTTAAGGGACTCATAACCATAAATCTATAATTATTTAAAACCCATATGATTCATCAGATATGAATGTAATAAGATAATATTTTTGTTTTAAGATCATTTTCCTACAATTGGGGAATTATTTGACTATATAAGAATGTAAGGAAATGTACTTAATATGTTCCTATTTCATATGCACAATTTCATATATTTTTTTATTCAATGAATTTCTAATTTATATCTTACTCAAAGAAATAAATATCCAAAGATGAATTTTTTATGCCTGAATCACTAAAATTAATATTTAATGGATCATAAGGTCTACAAAAGAGTGACAAGTATTTCTATATATCTCTAGCTATTTTAAAAAAATAATATTGTTAGCCCAATTTATCCAATATAATAAATTAATCTCTAAACTTCAAAAGTAAGACCACTGGTTCATCATTAATATTTATGTTTCAAATAATTTAACAAAAATAAATGAAATTTTAATCAAGAAATCATGTTGGCCAGTGGTAAGCATTAAACCCTTATCATCCTTCAGACATGGGTTCAAGCCCCGCAGCCTTTCTGTATGTGATGAGTTTTCACCCATAATGCATGTTGTTTTTTTAATAACATTCCCAAAAAATATGATGGACATAATTTATATAAAATTAATCATTCAATAATATTTTTACTAATTTTTACAATAGAACTTATTTTTCCATAAAGTCTAATAATTTTATTGGATATTATTACAATGTAATTAATGATCATATTAACCCTAAAGGTTATTAATACCTCTAAAATTATGGCTATAAAATGTAAAGGAATTATTCCTTGAGTAATTTTTCCACTAAAACATATACTTGTCATAAATTTCTCACAAAATATATTTAATATTAGTATACTCCCATCACATGAAACCTAAAATGGGGGGTTTATAACTTTTAACTTATTATCAACATTATTCTCATAAACCCATGAATATTTTCATAACTCTTAAGTAAATAAAGACATATATTCTTAAAAAATTTTACACAATACTTCAATGTTTCATAATTCTTATTATCAAAATACCATTAGTAAAAAGAATACATCTGTAATATAATTTTGGAAGCCCAATAAATACTTCAACCATTTTATTTCATCATGTTTCTTTCCTTGATCTAGGATTTAACCTTTAGAGGAGGTCATTGAGTCAGATAATGTCATGGTTCCCCACATTTAAGATAACTATCTATAAATGGGTTCCTAGGATGAGATTTATTTTCTCCCATAATACTCTTCATTTTTCCATGGTAGTTCATTGCTTTATTCCCTTATTTTTCACATATGAAGAATTTTCTAATTCCTTTGAGACACCTTCTTTTCAGTCTAATACACCTTAGGTTTAACTTAATTCATTAATTATCACCATATATTCAAATAATTTATAATGTTTTATAAAGAAAATATGAATTATCTTAAGAATATCCCTCATGAGTGTCAAATCAAGTGCACAGTAAGGCCCATTTTCAGGTACTAAGTGATGATCAGGTCAAGCCTGATGCACCTTTTCTGAAGTAATTAACCCTAGATACATTTTTTCCAGAACCACATCCACTTGCAGTATCCATATAGAGATGTATTTCCAAGATAAAATGCACAATTTATACCTTATCAAAACTTTAGGATGTTATTCAATACTTTCATCAAATTTTATCATAGATTTATATTCCCTAATATATGTTTTCCTAAATCTAGTTTTCAAGGTTTCTACTAAACATCATCCAATACCAAATTTAGAGACCTTGACCCGAGTAGCCCAGAACTTATATCTTGCCTTATCACGTTTTCATAAGATACAATGAATCACATCCCGAAGGACCGAATGGTTTATTATTCTTAGTAAACTAGATGCATACATGATTTTCATATTACATTTGAATACACAAATTACAACATAATTTTTTTAAAGGATATCATTATTTTTTCTATAATATTCTTTCATATATTTTATAGTACATTTCATGGATTCTTGGGTAAAAGAAAAAAATAAGGGTGAGTTTAAATGCTCGGTAAGGGTTAAGTACAAAATAAGATATCATTAATCAATAAGAATAATCAATATGAAAAGGTTAATAACTGAATATGAATTTCATGTAATAAATAAACTAAGAAGGAATTGAATATAGTGATAATATAAAAATGAAAATCTCATGGATAATAATCAATATGGAAAGGTAAATAACTGAAAATACATGTAATTTAATCAATAACTTGGATACCATAATTACATAAGGAATAATCAATATGTCAAGGTAAATAACTAAAAGCACATTTCATTTAATCAATAAACTAATAATGAAATGTATCTAGAGATAATATCATTGTGAAAATATCATGGAAAATAATAACTGAGATTTTAATGAAGAAAATACTTTATTATTGGAATTTGTGATCTTAGACATCATGATACCTCTACTATCATGACCTTTCTTAAGATAGTTTAAACTACTGGGTACAACCCCATTGAGTTTGGTCAGTTGATTTCATGCTAGATTACTGATTCTTCTTATGAGACTACTAATGCATTGAGGGGATATCATTAACTAGTCCCCACCAATGTCTTCATGTGAAAAGAATTCCTCATATATCGAATAATCAATTTAATTCATAAACAATGTGTCTTATAATAAAATATTTCTATTGATTAAAGAATATAGATTTATCAATATTTCCTAGATAAAGAAATGCCTTTCAATATAGAACAATGTATGTAGAAATGATATATGGTTTAAGAAATAAATATATCCCTGAAAAATAATATGGATATTTAAGGAAAACTTAATGTCCAATAATCATAGGAAAGTGAACATTTCAATGGAAATGTATTGACTATAAAAATAAATCAAGGAAGTGAATGTCAATATTATCCTTAATCAAAATAATCATAAACCATCCATAGGAAGAATAAGGACGATATTAATACAACATATATCCATTTGAGTAAGAACAAATGTTTATTTTCATTGATGAATAGAAATACAATAAAAATATATTTAAACACACTCTTGAAGAAAATATGTTTTTCATTTTGAAAATAAATTTTTAAAACATTAAAAAATTTAAAATATATTTCTTTGAAAATTACTTTTAAAACTATAGATTTCTATAATTTTAGGGAAAAAATATTTAAAAATAACCTAAAAAACTTGAAAAAGAAGCTTTAAAGAAATGATAGTCATATCGGTGGGTAATTCTATACATGCCACACAAGTTAAAAATAACATTCCTTTTACACTATAAAACGGTTAGAAAAGTGTCTTGTTCAGAAAATGATAATAAGATTCCTTTAAAAACATTGTGTAGAAATTAAAAATAGGTAAAAAAAAGTATTTAATAAACCATTTAAAAGTGGTTGAAAACATTTTAAAAAAAATTGTAGAAAACATATTTTTAAAGAAAAAGGATTTCTAAAAAAATATAGAACTGAAGTCAGATTTTCTTAAAAGAATTGAAACATTTTAGGTATCAAAGAGTGATAAATGGTACTATTACTTGAAAATAACATAAATAAATAAAACAAAATAAAATGAAACGGGTTTATTATAAAATTTTCAAATAATTTCCTCCAACTAAAATTCAAGAATAAATAATATAAATGAGATTGAAATTGTGAAATAAACCCTTATAATGATCATAACATTAAAGTGAGAATTAGTAAAGTAATTTATTATGTGTATCAAATGTAAATACAGATAAAAAAGTGGAAATAAAACATAAGATAATCAAAATTAATTACACAAATAATCTTAGAATCTAAAATACTAAAAATAATTAATATAACCTAATGAAAATAAAATGAGTTATGAAATTTTTTACCACTTGTTAACTTTTAATTCAAAACCTATGGGATTAAATAATTCAAATTGAAACTTAAAATAAAATGAATTATTAGGGAATCATGATATTACATATCAAAAGGGAGGTATCTACACCATATATAAGAAATCATATTCATAACATTACAATATGCCTCAATGAAATGAAATTAAGACTAAATCTCTTACGTCATGCTTCCTTTTGGTTGAACATGCTTTAACCTCATGTATAGTGATGAAAAAAAATGTTATGAATTTTTTTATAACATAGTAACTTTTAAGTCGAAATTTCTTAGATTAAATAATTCAAATTGAAACTTAAAATACCCTGAATTATTAAGGAATCATTATATAACATATCAAAGGGGAATTACGTATACCATATATAATAAATTGGATGCATAACATTACAATATGCCTCAATGAAATAAAATTGAGACTAAATATCTTAATTCATGTTTTCTTTTGGTTGAACATGATTTAACCTCATGTATAGTGGTTTTTAATTTATTATTAACTTATTACATAACCATATTAAAATTTATAATATCATATATGATTATTTTATAACATCTTATCATCCTTTTGTTAATAATATTTCATTATTTTCATTATTTCAGATGTTAATTGTCTTGTTTTCTAATGTGTGTTTCTTAATAAAAGATTTGGTTCTTACACACATTATATGGTTTCATCATATATAAAGTAATAATCATGACATAATTATCATATTTATACTATAAAGACCCAGAAATTCTATAAATTTTTTTAAATTATATAGAATCATTTCAAGACTGTGAAACTTGACACCATGTGATTCCAAGGCCCGGAGAGGCCAGAACGGATTTTTGAACATTTTTAAGGTATGTTTAGTAAAAGTGTGAGCATAATTTTCTATATTTTGAACCGGTAGTAGGACTTTAAATCTGTGGGAAGTATTGAATTCGCAGCACCAAGATTCACTTAGGAAAAGCTTAACTTCAACCGGAAAGGGTCGGATGGAAAATTTAAATTTTGGACTTTTTGGAAAAATAATAAAATATATCGTTTAGTTATTTTATTATTTTCTTCAACCATTGAGAAATGTTTGGAGAAAATGTAGTGTAACAAAGATCATTAAATGAGGTTCATTTAATGACTCGTTTCTTTTTTTGGGTAACCATAACTCATATTTATTTAATGGTTCATTAATTAAATTTCATTAATGAACCACATTGATGAACACAATTTCAAGATCATTTTCTATTTATTATTCAAACCATTGGAAAATGGATGAATGACCATAGGAGAAAACTCTAAAGAAAAGGACAATGAAATCCCTCTCCAATGAAGAATGGAGAACGAACGTCGATCGTTAGAGGATCCAGTCCGGAGATTGACCAACGGCAACAAATGCCAACGAACATGGAATGTCCAAGAACATAGAATTCCTCCCTCATTCTAAATGGATTAAACTGAATCCAGGTAGGGTATTTATTTACTATAAGTGTTTAATGATTCATCCTTTCTAGTTCTTAAAAAATACAATAAATGCGGATCAACTGACTAACGGGTTGATCCACGACTCGTTTGAACTTACGAGAGGTTGTTGCAGAAATTTGATTAGGGGATATTATTAATGTATGTGATGATTGTTATCCGTCCCATGATAAAATAATAACGCAGAGGGAGTGGGCCAATCCAAAAAAGGCACAGACCCTCCAATGATCTTGGATATTGTGCGTTCTTTGTGGGCGACTGAGAAACATAGAGGAAAGGCAATTACGTGGGTTTCACAGTGAAGTCAGTGACCTAAGAGGGTCGTAGGTGCAGACAGGATAGAAAATGAACCACTAGAGCATCTCTATTGGCCTGAGGAAGGTGTTGTCGGTGCGGTACCACTGGCGCAGCGGCACCAGTGACTGGTGGTGCCGGCTACCCCACACTGGCCACATGGAGGAGGAGGCACCCGCAGGTGCCACAGTGGTAAGAGGCGGCCAGCTCTCGCTAGCTTCATGGGAGGTGGAGGTAGGGATCCGCGGCCATACGGCCATAGAATCAGTGAAGTAATGGCCCTCTTCGGCACCACATAGAGGTGTAGCGGCCTACTCGGGCCACTCGGTGAGTGCACGAAATGTCCGGCCTCCCGCCGGCCCTTGCAGAAGACGGGGCGGCATCAACTGGCGCCGCCAGCTGGAAGAACCGTATTCCCCATGTCCGGTTCAGCACAACCAGCCCACACCATGTGTGTCAAGTTCTTTAGGTGGGTCATACCCCACTAGGCGGGTTGGGCCACCCGCAGGCTAGACCTTCCTATTGGGCTGGACCCATGCTAGCGGGGCCGGACCTTCCATTGGGCCGAACCCATGGGCCCAACGGGCCGGTTGGGCAAGACCCACGCAGGACCCTTGGGTCGGGTCAGGTTGGTCTGACCCTTGCGACGAGGTGGCCCTTTTGAGATACTCCACTTAAGTTTTGGCATAAGTTCAAGTACATTCGGGTTAGATCAGACTTGAATCCAACCAAGCACATTTTACTATTTTGCCTATATCTTACTGATCTTGTGTCCGATTGATGTGTCATCCGTCGCGTTGGAACCCTTATGACAAGACAATCCTTTTTGTTACTTATAAGAGGAAATTTTTAGTGGTTGAGATATGGCCAGTGGATAGAGGATCTAATCCTCTAGAAATAAAGTGTTCTAAGTGGGGGAATCCAGTGGATGGATGTGACATGATGAAAGAATAGTGATCCTCTATGGGTCAGTTCTTAGAGTTCCTACATGGGTCAGCACCTAGTGATCCTCCATGGGTCAGCACTTAGCGATCCTCCTTGGGTCAGCATCTAGCGATCCTCTATGGTTCAACACCTAGAAACCCTATGCGGACCAGTAGAAAAACCTCTCGACAAAATAAGATGATTTAGCTTTATAACTAATCATCTTTATTCCTGTTATTTAAGTTGTATACCTGGTCTGAGTTGTCTTTTACTTTGTGCTCTATGATTGAGATCATGCTTTGTGGTTTTTCCCTTGTGGGATTCTGAGAGACCTTTGGGAGTCTTAGGGTCCCTACTGAGTATTGTTATACTCACTCATGCACGAGCTTTGTCCGCACCTTTTTGTGTCTTGTGCAGACGATGGATAGCTTGATTGAGACTTTGGAGAGCTAGGGCTAGACGGTACACATAGGTGACCGATTGACATGGTGAGCTTTAATGATGAGTTGTACCTACCCTTCAGGTAGGATCCTTGGTGGATGGTCTCTAGATCTTTTTTTCCCGTTTTTCTGTAATACACTTTCATTTGGGCTTGTATACTAGCCCATTTTTACTTTTAGTACTTACTTTTAATCTCGATTGTGGTTTTATTGGTGGTTGTACTACTCATTTTCTATTGTGTTTTTCTTATATGCAGTGTGCCCTGTCTGTGTGTATACAGGTTTAAAGGTAATGCCTTCTCTTTTTGGGTTTCGCCTTTCCAGTGCTAGTCACCAACCCCTGGCCTATGGAAGGCGAGCTTAGGGTAGTCACAGCATGGGGCCTAGGGATGGGTTGTGACATATACATAAATTATACTTTTTAAACCAATCATGAAATATGGTTATGAAAAATTAAGTACATTGTGATCATGGATAGGGAAGGTCGTATGTACGCATTAGTAACATTTACATTTTTCAATGATCATTATGTAAAGGTGGAAATTAATATTTTATGTTTATATAATAATAATTATACCATAAACACCATATTATATACTTATCTATATCATCAATCTATAGTGGTTATGAAAAGAAAATTACATCGCTTTGTGAAGGTGGTAGTACATACGTACACGAACGATGTCATCATCTTTAAGTGAGTGAAAAGGTAATAAATAAAATAATATATTATTTTTAAATAATTATAAATATGTTTTTAATATCATAATTATGTTATATATATCACATATAATCATTAAATTTATCCTTATCACATTCCATTTAATGTGTTAGTGAAAAATGAATCACATCGCTTCGTGAGGCGGTAGTCCACCAGACACACGAGCGACGTTATCATGTCCTCTATGAAATGAAAATTAAAAATTTTTATATAATATAATTTCTATATAGTTACAGTTATGTTATAAATATCATATATATATATATATATACTTTGGATCCATCATCATACTCAACTGTGAGAGGTGGTAATGGAAAAACGAATGACATCGGGTCACGAGGTGGTAGTCCGTCGTACACATGAATGGGGGTTTAGTAACCCATTTGATATAGGTTGAGGTGGTTATAGGTCATAAAATTAACATAAAATCTTAGTATATGGAATATATTGAGGTCATTATATCATCTTGGTTTAATAATAATTGAAGTAGGTGGAGTAATAAATAAATTAAAAATGTTTGTTGAAGAACGTTACCTCTACTTCGGGTATGCTCCTTAGGTTTACCCCAAAGGCCTTAATAATTTGAATTTCTTCCCAAAATAAGGCTTCTAGGATTAGAGGAGGAAATTTTTAAATTGATTTTCTTAGGGTTTGACCAAACCAAAAGGTTTTCAGTGTGTGAAGTGGAGAGTAGAAGAGGTGGCTTTTTATAAGTGAGGTCAGTGACACACTTGTAATTTTTTGAAAAGATTCAATCATACCCAAATCTTTATCATACCAAAAGACTCCAAAATGAGTTATTATCTTTTCTATAAGAGTTAAGTTCTAAATATGGACTTCCAATTGGTGTTGGAAAATTTTTTAGGTCATTATTATCTTCTTATCTTAACCCCATGGTAAATCAATTTTTCACATGACCGCGGTATTTAATTTTTAATGTTTTCACTATTCTTTTTGATCAAAAATTAAGTTGGAATTATTAGAAAATATAAATTATTATTATTCTAAATATGTAGTAAATTTTTTAAAATTAAATTCAAATAAGTGGAAAATTTTAATTTAAAATTAATATCACCGACGTGATGAGAAAAATGGGTTTTCAAAGAGATAATGTTATAAAATTTTACAAAAATTTAGTATCAAAATTAAATATGAAAATTATTCCAATGGCCTAAGTCGAATTAATTTATAAAAAATTGAATTAATTTTTCCTTAAAACTAATTCAAAAAATAATTTAACCTTATAAATTAATTAAATGAAAAGGCAGTTTTAAATTAAAATTTATTATTTTTCACAATTCATCAAAAAATTAAATATTTCAAAAAAATCCCAAAAATTCACTGTAATATTACTTTGATATGATGATTTAAAAAATGAATTTAATTTTTTCAAATAAATTATCAAAAAAATTTGTAAATTAATTTTAAATTATGTGCGCAAATCATGAATAAATCGTCTTTTTGATAAATACAAATTTTTAGAAAAAAAATTTTTTATTTTAAATGGTTCTTATTTTATTTATAATTAATATATAACAATAATTTCAATAATTTAATTATTATTATTCATACCTATCAAATTAATTTCTAGGTTATAATGGTATACTATCTTATGGTTCATTTGGACTTAGGGGTGCATGTTCTGCAAGCTATAGAATAGATTAAATTTAAAGAGATATATTTTGTGGGTTATTTAAGATCATTGTTGTGTGTCACGTATGTTATTGAATACAATGTTTTTATTTTTTTTTATTTAAGGTGTTACATTAATTACTGAGAGGGGTTATTTTTCAATAAGGGGTGATTAGTTTTATACAAGCAATCGACTTTAATACCCAAATTTTTACATCATTACCATTCTTCTATCATTAGAGGTTATGTTGGATATCATAAGAATTATAAATTGTTGGCTGTGAAATTGTATTGGAAAGGCATGACACATAGTGTTTTGAAATTTTTCCGTGAATTCCCTACCTTTCAGTGACAAATGACCTAGTCAATGCTACCTTCTGGGTTGTTATAGCCCCTGCCAATTCCAAATTTCATCTGGGATCAAATTTTTATGGACTTCAGTTCTAGGTTACCCAAGTCTCAGGAATTTAATGTTATTTTGGTTTTTTTGGTCTATATATCCTAGTATTTCTAATTTTTCTTGATATGTCATCCTTATACTACAAAGGTGGTGGTTGATATTTTTATCAGGGAGATAGTCTATTTACACGACATTCCTAGTATGATACATAGTGATATCGATCCACTTTGTTAGTAATTTCAAGGAGTTGTTCCATTTGGCAGGTATAGTTTTGTGGATGAGTTCTTATTATCATACACAAATGAATGGGAAGACTGAGATTTTCAAAAAACATTTAAAGGTGCATTTTCATGTTTCACTTCTAACCATCTTTTATCTTGGGCTAAGTGGTTACCCTAGGCAGAATATTCCCCTAACACTATTTTTCATGTTTCTACTAAACTTATTCCCTTTTAGGTACTATATGAATGGAAACCACCACCATTTTGAATTATGTTTGGGGAGAAAACTAGGTTGATTTAGTGGCCTAGGCATTGGAGGATCGAGATGTTCTCTTAGCCCAACTCAAATAGATTTTTCATCGGCCTCACCATTTAATGTTAATGTTTTCTAATGAGTGTCAATGAACATAATGTATAGTGTTGGTGATTCAATATTTGTTAAAATTCACCCCCATAAGTCTACTAAATAGTTCCAAAATCTAGTTTTATGGTATTATGGTCTTTTCAAGATCCACATATACATAGGGGATGCTGCTTATCAGCTCTCATTTCTAAAAACCTCTTGAATCTATATGTTGTTTCATGTATCTCAGATTAAATGTGTTGTTGGAGATATAAAGGGTTTACTTCTGCTGTTTTTTCATAGATGATTTTTGAGACTAGGGTGAAAGCTATCATGCCACATGGTTCATGGATTATCAAATAGTAGGGGGTTCCTACATAGGACTCAACTTGGGAAGATTCTGAGTTTATTATAGATAAGTTTATAGTTGTACACCTTGGGGATAAGGTGAATTTTGAGGATAAAATTATTAGAGATAAAGGGGTGGTTAAACCTCCTATTATACTTACCAAAGGCTTAGTATGTGAGGTGTTAATGTAGCAGTTTAGTAATCAAGGTGATGATGTGGAAAAACTTTTTATAGGGTTGTAGTGTTAGTTATGGAAAGTTTTTCACCATATAACCAGATAGTTTCTCAAGGATGAATAGTTTTTAAATTTGGCGGGGTCCCCTACTAGATAAGATCTTACATAGAGGTGGTATCTCTCCTACTACTTTCCCTCATAGTAAGAAGTTTGAACCGAAGGGCTCTTGTAGTCCAAATCTACTATGCATTTTTCTTCCAATTATTCATGCTTTCTATTCTATGATACAAACTGTTATAAAAGTTCCATGTACAAATTTATCTCTCTCTCTCAACATAACATATTCATAAATATTTAGATCCTCCATTTTCTAGAGAATGTCTAGATAATATAGATAAATAATAAAGGGATTGGTTTTATAGGAAGGCTCTATCCTTGGTAAGAATTTATCTTGCATGGAATGTGACTTTCAAAATTTAAGAGAAGAAAATAATTGTATAAGTTATAAAATAATTGGTTGATATGTATGAGAAACCAATGACACTCAATAAAGTTTTTATATTGTAATGATTATTTATATTCATACTATCGTAAGGAAGACTAGAATTGGACCATATGATATGAGGACAATTAAATTCAGTGAAGGTTTCTTTTGAGGATGACATATGGGTGTTTCTTTTATCTTCACTTCAGGAAATCTGTGATGTTATGGTGAAAATAGTGAGCAACTAGAACAAAAAGACAGACCATGTATTTGATGACATTCAGAATTTCATTCTTGTTAGAGTATGTGTATCCCACATCGAACTTGGGTGTTTTTTTATCTCTATATTTCTATATAAATAAACTCCAAGGCATCTCTTAAGAGGAATCATCAGTATTGGTTCCATCTCTCTTATCATTATACATGGTATTAGAGTGAGTTCTCTAACACTACCCCCCCCCCCTCTTTACTCTCAGAGAAAACCTATGATTCCCCCTCAATGGGGAGTAGAATCTTCCATGGTCAGGGAGCCACAAGTCATCTTTCATCACCCCTCCCTCCAAATCCTGCACATTGCCATATGTGATGGCCCTATACACCCCATTCACATCCACTGTTCCTCTCGAGATCCATGGTTGTCCTTGATGCTGACCATCATTGGCACCCTGTGAAGAATGGATTTCAACTGGTGCAGCAACTCTCATCGTCTCCTACCTTAGTGACGACCCACCCCCTCTATATTTTTTGTGTCAACACCTCTCATGTCATAATATCCCATGTCAGCACCTCCATGTTCATTGAATACCTATGTGATGGATCCAACACCATGTCTCCATTCATTACCTACATCTTTATTCTCTAGTAGTTGCAGCCCCCGATGACCCACCCCCTCCAGATCCACCTTGCCATGTCAGTCATGACCGCCCCATCGTCTGCATCCATGAGTATTTTCCTCTTCGGCATTATTGCGCATCATCCTCTTTGACACCAATTAATCCCCATTCCATCCCCCTACTATCCCAATGCTCCCCTTAAGATGCATCTCCACCCCCCCCCCCCCCCCCATGTGCCACCCCTCTAACTGGTGTCCCTCCTCCCTATGAGATAACACCCACTGTGTGGAAACTCCATCACTGTGTGCATCATCCCTGCACCCTATTGGCCCCTCTTATTTTCACCACAAACTCCATGCACATCATCTCTCGATGTGTGATGTCGATCTCATGCAACAACCCTCGATGAATCCCCACCCCTCCTGCTTCTCCTGTTGTGTGTCCTTGCTATGCACCCCCACTAGATGGGTATTTCTCAAACTCCTGTGAGTGGTGCTGCTTACTACTCCATCAAGGAGGAGGAAAATTAATGATCATTTTTTGGTTGGTCTAATATTTTTCTTCAACTGTTGTTTCCCTCATCTTCCCTAGACAATGCCCGCATCTAATATATCCTCCTATAGTTGTGCTTCAGTTCCATTGTCATTTGATCTGTTTGTCCATGCCTCTCTTCCACCCATTATGCCTTACCACACCATTGATGTAATATGGCTATTACTATTGGATATTTGATCATGGTTCAATAACATGTTTTTCAGGAATGCCTAGATTCTCTTGACCTAGCTATTTCTGTTAGTTCATCATCTTTCCAGCTATTCCTACTGGTTCCTCATGATGGGATCTAGTCTGGGGTTGGAACATCATTTTAAGAGACATATTCCATTATCCCTCATTTTCATCTTGAGGTGTATCTGTGATCACAGATTATTTTTTTTGTTTTTTTTTGTTTTGAAATCAAGTTGGGTTTGTCCATCTTGAGGGGGAGTGTTTTTAGTGTTTCTTTTTTTTCTTTGTTTTATTTAAATATGTATCCAAGCTATGTACACCTAGCTTTAGGGGAAGTTTTAGAGGATGTGTGTCCCACATTAGACTTGGGTGTTTTTTTATCTTTATATTTCCCTATAAATAAAATTCAAGACCTCTCTTAAGAGTCATCTTGGGTATTGGGTCCACCTCTCTTATCATTCTAAAATTCTTAATGAGGAGGTGAGGTGGAAGGAATTACAAGTACCATATAGAAGTTCTCTCAATGATGTCGGATGGGAACGATCACCCCAACAGAAGGACCAGTGGAAGAAGTCATCGAAGCATAAGTCCCATGTAAGCATCAAATTAAATCAGCTAGTCTGGGCCTTACTTGTTGGCTCTGTGGAAATAAGGGGCATATCAAGGACTATAGAAATTATAAGTAGTCTACTAAAAAGGATTAAACCTCATAAAGAAAAAATTCCTTCAACATAACATAATGTGGTAATATTTTGTTTCTGAGTGTGGATATTTTGAAAAAATCAAGGGTTATTTACTCGGGTGAAAATTTTCATTCAAATCATGAGCAGGAGTTCATAGTGGAATATGTACTCGGAATCTTGGTCATAGTACATCTGGAAAATAATGAATCTCTAGAAATAGTTGGAAAATGAAACATTAACATTCATTTGAATAATTTAGGTTTCTTAAAGCTAAAATATGTTTAACATAATCCAAATATTTATATTAACCTTTTATAATTTTGAAAAATTAATGAAGAAAGTTTCATAACCACTTTTTCGAATAGAGTGTGGAAGATAACCATAGTATCCATGGTGATTGTTTGTGGGGTGAAGAATGGAAACCTATACTTGAGTAGAAGTAAAGATGAAGTTGAAATTATTAGAAACACTTCACTATAAAATCTATAAGTATAGAACTATAATTATGGCCACATTAGTGAGAAGTATATGAAAGTTCTAGTGGAAAATGGAATACATAAACACAATCACACAGATTTCAGAATAATTGAAAGTTGTATGATGAGTGTAGATTGGTACACTCTCTACCTAAAATAGAGGTGGAAACCTACATTTATAAATAGAGAAAAATAAATAAATGTAGTAAGAAAATGATGTGGGACTTTTAAATACACTTAAATATGTCCAACACTCCACCTATAAATAGAATATGTATAGTTTGGAAGAAGAGTCCTACAAAAAATAAAGAGATAAGACCCTAAATATACCACACAAACTCCCCTTAAAGATAAGTCATTGATGTTGTGGATTCCCATCTTGGTGCATAGAGAATCAAATCAAGCACCTGATAATACTTTTTTGAATATGTCAGAAAACTGATGATTTGTTTCAATGTAGCTAAATATTATATGGTTTTTCTCAAGGTGATGGTAAATGATGTGACAGTCAATCTAAATATGATTTTTTTTAATGGAAAACTGGATTAGAATAAATCTATATGGTCACATGATTATCACAGAAAATATGAGCAGAAGTATGTAGAAGGAAACAAATTTCATGAAGAATGTGATGAAACCAAATAATTTAAATAGTGATTGTGGCCATCATATGGTATTAAGATTCATCACTAGATCTATAGATGATGGTTTGTTTCTTATTTCACCAGAAGATTAAGTTATCAGTCAAAAAAACTGAAAACTCAGAAGTAGACTTTAAAGTTGATAAGAAACCAATTTAATCAGCATCATAAAAGGACTTAATGTCCATATGATCGTGATATGAATATGGAATATCATGGTAAGGGACTTTTTTAAAGAATTTGAAAATGTGAAGGACAACAACCTGTTAGGATTAATTCATATGTTCCATGAATTGACTAACCTTGTTGAAAACACAGACAATATCTGGATGATTCATGGTAAGATAATTAAGTTTTCCCATAAGATGAAGATACCTATCTGGATGTGAGTATGGGTCAGTGGAGTCATGGAGTGTTCATTCCCCTAGTTCAAGTGAAGAGTCAATGGCAGTATCCTGAGACAAGATTGTATCTTACAAGATATCCAACATATAATTTTGTGGTGTAAGAAATATTTTGTTTGGAAAATTATAGACTTAAATTCCAAGAAAATATGTCAAAGACCCATTTCTTTGTTATGAAATTTTTGTTGAAGATAATATTTGAGGTTTTAAATGTCATGAAGGTCACTACCAGTTTATCATCAGCATACATAACTAATAGGATGCATCCAAGGTACATTTTTTGCTAAAAAATAGTGTGATCCTTCATGCTCTGAGATAAAAAATGTAGTTTTTACAATGAAAAATCTATTAAATAACACATGATGAGGATACTTGATCCTATAAAGAGACCTATGGACCTTACAAATATAATAATCGTCTCCTGAGGTAATTAATCCATGATGTTGTTTAAGATAAAAAATTTCATCAAGAAACCCATATAGAAATTCTTTATTGACATCAATTTGTTGAAGAGGCCAATAATGAGAAGCTACAGGATACATGGATAATCGAACAAAAACAATTTTAAAAACCAGAGAGAATGTGTCAAAATAATCAACACCATATGTCAAAGAAAATCCTTTTTTCATGAGATAGGATTTAAGGTGATGAAGAGTGTCATCTTCATTTATACATACTAAATAAATCTATTTTCAAGAAACAACATGTTTACCTACCTGAAGAGGGACAAGGTCTTGAGTGTGTTTATAGTCCAAGGCATGTAATTCATCCATTATTGCTTAAGAAAACCAAAGTGATATTTATCCTTATCAATCATATGAGGAACAGATATCATCTCCAGGGCGAAGAAGCCTTTATAGGAAGTTTTGTATATAGGATTATTCTAGAAAGAGTGAGTAACTTTCTGTAATTAAATAGGAAAGTAATCCATGCTTAGAGAAAGAGAGTCCAACATATTCAGGGAGACGGTGTCCTTGGTCTGGGAAGGGGAAATTTTTTATGGTCAAAGAGAGTAAACAGATCCAAAGCAATGATCAAAAGAGTGGGATAATGGAGGAAAGGGTGGGTGTATAGTAATAGAAAGACAGTCATCGATAGTGGTATTGGGGTGGGAAGAGAGTGGAGACAATGGATAGTTCTCAATAAATGAGACATCGGCCAAGATGATATAATTCCATAAGTATCGAGAAAAGTCGTGGTACCCATGCTGAGTGTAATAGTAACCCAGGAAGATGTAACAGAGATATTTTGGGGGAAATTTGGATAAATGAGTATAGTTGTCATGAATAGAATAGATATACCCAAACACATGAAGTGAAAGAGGGTGAAGAGGGAGAGAGGTCAGGCCTTGAAATGCATCCTCCCCCTAAAGGATAGACAAAGGAAGAAGATTTATAAGATAAGTAGAACTAAGAATAGCATCCCCCAAAAATGAAAAGGCACATGTATGTGACATAATATGGAATGAGTAGTTTCTAGAATATGAAAAAAATTATGCTCGTCCACTACATTATGATGAGGTGTATCAGGGAAGGATGTTTGATAGACACCATGATTCATGATAAACTGTAGAAGGTAATAAGATAAATATTATCATCCATTTTCTGAATAGATACATTTAATTATCTTGGATAATTGAGTGTGAATTTCATGGTAAAAATTCTGGAAAGTATCAAACACCTTAGAAAAATCATGAAGTAGATAAATTCATGACATGCAAGAGAAATAATCAATAAAGGATACATAATAATACTACCTTAACTGAATTGGTACCCCATAGAGACACCATACATCGGAATTCAGTAAATCAAAAGGTTTAGAAGCATGTGTCACCAAACAAGTAATATAATATGTGTGATGATGTTTTGAAGACATACAAGACTCATAATAAAAATAAAGGTGTGAACTAAAATGGGGATAAATTTGGTGTAAAACGAAGGTCGATGGATGACCATGGAAAAAATGTAGATCTAGAGCATGAGAATATATAAACAAGCAAGCAAGGGATGTTGAAGTATCAAACATCTATACCCCATCATGAATATGACCTCTACCAAACTCCTGATTCGTCGGCCACTCCTTAAAACAATATCAAATGATGTAAAAATAGAAACATAATTCAATTCATTTGTGATCTAACTAATTTAGAAGTGATTAAAAGGACTACGAGGAACATGATCCACTGAATTCGAGAGAATACAAGGATTCAGGGAGCATATGGAAAATCTCATAATAGGGATAGTGGATCTATTATCAATAGTAATTGAAGTGTTTCTAGTATACGAATGATAAATAGTTAACATACTTGCATCATTAGTGATATGATCTGATTATTTTTTTGAGATTTTTTATAGTATAAACCTCTCTTCTCTTTATTCTTGGTTTTATGTGAAAATAAAAACTTTATTTTTTTACTCGTTTCTTCTATGATGTCGATTTACTAGTATTTATCCTTTTTTCTGGTTTTTGATGTGTGTATTTTATTGATTTTAGGAGATGGGTTCACATCTAAGAACAATTTTTTTCTGGGTAAATCATTAGTTCAAAAGAATTAGTTACCTAAAAATCATGTATTTCTTTCTATATAAGCTAATTAAATCCATCAAACTCATTATTTTTTTATATTTTCATCTCTCTATGTTCTTGTTTTAGTCATGTTGTTTGTGTTTGGGAAACTATATTACTTTTTCCCTATTTATTTTGTTCATCCATTAAACCATATTATTCCTTTAATTTTTCATTCATTTTATCTATGATAATGATTATTCAATAGGCTAAACATTAAATTATTAACAAATATTATGTATTTTAATCTTATGATCAATTATTTTATTAAGTTTAGTAATAAAAAAATCTACATATAATTATGCAGTTTCAACATGAATTCAATCTGCAGTTTCAACCACCATTCAATATGTTTTCTTTTCTATAATATATAATCAAAAAAGTTATTATATGTTTGATTCAATAGTCTATAATTTATAGTTTCAAGTACCATTAAAATTTCAAATTTTCAACTCATGTACAATATTATTGAATCAAACATTATTATGTATTAATTAATAATAACATAATATATAGTTTCAATATGAATACTTCAATATATTAGGCATTTAGTGGCGTTTTTAATGTATAGTTTAAATATTCATACATAAAACTATAAATTTTTACTATGTAGTACTACATGATTCTTTATAATATGAATTGAAAATTTTATCATCAACTGTGATTCAATAGTTTTTTAAATGTATAATTTCTAGTATTATCTACATTCATCTTCATAATTGAATAATTTTATTTGAACGAAGTAAATTATTATCATTATCTTTATTTGAGTTTATCATTACTTTTTGGGTTATATTATTTTGGATCATGATCTCATGTAATATTTTACTCTTTATTTTGATGGTTATGCAGACTATTCTTACTTTTGTGAACTTTAAACATTACCAATCCTTGAATATTTATTATCTTTCTTTGGTAAAGCTGGTATGTTACTTTATTCTCTTTTATTTTAGTGTAAAAATCATGGTTTTTTTAATCTTATTTTAAATATAGGTTCATTCATGTAATTTAATTTTCTGTGCTTGAAATAAATTTTCATTCCATTAAATTTATCCTTAATATTTCTTACTATATTGATGACATCTCAATAGTTTCTACACTTGTATTCCAAAAATATCTACCAATTATTTTAGATTAAAATATATTTAATATTAATGTTCATTATTATCTTCCTAAAATATTATTCTCTTATTGAAAATAAGCATTGATTTATACCATCGTGCGAACACATGGGTGATTACTAGTATATTCAAATTTGTAGGGAAAGTTGATAAGTTATAAAGAAAATCACACAGAAATATCCACCCTTATTTTCTACTCTGTTGCATCGATCCTTCAACAAAACCCACTCCCACGTTCTATCTATATGAATCATCAGTATGTCCCACTTTTCCAGATCCTCTATTGAAGGATTTGAAGGAATTCCAGCATGTCTCCCCTCTATTCCCTCCTCGCCGAAATTGGTTGTTGAGTTGTGAATATGAAGGGTTATCTTTGTTTTTCAAATTCTTGATAAACTATTTTTTAGTCTTAAAAGCGTTCATTTATTATATGAAAGAGTCTAATAATAAAGGACCAAGTTTTTTTTAGTGAGTGACTTAATCTAAAGTAACAATATAGCATGGAATAGGGGAAGGGTTTCTAAAGAGGTTATAACCACCACATACTCAATAATATTCCCTTGTGTGATTTCATGATTTGGGTGGAATTTGAACTATTTATGTTTAGTATGCACAATATATTATCAAGTTTTAAGTGATAATTGGATACCACCTTTGATTCCAGAACTTTCTTTCCATGCTCTCTTAATTATTTTATACTCAAGTTAATTAGTTTTTCATCCCATAACCAATGATGACATTGTGTTTTTCTATATTAAGTTGTGTCAAAAAGATTATTGTAATTTCTTAGAATGGATTAACATGGTAATTCAAGTATATCATTATTCTACACTTTTTCAATGTAAAACTCCAATATCCTCCTTCATGACCAACTTATGTAGAATATTTATAGATTTTAATTGGCAAAATATAATGAAAATTACTTTTCAAATAAATTCCAACTAGAGTTATAATATTATGAGTGATACAATATAATACTTTAATCATTTTATCATATATTATTTTGTCAAAATATGACTCAGATACCTCACTGATAGAGTTTGTACCCTTCCACAGCTGGACAGCTGGGTAAGCAGTTTCTAAAAGGGGGAATAAAGGTTATTACAGGGAAAATACTACCCAAAAAACAAGGGGGGGAAAATGGGTGGTTTTTTAGGGTTTTAATGTAAGTAAAATGGGGTTTTCAATGCTATTAAAAGGGGAATAACAATGGGAAGGAATTTGTTAGATTTTTATTCAGCCAAAGGGCTTGGTTGATTGTGGTGAGGCCTCTATTGTATTTATACTATCAAGACCCCTCCCCAAAAATTGTACCCTTCTTGGGATGATAATGTGAGAAGGGATATAGTGACACCCAAGTCCCGCCTCTAACAGGCCTCAGGTTGGTGACTACCACCGATGGTATAATAATCACACAGGTGGGAGGCATTATCCTCTAAGATAGCACATGCGAAAGAGAGAGATAATACAAACACCAACCAACTCCAACTCATACCACAATATAAAAATAAACCCAAGTACACATATATAATTTCATGCAAGAACTTCTATAACTGAAAGGGGAAAACTACAAGTAACAAAAAAAAGTAAAACAGTAGCGACCACGAAGCCCGAACAGCTCCTCCAACTCCAACCTAGTAGTAACCAACCGTGTCTCCAACCTACTCCAAGTGAACTAAAAAAACATTTTATATATATACAGGGTGAGTATAACAATATACTCAATTAGATCCTACCCAGAGCCTCTTGTGCAAAAGTAAATAAATCATCCTAAAGCATAGTGAACAACAAGTGAAACTAAATGAACACCTAAATAGGTATAATATGTTTCCATCCTCACCATGTCTTCTCTCACAAAGTATTTCATATAAGAGTATATAATATAATAAATAATATAAAGGGAAACCCACTACCACTTCCCCACTGGTTTGCTGCTTTTCCCCAACATCGCACGTCCTAATAATATCTCTTCAAAAAGGCTGGCTCAAAGAAACCTAGGCAAGCACCACAACCTGCACCTCGTGCAATAAAAGGCTTTCCCACAAACACCTGGGAGAATCACCACACCATCCACACAACCAAAAGTAACCAAGTAGTTCCCAGAAGCCACAAAAACCCGTATAATGTGTATCATACATCTAGAATTACACCTCAAGCCACTACATCCCATACACTGAGTAAGGATCCTCGAGCCAACACAGCCTATACATGTTATACCTATAGTAGTCTGTAAGAAAATATATCTAGAGTATATGTGTGTGAAATAATCACAAGCCATTACATCCCTCTAAACACATATATGGGGAAAACTAATTGTCATTCATACCAGTATAGGTAACTACCAAGAGAAGAGATCAGGGCCAATGGGGGAAGTCAGTCATCCATCCTCCCCCTCATATGTTGGGGAAAACACCCCTCCCCCCCCCCTCCCCAGGGCTCAGAATCCCCGGGGTGTCAGTTTCCCAAACTGACAGGGTGGAGTAGCGTATAGAAACAAAAAAATTATATAATATATTATAGCTCAGAACCACACTATGGGAATAACCTAGTCTTAGACTCAACTGCAGCTAATGTCTCTTGGACTCCTAACTCTCACTACTAAGACTAGGTATCCTATAAGCACACAACCATTTAAATAGATACATTATATTACTTTATCCCTTTTATTAGTTTCACTTTAAGTTAATTAATTATTTAACCATTAATTAACCATTATCAATTCCACATTACATTTTATTAGTATCACACGATGTTCCATGCCCTCCAGGCATAACCAGACCAAGTCCACAGCTTCTCAGAAATATTACCTCAGTATTGCATCCCAGCAAGATCCATCCCCATGGGTTAACATCATTTATTCAATAATTTATTAACAACATTATTACTTTACCATAATTCTAGGCATTCTAGAAAATAAATACTAATCTACCAAACACAAGGGGATCAACACATTGAGTAGATGGACTACCCATCAATAATTTTCCACCTATAGCAAGAGCATAGACCCATCCATCCTTGAGAAGATGAACATGGAAAGTATGTTTCATACCTTGTGCGTCTTCACCTCCTTTGGAAGGAGGGTAAGAAATATGAGCTGAATTAATTAGTGGGTAGAGTAATGAAGATAAACAACCAACAAGATTCAACAAGCATCCAGCATTCATAAACGACCCATTTCATTATCTTAGGTGTCCTCCCTGACACCCACATGCATAAACCAATACATATCTTCACTCTAGGCATCAACTATTTCCACAAACACTAGGCCTCCTTGCCCCTACATCTCACAACATCCATCCAGGCTCATAACACATCACAAGCAGAAGGAAAATAACAAATCAACTAGGATCTTGGCCCTAAAAATGCATCAAGCATTCACACACAACGATCACTCACGACTCCAAGCATAATGATCTTGGCCTTTGCAAGCAAGAGGGTAGCTCAGAACCCTACCATGCATTATACTTTATCAAACAACTGGTTATTTAATTCATCTAGAATTAGCTGGTTCATTTAAACATGCATAATTGCATCCATACGATTATCAATAGTTTACCATAGTAATAACCAGATTCAAAAATATTCCTCTTTATCTTTATCCAATTAATTTAAAATTAATAATGACTTTAGGTTTTTAAAAATTTCCATCAATAAATACATTCTAAAAAAACAAAACATATATATCACACTATCTAGAAAAAACAAGAGGCAATAACATACAATCAATACCAATTTATTTATCTGGTACAAATATTTATTATGTCAATTCCATTGTGATCTAGTGGGATAAAACATGATAACTCTACAGTTTCACATAAAATAATAGAGAATCCATTAATCCCCTACCTAAAAAGGTTTTAGAAATTCTTTTCATTATAACATCCAACACAATAGATCACGATCACCTCTCTTAGAAGACTGCATCCACCCGAGGACACAGAGACACCGCCACACCAACCAACACCCAAGAAAACTCTATTAGAAAAATAGAGATCACATTCCATAACATGGTGAGTAGGAATGGAAGGAGAGGAACCCATAATAATGGTGGTATAACATACCTTATATCAAATACAGATCGACACTTCTTTATTTTACCAAAACAGGGGGTGTGTATTTAGTAGGAAGAAACTCTAGGGAAGACATGATCCAAGGATACAGCACTATGCACAACTCCTATAGGATGGAAGAAAATTTTCAACCACCTCACGCCAGGGAATAAGAAGTAAGAACAAGGGAGGAATATATCTCTCCCCTTTAGAAGTTTTAATGGAGTAGTGGTTTAAGATACACTAGATCGGCCATTAAGATCAGATCTATTAAAGATCACATTTTTTGACCAAATAAAGGCTTCTCAACCATTAGGAAAAATTAAGATAGGATTTATAGGCTTTGAATCATGATTAAATCACTTAAAACAAGGATTTGAATTCATTTTATATTAAATATAATATTAAATGGGTGAAACTATAGGAAGCTGGAAAAAACTAGAAATTTGACAAAGGGTGATCCATCGTTTGGTGTGACACGGTTTCAGTGTGCTGCCGTTTAATGTTCCACCATTTGGTGTGACATTGTTTCGATGTGCCACCATCATGGGGACACCATTTTGGTGTGCCATTGTTTTGGTGTCCCAGTGTTTGGTGTGCCACTATGTGGTGTAAATGGATTTTTTGGAAACATCTTGAAACAAACTACTACAGCTTGAAAGAACTCCACAAGCACTGAATTTTCACAAAGGAATGGCCCAGGGAAATCCAGATCATTACTTAAGATACCTCTAAAATTATTCTCATCCATAAGAATTCAAAACCAACCCAAAGAAGAAATAGAGAGATAAAGGGCCTAAAAAACCACCCATCGAGATACCTCTTAAGTGTTTAACCACTAAGAAGAGCTCAACCTCTTCCTCTAAAGAACAAAGCGAAACTATGTGAAAAACACAACCATCTCCTAAGCACTATCTTGGGAGAGATACATCTCAAAAGAGAGCAATCCACAACAAACAAAAAAATAAAGTCACCTCATAACAAGAAAGGTTCTAAAACCACAAAATGAACATTATTACAAGAAAAGTGCTAAACATCAAACATCTCAGGGTATTGAGCGAATATATGCAAATCACATTCCCAAGTACTCTCCTCCACTCTATAGTTACACCATAAGACATGAACCAAGGGGATTGCACACCCACACAATACCTTCTCCTTGCAGTCCTGGATCTATACAGGCTACTCTTCGAAGTTCCCATCATCATCAACGTTGATTTCACCCCAATTGATGATGTGAGAGTCATCGTGAAAATAAAAATAGAGTTGTGGCACATGAAAAACATCGTGTATTCGGATCATCTATAGGGGAATTGATACCTGATACTCCATGGTTCTAACATGAGTTAACGCCTCAAAAGGCCCAACAAACTAGGGATAAATCTTACTCCCACAAACAAACCTCTGTTGCCCATGATGGGGAGTCACCTTCATAAACATGTGATACTCAACATAAAACTCCAGAGGTATCCTCCTATGGTCATCACATGACTTCTAATGATCCTACACTTCCTTCATCCTCTCATGATCACTTAAACCATCTCTGTCGTATTCTATATGAGTTATGGCCTGATAATTATTGACTCTATGACCCCAATCCAGCACAACAGAGAATAGAAAGGTCGGTCATACATGGATTTAAACAAAGACATACTGATGGTGAAGTGAAAACTATTGTTGTAAGCAAACTCTACCAAGGGTAGGTTCCTCATCCGCAAACCTCCAAAATCCAGAACATAAGATTGCAACATGTCTTAAAGAGTCTAGATGGTCCATTCTACCTAATCATCCATCTGCGGATGAAAATCAGTGCTAAGGAATAACTAAGAACTAAAATCATGCTAGAGACCTCTCCACACCTTGGAGGTAAAAAGAGGATATCAATCAGAAATGATCATCCTCAAAACTCTGGGAAGTCTCACCACCTTCTACAGATTTTTTCTCGACAAAAACTCCACTAATCTTGACTCCTTGATCACTATAAAGTTGGAAGACTTTGTCAAATGATCCACTACCACCCATATGGCATCATATAATCCTTGATATTGAGGTAAAAAAGTAACAAATTCCATTGATATGTCCTCCCACTTCCACTTAGGAACATATAATGTCTAGAGAAAACCATCAGAAACACGGTGCTCAGCCATCACCTTCTAGAAAACCAAACATCAAAACACAAACTCTGAAACTACATGCTTCAACCCAGGCCACCAAAACTGACTCCTCAAAACTCAGTACATATTTATCACACTAGGATGTACCACTAAAGGCAAACTATGGAACTCCCTAAGAATCATCTCCTGCATCGTCAAAGGAATGAAAAGCCTTCCCAAAAACAACACTTGGTGTTTTTAATCCTCATACCAACCTTCCGGTTCCTCACCACAAACAACTCAGTCTCTCCAGACCTCCATCTCAAGATCACCCAACTCGGACTCTTCTACCTACTGCACTATATATGACTGCACCATCATCTGCAAAATACAACCTATGCCCATAAATTCTCTTATATCTAGATGTATTGTTGAAAGTTATTCCATCACCCAACAAGAATCACATGATTCATGAACTACATCACTACGTGACTTCCTGCTCAGTGCATTATCTATAACATTCCCATTTCTATGTGTATATGAAATTTCAAAATCATAATCCTATAATAACTTCATCTACCGACACTTCCGCAAGTTCAAGTCATGCTAGGAGAAAACATACCTCGAGATCTTATGATCAGTGAAAACCACAAAGCACTTGCTGATGAGGTAATGTCTCCATAAATTCAGAGCAAACACCACTACCACCAACTCGAGATAGTGGGTGGAATAGTTATGTTTGTTGGGGAGTAACTACCAAGACCCATAAGAAATGACAAATCTCTACTGCATCAGAATACAATCTAACCTTAGATGTGAATCATCATAGAAAACATAAAACTAAACTCCTTCTTCTGGAAGACAAAGAACCGGAGCATTGACCAACTTCTCCTTTAGAAACTCAAAAGATGCATGACATTGATTAGTCCACATGAATGCCTGGTCCTTCTTGGTTAATGTTGTCAGAGGATTCACAACTTGAGAGAAATATGCTAAAAACCTCCTAAAATAGCCTAAAAGACCAAGGAAACTTTGCACCTATGATACTATCTTGGGGGAATCCCAATACACAACTACATCCATCTTTGACAGATCCACAGCTACTCCCTGCTGGGATACAACATGCCCCAAGAAATAGACTTCTCAAGCCGAAAAATCACACTTCAACAACTTCTTAAATAGGTATTGTCGATAAATAACTCCCAAAAATACATGCAGATGATCTGCATTCTCCTCCTCAGATATGAAGTACACCAGAATTTCATCGATTAAAACCACCATGAACTTATCTAGGAACTCATAGAACATTGTGTTCATCAACCCCTTTAACATAGGTGGAGCATTTTTTCCACCGAATGGTGTCACCAAGAACTCGTAATGCCAATGATGACAACAGAAAGTGGTATTTGGAATATCCTCATCCTTCACTCGCATCTGATGATACCCAGACTACAAATAGATCTTCAAGAACCAACATACACCCTTCACTTGTTTCAATAAATCATCGATTATTGGAAGACAATAGTGATTCTTCATTGTCCCTTTGTTCTAGATATGATAATCGATACACAATTGCAAACTTCCATCATCCTTATTCACAAACAAAAATGGTTCACCCCATGTGGACACACTCAGATAAACAAAATTGCACTGCAATACACCATCAATTTTTATACGCATCTCCCACAACTTAGAAGGTTCCATCCTATAGGGAGACATAGAGATAGCAGACACACCTAGCTATAGCTCGATCCCAAACTCGATATCCTGTTGAGGGTGTAATGCTACAACCTCTTCTATAAATACATCAAGTTAATCTTCCATGACCCTGAGAAACATCGATTTTTGAACCTCTGAAGAACTCAATATTAGTTCATCCATCAAGGATGAAAAATAAGGAACATGCCTCTAACACATTCAAGGATCTCTCTCACCAACAAACAATGTTGGATCTCCATCAGCATCAAAGAACACCACCTACCTTTAGAAGAAATTAATAATAGAATGTACCAAATACAAAAAATCTATGTTGAGGACGACATCGTATGGTTGTATCCATAAACATAGGAAATCTCCCCAAGAGAGTTGTTTCCCCGACACTAGCTCATAGTCTCTCCATACTTCAAACAAGTCATCTCGACCTCCAACTGGTGTAGTCAACACCAAGGGTACTGGAAGGCACTCTACCTCAAGTCCCAAGGAATAGACAAGGGTAAGTGATATGAAGGAGTGTGTTTCACCTGAGTAAAACAAGTAATAAACCCAAGTAGAAAACAAGAAAAGGGTACCTCGAACAATGTCTGGATTGCTTGGTGTTGGAAATGCTAAAGCATGAAGCAGACCACGACCTGTTCCATGGCCTCTATGACCTTGATGATGACCACAACCATAGATGTGATCTTATCTATAAGGACAGGGATCATCCCAGGGCTTTCCTCTACCTTCCCCATATTCTATCTTCTGATCCAAATCTGATGCAACCTATTGCTGCTACCTCAGCTAGAACTGCCTTGATGAAGGAACCTGGAGTGAAACACCTGGTGCACGTTGGCCGCTCTGAAAGGTCAGTCACTATCGATGTTGATGACCTTATCCTTCACAATAAAAAAGTGCATGATCCCTTGGAATAGGCATGAGAGACATATCCCCTTGATAAACAAGATATTGAGGGATGGGACCTACCCTTGACCGAATGGAAACTCTTTTTCCCTAAAAACCCAGAACCCCGGACAACAGATCTTCTCTGTGAGGAATCCTAAAGACTCTCCTCTTATGATGATTAGGTTCTATATGAAATCCTCTAGATGACCTTTTCCTTCACCAATACCTCAAAATTTGTCTTCAACATAAATGGGATGACCTAGCACTGGATCTCTAGATGAAAAGCCTCCTCAAAATGCCTCTCCCTAGCCTCCCATCTGGAAACAGGTTCGAAGAATATCATAAAAGGTGCCTAAAATAGATTCCAAACTATCGCAAACTTGAGCTCCCCTATCGAAGGGTAAGAATATCCTAGATATTGGACACCTTCTTAGTTGAGGAAATAAAATTGACACTGAACTTATCTTGGAACTCCTCCCATGAGATCGTCGACTCCTCACAATCCCCGAGGAACAAAACCACCACTTCCTCACTTACCCACATATCATCTTCACAACCAATGATACCCAGTGCTCCTTCCAAGCATGGATTGAGTTGAAAGATATCTCAACCTCCTCTAACCAGTCCTCTATGACTGCATCTGAAATAGATCCCTCATACTTCTGTAGACTTTGGAACTGAAACTCCCGTAGTGTCCTCATCCAAGTGTTGTCATCGTCGACCTCCACTCTATGACGAGCTATTGGCATAGTCTTCTAAACATATTCGACGCGAACCTGATGAGGATGTTGACCTGGATCCATGCCAGAAAAATAAAAAATAATTAGAGATCTTAAACCAGGAATATAGAAGACTCAACATTAATTAATTGTTTTATTTTATTCACTTTAGTTTAACCTGTCCCAATTTATACCCATTCAAACACAGGCATAAATAAGAATGATTCATGATCATTTCCTAAGTATCTACACTGAAACAAGTATCACCACATTTATTAGCCACTATAAACATAAAATTTCATGTGTCAGACCAATGGGGGCCCTAAATACCTATGTATCAGCAAATCTTCAGTGTCTACAGCACTTGATAAACTTGACTGACACAGATTCCTTACCAACCCATGCAACCTCACATGTTCTTAACTCCAAACTCTATCCTATCCCTCAACCAAACCTTTGATACCAATCTTTCATGACCCCCTACCCAAAAAGTGTACCCCTCATGGGCCGATAATGTGAGAAGGTAGATAGTGATACCCAAGTCCCACCTCCAATAGGCCTCAGGTTGGTAACTAGCATCGAGGGTATAATAATCACACAGATGGGATGCATTACCCTCTAAGAGAACACATGTAAAAGAGAGAGATAAGATAGACACCAACCAACTCCAACTCATATAGAAATATAAGAAAAAACCCAAGTACACATATGTAATGTTATTCAAGAACTAATACAACTGAAAGTGGAAAACTGAAAGAACCAAAATAAAGTAAAACAGTAGCGATCATGAAGGCCGAACAGCTCCTCCAACTTTAAGCTAGTAGTAACCATCCTATTCTCCAAACTGGTCAAAGTGACTAGAAATAAGAGTATACTCAGTAGGATCCTCCCCGGATCATCACATGAAAAAGTAAAGAAATCATGCTAAAGCACAGTGAACAAAAAGTGAAACTAACTTGACACCTAAATAAGTATACTAAGTTCCCATCCTCACCATAGCTACTCTCACCATGTATCATATACAAGATTATATAATATAACAAAGAATATTAATGGTACCCCTCTACCTACCACATCCCCATAGTTTTTCCTCTTTTCCGCAACAATGCACGTCCTAAAAATTTCCCTCTAAAAAGGTTGGCTCAAAGACACCTAGGTGAGCACCACAACCTGCACCTCGTGCAACACATAGATTTACCGCAGAAACCTAGGTGAAGCACCACACCATCCACATAACCATAAGTAACCAAGTAGTTCTTGAGATCCAACATAGCCCACATAACATGTATCATACATTGGGTATTACACCTCAAGCCACTACATCCCATACACCGAGTAAGGATCCTTGAGCCATCATATCCTATACACGTTATACCCATAGTAGTCAATAAGAAACTATATTCATAGTATATTTGTGTGAAATAGTCGCAGTCCATTATAGACCTCTATACACATATATGGGGAAAACTAACTATCGTGTATACCAGCACAAGTAACTACCAAGATAAGAGAGCGGGGCCAAAGGGGGAAGTTATCAATCCATCCTCCCACTGGGATGTGGGGGAAAACACCCCCAAGGGATTTGAATCCCCAAGTTGTCATTTTCCCTAACTGAAAAGGTGAATTAGCATATAGAAACACAAAATGTATATAATATAATATCGCTCACAACCACACTATGGGAATAACCTAGTCTAAAACTCAACTAAAGAAAATGTATCTTGGAATCCCGACTATCACTACTAAGACTAGGTATCCTATAAGCACAAAACCATTTAAAGATATACATTATATTACTTTATCTCTTTTTATTAGTTTCACTTTATTTAATTTAATTATTTAACCATTAATTAACCATTATCAATTCCACATTACATTTCATTAGCATCACACCAAGTTCCATGCCCTCCAGGCATAACCAAACCAAGTCCATAGCTTCTCAGAAATATTACCTTAGAATTTCATCCCAGCAAGCTCCAACCCCATGGGTTGACATAATTTATTCAATCATTTATTAACATCATTATTAAATTCCCATAATTCTAGGCATTCTAGATAAGAAAAACTAAGCTACCAAACACAAGGGTCTCAACACGGTGGGTATATGGACTACCCATCGAGCCTTTTCCACCTATAGTAGGATCATAGACCCATCCTTCCTCTAGAAACTAAACATGAAAAGCATGTGGAATACCCTGTGTTTATTCGTCTCCTTTGGAATGAGGGTAAGAAAGACCATATACCTTATGTTGTGGGGAATGTAAAGAAGATAAACAACCAACAATATTCAACAAGCATCCAACATTCATAACCGGTCTGTTTCATCATCTCTGGTGTCCTCCCCGACACCAACATGCATAAAGGGATTCACCTCACCACTATAGGTGTCAACTACTACCACAACCACTAGGACTCCCTTCCCCCACATCTCACAAAATCCATCCAAACACATAACACATCATAAGAAGTATGAAAATAATAAAGAAATTGGGCTCTTTGCCCTAAACAAGGCATCTAGCCTTCACATAAAACAAGCACTCGTGGATCCAAGCATAAGGCTCATGGACTTTACAAGAAAGAGGGTAACTTATAACCCTTATATGAATTATCTTTTATCAAAAAACTAGTAATTTAATCAATCATGAATTAGTCATTTCATTTAAACATGCATAACTACATCCTTTTATTATTCACAGTTTTCCACAGCAACAGCCGGATTCAAAAACATGCCTCTTTATCTTTATCCAATTAATTTACAATTAATCCCAGCTTTATGTTCTTTAACAATTTCCATTAGTAATTACATATTAAAAAAATCAAGAATAGATATCACAGTATCTATAAAAAATAAGAGGCAACAACATACGATCAATACCAATTTATTTATCTGGTTCAAATATTTATTATGTAAATTCCATTGTGATCTAGTGGGATAAAACATGATAACTCTACAGTTTCACGTAAAATAATATATAATACATGAATCCCCTACCTCAAAAGGTTTCGGATGTTCTTTGCATGAGAATGGCCAACACAACAGATCACGATCACCTTTCCTAGAAGACTGCATCCACCCGAGGACGTAGAGACACCACCACACCAACCAACACACAAGAAAACTCCATTAGAAACATAGAGATCACATGTCATAACATGGAAAGGAGGATCAAAAGGATAGGATCCCAGAAGAATGGTGTTAGAACATACTTTATATCAAATACAGATCAACACTTCCAGGTTTCCCCAAAATTGGGGGTGTACATGCAGTAGGATGAAACTTCGGGGAAGACATGATACAAGGCTACAGAACTAAGCATGACTCCTATGGGAAGGAAGGAGATTTTTTAGCATGTCACACTTGGGAACAAGGAGGAAGCATAAGGTAAGAAGATATCTTGACTCTTTAGAAGATTTAATGGAGCATCGTTTTAAGATACACTGGATTTTTCATTAAGATCAGAAATGTCAAAGATTGCGCCTTTTGACCAATTAAAGGATTCCCGACCATTAAGAAAAATTAATATAGGAGTTATGGGATTTGAATCAGCCTTAAATCCCTTAAAATGATTTTATTACATTTTACATTAAAGGGAACGTCAAACAGTTGAAACTGTAGGAAGCTGGAAAAATTAGAAATTTGACAAAGGGTGATCCATCATTTAGTGTGCCACTATTTTGGTGTGCCACCATTTTCTATAACTAGATTTTTTGAAACCTCTTGAAACAAACCACTGTGACCCCCAAGAACTCCACAAGAACTATATTTTCACAAAGGTATAGACTAGTGAAATCTGGGTCATTACATCTCCAATTTTCTCTTTTTCCTCTTCCTCCACTTCCTCATTCCACTTGTAATCCTACTTTTTCATATTTTCAATATATACAGAGTAGCCCTCTTATGTAGTAATGTTGGATCATGGGTTTTATCAATTGTTCCAACCTACTAAATAATCATCCTAGGAATGAACAAGGATAAGAATAGCGATATAGATGTTCTATAAATATCATCCTGAAGGGGTGGACCAATGTATGAGTTATGGGGAGAAGATGTTTCCCAGACTAGCTTTAATAGAAAAAGGTATCAGACAATGGTGGGAATAAGAGTGAAAATATTAGGTAGAATTACATGAGTACCTCACTGGAGTGATGCATCTCATGGATAAGATACTGCTTTTAGAGTGATAATGGGAATGGAAATAGGAGAAGGATCGAGAATGACATGAACAATCAGAATTTTGGAAAAACCTAGCACTCCTGGCACATCACCTGGAGAAGATATCACAATATGAGGTAACCCCACTTTATTTAATGATCATTAAGGTTCCATCTGTAGTATCTATAATTATGTAGATATAAAGATGAAACATGTATGTGACTACAAATCTGACTGGCCTCATACATGAACAACCCTCAACTACCTGATTGGTGAAGCTACTCACATTTGATGGGAGTGATATATGCTGCTAGATTTCATGTACTGAGTTTCACTTTTGGATTATTCAGAAATCGAATTCAAAAAAGGTGCCTCTTTCTCAGGTATGTATGGATGGAGGCACAAAATACTAGTTTACTATTATAGGAGTTTCATTAAAAATTGACATGGTCGGTGTTTAAGGAGGAATTAATGTAGTGATTCAGTTGGCTGGAAAACACATCTCCCCCTTTAATATCACAAGCATTGATAGAGATTTTATCTACCCCCACTACTATTAATGATTCAATTTGTGTATTTTAAGTTAAAAATATGTATGGGAAGGATTAATACCTACACCAAGGGGGGGAAATTCAAGAGTCCTTTGAGTAGTTTATATATCTGGAATGACCACTCCTACAATAACTTAAGCAGCAGTGCTGAGGATATAGCTTCCATGGGTTGAGAGAATATATTCCCAGCTAGGAATCAAAGAAAGAATTGAAAATGAGATTTATTTTTCAATATAGGGTTATGATTGATAGAAACCCTGAGAATTAACTTAAGATAATTACTCATACAAGGTTTCTAGTAGAAAAAAATCTCAAACAAATAATCATTCTGGAATATTGAAGGAGCATACAAAGAAATTAGTGACAGTTCTGGTAGAATCTCCAGGTACCAACTTCATATGAACTGACACCATCCCATAAAAATACCAATTTTTTGATTGAATCTAAATCCTAGAATCAAAATAATCCACACATTAGAAGATTGAAAAACGAAATAATCCCACTAAGTTTCCATTAGTGAATAAATAAATCAAAAAACTCAGCATGAATTGAGACACAATTCCTAGAAGAAAGAAAAGATATTTTTCTACCAGTAAAAATATCAAGCTTCAACTTTATAACATCACCTTCATGCATGAAGTGGTCTTCATCCATGATCTATTGAAATAACTGATGGAATTTGGGAGAGGGATTGGGAACCCTCCATTCAATGTCAAAGGAGGAGGAGGTGGAGTAGGGGAGGTGGACGAGCCAAAGGCGGTGGAGGCGGAGCAGGCAAGAGAGGAAGCAGTTTCTATAACTCCTACACCTCTAGCTCCACCACCTCCAACTCCTCCACATTCGGCTCCTCCACCTCCACCTTCTCAACCTCTATCTTGGCCTATTAAAATCTAAACATTATAAAAGAGTATGTAATGAATAAGGATATTGGATTTTTATAATAAAAAAATATCAAACAATGCAATACTTGAATTAACAAGTTAAGCTGCTCTAAGAAATTGAAATTACCATTGTGACATATCTTAATATAGAAAAAAAAATAGTATTCATTATGTAATATAAATATAATTAATTTGAGTACAAAATAAATTAGAGAGCATATAAAGAAAGGTCTGTCATCCAAGGTGGTAGCCAATTATCACTTAAAACTCAAAAATAAATTATGTATACTAAACATAATAATTTAACATTACACAAAAATCAAAAAATCACCTTAGGAAATATTATTGATCATGTGGTGAGCATAATATCTCTATAAACCCTTCCCATGTTTTGTGATATATTGTTACTTCAGATCAAGTCGCTTGCTAAAAAAACACGATTCTTTATTTTTCGACTCTTGCATAAAATAAATGAACACTTTGAGGACTAAAAATTAATTCATCAAGAATGAAAAAATGAAGATAATAATTCATATTCAGAACTCAACAACCAGTTTTGGTGAGGGATCATATGGGATACATGCCTAAATTCCTTCATATCCTTCAACAGAGGATCTACAAAATGGGGACCCGCCAACGATGCAGATAGATAGAATGTGAGAGTGAGTTTTGTTGAAGGTTTGATAGATCAGGTTGGACATCGGGGGTACGTATTTTTGCATGAATTTCATTGTAACTTATCAACTTTCCCCACAAATTTGAATATATTAGTACTCACTGTATGCCTCCATGGCACTATAAATCAATGCTTATTTTCAATAAGAGAATAATATTTTACAAATATAACAATGAAAATTAATATTAAATATATTTAAATCACAAATAAATGGTATATATTATTTGAATACAATTGGAGAAACTATTGAGACATTATCAATATATTATAAAACATTAAGGATAAATTTAAAGGAATGAAAATTTATTTTGAGCATGGAGAATTTAATTACATAAATGAACCAACATCTCATATAACATTCACAAAAACCTTGGTTTTTATACTGAAATAAAATAGAATACAGTAGCATAACAACTGCACCAAAGGTATAAAGATAATCAATATTCAAGGATTAGAAATTTTTAAATTTTACAAAAGCAAGAAGAGTATGCATAATCATAAAAATAAAGAGGGAAATATTACACAATAAAAATATCCCAAATCATATAATCCAACCAGTAATGATAAAATCAAATCAAGATAATGATACTAATTTACTTCCTTCAAATAAAATTATTTAATTAATAATATAAATATAGATAATATTAAAAAATTTACATTTCAAATACTATTGAATCCTGGTTGAAGTTAAATTTTTTAATGCATATTATAAAGAGGCATGTAGTACTGCATAGTAAAACTTTATATTTTTAGGTAGGCATATTGAAACTTTACATTAAAAATCAAACTAAATGAATAATATATCAAAGTAGTTTGATTGAAAGTACATATTATATTATTATTAACTAATACAGAATAATGTTTAAGATAATGAATATTTTACATGAGTTAGATGTTTGAAATTTTAATAGTACTTGAAACTATAAATGATAAATACTATTGTATCCAACATATAAAAAAAATTGATTATATATTATATAGAAGTATACAGATTGAATGCATGTTGAAATTGAATATAAATTCAAAGAGACACAATCTGCATTTGTGTTAAAACTGCATAATTATATGCAGATTTTTTTTGTTAAAATGCTTAATAAGATTATAGAGAATAATATTAAAATACATAATATTAGGTAATAATCTAATGTTTATCTTATTTAATAATCATCATAGAAAAATGAATGAAAAATTAGATTAAGAAGATGGTATAATGGACAACCAAAAGAAATAGAGAAAGATGCATTACACTTTTTCAAACATAAACAACAGGTTTAAATCCAGCACATAGAGGGATGAAAATCTCAAAAAATAATCAGTCTATTAGATTGAATGCGCTTACATAGAAATAAGTAAAATATTTCTAGGTAACAACTTCAACTAAACCGACACTTTCTAATGAAAAAACTTGTTCTTCGATGCAAACCAATCTATTTAAATCAATTGAATCCACACATCATGAACTAGAAAAAGGAAAAGATCCCAGGAAGTCATCATTAGAGAATACAAGAATCAAATAATCTAGTATTCATTTACACAAAAAACCAAGAACAAAGAGAAGAGAGGTTTCTACAAGAAAAAATTTCAAACAAATAATCAGTTTGGAAGATTGAAGGAGCATACATAGAAAGCAATGACAGTTTCCAGGTACCAAATTCATCTGAACTAACACCTTATAATAAAAATACTAGTTTTTCAATGGGAACCTATCTCTTGGAATCAAAATAATCCACACATCATAAGACACACTAAGGAAATAATCCCACTAATTTTTCATCAATGAATAAATGAATCTAAAAATACATCATGCATTGAGACATGGTTCAAGGTAGAAATCGAAGATAGGTATCTACCAACAAAATAATCAAGATTTATCTTTATAACCTTGCATCCATGGATAAAGTGGTCTTTATCCTAGATCAATTTATATAACTGATGGAAGCTGGGAGATGGGATATGAACCCTAGATGTAGTGTCGAAGGTGGTGGAGGTGGAGCAGTCATAGGTGGAAGCAGTTTCTCCGGCCCCTCCACCTCTAGATCCTCTGCATCTGGATCCTCCACCTCCGGTTTGGCCTATTAAAAGATAAGAATTATACCAAAGTAGGTCATGAAGGAATATATTGGAGTTTTAAATTGAAAAATTGTCAAAAAAATGAAATATTTGAATTTCCATGTTAATCTACTCTAAGAAATTGCAATTAGATTTATGACACATCTTAATATATAAAAACATAAAGTCTACATTGGTTATGGAATGAAAAGATAATTAATTTGAGTACAAAATAAATCATTGAGAATGGAAAACAAGGTTTGGCATCCAAGGTGGTATCCAATTATCACTTCTAACTCGATAATACACTCTTTATACTAAAAATAATGATTTCACGTTCCATGAAAATCAAGAAATCGCACTAGGGAATATTATCAAGAATGTGGAGGGAATAACATCCTCATCAACCCTTCCTCTATTCCATGATATATTGTTACATCGAAATCAAGTCACTCGCTAAATAACATGGTTTCTTATTATTTTAATCTTTAATAAAATAAATCAATGCTTTGAGGACTAAAAATTAGTTCATCAAGAACTCAAAAAACAAAGATATTCGTTCTTATTTAGAACCCAACAACCAGTTTCGGTGAGGAGGGAGCATAGGAGGGACATGCCTTAATTCCTTCAAATCCTTCGACGGAGGAGCTGTGAAATAGGGGCATACCGACGATGCAGATAGATAGAACATGGGAGTGGATTTTATTGAAGGTTTTATGCAGAATAGTGGACACTGGGGGTGGATATTGTTGCATGATTTTCTTTGTAAGTTATCAAATTTTCCCGCAAATTGGAATATACCAGTACTCATCGTGCATTCAAACAGTGCTATAAATAAATGATTATTTTCAATAATAGAAAGATATTTTACTAATAAAATTATGAACATTAATAGTGAATATATTTAAATAACAAATAAATGGTAGATATTATTGGAATACAAGTGGAGAAACTATTGAGACATCATTAATATAGTAGAAAACATTAAGGATAAATTTAAAGGAATGAAAATTTATTTTGAGCATTAAGTATTCAATTAAATTAATGAACCTACATTTCAAATAAAATTCACAAAAAAAATTGGTTTTTACACTAAAATAAAAGAGAACACAGTATCATACCAGCTACACCAAAGGTAGGAAGATAATCAGTATTCAAGAATTGGTAATTTTTGAAGTTCACAAAAGGAAGAAGAGTGTGTATAACCATTAAAATAAATGGTGGAATATTACATGAGACCAATATCCAGAAGCATATAAGCCAAAAAAGAATTATAAACTCAAATAAATATAATGATACTAATTTACGTCCATTGAATAAAATTATTCGATTAAGAAGATGAAAGTAGGTAGTACTGGAAATTGTACATTTCAAAAACTATTGAATCCAAGTTGAAATTAAATTTTTTTAATTCATATTATAAATAATAATCCAGTACTGAATGGAAAAACTTTATAGCATTATGTATGAATATTGAAACTATATATTAAAAAGGATACTAAATGAATAATATATCGAATTAGTCTCATTGAAACTACATATTACATTTTTATTAACTAATACAGAATAATGTTTAAGACAATGCATATTGTACATGAGTTGGATGTTTAAAATTTAAATGGTACTTGAAACTATAAATGATAAAATACTATTGAATCCAACATATAAAAAAATTATTGGATTTTATAGAATCATTCAGATTGAGTTCATGTTGAAACTGAATATAAATTAAAAGTGACACAATCTGTATTTGTTTTGAAACTGAATAATTATATGCAGATTTTTTTTATCACTACACTTAATCAGATCATCAATCATAATATTAAAAGACAAAATATTTGGTAATAATTTAATTTTTATCCTATTGAATAATCCTAAGTATATATAAATGAATGGAAATTTAAATAAATAAGATAGTTTAATGGATGAATAAAAGAAACAAAGAAAGAATCATTACACTTCCCCAACATTAATAACATGATTAAATCCAATACAAAGAGAGATGAAAATATCAAAAAAATAATCATTTCTGAAGATTTAATGGTCTTACATAGAAATTAGTGTAGGATTCCTGGGTAACAACTTCAACAAAATCGACACTTTCCCATGAAAAAACTAGTTCTTTGATGTGAACCCATATCTTGAAATCAATAGAACTCCCACATTTAAAATTAGAAAAAGGAAAAAAAGCTTATTAAGTTGACATAAGAGAACAAATGATTCAAAAAAACTAGTACGCTTTTACACATAAAACCAAGAACAAAGTGAAGATTGGTTTCTACCAGAAAAATCTCAAACAAATAATCAGTTTGGAAGATTGAAGGAGAATACATAGAAATTTGTCCTAGTGAAATCAATAGGTAAAAACTTCATCTGAACTAACACCTTCCCATAAGAATACCTATTTTTTATGCGAACCCAACTCTTATAATCAAAATAATAAAAACTTAGTAATCTAAAAAAATGAAATAATTACACTACGTTTCCATCAGTTAATAAAAGGATAGAAAAGGTATTAAAACACAATTACAGGAATAAATAATTCTACTAGTAAAATTGTCAAGCTTCAAGTTGATAAACCCACCTTCATGGATGAAGTGTTCTTTATCCATGATCGATTGAGAGAACTGATGGAAGTTGGTAGAGGGACTAGGAAACCTAGATGAAATGTCAAAGGTGGAGGAGGTAGAGCATGTAGTGGAAGAGGAGGCAGAAGAAGAGAAATCATAGGTGGAGAAAGTGGAGATGGAGTAGGTGGAGGCAGAGAAGGAAGAGGCATATGAGCCATAGTAGGGAGAGGCGGAGGATATAGAGTAGGCAGAGGTGGAGGATCTGAAGCAGGAGGAGGCAGAGAAGCTAGAGAAGAAGGATCAGGAGAAGGTGGAGGAGCCAAAGGTGGAGGAGCCAAAGGCAGAGGAGGTGGAGCAGGCAGAGGCAGAGGAGGTGGATCAGGCAGAGGCAGAGTAGGTGGAGGTGCAAGTGATTTCACTCATTTGGTGAGGTCAGAACGAGGGAGATAAATTTTAGGTGCAGAAATGGGGAGAAACTCATTTATCTCCAACCCCCAATTTAGAATCATTCTGAAATTGGGATGATTAGATAGCTCACTTCATCTTCACCTATCCCCAACATCTTCCTTATGAATTTTTGTTGTAATTAATTCATTTTTTTCAATTCTTATATTTTGTTTCCTAATTATATATTTATTTAAAATTGGTTGTTTTTTACATAAATGATTTATATTTGCAATTTTTTATAGTACATGATTACTATGTAAATTATAAATACATTATTTTTTAGATATTTATGAAATGCACGTACAAATAGTCATACATATCGCAAATAATATAAGAAAAAATAATTCATTACGATGGAAAACTTGTAATTATTTCTTCATATAAGGTCATATTAATTTATATATTTTGGAAAATTCCACAAGATCAATTTTTTTAATTATTGTTAATTATATTTCATATTTTTCTATAGGTTTATCATAGATTTATTATTAGGTTGTATTAAAAAATTTATGATTTATAAAAATAAGTGAGATTATGAATAATTCTAATTAATTGTTTAATTAAATATTAATATTAGTATAATTTTTTGAATATGACCATCCATTTTATTATTATCAGGAATATATAAAATAAATATTATATTTTTATTCAATATATAATATTAATATTGCAAAGATAATTTTATAAATAATAGTAAATAAAATTAAATACATTATAAGGGAGAAAGATAATTTTTTGTATGAAATTTTAGTAATTAATTTTCAACTGGTCAAACTCCATTATTTATTAATTATCAATTATGTTTTAGATAAATCAATTATAAAAAACAAATACAAATATTATATTTCCATTTTTATGAAATTAATTGATAAAAACAGTGGCTATTTTTTATATTGGGGAAGTATTCCATTTAATCTTATATGTATGTTATGTTTTAACAAAGGTTATTTGTGTAATTTTCACCAAAATAATTTCCATTATTTTATTTTAAAAATTTTCATGAAAAAGATGGAGAGAAATGAAAATCATTTATTTTATCTTACTAAATTTTACATCAAAAAAATGATGATAAATCAAAATCATTTATTTTCTATTCTTTTATTTTATGAAATATGAAATCATTTCTGTTATTTTTATAATACATAACCAAACATAGTGTAGGTTTAGAGGAAAGAAACCATGAGAGGGTTCGATTTATTTTTTCAAAAATGAGTACCAGAATTGATTGGGAGGGAGGAGAATTCATGAGGGGGTGACACTTGTATAAGAGACCACCCAGATTCAATATATATATTGATATATAGATGTTAATTTTTCTCTTAAGATTAATTTTTATTAAATTTATTTTATATTTTTTGTGGAGTATTTAAGTAATTATAGATGTTTCATGAGACCAATAGTACTCTAAGTTTTGAAAGGTATCCTAGATACATCCACTTAAGGAATCCAGAAAGGTTGTAAAATCATTAAAAAGTGCAAAAATACAAAAATATTAGAAAAAGGATAAGGAAACTATTTGTCTTTGACTTTCAAGATCATACTTGGAATCACTTCACATGAATAAAATGAAGTCTTAGAAAGAGAGTAGAGATATAATGTCTAAAATTGTGCTAATTTCTTTTCCGAATTCATATTTCTGGACAAAATAGGTTGGATATCCCTTATAGAGGTCCCTGATCTCAGCTTGTCTGGTAATTTTACTCTACTTCCATTATTGGTTTCAAAATAAAGAGGAATCATACATCACACACTTCCAACAAAACAAAAGAAAAAGGTGGATTGTACAATTGTAAAACTTCAACCACATACTTCAAACATAAAAATAAATTAGATAATTAACATTTCTAATTTGATTTGACCATCCATGTCAGATATGACGTGTGTCTAGATCAACTCCTAAAATCCTTCTAATTCATACAGATCATTGATCCTTTCTATGACTAATACTTCTTTCTCTGAGTCATTCATCTCCATAAATTTTTTTTGGTGTATTGGATCTGATCTCTAACAATAAATACATATTCTTTATATCCCTTCCATTTCTTGAGACCTTCAAGAATCATATATGCTGCCACCATGAAATATGTCAGATGTTTCATTTATGCAGCTTGCATGTTTCATGAGTTAATAGAGACTAACACATTTTCTCCTTCAAAGAACATATAGTCCTTTCTCATCGATGTTGACTCGATCAGATAAACACTCCATTTGATCGAGATTTTTTTCATAATGGATTATATTCAAACATAACTCTAACCATTCTTTGTCAATAAACTTTTATTCCTCAAATAAATTTTGGACTGGTTCTTTAGTCAATTTCCCTAGGTATAGGTTTCATAGCATAATCAATCTATCTACTAATATGATAATTTTTATGTGTGAAACTCACCAAAAAAACTTATATATGTGCTGTTTAGAAGCATGTTCACTATTTTTGGTACCCAATTAAATGTGAAATTTATCTTATCGAATCCAAATAATTGTACGAATCCCATTCAGAAAGATTTGTGGAACTCTATAAACTCTTTTGGTTCCAATGTTTTTTCTAGTATATAGATCTTTGGAATCCTTAAACCTCACATCCCCCAAAAAAATTTAGGACTGGAAATTCTTCGATGCCTATTTCCTAGATCTTTTTAACTTTGAAAATAAGAAGAAAAACTTAAACCTTCAGTCAAATTTTGATGGTAATGATCATATTGATCGTGTCCCAATATATCTTCTTATAATCTTCCATAACATCTTTAGATTCTTCAATAATTTCTAAAAAATGTTTTAGACCTCTCTTGGATACCCAATCATCCTTATTTTTTTCTGGATCAAATTATATATAGTTATGGATATGTTCTTAGAAATATTTTTAATCCTTTTTAAATATTTCCATATTTACTTTTCTGAATTTGAATCCTCATCTATCTCATCATCTAGGTTTTCTCGATATTTTTCATACTGGACATTTTGTTGATGAAGTTCTTCCTGAACCTTTCAATGCTTATGCTACTCAATTTATTCTTCTACTTAATCACCCAACTCTTAGAAACAATTTTTTACTTTACTTTAGAAATTAAATTTTTTTCTATCCTCTTGTTCTTCCAATACTTCCCCATTTCTCGTATTCTATGCACATTGAGTGTTTTAATAGACTCTATGAGCACATGAAATATAGAAACCCAAGCCTTTCTACACATATTATTACATGATTTTTTTAACATAAATATTAAATAAGTACAACCCAAATATCATTAGTCCTAGTTTATTTGAAATAATAGGTTCATAAAATATTGAAATAAAACTAAAACATTACATCTTTGTTTTATTCTCCATAATGAGATCCTAAATCCATTTGATCTCCTAGAACTACATAAGATAACCTAGAGAATAAATAAAATAAAGGGGTGAGCTAAAAAATCTTAGTAAAATTATTATCATGATAAGGAAAGATAACGTGTGAGTCAAAGTTATAACATCATATCATAAAAGAGAAGGCTCATGAGTAATCACATAGAATCATAACAGAAAGAACATAGAATCATAAGATCATAGAAACATAGGAAATGTGTAAGAAACATATAACATGACATAAACATGAGTCAAGTATAACTTCTTTAACAATATAACATGGTATAATAGTTCCCATAATGGATTAGGTTTACTCCCTAATCTCATACATAATATCTCATGAGAAAAAATCTTGACTAAATTCATTAGAGTTACATCTGGTCATACCCATCATAACATGTTCATGATTATGTGTTCCATAAAAATGAAATCAATCATAAGGAATAAACACAATAATTACCCATAGAAAGAAATGGGTTATATAATCTTGTCTTATATCACAATCAAAGAAATTCTCACAATGAAGGAATTTGAGAAATGAACATAATACATGTATTACCCTATCAAAGGAAGAGATAATCATCTAGGTATATATGTTATATACATATATATATATATATAATTTATAATCATTACATAATATTAAATAGAGAGATAGAGAGATAAAGTGGATTAGAGGGAGAAAGTTCATATCCTAAAGAAAATGGTGGTTTAGAGAGGTCCCTTACCTTGAGTCTGATGTGTCACGCATATTCTTTATATTCCTAAATAATAAACTCATGTTAATTATTTATTTTATTTAGAAACTTTTTTATGTTTATTATACATTTTATTTTACTTACTATCATGTTATCTTCAATTACATTATCATTTAGGTTTATGTTGTACGTTTTGACGATATTTGGTTCATATACCCAAAATCAATTAGGTAAGTTGAATAAGGTCAAAGAGATTATTATTTAATTATCTATTAAAAATAATCTTTAAATAATTATCAATATTATATGTCACTATACTTTTAAAACCAACCATGAAATAAGGTTATGAAAAAATAAACAATGTTACAATCATGAAGATGGTAGACAGTACGTACGCACGGTAAACCATATGTGCACACGAACGACGTTACCATATTTTAATGAATAAAAATGTAATAAAATATATTATATATTAATTTTATATAATTATAAAGATATCATGAATATCATATATATACATTAAATCCATCACCATTAATATTTGTGAGAGGTTAAATCAGTTCGTGAGGTGGTAGCCCACCATAAAAAGAAGAATAATTAGATAATTTGGACCAAATGATTCTAAATATGATATCAAATTTATCAAATAAAAATATTATGTGTGTGTAAGATTAATTTCAATACAAGTGCATGTAATGCACAAAACCCCATTTTAACCATAACCGTTGTAAATAATTTTTACTGTTTTTACTATTTATTATGAAAAAAAAATTAAGTTAGACATATAAAATAATATAAATTATTATAATTATACATATGTAATCTATTTTATCAAATAAAATTCACATAATTAAAATAATTTAATTTAAAATTAATCTTGAAAAATGTGTCAAAAATAGTTTTTCAAAAAATGCATTTTTTAACCATAAGATGATCTTATATGAACTCTATGAATAAAAATATTCATTATATGAATTTAAATTCATAAAAAAAGATATTTAATATAAAAATTTCATCTAAATAATTTCTTATTAGGGTTTATTTTAATTAATTAAAATGGATAAGTTTCATGCACTTAAAAACAGTTTTCAGAAAATCGTGTTTTGAAGCATAAAATTAAACTTATACCCAAATCATGAAAAATGATGTATTAAATGAAATTAATTGGAATATTATAAATAAAATGGTTTATATATAACATTAATACCAATTCCAAAATATAATGGTACTTTGAAATTACTTTATTTAATGAAATAAATGATAATATTTGAAAAATCAACAATTTTCAATATTCACTAAAAAATTCATCATTTTAGGAGAATCATAAAATTTCACCCTAAGTTAATTTTAATATGATTATTTCAAAAATTAATTTAATTTTATAAATGTTCTAGAAATTAATTATAATATTTTCACACAAAAAAACAAAAAAAAATTATTGAAGAAAATTCCTTTTTTAGAATAAAATGACTTAATTAAAAATTTAGTGCTTATTTCAAAATAATTTATAAATACATCTACATTGAGTAAGAGTTTTATATATATTTCAAAAATAATTTAATCCAATTAATACCCATCAATTAAATGACTAGTTTATAATGACTATATTTAAATAATCATGTTTCGTTTTGGCTTGGCGTTGCGTGTCGTAAATGCTATCGAACATAGTTTTCTTTTTTTTTAAATTGGGGTGTTTCATTATTCCCCCTTAAGTAATTTCACCCTCAAAATTTTGTATTACATACTAAGGTGAAAATGAGTGAGGGTACTTCTTCTTCATGTCTTCCTCTACTTATCAGGTTTCCTCTTCGTATTTATGATTTCACCGTATTACTTTGACTATGTGAGTTGTCTTGTTTTGTCGAAACATTATTTCTAAAGTACAAGATCTTCATCATTTTCTCCTCATAAGAGAAAACATATTTCAGCTACACAACCTATGAATTTAGTACATGTGAGGGATATGATATGAAATTCATCAAGAGGGATACATAGAATATGTCGTTTACTTGAGAAAGGGTTTGTGAGAGTTCTAGAAAATAAGTCACAACTCCGATGTGATCGAGAATTTTAAAGGGGATGATGTACCTGGGGCCTAGATTTCCCTTATTCCAAAATCTCATGACTATCTTCCATGGAGATATGTGGAGAAACACTTTATCCCTAACCTCAAACTCTAGTTCTCATTTGCGATTGTCCACATAGCTCTTTTTTCAACTTTGAGAAATCCCAATGTGTTGTTGAATGGTATTGACCTTATCTATCATTTCCTCAGCTATTTCAAGTCCTAATAGTTTTCTTTCACTAACTTTATCCCAACACACATGTGTCATACATATCTTCCCATAAAGTTATTCATAAGGATCCATTTGGATACTTGATTTAAAGATATTATTGTATGAGAAATTGATCAGAGGAAGATTTTTATCTCATCCTATTTTAAAGTCTATAGAGAATTATATCAACATGTCTTGTAGTGTTTGAAGAGTTCACTCAGATTGTCCATCAGTTTCGTGGTGATAAGCTGTATTAAAATTCAACTTAGTATTTAGAGAAAGTTGGAGGCTCCTCTAGAACTTGGAGGTAAATATCAGATCTTGATTAGTTACAATCGATATCAGTGTTCCATGTAGCCTCACCACCTCTATGATGTATATACTTGGAAGTTGATCAAGTGATATTTCATCTTGAATTGTAATGAAGTGAGTAGTCTTTCTATGATGATACACCAAAACCAACATGGCATTATTCCCTCTTGATGTATTTGGAATACCATTGACAAAGTCCACGGTGATGTTTTCTCATTTTCATTTAGTTATGGGTAATGGTTTAATAATATCCTTATAATATTTTCTTTAAACCTTCACTTCCTAACATACTATAAAATTTTATTTATATTAAGTGATATCATTCCTAATATTGACCCACTAATAGTACTCTCATAGATCTCAATACATCTTCTTTCTCACTTGGTGGATGGAGAAGGTTGAACGATGTATATCATTCAATAACACTTTATTTATATCAAGATTTGATGGTACATATATTCATGACCTAAATATTATAACTTCTTATTCATCAATTTTGAACTCTTAGGATTTCCTTTTTCTTATATCTTCCACCTTCTTCTGAATTTCTACATCATCTCTTTGAGAATCATTTATCTTTTTCAAAAGGGATGGTTGAGTAATCATTTGAGAAAGGAATGATGATTTCCCTTCCTTCATGATTCTCATATACTTCATTTTCAAGTCTAAGTAGATTATATCCTTCTCAATTCACATTAGTGAAAAGGTTTTTAAATATTTTTTACTTAGATCATCAGCCACATTGTTTGTTTTCCAATTATGGTAATGGATTGAGAAGTTATAGTCTTGGTTCAGCTCTAACCATATTTATGGGCACATTTTAAGTACCTTCTGTGTGAATATATATTTTAGGCTATTATGATTTGTATATATTTTACACTTATCTCTATAAAGAAAATGTTGCCATATTTTCAAAGTAAATATCAATGTATCTAACTATATATCATGTGTATGATAGTTTTTTTCATGAACTTTCAATTGTATTGAGGAATGTGCTATCACTTTATCATTTTTCTTTGGTAAACTACCCAAAATATTCATTGAATCATCATTACATATAATAAAAAGTTCCCCACTTGAGGGAAGTGTGAGGATTGGTGTAATGATAAGCCTAATTTTCAACTCCTTAAAGAACTCTTTTCATTTATAGGTTTAGAAAAAATTTACCACCTTCTGAGTTATGTTGGTTAGTAGGTTTGAAAATAATGATAAGTTTCTCAAAAATCATCAATCATATCCAGTTATTCTAAAGAAACTATATATATCTATTATATATGTTGGTATAAGCCAATCCTAAATTTCCTTGGTCTTAGAAGGGTATACAGATTTCCCTTTGTTAGTGATAATATTCCCCAATAATGATACTTTCTTCATATAGAACTCACATTTACTATACTTTACATATAGCTTCTCATTTTTCAAAATATTTATCATAATATTCAAATGCTTATCATGATCATATTTTCTTTTGGCTTATATCATAATATCATCTATAAAGACTACCATAAAATTTTCAAGGTAATCTCTAAAGACTATATTCATTAAGTCCATAAATATTTTTGGGTCATTAGTGAGTCCTAAAGGTATCACTATGAACTCATAGTGTTTATACCTTATTTGGAAGTATGTTTTGGGAATATATTCCTTCTTTACCTTTAATTAGTGATATCCCAATCAAAGGTCCTTAGAGAAATACTGGTCCCCATGTAGTTTATCAAATAATTTGTTTATACATATAAAGGTATACTTTTTCTTTATCGTGATTTTTTTTAGTTTATGATAATAAATGTAGAGAATCGTTAACCCATCCTTCTTCTTGAAAAAAGAGGATTGATGCACCCCATGGTGATACAATCAAACATATAAAACCATTTTCTAGATTCTCATGTAACTATTTTTTCATTTCTTCTAACTCAATGATGTTAATTCTATAATGAGTCTTAGATATAGTAAAATATTCAGATATAAGTTTTATTGAGAACTCAACCTCTCAGCCATGAGGAAGACCATAAAACTATTTGGGGAATACATAAGTATAATCCCTCATAGTGGGTATGTATTCAAGCATGATTCTCTCATTTTTCACAATCATTTGGGCTATATATGCTTGCTCATAAGGAAATAATATCCACACTTGAATGAATTATTCCAGGGGAGACTCATCCTTCACCTTACACTTGTATATAATTAGAGGATGACTTGGGACATGAAGAGTGGTATCCCTTTCTCAATATTTTATGTTGTCTTTATATAAGGATGTCTAATCCATTCCCAATATATAATAAAACTCCACTAAAGAAGTAATATGAAATTTTCTAGGAGATTCAATCCACAAACATTAACTAATGAGGAGTAATATACTTTATATGAAACATTTTATCTCTTTTATATTCTCATAGATAGCTTAACCCCCATGTTTTGAGGTTGTGTTTAAATAGTTATACTAAACTTTCATGATACGAAATAATGTATAGAACCATAATCAAAAAGTAAATTTGATATTATTGAATGAATAATGATCATACCTATCACCACACTAGTTTTTAGATCCACCTCATCAGTAGTGATAGAATATTCCCTTCCTTTCTCTCTAGGACTTATAGGTTGTTGTTGTTGATTGTCTCTGATAACCACTAGCTTAGGTCATTAGATTTCATAATGTCTTTTTTTTACAATTTAAACACTTCACCACAGGATGAGTGTTGATATGAACCTTATTCTCTTATTTCCCATTTATGGGTTTCTTCATTACCTGTCGGCACTGATTAGCCTAATACCCCTCTTTTCCACATTTGAAACATCTTCTAATTCCCTTGATATGGTTTCTAGGGTGATTCTTCCCACACCTTTGGAATGTGATATGTTGGGTTTTCTTTCCTCTATGATATTTATCTTTTGATCCTACCAAATAAAATTCAATTTTATGTTTTTTCCTCCGATCCCATGAGACTGCTGAGAGTCACTGATCTCCATCTCAACTTTGAGGTAACAAAGAACAATCTCTTCATAGTTTTCAAAGTCCCAAATTGTTAATGTTTTTCATAGAATCAACTTTAACCCACACAATAAACATTCCACCTTACTTTCAGTGTTTATGACAATGCTAAAGGCATATCGTGAAAGCCTTGTGAATTTTTCCTCACACAGCCCGATAGAGTCATATTCCCTTTGATTTAGTTTGAGGAACCCCCTATTCATTTTAAGATGGATATTTCAGGAAAAATATTTATTGAAAAATATTTTCCTAAATTCATCCCTTTACTTGGAATCAATATCCTCTTTAGATTTTATTTTCTTGGTCAGTTTCCACCACTGATCAACTTCTCACTCAATGCGATAAATGGTTAGCATAAAATTCTTTTTCTATAGGCATTGGGGGACTAATAATATCTTCTAAATGGAGTTAATCCATTGTTTTGTGATGATGGGATTAGAAGATCCACAATAGGTAGGAGGTTTCTGTTGCATAAAAGGATCGGTGACAAATTTATCTTTCTTAAGAGGAGGAAGGTATTTTGTATGATTCAAGTTATTATTCATAACTTGAGCTAGTTGATCAAGAAATGTCATGAAGTTATTATATATCTATCCCATAAGGTTAGTCATATCGTTAGGTTAATCATCATATTTCTTATCATATTGGTTGATGGCATAGTTTATCCTATTCTCCTCCATTAACTAAAAATAAAATAAAAATATGATGAAAATACATTAACATACAAAAGGAAAACTTATAAATTAAAAGGAATGAGTTATAAATGATAAGTATATCCTGACTTAGGAGTCTCTAGGTTATCCATGGTAATTTTTCCTATTAGGGTTTCTAACCTAATAATCTTTTCAAGTCCTTTATAATTGTTTATAAAGAGTTTATGAATTTCAAAAACATATCCCTAAGAGTGTCAAACCAGGTGTACAAAAAGACCTCTTTGTCATGCACTAGGTTAAAATCAAGTAAAATACTAATGCACCCTTTTCAAAGTTATTACCCCTAGGTACAACTATGCATAGCCACACCCACTTATAATACCCATACAAGGACATAATTTCTTGGAAACCACTCTCTCTATCCTTCATCAAAATTTTGGTACATTTTTATATACTTTGACTTATCCATAGGGTTCTAAATAAATTATTCTAGTAATAATCTTAAAAAATAACTAGTCCTTACTCTGATACCAACTATAGCAACCCAAGACTTTTTAAAAATATCATTAAATGATTTTTTTAACTTAAATACCCAATACATACAACCCAAAGATCGCGAGGCCTAGTTTCTTTGGAAGACTAGGTTCATAATACATTGAAAGGAAACTAAAACATGAAATCATTAATTTATTCTCTATAATGATATTTTAGATCCATTTGAGATCCTAAAACTGCATGGATAAATTAGGGAATACATAAAATAAAGGGGTGATATAAAAATCCCAATAAGGGAATAAACATGATAAGAAATCATAACATGTGAGTAGTAAGATGGAAGCATAGCATAAAGAACACGGTATCATAAGATCATATAAACATAGGAAATATGGTATGATATTATAACATGACATAAACATGAGTTAAGTCTAACTTTCTAGACAATACAACATGGTGGAAAAAGTCTCATAATAGAATAGGATTACTCCCTAATCTCATGCATAACATCTCATGAGACAAAAGTTTTACCCAATGCATTGGAGATCTAATTAGGCGCATCCATCATAACATGTTCATGATTATGTGTTCTATAAAAAGGAAATCAATCATAAGACAAAAACACAATAATTACACATGGAAAGAAATGAGTTGCATAATATTTCCTCTTATCACTACTATAAAACAAACCTTTAAGAGTGCTGGATTTTATCAGCACTAGAAAAAAATGCTAACAAATCTGTCCTTTATGAGTGCTAAAAAAGTATTGATAAAAGGTACCCTTTATCAGTGTTTTATTTTCAAAGCTGATAAAGATATAGAATAAAAGGAAATAATTAAACAAATAAAAAATTAAAAAAATTAATAATTTTATTAATTAAATTATTATTGATAAAAGTGAATAAATTGAATATACATATATATAGATTATAAATATTAACAACTTTTATGTATTAAATATATAAATATGTAAAATGAATAAAATGAAATAATTAAACAAATTAAAATTAAAAATGATTAAATTAGAAAAAATATAAAATATTTTATTAATTAAATAATTATTTATAAAAATGAATAAATTTAATATACATATATAGAGATTATAAATATTAATAAATAGCATATTAAATATATAGATATGTAAAATTAACCAAATGAAATAATTAAACAATTAAAAATTAAAAATAAGTAAATTAATAAAAATATTAAACATTTAATTAATTAAATAATTATTGATAAAAATGAATAAATTTAATATATATATATATATACAGATTATAAATATTAATAAATAATATATATTAAATATATATATATATATATAATGAATAAAATAAACTAAACTAAACAAATAAAAATTAAAAATGAGTAGATTATGAAAAATATTAAACATTTTATTAATTAAATAATTATTGATAAAAATGAATAAATTTAATATATATATATATATATTTTTTAAATATTAATTAATAGTATATATCAAATATATATATATAATTAATAAATTGTAATAATTAATCAAAAAAATTAAAAATGAATAAATAGTAATAATAAAATAATAAAATAAAAATGAATAAATTTCAAAATCATTAAAAAAATTATTAATGAAAAATTATTAATAAAAAAGAATAAATGTAATATATATATATATTATAAATAGTAATAAATAATATATAATAAACATAAATATATAGAAAAATAATAAAATGTAATAATTATAAACATATTAATGACTTATTCATTTTTAATGTTGTTTTATTTTCCAATTTAACATATATAAAATTTGTGTTACATTGATTTCGCATACATATACATAATTAATGCATTTTCATATACAATGAACACATAGAAATATGTATATAATTAATAAAATCTTAAATAAAAACACATACACCTATAATTTATGTAATTTATTCAAATTTTTGTATATTTTATAATTTCATTATAACAATATATATTTAATATATTATGTTTTTAATTGGTCAATTTTATTTATTTATTTTTAATATTATTACAGTTAGGTAGTATTTATACATTTTTAATATTTTTTTATTTTTCTATTTTTTATTTTTTTTATATTTTTGAATTTAATCATTTTCTATTATTTATATATTTATATGTATTTACTATTTTTTCATATTTTTAATTAATATTTATCCATCATTATTTCAATATAAATAGGTATTTTTTTAATAATTTATATATAATTAATAAAACTTATCCATTTTTCAATATTTTTTAAGTATACTCATTTTAAATTATTCAATTTCACCCATTTTTAAAATTCATGTATTTAATATTATTTATTCATTAATAATGTTAAAAATATATTTATAAATAAATATTTATAAATAAATATATTTATAAATGTATATCTATGATATTTATAAATTTATATATTTATAATTATTATAAATAAAATGATATTATTTTTTAAAAATGTATTTATATAATTATAAATAAATAATTATATATATTTAAATAATTATAAAATTATAATAAATAATTAAGACACTATATTTATATTTATATTTATGTTTATATTTATTTATTATATATATATATAATTGTATAAATATATATAATTATATACATATATTTATAATTATAAATAATTAATTATAAATATATTTAACATTATATTTATTTATAAATATATTTATAAAAGGATATTTCTATATTTATAAAATTATATATTTATAATTATAAATAAAAAATATAACATTTTTTAAAAGTATTTATGAAATTAAAAATAAAATAATTATATATTTAAATAATTATAAAATTATAATAAATAAATATATATATATATAAATACATTTACAAATTTTTTTATTTATAATTATAATTATAAATCATTTATGAGTGCTCAAACTTTAGCGCTGATAAAGGTGTATTTTATCAATGTTTTTTAGCACTCGTAAAAGCTATCTTTATCGATGTTTTTTGCAATCACTAATAAAAGTGTCCCTAGTCTATTTAAAGGAACCCTAAATTTGATTGATTCAGTTGCAATTCCAAATCTCTCGTGGAACTCCCCTACTGTCGGTGCTCCTCCTCTACATTCTCTCGAACGAATCAAGGCTAGAATCCAAGGTATGTTATTTTCTCCATTTCCTCTTTCATTGATTTCTTATTTGGGTTATGCGGTTTGTGTTTTTGCGGTGTTCTCAACCATGACGAACCCTACTTCTCTTCTCCCACAACTCTAGTCGTGTTTGGTCTCTCTCGTTTTTCCTTATTATTGCCATTCTTATTGCCACCTTCACTCATGGCCTTGTCATTTTTAGCATTATCACTATCACCATCACCATTTTCCACATTGCTCCACTGAACATTCCCTTCGATCATTCCCCTTATGCTACATGGTCACTTCATATTATAGATATCATATTGGACAACAATGCATCTTTTAGTGATGGAAAATGGAAATGGGTTGTGTGCTTCACATTTCTCCAAACATGTTCCTATCAAAAACTACAACCAATTGGCCAATTACATACTTAATATGTAGCTCAATGGTATTTATTATAATCATTTGAGTTTTTCAAAAAACATATTATATAAAAAAAATATGGATTCAAACATGCTATCTTATTCATGATTTAAATAATTAAATACTAATTAAATAACTCCATTGATAAGGGTTTTAGATTGGAATTGAACATAATAAATGGTAGTAAACAGTTTTAATTATGTTAGATTTGAGAAAAAATGGGTTATATAGAATCTTGATCAATTATTATGTATTACACATGCTATAATAGAAATATTTAAGTGATTATCAAGTTTTATTATTTGATTAAAGAATTTTATGTTTACGATACCATATTAGTTATAGTTTTTATATATATATTTCATATTTTATTTTTTATATAAATTGGTTCATAATATATATATATATATATATGTTGATAGGATAAATATATTATTCAAATTATTTTACTATAATAATACACAAGTATGGTTTTAATAATATTTATATTTTAAAATGAACCAATACACATTTATAAATAATTTTTTGACTGAGGGAACTGTATGAATTATTATAAAATGTAACCTATTTTTTTCTAGACATTATAATTTTAGGAAATGGAAATTCTTTTTGAATTTTATTTAGAAATTATTCATTTTTATCTTTGTATATATTTTTATATATTTTTTAACTAATTTTTTTATTTACTTGGCTAATAATTTGTTCTATAGAGAATTTGTTTTTAAATTATTGTATTAAACGTAATATGTAACTATTTGTTTTGTTAAATTTTGATAAATCTTTCCTTATAATATTTTCATTGAATAATCACTTGATTTTATTTGAAATTATTTTTAATATTACTCTCAATTTATGATTACAATATTTTTCTATAAGAAATACATGTGTGGATGTGATAAAAATAATTTTTATTGAATATTAAAATATTATGGGTATTATGTGAGGGATAGGTATGGTATGTTAGAATGTGAGTTACTATAGACATGTTAGTTATTCATCGAGGGTTAGGGTGAGGATGATTCGTCATTTGTGGTGTTGTTTCTTCTTCTTTATGTTCTTTAAGAAGTTAGGTTTAACTAATGTATTGTGGCGCCAATTGTGTGGTTCTTTCATAAGGGAACCAATTATGTTAAGACTTACCCATATTTAAAATTCACTTCCTAAGAAAAAAGGATATGTTATACCCATTTCATTATTTGGATGCTATAAGTACATGTGATGGTTATCCTTGAGGGATAGTCTTGGATGTTATGGTTTTGAGTTCTAATCTCATGGTACCTTTGATGTGGTTATTTATAGAGGGAGATAGATAATTGTTATCCTCCTATGATTCAAATGTTAACCTTTTATTAGTGAATTTATTTGAATGTTAAGGAAAAACCATGGTATAAAATTATGGTAAGATTAGTATAATTCACTAGTATGAAATGAAGTTGGTAAATTTTATTATCATGGTGTCTTTGTTAGTATTTAATTGTGTATTTTTATACTCACTCCCTACAAATGAACCTCAATAGATATAGAGCTCTTATAATGGAGATATAGGTGAGGTAAAAGGACTAGTAACATAGATTAGATTCAATGCTTCTCAATGGGGATGAGTCAATGTTCTCATGGTAGTGTCATTTACCTTTTATAATTATGTGATAAATTCATAGGGTAATATTGGAACCATGACCATTCTATGCAAGAAATGGAGTTTGGATTGTGTTTTTTGTCAATCCTCATTGTAATTTTAGAATGTTTAATAGGAAAGGGGTCATATAATTCGAGCATACAACAGTATTGAAGGTGGCGTCTTTTCCCAATTTTTTCCAAATTTTTAGGCCTGGGAATCAGGAAATGGAAAAATGTGTGTTTGGAAAAGGAATTTGTGTGAAAGATTGTAGGTGTTTTCAAAACTTTTGTGCAAGGCATGTTTCAAAATCAGAATGTCGATAAATGTAAAATGCATGAGGTGCGCAAAAAAATCAGGAGTTGTGTGCGGAAAATGGTTCCTGCGCGAAAATCATTGAGCGCAGAATGAGATTTTTTTTCATGACACGGTGGGTTTTGCACATGGGGGTCGGCGAAACCTATAAATAAGAGTTGGCACCCCTCATTTGGTATAGCTAAAAACATAGAGAAGATCTGAGTTCTGATGCATGTAAAACTTGCGTGAAAAGGTTGTTGCGTGGAAAAGTTATTGTTGCGCGGAAAAGATGAAGTTGTGTGTAAAAGTTGATGTTGCGCATAAAAGTTGAAGTTGCGCACAAAAGTTAAAGTTGTCCGTAAAGGGTGTAGATGCGTGAATGATTTTCCACGTGAAAAGAAAATCATTCAAACAAAAGTAGGAACTTTCATGAACAGGGTTGGTGTTGCATACAATTATCAGTGTAGACTGAATACATGTTCTGAATATCTGGTTTAGTGGTTTAGTGCTTTCAAGTGCATCAAGTCAGGAATTCGATGCAAGAAGTTTATCATGTTGAAAAAAGACAAAGACTTCAATTCAAATCTATTTAAGCGACCTTCAAGTCAATAAATTGAGTTTGACTTATCTCAAGACAGTGAGCTAGGGGGAGTCGAGAAAAGTGATATGAGGGATGCATTGTGTTATCCCTGCACTTTTGTAAAGGTAGTGTGCCTAGAACATAGTGACTATGACCAAATCTTGTAATCCTCAAACTAGAAAATATTAGGGAATTTTGGTATGACTAACACACTATCGGCGTATGCTCCTTGGACGTAGCCCTTAGTGGAGAACTAAGTAAAAGTGTTGCGTGGTCTCCATACATGTGATTGTATGATTTCTGTTCTCATTGGTCTTTCAAGTTTAACAAGTTCCTACCAATGTGGGAACATGATCCTTGTTTTAAAAAGAAAAAGTTGACACCCTGATTCACCCCTCCCTTCTCAGGGTGTCTTGGGGTCCTACAAGTGGTATTAGAGGGAGGTTACGGGTGTTTGATCTGTCCTTTTTCATCATGGAGAATGAAAGCAATTCTAGGGGAATCCCTCTCTTCGATGGAATTAGTTTTCATATTTGGAATAACATAATGAGATCTCATATAAGATCTCTTGGAATGGAATTATTCATTTCTATTGTTCAAGGGATATAAGTTACATATCCAATAGGGATTTATATGACTGATACAGACAAGAAAGTTCTTGATGCAGATGCTAAAGCTCAGAATTCTATCACTACAGCTCTTTCTGATCAGATCTATCTAAAGGTGATGAGTTGCACCATAGAAACGTATATGTGAGATAAAATTTAAAATATTTATGAATAATATAGAAAAGTGAAGGAGGAAAAACTTCAAGTCCTACACAACAGGTTTGACTATCTAAATATGCATCCTGATGAGAATGCAGATTCCTTCTTCAATCAAATTACTAAAGTAGTAGGAGAAATTTGAGGTCTTAGAGAGGAAAACAAAGACATTGATATCGTAAATAAAATCTTGAGAATACATCCATCTATGTACAATTAAAAGGTGTCATCCCTTGAAGAAATAGATCTATCTAAACTATTTATGGATGATCTACTAAGTACTCTAGTGCAATATGAGATGTGAGTCAAACTAGAAGATTCTAAAACACATGTTAGCAAATAAACGGCGTTCAAATCCATGGATAAACTGAAAATTTCTGGAGATAGTGGTGGTGAAGATGATGAAGAAAAAGAAATTATTTCTCTCATTTCCAAGAAACTGAAGAAGGGAAAAGGTAAATTTAAAGGTAAGTTACCTATGGCATGTTTTCATTGTGGAAGAGTTGGGAACATTGCCTCTTAGTGACAAAGAAAGATAGATGATGAAGAGAGAGAATAGGAAGACATTGAGAATCCTTGGAAAAGGTTTTTCAAAAAGGGATACTTTAAATTTGGAAAGAAAACACAGAAGAAGAGTTTTGTCTATGAAGAGGAAGATGATGATTTTTAATTCTGTGAAGAAGAAGAAACAAAATTTAAAATTGGAAACTATGCTTCCATGATGGATACCATTAAAAAGTCATAACCTTCAATCGATAAAGATAGAGATAATAAGATAACTCTTAATGGTGATCCCAAGTTTCAAATTAATGATTCCTTTTCCAAGATTGAGAATAAATATAATAGATGCAATAAGTGGAAAGAAATGGTTGAAGAATCATCAGAATATGTTGATAAACTTGAAGTTGAAATTGAATGACTAGAATAACTAGTGAGAGTACAGTCTTCAATCCTTAAAAGCACAGATGACATTGTAGAACTAAATCTTAGAATTAAAGAACAAAAAAATGTCATTAATGACCTTATGTCTAGACTGGAAGAGAAGTCCAAGACTGTTTAGGGTCTTAAGGAAGAAGTTCTTACTCTTAGGAGTAAACTTTAGTGTCAATAAACCAAAAAAGAGGGAAAGAATAAAATTTATTTTGGAAGATTCTCAGATGCAGAATTACTTGTAATATCCAAGAGTGGAACATATGGGGTTGAAAAAATCTTGAGTGATCAAAGACCCGCCAGTATGGGAAACTGTGGAATCAGTTGTGAAGCTGAGACATCAACTTATGGAAGTAAACAGAGACAAAAGAAAGAAAATATGAAAGTTGGACATGTTAAAAAGTTACATAAAGTACTGAAATAGAAACCCTTAATCCAAAGTAAAATAAGAAGTGAAGATTATCCTCAAAATTTCAGAAATGACCAACAGTCCAACTATTTTCCCAAGGAAGAAGGTATGGGGTGAAATATTAGTGAGAAGACATTTCCTCTCATGAATTATCAGTTCAGTGGCTATCTAGGCCATACCATATCATATTGCGAAGATTCAATGAGATATTTTAATGGGGAAGATCTAAGAAGTCAAAAAAGAAGACTGATTTCATATCCTAGAACTTATAGAAGAAATAGTTTCTATGGATACTTTTTCACTATTATAACATTGGACATAAAGCTATGTATTGCAGGAAAAGGTATGACGGGATAAATTTATACTACTCTCATATATGGGTCAATACTCGCCCTCCTGATGGTGTTGTTCTCACAAACAGGTTTTCTCCTCTGGAAAAAGAGTGTATATATGAAGAATCTTATTATGTGGGAGAAAGAATTGGAATTCCATCAGTGTCCTACTCTCAATCCAATATCTTATAGAAAGAGAAGAATAAAATTGAGAAATCCAATATTAAAGAAGTATCTCTCAAAGAGAAAAAAATTAGAAGCACCTGGATTCTTGATTGTGGATGCTCGTCCCATATGATAGGAAATGTTGACCTTTTAAATAACATTAAGAAAAAGGTTGATGTAATAGTGAGGTTTGGTAATGATGGTTCTTTAAAGATTAAAGGTAGTGGAAATACTGCCCTAGCTAATAGAGAGCTGAAGAAGACTGAAGTTATTTATATAGACGGTCTATATCACAATCTGCTCAGTGTGAGTAAAATCTGTGACATAGGGATCATAGTAACTTTCAATTAAAAAGTATGCACTATAAAGGAAAAATAGGGAATTATCTCAGGAAAGGATTCAGAACAGATGGAAACTTATATCATGTTGACCGTAAAGAGAACTCATTATATCTGTCTATTGAAGAAGAAAACAACATGTGGCATCGAAGGCTGGGTCACATTAACTAACAAGGCATGGAAAAGATATCTAAGCTGAAGATAGTCATGGATATCCCCATTCTGAAACGTGAACAGTAAAAGACTTGTGATGCTTGTATATGGGAGAATCTATCTTGTAGCTCATATTGGCCAAATAAAAAAAGGGCATCAAACCTTCTTGATCTCATCCATACAGACATATGTGGCCCAATAAACATTGCCAAAAATCATGGTGAGAGGTACTTCATCCTTTTCATTGGTGATTATAGAAGAATGGATTGTGTAATGGTTATTCACAAGAAGAGACATGTACTTGATTGCATAAAAACTTATCACCGAATTTCCAAGAATGATACTCGATGGAAAATAAAATTCCTACAATCTAACAATGGAGGTGAATACATGTCCATTGAGTTTGAGAATTACCTAGAAAAACATGGAATACAAACTGAGGTAGCTACTGTGAGAACTCCACAGCAAAATGTAGTTGTTGAGAACCAGAATCGATAGGTCAACAACATGGCCAAGACTATGTTGATTGAGAGTCGTATCACTCATCATTACTAGAAAGAAGTTATTGAAGCTACAGTGCACATTCAAAATCAAACGGGGCTTTATATGGGATAAACAAAGACACCATATGAATTGTGTCATGGAAGGAATCCTTCATTGAAATACTTTCTTGTTTTCAGAAGCAAATGTTTCATCCGAAATAAAGAAGTAAGTCGAGGGAAGTTTGGTGGAAATGCTAGTAAAGGAATATTTCTTGGATATCCAATGAATAGAAAAGAATAATTGTGTTTTAATAAGCACTTGGGGTGGATTGTGGAAAGCAGTGATGTTAAGATAATTAAAGGAAAAAACCCAAATGCTTTAAATAATTCCTATGCTGATGAGATAGAAGATAAGGAAGAATGTGAACATGGAGTAAATGAAAATATAGAAACAGAGGAAGGTGTACAAAACTCTCAAGAGTTACATCTTTATGTTGACTCAAAAGAAGAATTTGAAGTTGAAACCATTGCTGGAGAGAATTAATTTAAACCTTAGAGTAGAAATCGAAGATTATAAATTGATCAATCCAATATCATTGGGGATAGGACTACACCCACACAAATGAGGATAATGAAGAGTAATGCACAATCTTAATTTCTATTAGTTGTAGAACCATCCTCATTTGAAGAATCTAAAAAGGATGAATCATGGGTGAAAGCCATTAATGAAGAGTTAGATCATATCGACAAAAATCAGACATGGGATCTCATCAAGAGACCCAAAGGTCACAATGTTATTGTTACAAAGTGGATCTTTAAGAACAAATATGATGAGAATGTAAGTGTTATCAGAAACATGGAATGACTGGTATGTAAAGGATATTCATAGATTGAAGGTATTGATGTTGAAGAAACTTTTTCTCCAATAGATACACTAGAGTCAATCAGGATTTTTCTTTCCATGGAAATCCAAAGAGGATATAAAGTATATGAAATTGATGTCAAGACAACATTCTTGAATGGTGTTCTCGAAGAAGAAGTCTACATTGAACAACCAGTGGGTTTTCTTATTGGTACTAATGAAACAAATGTTTTTAAACTAAATAAGTCCCTTTATGGTTTGAATCAGGCACCACGAGAATGGTATTCCTAGCTGGAGTCTTATATCAAGAAGCTTTAATTCAAAAGAGGAGTAGATCACAATCTCTATGTGAAGAATTATCTAAAAGATCAGTTCATGGTTCTAGTTTGCATTGATGAAATTATATTTGGTGGCATAAGGTATAAATCAATTGACATATTTTCAAATAACATGAAATTAAAATTTGAAATGTATCTGATTGGGGATATCACATATTTCTTGGGGCTTCATGTGATTTAAAATAATGATTACACTTTCATTTCTTAGGAAAAGTATGTAAGAGAGCTGCTGAAAAAAATTGATATTCATGACTCCAAACTGATGTCAACTCTGATTTCGGTTGGAACCAAACTTGGAAATCATGAGGATAGGACCTCTTTAGATCCCACAATGTACAAGAGGATTATTTTAAGCTTACTATATCTAACGGATACACAAACTAATATTGTATTTTCAACTTGCTTAGAAGCCCGATTTTAGAGTAATCCAAAAGAATAACATATGATAGCAGTAAAAATAATCATGAGGTACATTCAAGGTACTCATAATTATGGGTTATACTTTGTTTCATGAAGGGATAGTGAAGTATCAGTGTTTTCTAATGCTGACTGTGCTGGATATTAAGTGGATAGAAATTCCACTAGTGGGGGAGCATTCTATATTAGGAATAAATGTGTTGTATAGTTGATTAAGAAACAAGAAAGTACTTCTCTAAGTACTTCTTAATTTGAGTATATCTCCACTACAAAGGTATGTACTCAACTACTATGAATGAAGCAACAACTGAAAGATATTGGTGATGAGGTGAAACAACCAATGATTATTTACTGTGATAACAAGAGCACAATTGATCTTACTAAGAATCTTGTTCAGAATTCTCATACAAAACATATTGAAATCAGATATCACTTTATCAAGGAAAAAGTTGAACAAGGCATGATTATAATGGATCATGTGGGAATTGATGAGAAAGTGGCTGATATTCTAACCAAGACACTGCCAGTGGCTGTATTTGAGAAACTTTGGTTGAACTTTAGTGTTTAGCCACCTCTGAGTTCATAAGAAGGTTACAAAATTCCCCTCTCCCTAGTTATGTTATCTGTTTTTAATTTGTTTGTGGATGTGACGCAGGTTTATGGGGGAGACACTATCTAGGGGTGTTTTGAGCTATTCAATGAACATTTACCGGTCTTTGGATTTATTTTCAATGGGGGATAAATGAATAAATTTCGGATTTAGAACATGTGATGGACATGAAACGCTTCTGTGATACGATGAGAATTCGGTGTTAGGAGGATAAGGAATACATTGGACATGTCATGATTTTATGACACAATAAGAGAATAGCTTGGGTGTCTTTAAGGATTCCAAAACACAAGAACCCAATTTGATCTTCCCCTCTTGTTTTCTACACTGAGCATTTCTCACGTAGACTTAGAGTGTTGGATGATTTGATTCTTGAGTTTTAGGTTTTGCTTGTGGTTGGTGTTCTATTGAATTTATCTGGTTATTGCCAACAAACCCAAAGGGGGGGATTGTTAGAACCATGACCATTCTATGTAAGAAATGGAGTTTGGTTTGTGTTTTATTATCAATCCTCATTGGAAGTTTAGAATGCTTACCAGAAAAGGGATCATACAGTTTGAGTAGAAAAAATTATTTAAGGTGGTGTCTTTTCCCAATGTTTGCCAAATTTTTGGCCTAGAAAATCGAGAAATGGAGAAATGTGTGTTTGGAAAAGGAAGTTTCATGCAATATTGTAGTTGTTTTGGAAACTTACATGCAAGGCATGTTTCAAGACCAGAATGTCAAAAAATGAAAAATGCATGAGGTGTGTGAAAAATTTGGAGTTGTTCATGGAAAATGATTCCTACGTGAAAAGTATTGTGTGCAGAATGAGAGTTTTTTATGTGACACGGTGGGTTTTGTGCATGGGGGTCAGAGATGCCTATAAATAAGATGTGACCCCCATCATTTGGTACGGCTAAAAACATAGATAATATCTGAGTACTTATGCACGTAAAACTTGCATGAAAAGGTTGTTTCACAGAAAAGTTGTAGTTGTGTGAAAAGTATGAAGTTGCGCGTAAAAGTTGATGTTGTGCATAAAAGTTTAAGTTGCACACAAAAGTTAAAGTTTCGTTTAAATGGTGTAGCTTCATGAAATATTTTTCACATGAAAATTAAATCTTTCATGAAAAAGTAATAACTTGCATGCACAAGATTGGTGTTATGCACAATTGTCAGTATAGACTGAATACATGTTCTAAATATCCATTTCAGTGGTTCAGTACTTTAAAGTGCATCAATTCAGGACTTCGATGCAAGCAGTGTCTCATGCTTAATAGAGACAAAGACTTCAATGAAAATATATTAAAGTAACCTTTAAGTCAATAAACTGAGTTTGACTTCTCTCAAGGTAGTGAGCTAGGGGGAGTCGAGGGAAGTGATCTGAGGGATGCAGTGTACTATCCCTGACCTTTTGTAAAGGCAGTGTTCCTGGCACAGAGTTTCTGTGACCAAATATTGTAATCCTAAAACTAGTAAATATTATTGTATTTTGGTATGACTGAAACACTATCGGTGTATGCTTCTTGGAAGTATCCATTAGTGGTTAACCAAGTAAAAGTATTATGTGGTCTCCATGCATCTTATTATTTGATTTCTATTCTCATCAGTCTTACAGCTTTAATGTTTTACTAACAATATGGTAAAAATATCCTTGTTTTAAAAGAAAAATTTGACACCTTGATTTACCCCTCCCCACTTAGGGTGTCCTGGGGTCCTATCGATAACACCTACCAAAGTGGAGTAATTATTTTCTTAAATTAAATTAATCATCTTCTTCAAAATAGATGAAAACTAATCATTTGAAAAAATAGTATGAATATGGAGTTAAAGAGTTCATCAAGCTTTCAATAGATAATGCATAAGACTCTTGTCAAATCCTTTTTTGTGTTTAAGTTGTTGTTATACGAGAAAAATTAAATATTTGACTATTCATGTAGACAATGACTTATTCGCATGATGATGTTACAAATCCTGAGGAATAATAGATTATTGATGAAAAAAATTCATAATTATTAGGGGATCAATATCATGTTGATTAAAAAAACATCAAAGACGCAGTATCACAGTGTTGAATAAAATTATCAAGGAAATAATTAAAGGTATAAAATTTGAGGATGGTTGGAATAAATAAGGCCAAGCTATTAACCCCAACAAGTTAATATTAATTAGTTTTCTTTGGGTCACAACAAGTATGAATGTGATGATTGATATTGATTTGTGGAACCACGTCAAACTTGTAATCAAGGAAACACTTTGGAAAGATATAATTGTAATGTTATGATATACTTCCTTTATTTTACCAAAAAAATATATAATGAAACATTGATTTAATTTTCATTATTCCTTGAAGAGTTTTTTATTTTAGAATATTTATGTAATAAATTTATCTTAATGTACACTATAAGATCCCATAATAGCTTTAAGACTCTTCTTACCAAGTTAAATATTAGGGATGTTTTGAGGAAAGTAAAACCCCACCCACCAGTTAGTTATGCACACATTATAAAGTTGGAAACATCTACTTATTTCATCAATAATTATAATTATAAATCATTTAAAGTGAATTTAAATTAATAATATATTATTTGGCATTATTTATTTTATTCAATTTGATTCAAGATTGTTAATTTTTTAAATAGAAAAGGAGTTCTGAAAATAAAGAATGTTCATCAAAACCAATTTACCCCTATCACAAAGTAAGGATAGGGTAAACTTCAATAGAGAATAAATTGGTATGTATTTTAAATCAAAAATAAAAATTTTATGTGATATGAAACAAAATATGTTCCTTTTTTATATACATATTGATGAAGAAAAATATTAATCCACTTCCATCACATGTCATGTGCTATGGAAGGAGGTTCACGTAAATAAGGAGGGTAAACTATTTGATGAAAACACAAAAGGATTATGGGAAACATGTTTAAGTATGACATAATATTATTTAATTATACTTTATAAAAGTATTAAATAAAAAAATATCTATTTATGTTCATGTTTTTTATATGGTTTAAACATAAGAATCATAAGTGATTGTACCAGAAGAAAAACTACTTTTAGTAGCTTTAAAGAGGCCGAAACAATATGGTCATGTCAGAGGATTAGGTTTTAGAGTGTCTCCTAAAACATATTTCAAGAATATAAAACCACATGAAGATATATATAATATGGTGAAATGATTTCAAGAACAAGTAGATATTTTGAAATATATTATTGTCTGGTCTAGTTTGGTAGACCAATGTATGAGAAGGGGTCAAAGCGAACCGGTGGTGGAACAAAGATCCACACATAGACCAAATAAACCCACTATATTTGATGATAATTATTACACTCAACTTCATACCTTACCTAAGGGAATAAATTTTTTCATTACTCTTTCTCCTAAATTTGAATCAAACAACTTCTGATGACTTTATATTACTAAAATTCTTTAGGGTATAGTTGTATGTGATTTGTATCTTTCAACATCCATGAACCACCTTGTTGTTATCGATATGGTGAATAATATCTTGGGAGATAATCTATACCATAAATACCTCCCAGAATATCACATGTGAGTGGGGATTGAGGTAGCTCACGATCTGAGTGTTGAGTTGCATGTTCCACTTGATGATCCAGATAATAAAATGGTCATTGATGCTATTGAAACTTTTACAGCATGGTCATGTAATCTTATAATAATACACGTGGTATGTATTTAACAAATTTTATCATATAAAAAACTATAATAGTTGATCAAAAAAGGTTTTAAAGGAGTTATTATATTAAATATAGATATAGCGATAAGGAAATAGAAGGTCAAATCAAAATAATATAGCGAATCGACCAAGAAATAAAAATGAACTTCAAGGATTACCTTCACCCTGACAGTTCCAGAGAAAGATTTATTATCATTATAAATTCATACAAAGACCACATTTAAAGATGAAAATAAATCTTACATTCCAAATAAAAAAAATATTGAACTTCCATGAAATATATAGTTGGTCTCGAGACTATAAATGAGATTCCCAACATGAATGGCTAGGAGTCTCAGTTGTGAATACATATATAAGGTACATTTTCATAATATTTCTATAAAAATAGTGATCTAATATGTTTATTAAATATAATAACTATTCATATTTTCTATAGGTGTTGATATTACTACTATATAAAGGGAAAATAGTTCGAATCTTGATTTTTATTCATCAATCCTTTTATTATTTATAAGGAAAAATTTACTTTGAATAAGGAAGAAATTGAGATGAAAAGAGTTGATCTACTCAAAGAATTTGAGTAAAAAATCTCAAACGACATAATATTTTTGATTCCTGTAATGAAGGGTTAAAACTCTACAATATAGTCATATAAAATATATTTTTATTTTTTTCATTACTTTTTTTTTGTTTCATAGGAAGAACTGGATCCTGATTGTACTCAAATTGGATACCCCAAATATTTATTTTTTGGATCCAATGCATGTATATCCCACAAAATGACCACACTTGATGTGTATTGTGAATTTATAATACACAAAGATCAATATTTTTTAGATAAACTTAGAATTATATGTTCCAATATGAGTTTTAACAAGATTTTTTTTATGATAGGGAATTCTATAAATATAGGCTAAATTATGGCATGAAGTCAGTGTCTTAATAAAAAAAGTCTTTGAATAAATATAAATGGAAACAAATTAAGTTATATATAGAAATATTTAACTATCAAAATATATTTCAAAATAATATAATTATTTTGGTTAATGTTTCTGTAGTGTCTGAAGCAAGATAATGACAATGATTGTGGATATTATGTTTTAAAATTTATGTGATAGATCATAAATCATAAAAAATCAGCATCCTTGAACAGGTAATATCTAAAGTTAATTATAATTTCATTAAATATATTTATTAATCATTTATTTGTCTATATTTTCTCAATACTATCAAGATGGCCAACAACCTTCATACTCAAAAGAAGAAGTAAATTTTTTTATAGATGAGTGGGAAGCATACATATTGTTATAATGTTTTTCGATAACAAATTCAGTTGATTAACTACTATGTTTATGATCTAGTACAAGATATAACCTTAGAAATATATTTTGACTATGAATCATTAGTGTCATAATGATTATATATTATTTTTTATCTATTTATCAAGGATAAGGATAATGGAGGAAATAAATTTTTTTAGATGCATCGAACTGTAAATAATAAAATTGTTAGTAAATGGTGGAGATGGAGGTAGAGGTGGAGTCAGAGATAGATTCAGAGACCAAGGTGGAGCAGGATATAGAGGAAGAGAAAAAGGTATAGGAGTAGATGAAGCTTTGGCTTGGAAACAATAAAATTGTTGGGAAATGGACTATAATGTGTATAATATTAAGGTTGTGTTTGAGAATTTTTATTGAAAAGAGTTCACAACACTTTTCAGTTAATATAATGTCAATTTTGTAAGTTTTTTAAGTGGGTTATTGAAAAAATATTTGTCACCACTTTTTTAAGTGATTTTATATCATAATTTAAGTGGAAGAATTTTTTTTAGAAACAAAACAAACAACACTTATTTTTTTCAAACTGGTTATTATAGGATACAATTTATAATAGCACATTCCAAGTATTATTAAATATTACTGAAGTGTGAAAGAAACCTCGAACCAAGAGAAAACTGAACAACAATAAAAAAAAATAGATGTAGTTTATTGTTCATGACTTCTATACACTACAATGAAAGGGTCTTAGAAGTGGAACCAATAGTTACTTGAGAGTCATAAAACACTAATCAAATCATCAAAAAGTTATATAATCCAACTAAACTTTTTGAATAAATATTTGTGTAATCAACCACTAAAGCCAAAAACTGAATGATAGAACTATTGGAGGACAACCAACATTGAGAGATCATGGTCATCGAGGAGGGCTAGTGTCAAAGGAAACATGACATAAAATGAAAAGAAACCATCTTATAAAGAAATCCCTGAAACTGAAAGACCCACTTTAAATAAAATTGTGAAGAACCAAAAATTCAAAAGAACACACATTTGAAAAATATATAGTAGCTTAATCCAAAACCTCTAAAAAAATAAATAAATACAAAATTTCATCAACTAAATCATGAATTTTTAGAATAGAAAAATATATTATTTTCACTTGGGTGGTTGGTGGAATTATTTAGGCTATTCAATTATCAATTAGATGCATGATATAATATAACAAATTCTTTTAAAATCTATAAAAGTAAAATTCCTTATGCATGTGAACATTCATCATGTAAAATGATCCATTTTCACAAGCTCATTAATAAAAAAAATCATCATCATTCTCAATAAAAATACCCAATAATAGGGATATTCCCATTTTGAAGAACAAATAATTATGATGTTACGTTAGAGTTTATCATCACCTAGAAAATTGAAAAGGATATACTGATATATAACACAATCCAAGACGACATAATGGATTCACTAGATTTTAGTGTCATTTAGATGCTATAAAGGGATATACTGATGTTTAATATTGTCAAAAAGGGGTAAACAATTTATAATGTAGTTTAGTGTCTTCTAAAAATACATAATGGGTCACAATGAATTTTTTTATAGAAAATAAGGTAAATGGTTTATCATGGATTTTGTACTCCAAGTGTGTCTTTTTGTTTAAAATTGACATTAATTTTACTAAAAAATACAACGAACATACTCAAAACTGAGAAAACGCATTCAGATTGTTTTGATACTTTTGTACAGCGATCCATAAGTTTTGTGTGACCTATAGGAATAATTCACACATCAATCTGGTACAATATATGCCTGGTATGACTCAAAATTTCTGTTATTAGTTTAAAATTAACATTTTAGTACAAAAGTGTTACTCACTAAAAAATGATAAAACATGCTCAAATTGTCTAGATAATTTTGTACAACAAATCATAATTCATTTTTGACATGTATTAATAAGTCTCATATTAAACCCACACATGATGTTACTGGTATGACTCAAAGTGTGTGTTTTCAGTTTAAAATGATATTTTAGTAAAAAACACAAGTGGCATACTTAAAACTAAGAAAACACATTCATATTTTTTTGATAATTTATTAAAACGGTTCATAAGTCATTTGGGATGTATAGAAATTATCTTCACCTCAATATGATGAACAGTGTGACCAATATGACTCCAAGTGCGTATTTTCATTATATAAGTGTCATTTTATGTTAAAACGTGCATCATATCACCAAAACTGATAAAACAAGACTAGATTTTTTTCTCATCATTCTATCTTATATTAAATAATTAATTTCCTTACCATTTTTATCTTATACTTATTTAGTTAATTTTCATAGATATAATTCTTAAAGATGAACAATAAATGGTTTCACATACAAGAATCAAACTAAACTCAATCTGATACACAGTGTTTCTACTATGACTCAAAGTTTAGTTGAAAATTAACACTTTGAGTTTAATTTATTTCTTTATATTATTACTAACATAAGAATTATTTTTTTATATCAGTGTATTATTTTTCAAAATTAGGGGTGTTTTATTCTTTTATACAGGTGTGTTCTTTATCTCTATAACAGTTTTTTTTTTATTTGTGTTTTAAATTTTATTTCATTTAAATTCTATATTTGTATCTAATTTGGCTAATTTCCTATGCTATTTTTGGTGTTTTAGTGTGATATTATAGCACACTGCATTATTACCTATTTATGGTGTTATAGTGTGTTATAATAGTACATTGTAGTATACCCCTTTATCAGTACTACAAAATGCATTGATAATGGCATCCTTCATTAATCCTTCTAAAAGCGTTCATCAAGGGACCATTTATCAGTGCTTCTACAAGCACTAATAAAGGACCCATTTATCAGTGATTTTCTAGCACTGATAAAATAATAGAGATTTTCACCATGATCTAGTAGACAGTGTGTTTTTAGTATTAATAAAGGCCAATTCTATCACTATTAAAGGCCTCTTTTGTAGTAGTGTATAAAAATAAAAATACAATTGCACAATGAATACATTTGATAAATGATCATAAATCTTTTATAGACCCATAAAAGTAAGAGATAATTAGCTAGGTATATTTTTGAGAGACATATATACATAATTTAGAAGCATTCCATAACATTAAAAATAGATTGAAAGCGAGTTAGAGAGATAATGGTCATAACCCAAAGAAAATGGTGGTTTAGAGATATCCCTTACCTTGAGTCTGATTCGTCACATATATCCTTTATCTTTATAAATAATAAACTTATTTCAATTATTTACTTACTTAATAATTCATTTAAAGTTTATTATTTTTGTATTTTTTTATTATCAAGTTATATTCAATTACTCAATCATTTATTTTCACGTTAGATGTTTTTTTGATATTCTGTTCCTATGTCCAAAATCACTTTGGTAAGTTGGATAAGGAAAAATATTTTTATTTAATAATATCTAGAATAATAATAATGAAATAATTATTATTTTTAAATATAAATTATACTTTTAAAACAAACCATTAAATATTTTTATGAAAAAATGAATTATATTTCAATCATGGAGATAGTAGGCCATACGTACACCTGAGCAGTGGTTCTATTTTTCAACAATCATGATGGAAGGAAGGTAAGTTTTATTTTATTTTCTAAAAATATAATTATATCATAAATATAATATTATTTATTTAAATACACTTATATATACCATCCATGTGATGCGGTAATGAAAAGAAAAACACATCGCTTTATGGTGGTGGTAATCCACACATGCGCACAAATGGTGTTATCATATTTTAAAGAATGAAAATGTAAGAAAATATATGATATATTACTTCCAAATAATGATAAAATTTTAATTAATATCTTATATATACATTAAATACATCATCACTTACAGTCATGAGATGCGATGATGGAAAACGAATTACATCGGTTCGTAAGGCGGTAGTCCACTGCACATAATAACAATGGTTTCATTTACCCTTTGATTAAAGAGGTAATGTATGTAGGTATGTATTTAAGATAATAAAATATAATTATATAGTATATACTTATGTTATTATGTCATTATGTTTGAATAATATTTTAAGAAGTTGGAAGAATAAATAAAACAAAAATTCTCAATCAAGAATAATACCTCATATTCAGAAAACCTCTTTAGGTTTGTACCAAATTCTTTCTTATAAGGATTTTTTAATCAAAAGAAGCCCTATAATAGGTGTTAAGGTAGTTAAGGAATATATTTTTTCATGTATTGTATAAACCAATACTCTTTTTAAGTGTGAATGAAATAATAGAGGGGTGTCCTTTTATAAGTCACATGAAGTGACATTTTTGTAAATACCCAAAACTATTCAATAATGGGAAGTCAATTTTAGACCTAGTATCAAAAAAATTGATAAATAATTTATTAGATGTAATATAATATAAATATTCACATCCAACATAAAAATTGAAATATTTTTTAAATATTTTATTCCCTTTACCTTTAAGGTTACTCACTTTTACCATTTTATTTTTCACTGTAGTAACTAGTTTTTTACCTATGTAATATATCCTCTAAGCCCAAAAATAAAATGATACTTATTAGATAATTTAGAAAAAATTATTCTAAATATGATATCGAATTTATAAAATAAAAATCCTATGTGTGTGGAAAATTAATTTTAACATAGCTTTATGTAATGCGCAAAACCCCATTTTAACCTTAAATGTGATAATTTTTCTCTACTATTTTTATTATTAATTATGACCAAAATTTAAGTTGATATTATTACCTAATATTAATTATATTGATTAAAAATATGGAATAAATTTTATCAAATTCACTTATATAAGTGGAATAATTTAATTTAAAATTAAACTCGCAAAATTTGTCGAAAATGGTTTTTTGAGAAATATATTTTTCAAGAATAAGATGATATTATATTAAATATATTACTATTAATCATAATTATATGAATTTAAAATCATATAAATATATATATAATTTATAAATTTAATTAAAATATTTACTTATTGTGGCTTATTTAGATTAATTAAAATAGATAAGCTTTATTCACATAAAAATAGTTTTCAGAAAACAGAGTTTTTAATAATAAAATTAAACTTATACCAAAATAATGAAAATTACTGATTAAATGAAATTAATTAGATTATTATAAATAAAATGGTCTATATTTTACTTTAATACCAAATCTAAAAATATAATTGTTCTTTTAAATTAATTTAATTAATGAAAAGAAATGACAGTATTTGAATAATCGACAATTTCACTATTTATTGAAAAATCAATCATTTTAGAAAAATCTGAAAATTTTGCCCTGAGTTTTATTAAATATTATTATATTTAAAAATAATTTTAATTTTATAAAATTCATTTACTAAATGTACCATAAATTAATTATAATATTTTCTCAATCAATAAAAAACATTTTTAAGAAAACACATTTTTTATGAATAAAATGTATTTATTAAAAATTGAGTGATTATTTCATAAAAAATTATCAATACATTTATATTGAGTAGTAAATTTATATAAATTTCATAATTCAATTAATCTTATTTATACCCACCAATTTAATGGCTATGTTATAATAATCATATTTAAATAATCATTGTTCATTTTGGCTTGGTGTTGCGTGTTGTATATGATATCGAACATAGTTTTATTTATTAAAAACTCAGTGTGTTATATAAAAATAATTCAATATATATTTTATCCATAGACTTTAAATATAGGGATCTTTTTTCAATACTTATAGGTTTTTCATCCTTCCTAGTGGAAGAACCTATGTTGTCTGGTCTTTCAGCCTTACTGGATGAAAATCCTTGCTTCTTAAAGAGATTCTTTGCTATAATTCATTATATTTATGGATTTGGTCATTCATTGCCTTGATAATTGGGAATTATACCATATAATGATTATCAATTCAAACTATACATCACCTTGATCTACTAACTTCTGTTATTTCACCTATAGGAATAAAATTAATGCGTTAGTGCATCTTGAATGACATCATATTTTCCTTTAATATTTTCTATATTAAAGTTATAGTATTGTAATTCATTACTCCACTTCACTAATCATTCCTGGGTAAACCTTTTAAATTTTATTTTCATTTAATTATTTATATAAGTAATATCTATTCTTATAGTGAAATTTTTTCCCAATAAAGGCTCATTATCCCTAATTCCTTTAAGGTCTATAAGAAATTATTATTCATGGAAAAGATAATTCTTATATATCCCATTAAAGAACACACTACAATATCTACTTATACTCTCATCATAATTTTTTATTATCTTTATAATATGTCCTCATGACTATTCTGATGCATCCATTTCTAAGATAATTTGATCTTCACTTCCATATGGATACTTCAATTCTAATAGGTTCTAATCTATTTTTCTTCAGATTTTTTATAACATAAAAATAACATTCTGTCCAATTATAGGGTATATTAATGGATACTTTTTCCAAAATTGAATCTAAGATTTTAGTTCAGTCTCTGATTTATGATCTGGAATAACTTAATATACCTATAAATTCCTATATTTTCTTACAATCTGTAACATTATTGGGGAATGTTTCAAAATTCTCTACAATATGTGGTTGAAGCTTATCTATACTTATTTAGATCTATAATTAATAGAATTCTATCTTTAGTTTTATCCAAATGATCTTTCTTTCTAAAAGTATCTTTTCTTCTTTTCTAAAAAATCCATCCACCTACTCTAAATTCTCAATATTCTCTTCTATATTCTTACTAAATATAAGAACATCATCAATATAGACTACCATGTATTTTGATAATATATTTAACTCCTTGTCTATTATCATATAGAATATTCCTTGGGAATTCTTAAGTCTAAATGGAATAACTAGAAATTCAAACAAGCCAATTGGCATTGTAAATTCAGTTAATGGTGTTACCTCCTCTTTGATATTAATTTTCCAATATCATGACTTGAGGTCAAAATTAGAATATATCATTGGCCTTTAATTCCTAAGATTGGTTCATAAATATTCTTGATTATAAAAATTGTATCCATAATCCTTTGTAGCATAGTTGAGATCACAATAATCATTAACCATTGTGTATTTACCACACCTCTTCTTAGCATGATTCATTACCATAAATGCCATAATCTTGTGGGGAATTTCAATATACCAAATTAATCCAAGACTTATTAGTTTTGGAATCTATTTTCAAACTCCTTAACCATTCCATATGGATATCCAATTCCCTTTCTTCTGATCACCACACTAGGATCTTTAAGGGTAATTGTATCCTCTGTCATTTCCTCCTTCCACAATTTCATAAGGTTCTCTGACTAATTTTTTTATAATTAATCTCTTATATTAGCCAATGAATCATACTCATTTATCCTTAGAATTTTTGATCCAATTAGTTCTTTCCAATCTTAAATCATTATATGGTATTCTATATCCTCATTTAGATATTTTTTCATTTAAATAGTAGATACCTAATTTTTTGGAATCATTCCAATTTTTTAAAAATCAGTTATAATCAAATAATTGTTGAGGAAAATTTCTTTTGAAAAAATCATCATAGGTTGCTATATTATAAGTAATTTATTTCAAATAAATAATTTATATGATAATTAAGAAATAAATAAAAGCATAAACTTTATAAATATTCTCCCATTGAGTTCTATCTGAACATCCATTATCACTTCTTGAATCAAAACCATTGCATTATTACAAAATGTATCTTAGAACTCTGTGTATTCTCATGTCACTCCTAAAAACTAGATTCTTGTGAAATAGAATGTATATCCTGTATCAACTAGGGATGTACATAAAATCCCATAAATTATTATCTTTACCAATTAATATCACTCCTCTATATTTACATTGAGTAAAAAAGATCCCATATATCCTACATGAGATTCTTTATCTACATAGATAGGTAATGGAACTGTCCTTTGTCTGACAATCCTTCTAGAAACTGATGTTCTTGGTGCTTTTACTTAAGTACCTTAATCTTTTCCAACTGATATCCTTCTATTCTCTAAATAGATCTCCATTATTTCTAATTTTATATCTTCTACATTCAAATCTAATATGTTTGATCTTAATCCTTATGATCTAAGATCATATTTATTTTCTCTGATCTCAGAGATGAAAAGTATATTTCTGAATTTTTTGATCACATCTAGAAAAATTAGCCTCTACCTTTGCTCTTCCTCTAGATTTGGTGAAATCCATTCTTTAAGACATGATAACCTCTTAGGGTTTACCACTTTTGGTGTCATTTCTCTATTTTATTTTCCTTCATCATGAAAAATATGTGTAAATATTTTCACACCTTTTCTAAGAGTCAGTCTCCCAATATTTTATAACTTTACATAAGGACGAGTAATTACTCTGACATATCATCTTTTTATAGTTCCTCGTGTTGGTATTTACCTATAAAGATCTATTAATACATCTGTCCAAAATCACTACATGAAAATTTGGGATGACCTTTACCTATGATAATTTTATATGCATATTTTCTCATTCTCCTCATAATAATTCATTAGAGAAATTGGATAAGCTACCATCTACCACTATAGTTAGGATTGGTAGATATTTTCCTTTTCTAATAAGAGGATCTACACCAATATGGATTATTCTAGAATGCACATATTTGGAATTTTTTTAAATAACCTTACTAACCTGTTCTGGTTTTAGTAAAGGTATTATAAATAATCCTCTATTTGTTTTATAAACTTTATCTATCTCTTCATCCTCAAATATCTTGGTCATTTCATGATATGGTACCTAATAATTTTGGTATACATCAGAGAAATATACTCTAGGCATATTCATTTCTTGAAAATTTATTCCTTTTGAATGGATTATAGTTTTTAAAGAATATACTAGATCACCTTCTATCTCCTCTAGCTTTACTAGCTATAGAGAGTCTAAAACATGCATAAAATCACCAAAACCAAGTAAACAAGTCTATATTGTTTCTCATCATTATATCTTTTATTAATTTTTTAATTTCTTTATCATTTTCATCGTATACTTATTTAGTTAATTTTCATAGAGATAATGCTTGAATATTAACAATAAATGGTTTCACATGCAAGAATCAATCAAAACTCAATCTGATACACATTGTTTCTACTATGACTCAAAGATTAGTTTAAAATTAATACTTTATGTTTAATTTATTTCTTTATATTATTACTAACATAAGAATTATTTTCTTATATAGGTGCATTCTTTTTCTCAATCAGGGGTGGTTTATTCTTTTATATAGGTGTGTTCTTTTTCTCTATAATAGTGTTTTTTCTTGTATTTGTGTTGTAAATTTTATTTCATTTAAATTTTTTTATTTTTTTATTTTTTTGATAACTTATGGTGTTATTTTTTGTGCTTCAATGTGCTATTACAGTACACTATAGTATGCCCTATTTCTAGTGTTGTAGTGTGTTGTAACAGCAGACTACAGTATGCCCCTTTATCAGCGCTACTAAATGCACTGATAAAGGCATCCTTTATTATCACTTCTAAAAGATCTAATAAAATCCTAGGTATTTTAACCATTCTCTAGTATTTAGTGATTTTTTAGTACCGATAAAGGCTAATTATAGCGCTATTAATTTCCTCTTTTATAGTAGTATATCGCAATCAAAGGAAATTTCACAATGAAGGCATTTGATAAATGAATATAAAGCATGTATTACACCATCAAAGTAAGAGATAATCGGTAGGTATATTTTTTAGTGACATATATATATAATTTAGAATCATTCCCTAACATTAAATATAGATAGAAAATGAGTTAGAGATATAATATTTATAACCCAAAGAAAATGGTGGTTTAGAGAGATCCCTTACATTAAGTCTGATTCGTCATGTCCTTCCTTTATCTTATGTTAATTATTTAATTCTATAAGAACCATTTTCACACTTATTAATGTTTTTATTTTATTTATTATCACATTATATTAAATTACTTAATCATTTATGTTCATGTTAGACGTTTTGACGATATTCAGTTCATTTATCCAAAATCACTTTGGTAAGTTGAATAAGGTCAAAGATACTATTATTTCATCATCTATAGAATAATAATAATGTAATAATTATAATTTTTACACATAAATTATATTTTTAAAACAAACCATTAAATATGGTTATGAGAAAATGAACTATATTTCAATCATGGAGACGGTAGGTCATACATATGCATGAGCTACGTTTCCATTTTTTAATGATCATGATGGAAATAAGGTAGGTGTTATTTTATTTCATATAATGATAATTATTTCATAAGTATAATATTATTTATTTAAATACACTTATATATACCATCCATGTGATGTGGTAATGAAAAGTGAAGCACATCGCTTCATGGAGGTGGTAATCCACACATGCGTGTGAACGACGTTATCATCTTTTAATGAATGAAAAGGTAAGAAAATATATGATATATTAATTATAAATAATTATAAATATTTCATTAATATAATATATATACATTAAACCCATCATCATTAATAGTCATGAGATTCCATGATGGAAAATGAATTACATCAGTTCATAAGAAGGTAGTCTACCACACACAAGAACAATGATTTTATTTCCCATTTGATAGAAGAGGGGATGTATGTAGGTATGCCATTAAAATAATAAAATCTAATTATATGGTAGATAATTATGTTATTATATCATTATTTTTTAATAATATTTGAGAAAGGTGGAATAATAAATAAAACAAAAAAGTTTAGTTAGGAATGATACCTCTTCTTTAGACAACCTCTTTAGGTTTACACCAAAATCCTTCCTAGGAGGGTTTTTTAATAAAAACAAGGACTATAGGAAGTGTTAATGTAATTAAGTAATATATTTTTTGATTTATTTTTGAAACCAAAACCCTTTTTAAATGTGAATAAAATAATAGGGGAGGTTTCCTTTTATAAGTCAGACGAAGGGACATTTTTATAAATACCGAAAACTATTCAATAATGGCAAGTCACTCTAAGACCAAGTACCTAAAAAATTGATAAATAATTTATTAAAGGGAATATAATAAATATACACACCTCCACTATAAAAAAATAAATATTTTTTAAATATTTTATTCCATTTACCTCTAAGGTTACTCACTTTTACCATTTTAGTTTTCACCATGGTAACTAGTTTTTTACCTAGGTAATTTATCCTTTAAGAAAAAAAATAAAATGATAATTATTAGATAATTTGGAACAATTTATTCTAAATATTTTCTCTGATTTATCAAATAAAAATCCTATGTGTGTATAAAATTAATTTTAACACAAGCGCATGTAATACGCAAAACCCCATTTTAACCTTAAACACGATAATTAATTTTTACTATTTTTACAATTAATTATAACCAAAATTTAAGTTGATATTATTAAATAATGTTAATTATATTTATTTCAAATATGGAATAAATTTTTTAAAATTCAATTCATATATGTTTCATAATTTTAACTAAAATTGAACCCCCAAAACTTGTTGAAAAACGGTTTTTCGAGAAATGAATTTTTCAAGCAAAATATGATCTTATATTAAATATATAAGTAGTAATCATCATTATATGAATTTAAATTAATATAAATATATATATATATAATTTATAAATTTCATTTAAATCTTTTTTTCTTATGGTTTATTTTAATTAACTAAAATATATAAGCTTTATGTACATAAAAATAGTTTTCAAAAATCCATGTTTTTAAGCATAAAATTAAACTTATAAAAAATCACGAAAATTAATGATTAAAATGAAATTAATTAGATTATTATAAATAAAATTTTTCATATTTCACTTTACTATAAAATCTAAAATTATAATGGTACTTTTAAAATACTATATTTAATGAAAGGAAAGTATTATATTTAAAAAATCGACAATTTTCACTATTTTCTGAAAAATAAATCATTTTAGAAAAATATCAAAATTTCACCCTATGTTTTTTTAATGTACCAATTTAAAAAATTGAGTTAATTTTATCAAATGCATTTTCTAAATGTACTAGAAATTAATTATAATATTTTCTCACAAAAAACAATAAAAACATTTTGAAGAAAACAATTTTTTTTTGAAGAATAAAATGTTTTTTTTAAAAATTGAGTGATTATTTCCTAAAAAATTATCAATACATTTATATTAACTATTAAATTTAAATAAATTTCATAAATCAATTAATCTTATTCATACCCACCAATTTAATGACTAGTTTATAACAATCATATTTAAATAATCATGGTTTATTTTGGCTCGGTGTTGCATGTCATATATGATATCGAACATAGTTTAGTTCCTTAAAAACTTAGCGTATTACATACAAGGAATTAAATATATCTTTTATCCTTATTATTTCTATTTGGGGGTATTTTTTCAATATTTTTTGGTTTTTTAGCCTTCCTGGTTGAATAACGCATGATGTGTGATCTTTCAACCTTACTATATGAAAATAATTGATTCTTAAGGAGATTCTTTGTTATAATTCCTTATATTCTATGTATTTTGTCATTAATTTCCTTGATAATTAGAAATTATATGATAGAATTATTATCAATGAAAATTAAACATCACTTTGATCTACTACCTTCTGTCATTGCACCTACACGTGTCAAAGTAGTGTGTTAGTGCATCTTGAATGACATCATATTTTCCTTTAATATTTTATATATTAAAGTTATAGTATGGAAAATAATTCTTCCCATGCACTAATAATGTCTGGGTAATCCTTTTAAATTTTATTATCATGAAATTATTTATATAAAAAATATTTCTTCTTATATTGAAAGGTTTTCCCAAGAAAATCTTGTTAGCCATAATTCATTTAAGGACTATAATCAATTATTGTTCATGGAAAAGATAATTCTTATTTATACCATTAAATCACACGCTCTAGTATCTACTTATAAATTCATCGTGGTTTTTTATTATATTTTGGATACATCCCCATGCTGAGTCGAATGTATACATTTCTAAGATAAGTTAATCTTCACTCTCATATGGATACTTCAATTCTGATAGGTTCTAAGCTATTTTTCTTTAGATTTTTTATGACTTTAAAATCTCTTTATGTCCAATTCCAGGGTATCTTACTGTATAATTTTTTCTTAACTAGAGCTAAGATTTTTGTTAAGTATCTAATTTATTCTCTAGAATAACTTAATATACCAAGAAATGCCTATATTTTCTTAAAATTTGTAAGTTCATTGGGGAAAGTTTATATCTTCTCTAAAATATGTGGTTGAATCTTATCTCTTCTTCCTTGGATCTATAATCCCAATAATTATACCTTTAGTTTCAACTAAATGAACTTACTTTCTAAAATTATCTTCTCTTATTTTCTAAATAATTCATCCACCTTTTTTAAATTCTCAATATGCTCTTTGGTATTTTTTCTAAATATAAGAACATCATCAATATAGACTACTATGGAATGTGATAATATACTTAATGCCTTCTCCATTATATCTAGAATATTCTTAGGTAATTCATGAGTCCAAAAAGAATAACTATACATTCAAACAATCCAACTAGCATTGTAAATTTGTTTAATGGTATAACCTCTTCTTTGATCTTGATTTTCCAATATCCTGAATTGAGATCAAACTTCAAATATATAATTGGAATTTGATTCATAATATTTCTTCTTAAATATTATTGATTATAAATATTATATCCATAATCCTTTGTGACACAATTGAGATCATGATAATCGATAACCATCCTAGATTTACCACACTACTTATCATCATGATTCATTACCATAAATGTCACAATATTGTGGGTAATTTCACTATACCTGATTAATCCAAGACTAATTAGTTCTGGAATCTATTTCTCAAAATCTTTAACCATTCCATATGGATAGGCAATTCTATTTATTCTGATCACCACACTAGGATCTTTAAGGGTAATTTTATCCTTTGTCATTTCCTCCTTCCATAATTTCACAGGGTTCTCAAACTAATTTTTTGATAAGTAATCTATTATCTTGTCCAATGAATCTTACTCATTTATCCATAAAACTTTCAGTCAAATTAGTTATTTACAAAATTCAATCATTTTGTGGTATTATCTATCCTCATCTAGATAGTTTTACATTTAAAAAATAGATAAATTTTTTTCTGGAATCATTACAGTTTTAAAAAAATCAGTTTGAATCAAATAATTATTGAGGATAATTAATTTTGAAAATATAATTATAGGATAATATATTCTAAGGAATATATTTCAAATCAATAAATTATATGGTAATTAAGGAATAATTAAAATCATCAAATCTATAAATATCATCCCATTGATTTTTATATACACATCCTTTACAACTTCTTGAATCAAAATCATTACATTATTACCAACTGTAACTTGAAACTTGTAGATTCTCAGGTCACTCCTGAAAACCGGATTCTTTTTCAAGAGAAAGTATATCTTGTATCAACTAGGTAAGTAAATGAAATCTCATAAATTCTTAGCTTTACCAATTTATCTCACTCCTCTATATTTACCCTGAATAAAAAAGATCACATATATCCAACATGAGATTATTCATCCTCATAGATAGGTAATCAAATAGTTCTTTGCCTGATTATCCTTCTATAAACTGATGTTCTAGGTGCTTCTATTGAATTACCTTCATCTTCTCCTACTGATATCCTTGGATTTTCCAAAGGGTTCTCTAGTATTTTTAATTTGAGATCTTTTATCTTCAAATCCAATATGTTTGATCTTGATCCTTCCAATATAAGATCATCTTAATCATCTCTAATCATATAGATGAAAATTATACTTTCAACTTGTTTGATCACATTTAGAAAAATTAACTTCTTCCTTTTCTCTTCCTCTAGATCTGGTGAAACCCATTCTTTAAGACACGGTATACTCTTAGGGTTTACCACTTGTGGTATCATTTCTCTAATTGATGTTCCTCCATCATGAAAAGGATGTGTAAATATTTTCACACCCTTCCATAGAACTGGTCTCCCAATATTGTATAACTTTACATAAAGATGATTAATTAATCTAACACATCATTTTTTTCAGTTACTAATTTTGATATTTACCTCTAAAGTTCTATTAATGCTTTTGTCCAAAATCACTACATGAAAATTTGGGATCACTTTTAGCCATGCTGATCCTACATGCATATTTTCTCATGATCCTCCAAATAATTCATTAGAAAAATTGACTAATATACCATCCACCACTAGAATTAGTATTGGTAGATCTTGTCCTTTTCTAATAAGAGGATCTACTCCAATATAGATTATTCTAGAATGAGCATACTTGGAATTTTTCTAAACAACCTTACTAACCTATTCTAGTTTTAGTAACAAAATTATAAATAATCCTATTTCTATTTTATAGACTTCATCTATCTATTTATCCTCAAAGATCCTAGTCATTTCTCAATATGGTGCCCAATACTTTTGTTATACCTCATACCAATATACTCTAGGCATCTTCCTTTCTTTAAAATCCATTACTTTTGAATGGATTTTAGTTTCTCAAGAATATACTAGATCACCTTCTATATTCTATAGCTTTACTAACTCTGGAGAGTCTTCTGGTGCACTTGTCCCTTCTCTTATCATGGCTATTCAAAACTATCTTAAAATTGTGTTGGGATTATTTCCTTCTTTTTCATATGAGTTGGATTCTTCCACCTCTGAGTACTCTAAATATAAATAATATAAAATATAATATAATCATTCAATTATATATCTTCTCCCTAGATAGGCTCAAATAATATTTATAATGACTCTTCTATAATTATTACTTTAAGACTCCCTCTTCTTTTTTCTGCATATGGAAAAGTGTCATCTTAGTGACCATTCTTCCTGTAGAACCAATAAAAATAAAAAATATATAGATATTTTATTTTAGATAATCTAGGATATATCCTATATTTTGTCTTAATGTTTTAAATCATATCATTAAGGATTATATTTGGTCTAAGATATATATTATATTTGTTTGTCTTTTTACATGAAAATCTACTTAATGAACTCCTTTTAGAAAATATTTTCTAGACTTTCTCGTGTGATCTATTTTTTCACATTGTTCATCCTAAAAAATGTTCTAAATATTCTTTTTAGGGTTTTTCCAAGCTCATGTCTAGTTGAACCACACCCATATCTTTATACAACACCCTCTACTTTCCAGAAATAAGAAGAACTCATATGTGGCATTTTTCTTACATCCTTAAAGACTTGCATCTATATACAATATAGTCATATCACTTACCTTATTTTTTTCTCAAAATCCCAAAGTATATTATAAATGTATACTTTGAGGAATAATAGTATCTAAGTCTTGTTAAACTAATTTAGGATAGCTTCTAAGAAGCTTTTGGATAGAAATATAGATCATACTCTTGATCACATGGTTTAATAAGATAATACCAATGTTGAAACTTGAAAATATATTCTTCAAAATAGCGCATGTCAAAGATCTAGATCTTGTTTAAAGTTGTCCTAGTATTTTCTACCAATTATCCACCCCGATCTACCAGTGAATTTTTATAAAATCCTTATTTTAAAAAATTATCCACTATTGGTATAACCTTGACTGAGAATATGACATATTCCCAAATAACCATTCTCAATTCTGAGCATTTTAACAACATATCACAAAATCAACCTACTTTACTTATCAAGGTATATCTTGTGAAATATAATGCACTATTTATTTTCCATGACTATAATCCAACTAATAACATATAATATTAAAGTTCTAGATCCCGCTCATCTATGGCTACTCTAGGATACTTTTCTCAATATATCTTAAGGATTGTATCATTTTATGGAACAACTTACAAATGTTTCTTCCTTAGCCTATAATATTCCTGGATATAGCTAAAATATGATGAATTTACTTCCCCGCCGATCTTCTGAAACAAATCCTTAAATGATCCTTTTTTTTCATTCCCAAGGGATTGGTTTCTGGGATATCACCTACCATACTGGACTGAATTCCCAAGTTTTTACACTAATTCCTTTAGTGGTAGATTATTTGGTCTCTTTTTTATTATTTTTCTTCTATTTGGGTATGTCTTAAATATATTCTACTTTATTAAAATTTTCAGTCAGGAATTTGGAGACATGTTTGATATCTTCAATATCACATTTTTTCTAATTAATAATATCATGTATCTATTTTTTATATTCCTAGATACTTCAAGGAATACTTCAAACTTATTCTTGATATTCTTTAGCTTCTCCTACTAGAGGCCAAGATTAATCTTATATAGTATATCATCTTGATACACTTTCTCTTATTATATCTCTATGTGAATTATTATATGATATTGTGGATTCTAACTAATTTAAAGATTCTCCTAAATCTTTCCCATTAAGCCTCTTCCAAATATTTCAAATATTTTGTCTAACCCTATAATGGCCCGGACCTCTCCAGTCCATTCCTTTGTCGAAAAGAAGGTCATGAAGTGTTTTGGAGGGTAGAATGGTCTTTTCCCACACTTTTCAGAATTTTATGACTACACTCCATGTAGTGTGAGTACACACCATGTACCACCTTGCCGGGTACACCCCGTGTTGAAGTCGTTTCCTTTCCACGTGAAATAAATAAGTACACGCCGTGTAAACCATCCAACACATCGGGTAGTTTCTCCCTGCATATGTGTTACCCTCAAATCGTGTGTTGACCAGTAAATGGTCGTGTGCCATGTTGAAGATATTTCCTTGACATGTGAATTAAATAAGTACACTCTGTGTAGCCCATCCTACACGTCGTGTAGTTCCTGCGTATGTGTTACCCTCAAACTGTGTTTTGACCAATCAATGGCCGTGTACCATGTTGAATGCCGTGTTGGAAGCCACGTGGTGACCGTGTGGAATGTCCGAGTACACAACATGTACTTTTGTTTTTATTTCCTATAAAAGGAGGGGGACTCTCCTCCTTTTCATATCATTCCTCTCCTACCCTTTCCTTCAAGCAGAGCCCTCCCGAGAGACTCTAAAGCTCCTTTCTTTCATAACTTCTTCATCCGAGCTCCGATTTACGATCCGTCAGCGGCCACGAGATCGTAAAGACGAGGCAGAACTTTTGAGCTTGGATCTGTTGTTTTCCCTTTGGCCCTTACTTCCCAGCTTCCACCCAATGAGGTTTTTGTCGGGTTTGACAAAATCTACAGATGCTGACAGACTTCTTCTAAAGTTGATCTAGGGGAGCATTGTGATCAGAACCTGTTGAGTTAGGGATTTTACCTTTGTCTCTCTAATTTCTGCATCATGCGGGATAGGTGTCTTATTGCTTTCGCGAGACATAGTTGAACCAGTTTAATGAAGATAATAATTGTCTTAAAGAATGGGGATGGGGAAGTTCTTATGTTTATCATTGTTTATCCTATTTTTTATGTTTTGAATTGAATAAGCTTATGCCTACTAAAAATCATGGTCGTTGGGGGCCTTTTCTTGCACAATTAAATGTTTCCCTATGTTTCTAGACCGTTTTGTGGATGCAAACATTGTTGAATATGGAAATTGGTTAATCACGTAAAGTTGTCTGATTAAATGAATATCTGTAACCCTTGTGTGATCACCCCAGTTGAACAAAATGGAATAATGAACATGTGGGTGTTGGTTTGGTTATGTGGTGTGTGAAAAAGGGGGGGTGAATCCTGGGTTATTAGGAATAGGATGGGCAGCAGGGCTGCGGTAAATGATGTTAAAGGGACAATGATGTGTCACGAGCCCTGTTTTGGGATACGGTTGTGGAGATATGGTTATATTGGCAGCAGGGCTGTAGTAATGGATTGTGATATTAAAAGAAAGTGGATTTTTGATAAATGAACTGTGTGGAACGATAATGAATTAAACGTAGGAACAATCAATGGGGGTTGATTGATGATAAAAAGGTTGGTTTTGTGTTTCTTGTATTCTATCTAACTTGATTTGTGATTGGTAGGGTTTTTCTATGAAATTCTTGTTTTGGTTTGATATTTGTCCAATAGTTAAGGAAATAATAAGATAATACTATTGAAACATGAAAACCTAAATGGGGTTGGGTTTGTTTTTTGTATGCGCTCTTCGTAGTAGCAGTGTCGCGGCACATGCTCAGTTTCTCTATTTAAAGTCCATGGGTTGGGATGTGTGTTTGGTATACATATATATATATATATATATATATATATATATATATATATATCTGTATCTTTGTGTTTTGTCTCACCCCACCCATGTTGAGCACCTAGTGCTGAACACTCCCATTTCATGGGAGAGGGTGTTTTCCCCTTAGTTACTAGCTCCTTCCTGCTCCTTCTTCCATAGGCTGTGATGGCTTGAGGTGACCTTACACCCAAGACTCTTCGGGTAGGTTTCTATTGGTGTGATTTTAGCCCAAGACTCTTCGGGCAGGTTTACTATTCCCAAGAATCTTCGCGATGAGGCCCAGGTGTGTTTGGGCGGGGATGTGATTGTGGTTTGTGAGGCCCAGGTGTGTGTGGGTGGGATATGTGGTTTGTGAGGCACAGGTGTGTGCGGGCGGGATGTGTGGTTTTGAGGCCTAGGTGTGTGCAGGCAGGAAGAGTGTGGTAGCATCAGGACATTCACCATTAGGAAGAGCAGTTAAATTGTGGGGAAATGGTGCGGGGTACCCAATAATCATGTTCTTATATACTACTACCTATTGCTTTTTGTTTTTTGTGAGCATGGATAGTGAGGTTGGGTGGATAGAATTCCTTGCTAGGTTTTGGTTTCTTCTGTTATTCTCACGGGACATTAGGATGTCTCCCCACCTGTGCACGAGAGCTTTAGGTTTCCCTACTGGGTATACTTGTATGCTCACCCTACATTTTCTTTCAGGTTTCCAGGAGGAATACTAGGGTCGTGCGGGACCCTACTAGTCGGGACAGTTGGAGTTGTTGCAGTTGTTGTACTCTTGTTTCTTTTGGTATTTCACTTTTGGGTTTTCTTGTACTTTTACTTTGTTTCAGAACTGTTTCAACATGCATGTGGTATTGGTTTGGGTTTATATTCATTTAATTGTTCCTTTTTTCTTTTGGTGTTTGACTCATCCTATTTCCTGATCTTAAATAATAAAAAAGGGTAATGCATCCCATATTTGTGAAAACTCATACCCTTGGTGCTAGTCGCCACTCCGGAGCCTACTAGAGGCAGGACTCGGGGGTCATTATCTCCCTTTCACCATTGCCAGATCAGGAGGGGCATATTTGGTTGGAGGGGGTCATGACAGAATGGTATCAAAGGTGATGGTTGAGAGATAGGATGGAGTCTAGAGTTAGGCACGGTGAGGATTGCATGGGATGGTAGGGAAACAGTGTTAGGTGATCTTGGTGTGTGACATAGGCCAGGGAAGACTGGCTAGGACACGAGATTTTAGGGCCCCCCATGATCTAATGCAAGGACTCTGATCCTACCAAACGATCAAGTGAGACTACATTGATTGCAGGGTAGAGACCATAGGGAAGGTACATGAATCATCATGATTTGTGTTTTACTTGATTTTGGTGTTCTGGGAAAGAAATTGAAATAAAATGATAAAATTAAACCTTGAGAAAATTTCCTTAATACTTGGGATTAGGAGATCTTTTTTTACCGTACAGCTATGGCACCTAGACATCATCCCCGGGTGACTCAGACAGTCGAGGCCCAGCAGATTCAGGCGGTCAATCAGTTGAGGATTGACCGAGAGGAGGAGGATGGTCAGTGGCAGAAGACTCTCTGTTCTTTCCAGCGACAAATCCTCAAGAAGTACAAGGTTAGTACTTCGGATATAGAGATGGAGTGGAGGCTTGAGAAGCTAGGTATCGCTTTTAATTTGATTCGTGCTCCGAGGTTATACTGGGTTCCCCTAGCGGTCAATCAGCTGAGAGGTGCAGCACGTCAGTGGTGGACGCTCTACCTCGGGGAGAGGTCAGAGGAAAAGGTTCTGTGGGCTGACGTTGGGACCACATCGATCTAGTGGGGATCTTCTTTTACTAAAAATGTAGCCATACGATGTCATCCTAGGCATCGACTGGCTGTTTTCTATTAGTGTTGTTATCGACTGCTTCCGAAGAAGATTCGTGTTCTCCGACGTGGATGGGCAGCGTGTAGCTTTTGTGGGCGAGAGGAGCTATCAGGTGGGAAGTCGGCATGTGAAGCCTCTATTTTCCTTTTTAGGCGGGTTATCAGTGGTTTCAGTTGATAAAGAGATTATGGATGTCCCAGAGGTTGTTGGGGAGTTCCTCAATGTTTTTCCTGAGGAGGTTGTGACTCTACCCCCCCCCCCCCCCCCCCCCCCACATGACGTTGAGTTTGGGATAAACTTACAGCCTAGTGACCATCTGATTTTGATGGCCCCTTATCGGATGGCACCTTCGGAGTTGCGGGAGTTGTGGATTTAGATTGACGATATGATGGAGAAGGGTTTTGTTCGACCCAGCGTGTCGTCATGGGGTGCTCCAATTTTGTTCGTGAAGAAGGAAGATGGTGGTCTTAGGCTATGCATAGACTTCCGAAGGTTGAATTAGGTAATGGTCAAGAACTGTTACCCCCTTCCAAGGATAGATGATCTCTTCGACCAGCTGAGGGGAGTAGGTTGGTTTTAGAAGATTGATCTATGATCTAGATATCATCAGCTAAGGGTAAAGGACAGTGACATCTCGAAGATGGATTTCAAGTGCAGGTATGGGCACTTCGAGTTTGTAGTGATTCCGTTTGGAGTTACGAATGCACCAGCTATGTTCATGGGACTTATGAACTTTGTCTTCGGAGAGTTTATGGACCAGTTCGTCATTGTTTTTATCGATGACATCCTGATCTACTCAAGATCATAGGAAGAGAATGTTGAGTATCTTAGGGCAGTCTTGGAAGTCCTTTGACACCACCAGCTTTATGGGAAATTTTCGTAATGTAAGTTCTTGATACAAGAAGTACGCTTTCTTGGGTACGTAGTGTCTAAGAATAGAGTATCAGTGGACCCTCCAAAGTTGGAGGCAGTTGTTTCTTGGGCGGCACCCAAGAGTGTGGTAGAAGTTCGTAGTTTCCTGGGGTTGGCAAGTTATTATAGGAGGTTTGTTTTTGACTTCTCTCGAGTTGTTACTCCATTGACAACTTTGACTAGGAAGAACCAGGTCTTCCTATGGAGCGAGCAGTGCCAGAAATCTTTTGACTACCTGAAGGAGAAGTTGGTCAGTGCTCCAGTACTCAGGTTTCCAGAGGAAGGGTTGTTGTATGAGGTGGTTTTTTATGCTTCTGGCCTTGGTTTGGGGTGTGTACTGATGCATAAGAAGGGTGTGATCTGTTATGGTTCTAGTCAGTTGCACCCTCATAAGCGTAACTATGACACACATGACCTAGACCTTATAGAAGTAGTGTTCGCACTGAAGTTATGGCAACATTACCTCTTTGGGGAGCGCTTTGTGGTCTTCTCGGATCACAAGAGCTTACGTTATATCTTCTCCCAGCGTGACCTAAACTTACAGCAATGGAGATGGGTTGAGTTTCTCCAAGACTATGACTTCGAGATATCTTACACTGAAGGAAAGGGAAATGTTTTGGTTGATGCCGTGAGCAAGAATTCGCATAAGGAAGTGGTTTGGGAATCCGCTAATGATCAGAAAGTGATGGGAGAGTTGGATACCTTGCACTTGGATGCAAGGGTAGAGGGTGTTAGAGGCTATTTGTTTCAGATGATGGTACAGTCCTCCTTGTTGCAGCAGGTGGAATAGTATTAGTGGGGAGACTCTGAGGCGGAAGTAATGCGGTATCATATCGATCAAGGAAATGCTCCAGAAGGATTGTCAGAGGATAGCTGACATCAGATTCTTTTTCATGGATGGTTGTTTGTTCTGGAGGTGGTGCATGAGGGAGTTCTCCGTGAGTTTCATAGATCAGCATTGGAGGTACATCTGGGAGTTTTAAAAATGTACCGAGGCCCAAGGGAACAGTTTTGGGGGCCCAGGGTGAATCAATTAGTGGCGGAGTTGGTGGCTAAGTTCCTAGTGTGTCGGCAAGTAAAGGCTGAACACCGTGTTCCCAGTGGATTATTTCATCCTTTAGATGTCCCAGAGTGGAAGTGGGATGACATCTCAATGGACTTCATCATAGTACTACCCAGATATCAGGGTGGTTATGATGCTATTTGGGTAGTGGTGGATTAACTGACGAAATCAGCTCACTTCTTAGAAATTAAGGATTCGGGCCTGGTGAGTACCTTAGAACAGAGGTACGTAGACGAGGTGGTGTGTTTGCATGGAGTTCCGAAGACTATCATCTCAGATCAGGATACTCAGTTTACCTCACGAGTCTGGAGGGGGTTACAGCATGCTTTTGGCACCCATCTACGCCTTAGCACTGCTTTCCACCCCCATACTGATGGGTAGACAGAGCGGACTATCCATACATTGGAGGACATGTTGCGAGCATGAGTTCTGGATTTTGGATGATCATGGGTGCGACACTTGCCTTTAGTAGAGTTTTCCTACAACAACAGCTTCCACTCTACTATTGGAATGGCACTGTTTGAGGCTTTGTATGGAAGACCATGTTGTTCACCCATTTGTTGGGAATAGGTTGGTGAGACAGGTGCTCTTGGGCCGGAGGTTGTACAGAGCACCATTGAGAAAGTTCAGCTTGTGCGTAAGAGGATGAAAGCGGCTCAGGACCAACATAAGTCTTATACTGATCGTCGGAGGAGGCCCTTGGAGTTCGAGGTGGGAGATCATGTGTTCTTGAAGGTTTCCCCTTGACGGGGTCAGAAGAGGTTTGGGAAGGGGAGTAAGCTCTCCCCTAAGTTCATCAGACCTTTCGAGGTGCTGAGGCGAGTCAGCGAGGTGGCATATAAGCTGGCCCTTACACCTCAGTTGGAGAAGGTTCAAGATGTCTTCCATGTCTCCCAGATTCGTCGGTACTTACACGATGACTCTCACATTATTGACTGGGGAGCATTATATATTGGAGATGATGCGACCTTCGAGGAATGACCAGTCATAATCGAGTATCATGAAGAGAAAGTGCTCCATGGAAGAACCATCGAATTGCTTCATGTGTTGTGGAGGCATGGCGGCCTTGAGGAGAGCACTTGGGAGTGGGAGGATTGGATGCACGCTCAGTACCTAGAGTTGTTTTGACTTGTATTTTGCTTTGTTCTTCTGAGCATTGTTTTGATGTTATACTTTGTAACTTTGATATATGGAATGCTTGGCTTGTCGGTTGTGAGACGTTTTGTTTCCTGGTTCTCTGGAAGTGTGTAACATGTCTGGATGTGTGGGGAAATGGAAAAACCTGATCCTTAATTGAGACGCATTAATGTGGATTCTATTGAACCGGTGCGGGTGAGTCAGTGCCGCCTAAAGCGGATAATATCTCGATATGGGAGAAGGAATTCCCCAAGCCATGTGTTCGGGTAGTGTGTTGGTTGTACGGTGTTGGGAGCAGTTTTAGTTGAAAAATCCAAATATATGGAAGTCAGAAGACCCAATCCTTAATTGAGACGCATTAATGCGGATGCGATTAAACTCGTATAGGCGAGTCATTTCTGCCTAATGCAGATAATATCTCGACATAGAAGAAGTAATTCCTAACACCTATTATTAGGGTTGTTTGTTGGGTTCCTGTTATAATGAGAGCCCTAAGAGGTATCTTGTTGAGTTCCTTTAGGTTGGTTTTGAATTCTCGGGGATGACAATGTTTTAAGAGGTATCAGGTGTAATGGCTCGGACCTCTCTGGCCCATTCCTTTTTCGAAAAGAAGGTCATGAAGTGTTCTGGAGGGTAGAATGGACTTTTCCCACACTTTTCAGAATTTTATGACTACACGCCGTGTAGTGGGAGTACATGTCGTGTACCACCTTGTCAGGTACACCCTGTATTGAAGTTGTGTCCTTACCGCGTGAAATAAATAAGTACACATCATGTAACCCATCCTACACACCGTGTAGTTTCTCCCCGCGTATGCGTTACCCTCAAACCGTGTGTTGACCAGTCAACAGTCGTGTGCCATGTTGAAGCCATGTCCTTGCCACGTGAAATAAATAAGTACACGTCGTGTAGCCCATCCTACACTCCTTGTAGTTCCTCCCTGCGTATGCATTACCCTCAAACCGTGTGTTGACCAGTCAACGACTGTGTACCGCATTGAATGTCGTACTGGAAGCCGCGTGGCACCCGTGTGGAATGGACGAGTACATGCCGTTTACTAGGAAGTGCATGCCATATAATTTTTTTTCTCTCCTATAAAAGGAGGGGGCCTATCCTCCTTTTAGAACCATTCCTCTCCTCCCCTTTACTTTGATCAGAGCCCTCCCGAGAGACTCCAAAGCTCCTTTCTTCCATAACTTCTTCGTCGGAGCTCCGATTTATGATTCGTCAGTGGCCACAAGATCGTAATGACGAGGTGGAACTTCTGATATTGGATCTGTTGTTTTCCCTTCAGCCCTTCCTTCCCAACTTCCACCCAATTATGTTTTTTCCAGGTTTGACAGAAGTGACGGACGCCGACAGACATCTTCTAAAGTTGATCTAGGGGAGTGTTGTGATCAGAACCTGTTGAGGTAGGGATTTTACCTTCGTCTCTCTAATTTGTGCATCATGCTGGATGGGTGTCCTCTTGCTTTCACGAGACATAGTTGATCAGTTTAATGAAGATAATAACTGGCTTAATGAATGGGGATGGGGAAGTTGTTATGTTTATCATTGTTCATCCTATTTGTTGTGTTATGAATTGAATAGGCTTATGCCTACTGAAAATCATGGTCGTTGGGGGCATTTGCTTGCGCAATTAAATGTTTCCCTATATTTCTAGACCTTTTTGTGGATGGAAACTTTTTAGAATATGGAAATTGGTTAATCAAGTAAATTTGGATGATTAAATGAATATTTGGAACCCTTGTGTGGTCACCCCGGTTGAACAAAATGGAATAATGAACAAGTGGGTGTTGGTTTGGTTATGTGGTGTGTGAAAAAGGGGGGGTGAATTCTGGGTTATTACGAATAGGATGGGTAGTGGGGCTATGGTAAATGATGTTAAAGGGACAATGATGTGGCACGAGCCTTGTTTTGTGATACGGTTGTAGAGATGTGGTTATAGTGGCAGCAAGGCTGCAGTAATGGGTTGTGATACTAAGAGAAAGTGGAAAGTTGATAAATGAAATGTGGGGAACGATAATGAATTAAACGTGGGAACAATCAATGGGGGTTGATTGATGATAAAAAGGTTGGTTTTGTGTTGCTTGTGTTCTATCTAACTTTATTTGTGGTTGGTAGGGTTTTTCAATGAAACACTTGTTTTGGTTTGATATTTGACCAGTAGTTAAGGAACTAATAAGCTAATACTGTTGAAACATGAAAACATAAATGGGGTTGGTTTTGTTTGTTGTATGCGTGCTTCGTAGTAACAGTTTCGGGGCACGTGCTCAGTTTCTCTATTTAGAGGCCATAGGTTGGGCTGTGTGTTTGGTATACATATATATATCTGTATCTTTGTGTTTTTTCGCACCCCACCCATGTTGAGCACCTAGTTTCGAACACTCCCATTTAATGGTAGAGGGTGTTTTCCCCTTAGTTACTAGCTCCTTCCTAATCCTTCTTCTATAGGTTGTGATGGCTTGAGGTGACCTTACACCCAAGACTCTTTAGGTAGGTTTTGATTGGTGTGATTTTATCCCAAGACACTTCGCCCAAGAATCTTCGGGATGAGGCCCAGGTGTGTTCGGGCGGGGATGTGATTGTGGTTTGTGAGGCCCAGGTGTGTGAGGGCGGGATATGTGGTTTGTGAGGCCCAGGTGTGTGCGGGCGGGATGTGTGTTTTTGAGGCCCAAGTGTGTGCGGGCAGGAAGAGTGTGGTAGCATCAGGACATTCACTGTTAGGAAGAGTAGGTAACTAGTGGGGAAATGGTGTGGGGTACCCAATACACTTGTTCTTATATACTAATACTTGTTGCTTTACGTTTTTTGGTGAGAATGGCTGGTGAGGTTGGGTGGATAGAATTCCTTTCTAGGTTTTGGTTTCTTTTGTTGTTCTCACGGGACATTAGGATGTCTCCCCGCCTGTGCACGAGAGCTTTAGGTTTCCCTACTAGGTATACTTGTATGCTCGCCCTATGTTTACTTTCAAATTTCCAGGAGGACTACCAGGGTCGTGCGGGACCCTACTAGTTGGGACAGTTGGATTTGTTGCAGTTATTGTAATCTTGTTTCTTTTGGTATTGCACTTTTGAGTTTTCTTGTACTTGTACTTTGTTTTAGAACTGTTTCAACATGCATGTGGGATTGGTTTGGGTTTATATTCATTTACTTTTTCCTTTTTATTTTGGTGTTTGACTCATCCTATTTCCCGATCTTAAATAATAAAAAAGGGTAATGCCTCCCATATTTGTGAAAACTCATACCCTTGGTGCTATTTGCCACTCTGGGGCCTACTGGAGGCGGGACTCGAGGGTCATTATCTCCCTTTCACCATTTCTAGCTCAGGAGGGGCATATTTGGTGGGAGGGGGTCGTGACAAACCCCAAATCCTCTTGTAGCCATATTTTACTATTCAAATAAAAATAAATCTCCTTCTGAATATCCTAGAGTCCTTTCTAGTTTTTTAAACAACCAATTATTTTTTCGAAGCTTTTATTCATTATTCTTTATTTCTATCGTCATTTTTTTAATCTTGTTACGAGTCGCCTAGGATTAATGCCCTAACTCGATCACTTCAGGCTCATTTTCATAGTTTAATCTAGCCTCTCATATTTGACGATACTTTATAAGTAAAATGTAACTAGTTTTATTCTCATAACACCTTATCCTACCTTTTAAACAATTCTACTCATAATAGATACCTTTAACCATGAAATATGAAGTTGCGTACTACAAACTTCACTGAATCAATACTTTTTCTAGCTTCCTTCTCTTCTTCCCCATGCCCTTGCTAGCATCCTTCTCTAATACCACTAGTTAGTTTATATATTTCTTTAATTAAAAAGTTATTTATTTAATTTTAATATATTTTTTTTAATAAAATAGATGAATAAAAATATTTTTTTATTATTATAATATTTTTTTGGAATGAGGATATTACCATGAAGTAAAATATCTATTTTTGTACTATTATCTAAGAAATAAATTATTTATGTATTTAATTTTAATATATTTTATTTGTTTAGTTATTATAATAAGTGATAAATTAAATATTAATTTTTTTATTATAATAAAGTTAAATATTTGTTTTAATATATTAAAAGATTTTATACATTAAATTAGAGGTTTTGGAATTATTTTTTAATAAATGATATTTGTATTTTTTTCAGTATACATTGTTTTAGTTGTTTAAATGACATATGAATGAAATAAATAAATTTCCTATAAAATAAATAAGCTAAATATTTGTCGTAATATTATAAAAATTGGTATATATTAAAAAAATCAATTAAATATTATTTTAATGTTAATTATTAAAATGAATGAATTTTTTAAAAAAATAATGTGATGTTTTAAAAAAAATAAGATGTGAATTTTTTAAAAACTGATTACAATAATTCTTTTTTAATTTTTTTTATGAAATTTGTATTTATTTTTAAAATATTATGGATTGAGATGAAATTATTTTTTAAATAAAAACATGATGTAGTATATTTTTAATTAATAAAATGCGAGATAATTGTTGAAGATAAAAAAATTAAATTAATTATTGTATTATTTTTATGTTAATTATATTAAGAAAAATATAACTTAATTGTACAAAATAACTTTCTGTTATTAATTAGAAAATAGAAATGAAATTGTATATTTGAAAATAAAAAAAGAATTTAGTATTGTTTTAATAATAAGTATGAAAAGAATGTGATTTTTTAAGAATTAAAATGGTGTTTTTAAATTGAAATAAAAGTAACAAGTGAAACTATTGAGACATCATCAATATAGTAGAACAAATTATGGATAAATTTAAATGAATGAAAATTTATTTTGATCACATAGAATTCAATTACATAGTGAACCTACATTTCAAATAACATTTAGATAAAAAATTGGTTTTTACACTGAAATAAAAGAGAAGAAGGTAGCATACTAATTGCACCCAAGGTATGAAGATAATCAATATTCAAGGATTGGTAATTTTTGAAGTTCTGAAAAGAAATAAGAGTCTCTATAACCATCAAAATAAAAAGGGAAATATTACATGAGACCAAGATCCCAAAGCATATAAGCCAAAAAATGATAAATTCAAATCCAGATAATGATACTAATTTAATTTCATCGAATAAAATTATTAAATTAAGAAGATTAATGTAGATAGTACTAGAAATTGTACATTTAAAAAACAATTGAATCCTAGTTGAAGTTAAGATTTTCAATGCATATTATAAAGAATCTTATAGTACTATATAGTAAAACTTTATAGTTTTATATAGTCATATTGAAACTATACATTAAAAAGGATACAAAATGAATAATATATCGACATATTCAAATTCAAACTATATATTATAATGTTATAAACTAATAAAAAATAATGTTTAAGGCAATACATATTGTACATTAGTTGGAAGTTTGAAATTTCAATGGTTCTTGAAGCTATAAATGATAAATACTATTGAATCCAGCATATAATAACATTTTTAGTTGTATATTATTTTGAATCATGTAGATTGAATGCATGTTGAAACTATATATAAATTCAAAGTGACACAATATTCATTTGTGTTGATATTGCATAATTACATGCAGATTTTTTTATTACTACACTTAATCAGATCATCGAGAATAAGATTAAAAGACATAATATTAAGTAATCATTTAATGTTTAGCATATTGAATAATAATAATCATATATTAATGAATGAAAAATTAAAGGAATAATATGGTTTAATGGATATCCAGAAGAAATAGAGAAAGAATCATTACACTGGCCCAAACATGAAAAACATGATTAAATCCAGCACTGAGAGAGATGAAAAGCTTAAAAAATAATAAATCTGGTAGATTGAATGAGCTTACAGAGAAATCAGTGCTAGATTACAAGGTAACAACTTCAACTGAACTAACACTTTTCCATTAAAAAACTTTTTATTCAATGCGAACCCATCTACTTAAATTAATAGAATCCTCACATCGAAAACTAGAAAAAGGAAAAGTCTTAGTAATTTGACATCAGAGAACAGACGAATAAAAATTTACAATATGAATTTACACATAAAACCAGGAACAAAGAAAATATATTTTTCTACTAGAAAAAATCTCAAACAAATAATTTGTTTGGAAGATTGATGAACCATACTTAGGAAGTAGTGATAGTACCAGTGGAATCACCAGGTACCAACTTCATCTGAACTAAAACCTTCTCATAAAAATACCTATTTTTTGATGAGAACACATCTCATAGAATAAAAATAATCCACACATAAAAATAAATTCAAAGGAAATAATCCCACTATTTTCCATCAGTTAATAAATGAATTCAAAAAGACAACGTGTATTGAGACACAGTTCTAGGGAGAAAGCAAAGATAGGTTTCTACCCATAAAATTGTAAACCTTTAGTTTGATAACCTCTCTTTCATGGATGAAGTGATCTTCAAATTATATTTATTTAAAGAACTAATTTAAGTCAATATATGGGCTAGAAACCCTAGATGAATTGTCGAAGGTAGAGCAGGTGGAGGAAGAGGCGGAGGTGGAGGCAGAGCAGGTGGAGGAAGCAGTTTCTTCATCTCCTATGCCTCTGCCTCCTCCATCTCTGGCTCCTCTACCTTAGTCTGTTCTACCTCCACCTTGTCCTATTAAAAGATAAAAATTATACAAAAGTAGGTCATGAAGGAGGATAATGGAATTTTACTTTGAAAATGTTTCAAACAATGCAATACCTGAATTACCATGTCAAGACACTAAAAATTTTCAATTAGCTTTGTGAAACATCTTAATATAGAAAAACACAAATCCAATATTAGTTATCGAATGAAAAGCTAAATAATTTGAGTAAAAAATAAATTATAGAGAATATAAATTAAGGTCTAGTGTCCTAGGTGATAGACAATTATCACTTTAAAATCGATAATACATTCTGTATACTAAACAAAATCAGTTCATATTCTATGAAAATCAAGAAATTGTACTAGGGAATATTATCAGACATGTGGGGGGAATAACCTACCCAGTAACCCTTCCCCTATTCCATGATATATTATTACATAAGATCAAGCCACTCAATAAGAAAACATGGTGCTTTATTCTTAATCTCTTACATAAAATAAATGAATTCTTTGATGACTAAAAAATAGATCATCAAGAACACAAAAAATGGAAGATAAGTATTCATATTAATAACTCAACAACAAGTTTTGACAAGGAGGTAATGGAGGGGATAAATGCTTGAATTCATTTAGATCCTTTGATGGAGGAGTAATGAAAGAGGGACACGCCAACGATGCAGATAAATAGAACATAGGAGTGGGTTTTTTTGAAGGTTCTATACAACATAGAGGACACCAAGGGTGGATATTGTTGCGTGGTTTTCTTTGTAACTTATCAAATTTCCCTACAAATCTGAATATAATAGTAATCATTGTGTGTTCACATAGTGTTATAAATCAGTTCTTATTTTCAATAAGATAATAATATTTTAAAAAGATAATAATGAACATTAATATTTAATATATTTAAATAAAAAATAATTGGTGGGTATTATTGGAATACATATGGAGAAACTATTGAGACATCACCAATATAGTAGAAAAAATAAAGGATAAATGAAAATTTATTTTGAGCATGGAGTTCAATTACATGAATGGAACTACATTTTAAATAAAATTCAAAAAAATTGGTTTTTACACTGAAATAAAAGAGAAGGCAGTAGCATACTAGTTGCAACAAAGGTTGGAAGATAATAAATATTAGAGGATTGGTAATGTTTTAAGCTCATAAAAGAAAGATGAGTCTTCATAACCATCGAAATAAAGAGGGAAATGTTACATGAGATTATGATCCCAAAGCATATAATCCAACAAAGATTGATAAACTCAAATCAAGATAATGACACTAATTTACTTCCATCAAATAAAATTATTCAATTAAGAAGATGAATGCAAACAGTTCTGGAAATTATACATTTCAAAAACTATTTAATCCCAGTTGATGTTAAATTTTTAATGTATATTATAAAAGAAGCATGTAGTACTGCATAGTAAAAGTTTATATTTTTATATAGGCATATTGAAATTGTACGTTACAAAGGAAAACAAATTCATAATATATCAAAGTAATTAGATTGAAACTACATATTACTTTTTTATTAACTAATATAGAATAATTTTTAAGAAAATGCATATTATAAATGAGTTGGAAGTTTGAAATTTCAATGGTACTTGAAACCATAAATGATAAATATTATTGAATCCAACATATAATAACATTTTTACTATATATTATAGAATCTTGTAGATTTAATGCATTTTGAAACTCTATATAAATTAAAAGTGACACAATATGTAATTTTTTTTGAAACTTTGTAATTATATGAAGATTCTTTTATTACTACACTTAATCAAATCATCAAGAATAATATTAAAAGACATAATATTTGGTAATAATTTAATATTAGGCCTATTTAATAATCATAATAATAGAATAATTAATGAAAAATTAAATAAAGAATATGGTTTAATGTATGACAAAAATAAACAAAGAAAGAAGAATTACACTTTCCCAAACATGAACAAAATGATTAAATCTAGCATAGAGAGTGATGAAAATATCAAAAAAAATATTTTGGAAGATTTAATGAGCTTACATAGAAAGAAGTGAATGATTTCTAGTTAACAACTTCAACTGAACTTACACTTTCCCATGCAAAAAAAATTTCTTTGATGTGAACCCATATCCTAAAATAAAATGAATTCACACATAGGAAACCATACAAAGGAAAAAATATCAGTAAGTCTACATCATAGAACGAATCAAAAAAGATAATATTCATTTAAAAATAAAACCAAGAATAAATAAAAGAGAGGGTTATACTAGAAAAAATCTCAAAAAAATAATTTTTCTTTAATATTGAAGGAGAATACATAGAAAGTAGTGACAGTCCCAATGGAATCACTTGGTACCAACATCATCTGAACTGACACCTTCCCATAGAAATACCTATTTTTTGATGAGAACCCAGCTCCTAGAATCAAAAGAAACCACACATCAAAACCCATAAAAAGGAAACAATCCCACTAAGTTTCCATCAGTAAATAAACAAATTTAAAAATCATTGAGACAAGGTTCCAGATAGAAAGAGAAGATAGGTTTCAACCAGTAAAATTGTCAAGATTTAGCTTGATAACCTTGCATTCATGGATGAAGTGGTATTCAAAATAGATTGATTGAAATAACTTATGGAAGATGGTATTGGGTCTAGTAACCCTAGATACAATGCTAAAGGTGGAGTAGGAGGAGCGAGAAGAGGCAGAGCATGAATAGGTGGAGGATTCGGAGGTAGAGGAGGTGGAGCAGGCGGTAGTGGAGCAAGTGGAGGCAGATAATGCAGAGACGAAGGATCTAGAGAAAACATAGGTGGAGGAGCCGGATTTGGAGTATCTGGAGTTGTAAGAGGATATTAAGTATGTGGAGGATCCATAGGTGAGGATCTAGAGGTGGAGGAGCTGTAGGGAGAGGAGTCAGAGCAGGCGAAGGAGCTGGAGCAGGCGAAGGAGCCAGGGTAGGTGGAGGCTCAAGTGATTTCCCTCATTTGGAAAGGTCAGGATGTGGGGGAGAAATGTTATCCATATAAACTAGGTGAAACTCATTTATCTCTAACCCCCAATTTATAATCAGTGAAAAATCATGATGATTTGGCCAGAAATTGAGCCTGGTTAGTATAAATTTTAAATTTCCCACATTATCCCCTCATGTCTATATAAACAGTTGCTTCATGACTTTTATTCCTTGAAGCTATAGTGATATTCCCCTTTAATCTGATGTCAGGAAGTTCCTCCACTGTTGTAGTAATCCTCTGATGGTATTCCTTCAAGTTGTGGTGTCATTCCCCTACATGTTTTTCATTATAATCACTTATTGCTACACATCCATAATACCCTAAAATTAATTCATTCCACCACCTAGCTACTACTTTTTAACATGTTGTTTTCAACTATCCCACTTCATCTTCACTCATCCCCAGCATCTGCCTTATGAATTCTTATTATAAGTAATTCATTTTTTTTAATTCTGGAAAAAAATTAATGATATATTGATTTACAATTGGTTATATTTTACATTAATGATTTATATTTGTAATTTTTTTGTATTACACGATTACTATTTAAATTATGAATACATTATTTTTTATAGATTTATGTAATGCACGTACAAATAGTCATACAAATTGCAAAGAGTATAATAAAAAACAATTCATTGCAATGGAAAACATATAATTATTTCTTGATATGCAGGTCATATTAATTTATATATTATTGAAAATTTAACAAGATCAATTTTTTATTAATAATTGGTAAATATATTTCATATTCATGCTATAGGTTTATCATAGATTTATTATTGGGTTATATTAAAAAATTTATGGTTTATACAAATAAGTGAGATTATGAATTATATTTATGAATTATTTAATTAAATATTAATATTAATATAAGTTTTTGAATATGATCGCCCATTTATGTTATTATAAGTAATTTATAAAATAAAAATTATGTTTTTATTCAATATATAATATTAATATTATAAAGATAATTTTATAAATAATAATAAATAAAATAAAATACATTATAAGGGAGAAAGATAATTTTTTGTATGAAATTTCAATTATTAGTTTTCAACTAGTTAAGCTCCATTATTTATTAAATTATCAATTATGTTTTAGATAAATCAATTTTCAAACAACAAAAACAAATATTATATTTTAATTTTTATGAAATGCATCTATTAATATATTTTTTAATAATTGTTTTTTAATTTTTTATTTTTTTTAATATATGATTTTAGTTTAATGTTTACCAAATTTTGGTGATATGAAAGATAATTATTTATTAAAATAAAAATTATTGTTTTTTTATTTGTAATAAAAAAGGTAATAAAAATATTTTTTTTAAATGGTTATTTGTGTTGTTTAACATAAATTATTAATGTTGGGTAGGCATGGTGGTCGATGTGATATCATTGGGGATCTAATCTATGGTTGTTTTTCGTATTGGGAAAGTATTCCCTTTAATCTTGTGTATCTGTTATTTTTTAACAAAGGTTATTCATGTAATTCTCACCAAAAAAATTTCTTTTCTTTTCTTTAAAAATTTTTCACCAAACAAGATGGAGAGAAATGAAAATCTTTTCTTTTCTCTAACTAAATTTGACATCCAAACAAAATGAAGGTAAATCAAAATCATTTATTTTATTTTATTTTATTTTATTTTATGAATTATTAAATCATTTATTTTACTTTACTAATACATTACCAAACATAAAAAGGTCAGGTAAAACCCCAAAAGCGGCACATGCACAAATTAAAAAATACAGGTAAACCCCCTAGCTCAGGGACTTTACCCCATGAGCACGTCCTGAATCCCTCCCCATCCCTACCACTCCAGTCGAGTGCAGGTGGAAATACATTACCAAACATATTTTAGGTGTGGAGGAAGAAACTTGTGAGAGGGTGTGGTTGATTTTGGTGGAAATGAGTTTTGGAATATATTTGGAGGGAGAAGAATTCATGAAGTGGTGACATGTGTACAAGAGGCCACCCATCTTTAATATTAATATAGATATATATATATATGTGTGTGTTAAAAAAATTAGATTATTTTTTATTAAATTTATTATATATTTTTTTGGGTATTAAAGTAATTATAGATGTGTTATGATACAACTAGTGCTCTCAGTCTTTGATGGTCTCCTAGAGACTTCCACTTACGTAATCCAGAAAGGTTTTAAAATCAATGCCAAGTATGGTAGCACAAAAATATCACAAAAATGATAAGGAAACTATCTATCATTGACTCATGGGATTGTACTCTAAATTGATTTTCACAAATAACATGAAGGCGTAGAAAGATAATAGAGAGTGAATTTCTGAAATCATGTTGATTTCTTTACCAAATTCATCTTTCTGAACGAAATAGGTTGTAGGTCCCTTATATAGGTCCCTAAGCTCATCTTTTCTGATAAGTTGACTCCACTTCCACTATAGGTTTCAACATAAAGAGGAATCTTACAGTGAACACTTTTTACAAAACAAAATCAAGAGTTGGAGCGCAAAATCATAAAACTTCAACCACACATTTCACACATAAAAACAAACTAGATAATTGACATGTTTGATTTGATCTGACCATCCATGTTGGATATGATGCGTGTTTAGATCAACACCTAAAATAATTCCAAGTCTTAAAAATCATCGTTCATTTCTCTAATTGAGACATATTTCTATGACTCATTTATCTTCATAAATAATTTTATTGCGTATTGGATCTGATATCTAACAATAAATATATCTACTTTATATCTCTTCCATGTCTTGAGGTCTTCAAGATTCGTGTCTATTTTCACCACAAAATTTTTCAAATGTGTCATTTATTCTAATTTCATGTTGCTTGAGTTAATAGAGACTAACACATTATCTCTAGAAAAGAAAATACAATCCTTTCTCATCGATTTTGACTCGATAAAATAAACACTCCATGTGATTTGGATACATTCATAATGGAATCTATTCAAACTGAATTATAAACAGTCTTTATAAGTCAACTATGATTCCATGAATACTTTATATATAGGTTCTTTAGTCAACTTTACTGGGTACAAGATTCATAGAATGATCAATCTATCTACTAATCTGATGGGTTTGATGTCTGAAACTCCCCATAACAAACTTGGATTTTCATTTCTTAGAAGTATATTTACCATTTTTGGTACCCAATTTAAAGTGAAATTTATCTTCTTGAAGCCCAATAATTGTAATTCTCTCATTCATAAAGCTTTATGGAACTCTATGAACTATTTTGGTTCCAATTTTGTGTCTAGTATATAGAGATTTGGAATCCCTAAACCTCACATCCCCTAAAAACTCTTTAGGACTGGTTATTATTTGATGTTGGTTTTCTTGATCTTTTTAACTTTGAAAAAAATACCAGAAACTTGAACCGTCGGTCAAATTTCAATGGAAATGATCATGTACCAATATATCTTCTTATAATATTTCATAAGGTCTTCAGTTTCTTTGAGCATGTCTAGAACATGGTTTAGACCTCTCTTGAATATTCTAACATCCTTATTTTTTCTATATCATATTATAGATAGTTTTGGATTTTTTATTAGATATATTTGGAATCCTTTGAAAATATTTCCAAATTTCCTTTTCTAAATTTTAATTCCCATCTAGATCATCATCCAAGATTTTTAGATATTGATCATACTAAACATTCTGTTGATAAATTTCTTCCTAAACCTTTGGATGCTTCTGCAACTAAAGTTATGCTTCTATTTGATCATCATATCTCTTAAAAACAATTTTCTACTTTCCTTTAGATATTACATTTGTTTCTATCCCATTATTCTTCTAAGACTTCCCTATTTCTCATATTTTATTCACATTAAGTGTTTTTATGGACTTTCTAACCACATATAATATATAAACCCAAACCTTTATACACATATTATTACATGATTTTTTTAACATAAATATCTAATAAGTACATCCCAAATATCATGAGGCTTAGTGTATTTGAAATACTAGGTTCATAATACATTGAAAGGAAACTAAAACATCACATCCGTATTTTATTCTACATAATGAGATTATAAATTTATTTGAGATTCTAAGACTACATAAGATAACTTGGGGAATATATAAAAGAAAGGGGTGAGCTAAAAAATCCTAGTAAAATAATAAACATGATAAGGAAACATAACATGAGAGTCAAAGGTATAACATGATATCATAAAATATAAGGCTCATGAGTAATCATATAGAATCATAATATAAAGAACGTAGTATGAAAAGATCATAGAAACATAGTAAATGTGTCATCAACATGGAAAATGAAATAAGCATTAGTCAAGGCTAACTACATAGAAAATATCACATGGTGGACAAAGTCCCATAATGGATAAGGTTTATTCCCTAATCCATTACACAACATCTCATGAGAAAAAACCTTTACCCAATTCATTGGAGATCCATATGGGAATACCCATCATAACATGTTAATGATTATTTGTTCCATAAAAAGGAAATAAATCATAAGGTATAAACATAAGAGTTACCCATGGAAATAAATGGTTTACATAATCTTGTCTTATATGACAATCAAAGGAAATCTCATAGTGAAGGCATTTGAGAAATGAACATAAGACATTTATTACCCTATAAAAGGAAGAGAGAATTATCTAGGTATATAGTTAAGATAAATATATATAGGATTTATTATAATTCCATAACATTAAATAGAGATAGATAAAGTGAGTTAGAGGTATAATGGTCATAGCCCGAAGAAAATGGTGGTTTAGAGAGATCCCTTACCTTGGGTATGATGTGTCATGTACATTATTTATCTTCCTGAATAATAAACTCACTATAATTATTTATTTTCTTCAAAAACTTTTCATTTTTATTATAATTTTTATTTTATTTATTATCATGAATTTTATATTCAATTACTTAATCATTTAGGTTCATGTCCGGTGTTTTGACTATATTTGGTTTATATACCCAAAATCACTTTGGTATGTTGAAGAAGGCCAAAGAGATTATCATTTCATCATCTCTAGAATAATAATCATGAAATAATTATCATTTTTATACATAAATTAAAATTTTAAAACCAACCATCAAGCATATTTATGAAAAAATAAACTAAGATACAATCATTAAGATAGTAGACCGTACGTACGCATGGTAATCTACACATGCAAATGAACGACGTTGTCATATTTTAATGAATAGAAAGGTAATAAAATATATGATATATTAATTTTATATAATTATAAATATATAATAAATATAATATATAGTCATTAAATCCATCACCATTAATATTTGTGAGAGGTGATGTTGGGAAATGAATTACATCGGTTCACAATATGGTAGTCCATCGTACACACGAACAATGGATCAGTTTCCCATTTAATGGAAGAGGAGTTCGATTTATGTTATTTAATTAACATAATAACATATATGTATAAGGGATATACTTATATTATTATATCATCATGTTTTAATAACATTTTAAGTTGGTGGAAGGATAAATAAAACAAAAATGTTCGGTTAAGAACAATACCTCTTCTTCAGATAGCCTCTTTAGGTTTTCACCAAAAGCCTTCCTGGGAAGATTTTATAATCAAACCAAGGAATATAGGATTTTAGAAGATAAATAAGTGATTTATACATTTATTTGATAAACCAAAAGTCTTTTTAAGTTTTAATAAAGTAGGAGAGGAGGTTCCCTTTTATAAGTGAGAAGGAGTGACTTTTTGGTAAATACCCAAACTATTCAATAATGGGAAGTCACTCTAAAAAAGTGCCTCCAAAGTTGATAAATAATGGATTGGAAATAATATAAGGTTTTTCAACACATATAAAATTAAAAAAAAAATATTTTTTAAACATGTTATTCCATTTACCTCTAAGGTTATTCACTTTTACCATTTTAGTTTTCACCATGGTAACTAGTTTTTTTATCAAGATAATTTATCTTCTAAGACTAAAAATAAAATAAAACTTATTTGATAATTTGTACCAAATAATAATAAATATTAAATTTAATTTATCAAATAAAAATATTATGTGTGTGGAAAATTAATTTCAATACAAGCACGTGTAACGCGCAAAACCCCGTTTTAACCACAACTGTGATAAATAATTTTTTATTATTTTCAAAAATTATATTTAACATATAAAATAATATAAATAATTATAATTATAAATATTAAATATATTTTATAAAATAAAATTCATATAAGTTTAATAATTTAATTTAAAATTAAACCAGAAAAACGTGTCAAAAACAGTTTTTCAAGAAATGCATTTTTCAAGCATTAGATTATATTATATTAACTCTATGAATAAAAAAATTATATGAATTTAAATTCATATAAATAAATTTATAATTTTTAAATTTCATCCAAATATTATCTTATTATTTTTTATTTTAATTAATTAAAATGGATAAGCTTCATCCACATAAAATAGTTTTCAGAAAACCGTGTTTTTAAGCATAAAAATTAAACTTATACCAAAATCATTAAAAATGATGATTTAAATAAAATTGAATAGAATATTACAAATAAATGGTTTCATATGTCATAGAAATATCAAATAAAAAATATAATGTTACTGTTAAATTACATTATTTAATGAAAATAAATGACAGTAATTGAAAAATTGACAGTTTTCACTATTCACTGAAAAATAAATCATTTCAGAAAAATCTTGAAATTTAACCCTAAGTTAATTTTAATATGATGATTTCAAAAATGAAGTTAATTTTATAAAATAAATTTTCTAAATTTTTCAAAAAATAATTATAATATTTTCACATAAAAGGCAATAAAAATTAGATTGAAGAAAGCGTTTTTTTAAGAATAAAATGTCTTTATTAAAAATTAAGTTCTTATTTCCTAAGAATTTATCAATACATATATATTAAGTGGTACTTTTATATATATTTCATAAATAATTTAATACTATTTATACCCACAAAAATAAATGATTTTTTTATAATGACCATATTTAAATTATCATGGTTTGTTTAGGCTTGACATTGGAATTAATATGCGTTATCAAACATAGTTTTCTTTTTTTAAAACTTGGGGTGTTTAATTATTCCCCCTTAAGTAATTTCAACTTCAAAATTTTGTATTACATACAAACGTGAAAATAGGTGAGGGTACTTCTTCTTCATGGCATCCTCTGGTTCCAAGGTTTCCTCTTCGTATTTATGATTTCACCATATTACTTTGACCGGGTGAGTTGTCTTATTGTATATAACTTTATCTCTATAGTCCAAGATATTCGTCATCTAATACTCATAAGAAAGTTCATTTTCTATCTATACCACCTCTAAATTCATTACATGTAAGGGATCTGATATGTAATTCCTCAAGAGGGATACATGGAATACGTCGTGTACTTGAGAAAAGGTTAGTGAGAGTGATAGTTGATAAACCAAAACTCGGATGTGATCGATAATTTCATAGGGGATGATGTACCTAGGGAATATCTTTCCATTATTCCCAAATATCATGAGCCAATTACAAAGTGAAATTTAGAGAAACACTTTATCCCTGACCTCAGATCTATCTCACATCTATGATTATTAGATAAACTCTTTGGTCAACTCTGAGAAATATCGATGTGTTGCTGAATGGTCTTGACCTTCTCTATCATTTTCTAAACCTTTTCAAGTACTAGTAGTTTGATTTCACCAACTTTATCCCAACACACAGTTTCTCTACATCTATTACCATAAAGGGATTCATAAGGAATCATTTGGATTATTTATTGAAAGTTATTATTTTATGAGAACTCGACCATAGGAATATTTTGATCTCATCCTCTTTTAAATTCCATCGAGCATGCTCTCAAAATTTCTTCTAGTGTTTGGAGATTTCAATCTAGTTGACCATCAATTTCGGGGTGATAATTTTTATATAAATTCAACTTAGTATTTAGATCATGTTGGATTCTCTTCTAAAACTTGGATTTAAATATCAGATCTTAATCAGATACAATCGATATTGGTGTTCCATGTAGCCTCTCCACCTCTATGAGGTACAGCCTTAGAAGTTGATCAATTGATAATTCATCTCTAATTACAATGAATTGAGTAGTCTTTATAAGATGATCCAATAAAACCCATATGGAATTATTACCACTTTATGTATTTGGAAGACTAGTGAAAAAATCCATGGTGATGTTTTCTCATTTTTCATGTAGGTATGGGTAATGGTTACATAATTACCTTATACTTTTTAATTTTAACAATCACTTTCTAACATACCAGACACTTTGTTGTATATTATATTATATCCTTCTTCATATTGTCCCACTAATAGTACTCCTTTAGATCTTGATACATCATTGTTCTCCATGGGTGGATGGAGAAGTTTGAGCAATGTGCATCATTAAAAAACTATCTCATGGTTTGATGATACATATAGTCATGAACCAAATCTTATAACTTCTTATTCATCAATTTTGAACTCTGAGGATTTCCCTTTTCTTATAGCTTCCACCTTCTTCTAAATTTCCAAATCATCTCTTTTAGCATCCTTTATTTTCTTCAAAAGTGGTGGTTGAGTAATCATTTGATAAAGGAATGATTATGTCCATTCCTTCATGATTCCCATATCTATCCTTTTCAAGTCTAAGAAGATTTTATCCTTCTCAATTCTCATTAGTGATAAGGTTTCCAAATCCTTTCTACTTAGATCATTTCAACTTTTTTTCCCATGATGGTAATGGATTGAGAAGTCATTCTTTTATCATCTCTAATAATCTTCATTGGTGCATATTAATCTCCTTCTGTGTGAATATATATTTGAGGCTCTTATGATTTGTATATATTTTACACTTATCTTTATAAAGATAATGTCACTTTTTTATAGTAAATATCACTAAATCCACCTCTAGATCATGTGTTGGATAGTTATGTTCATGAACTTCCAACTGCCTTGAGGCGTAGACTATCACTTTATCATTTTTATCGGTAAAATTACCAAACCCTTATCTAAAGCATCACTACATATCATGAAAATTTATCCACTTAAGAGAATTGTGAGGATTGGTACAATGATAAGCCTCTTTTCTAACTTCTTAAAGCACTCTTTTCATTCATAAGTCTAGAAAAACTTTACCCCCTTCTGAGTTAGCTTGGTTAGTGGGTTTGAAAATCGTGAGAAGTTTCTCACAAATCAGCAGTCATATTCATCTAGTCTAAGGAAACTACAGAAATATTTTATAGATGTTGATATGATCCACTCCAAAATTTCCTATATATTAAAAGGGTCAACATATATCCCTTTACTAGTTATAATATTCCACAATAATGATACTTCTTTCATCCATAAGTCACATTTACTATACTTTGCATATAGCTTCTCATTTTTGAAAAATCTTTATCACAATATTCAAATGCTTCTCATTCTCATATTTTCTTTTAGAGTATATCATAATATCATCTATAAAGAGTTCCATAAATTTTTCAATGTAATCTCTAAAGACTATATTCATTAATTCCATAAATATTTTTGGGGCATTAATGAGTCCTAAAGGTATCACTATGAACTCATAGTGTTTATACATTATTTTAAAGGAAGTTTTAAGAATATCTTCCTTCTTCACCTTTAATTGGTGATATCCTGAACAAGGGTATGACTTATAGAAATACTGGGAGGCCTATAGTTGATTGAATAATTCGTTTATCCATGGTATAGGATACTTGTTCTTTATCATGATTTTTTTGAGTTTATGATAATAAATGTAGAGGATCATTGGCCCATCATTCTTCTTGAGAAAGAGGACTGACACACCCCATGGTGATACACTCAGATATATAAAACCATTTTATAGATTCTCTTGCAACTGATTTTTCATATCTTCTAACTCAATGATGTCAATTTTGTAATGAGTCTTCAATATAGGAAAAGACCCAGATATAATTTATATTGAGAAATCAACCTCTCGGTCAAGAGGAAGACTATACAACTCTTTGGGGAATACATAAGTATAATACCTCACAATGGATATGTATTAAGCATGATTCTCTCCTTTGTTTCAATCATTTGGTTTAGATATGCTTGCTCATAAGGCAATAATATCCACACTTGAACAGATGATTCTAGGGGAGACTCATCCTCCACCTTACACTTGTACATAATCATAGTATGACTTGGGACATGAAGATTGATCTCCCTCTCTCGATAGTTGATGTTGTATTTATATAAGGATGGTCAATCCATGCCCAATATAGCGTCAAAATCCACTAAAGGAAGTAATATGATATTTTCTAGAAGATTCGGTTCACAAACATTGACTAGAGTAGTTATATACTTGATATGAAATAATTACTTTGTTTTATGTTCTCATAGATAGCTCAACCCCCATGTTTTGAGGTTTTGTTTGAATAGTTATAATAAAATAGAAATATATGAAAGAATGTATCAATCCAAAATCAAAAAGTACATTTTCTATTCTAGATTGAATAACCAGCATACCTATCACCAACTTAGTTTTGGGATCCACCTTAGAAGTAGTGGTAGCATATTCCCTTCCTTTATCTCTAGAACTTATAGGTTATTGATGTTGATTGTCTCTGAAACCCATTAACTTAGGGTATTGGATTGCATAATGTCCATTTTCTTTGTAATTGAAACACTTCACCATAGTCTGAGTGTTGATCTGAACCATCTTTTCTTCTTTCACATTAGAAGGTTTCGTCATTACCTTTCAGAACTGATTAGCCTTTTGAACCTCCTTTCCACATTTAAAACATCTTCTGATTCCCTTGAGACAATTTCTAGGGTGCTTGTTCCCACACCTTTGGAATGTTATATGTTGGGTTTTCTTTCCTTCATGAGATTTATCTATCAAACCTCCCAAATAAAACTCAATTTTATTCTTTTTTTCTCTAGTCCCATGAGACCACTACAAGTCACCAATCTCCATATCAACTTTGACAGAACAACAAAAAATCTCTTCATAGTCATTAGAGTCCTAAATTGTTAATGTTTTTCATAGAATTGACTTTAACCCACTCAATAAAAAAACCACCTTACTATTGGTGTTGATGAAAAAGTTGAAGGAATACCGTTCAATCCTTGTGAATTTTTTCTCATACACCCCGATAGGATCGTATTCCTTTTTCTTCAGTTTGAGGACCCACTCTTCATTTTAAGATGGAGATTTCATAGAAACTATTTATTAAAAAATATGTTATTGAAGTCTTCCCATTCCATGGAATCAATATCCTCTTTAGACTTTATATTCTTGATCAGTGTCTACCACTGGTTAACTTCTCACTCAATATGATAAATGGCTAGCACAAAATTATATTTCTCTAATCATTGGAGGACTGAGAATATATTCTCAATGGAGTTAATCCATTATTCTATGATGAGGGGATTATAAGATCCACAGTAGGTAAGAGGCCTTTGTGCCATAAAAGACTCAACTACAACTTTCTCTTTCTTAAGAGGAGGAAGGTGTTCCGCATGATTCAAGTTATTATTCATAACTTTAGATATTTGAGCTAGTATTATCATGAATTTATTATCTCTATCTCCCATAAGATTAGGTATATCATTGGGGTAATAATCACATTGCCTGTCACATTGGTTGTTGACACAGTTTCTCTTATTTCCCACCATTAACTAAAAATAATAATTAAAACAAGATGAAAATACATGAACATACAATAGGTAAACTTATAAACTTAGAAGTAATGACTTATAAATGATAAGTATATTCTAGATTATGAGCCTCTAGGTTATCTATGGTAATGTTTTATATTAGGGTTTCTAACATAACAATTTTTTTAAGTCCTTTATAATGGTTCATAAAGATTTTATAAATTTCAAAAACATATCACTGAGAGTGTCAAATCAGGTGTGCAGTAAGACCTCTTTATCATGCACCAGGTTATGATCAAGTCAAATACCAATGTTCCTTTTTCATATTTATCACCCCTAGGTACAACTATGAAGAGCCACATTCACTTGTAATATCCAGACATGGACGTAATTTCTTGGAAACCACTCGCTCTATCCTTCATCAAAATTTTGGGATATTTTTATATACTTTGACTTATCCCTAGGGTTCTCAATAAAGTATTCCAGTCATCATCCCAAAAAATAACTAGTCCTTACTTTGATACCAAATATAGCGACCCAATCCTTTTTACAAATATATTAAATGATTTCCTTAACATAAATATCCAATAAGAACAACCCAAAGATCATGAGGCCTAGTTTCTTTGGAAGACTAGGTTCATAATACATTAAAAGGAAACTAAACCATGAAATCATTGCTTTATTCTCCATAATTAGCTCCTCGATCCATTTGAGATCCTAAAACTGCATAGGATAACCTCAGGAATACATAAAAGAAAATGGTGATCTAAAAAACCCAGTAAGGTAATAAACATGATATAGAAACATAACATGTGAGTAATCACATGGAAGTATAGCATAAAGAACATTGTTACATAATATCATAGAAAAATAGGAAATATGGTGAAAACCTATAACATGACATAAACATGAGTTAAGGATAACTATATAGACAATATCACATGGTGGATAAAGTCCCACAATGCCTTAGGATTACTCCCTAATCTCATATATAACATCTAATGAGACAAAAGTTTTACACAATGCATTGGAGCTCTATCTAGGTGCATCCATCATAACATGCTCATGATTTTTTGTGCCACAAAAAGGAAATAAATCATAAGACATGAACACAAGAATTACTAATAAAAAGAAATGAGTTGCATAATATTTCCTCATATCACTACTACAAAACAAATCGTCAACAGCGTGGACCTTTATCAGCGCTAGTAAAAAACGATGATAATATATCCTTTATTAGCACTAAAAAAGCACTGATAAAAGGTACTCTTTATGAGTTCTTTATTTTTAGCACTGATAAAGGTCCATAATAAAATGAAATAATTAAACAAATAAAAATTTAAAAAAATTAATAATTTTAATAATTAAATAATTATTTATAAAAATGAATAAATTGAATATACATATATATAAATTATAAATATTAACAAATAGAATATATTAAATATATAGATATGTAAAATAAATAAAATGAAATAATTAAACAAATAAAAATTTAAAATGTGTAAATTAAGAAAAATATTAAACATTTTATTAATTAAAAAATTATTGATAAAAATGAATAAATTTAATATACATATATATATAGATTTTAAATATTTATAAATAATATATTAGATATATAGATATGTAAAATGAATAAAATAAAATAATTAAACAAATAAAAATTAAAAATGGTTAAATTAAGAAAAATATTAAACATTTTATTAATTAAATAATTATTGAAAAAATGAATAAATTTAATATAAATATATATTGATTATAAATTTTAATAAATAATATATACTAAATAGATAAATATGTAAAATGAATAAAATGAAATAAATTAAACAAATAAAAATTAAAAATGAGTAGATTAAGAAAAATATTAAACATTTTATTAATTAAATAATTATTGATAAAAATGAATAAATTTAATATACATATATATAGATTATAAATATTAATAAATAGTATATATTAAATATAGATATATAAAATATATAAATTTTAATAATTAAACAAAAAATTAAAAATGAATAAACTACAAAATTATAAAAAAATATTAATGAAATAATTATTAAAAAAATGAATAAATTTAATATATAGATATTAATTATAAATATTAATAAAAAATATATATTAAATATAAATATATATAAAATAAATAAAATGTAATAATTAAAAACATATTAATGTCTTATTTGTTATTAATGTTTGATTTTCCAATTTAACATATATCAAATGTGTGTTACATTGATTTCACATACATATATGTAATTAATTTATTTTATTTACAACACACACACACAAAAATATTTATACAATTAATGAAATCTTATATAAAAATACATACACCTAATATTTTTGTAATTTATTCAAAATTAATTATATTTTACAATTCCTTAATAACATGATACATTTAATATATTATGTTTTTAATTGGTCAATATTATTTATTTATTTTTAATATTATTACAGTTAGGTAGTATTTATTCATTTTTAATTTTTTTTATTTTTTTTATTTTTTTTAATTTAATAATTCTTTATTATGTATTTGTATTTATTTATTTACTATGTTTTAGTGTTTTCAATTAATATATATTCATCTTTACTTTAACATTAATCCATATTTTTTTAAGAATTTTTATTTAATTATATACCATATCCATTTTTTTAATATTTTTAAAGTGTACTCATTTTTAATTATTCAGTTTCTCTCATTTTTAAAATACAAGTATTTAAGATTATATATTCATTAATAATGTTAAAAATATATTTGTAAAAAAATATTTATAAATAAATATATTTATAAATGTATATCGACTATATTTATAAATTCATATATTTATAATTATTATAAATAAATAAATTTTATTTTTTAAAAAATTATTTATATAATTATAAATAAATAATTATATCTATTTAAATAATTATAAAATTATAATAAATAATTAATATACTATATTTATATTTATATTTATATTTTTTTATTATATATATAATTATATATATATATAATGACATAAATATATATATATTTTTTAAAGTATTCATATATTTATAAAAAACTAATTATATATTTAAATAATTATAAAATTATAATAAATATATTTAAATAATTAATATATTTACTATATTAATATTTATATTTATATTTTTAAATATTTATTAAATATATATAATTATGTAAATATATATAATGATATAAATATATTTATAATTATAAAATTATAATAAATATGTTTAAATAATGAATATATTTACTATATCTATATTTATATATATTTATTAAATATATATAATTATATAAATATATTTATAATTATAAATAAATAATTATAAATATATTTACAAATATATTTATTTATAAATATATTTATAAAAGTATATTTACTATATTTATAAAATTATATAATTATAATTATAAATAAAAAATACAATTTTTTTAAAAATTATTTTTATAATTATAAATAAATATATATATATATATTTAAATAATTATTAACTTTTAATAATTAATTAATTAATTATATAAATATTTTTACAAATATTTTTATTTATAATTATAATTATAATTTATTTATCAGTGCTAAAACTTTAGCGCTGATAAAGGTGTATTTTATCAGCTCTTTTTTAGCACTAATAAAAGGTATCTTTATCACCAATTTTTTGAAAGCACTGATAAAAGTGTCCCTAATCTATTTAAAAGAACACTAACCACGATTGATTCAGTCATGATTCTCAAACTCTCATGGAACTACCCTGCTGCTGATACTTCTCCTATGCGTTCTCTCGAACGAATCAAGGCTAGAATCCAAAGTATGTTATTTTCTTCATTTCCTCATTGATTTCTTGTTTGGGTTTCACAGTTAGCATTTTTGTGGTGTTATCAACCATGATGAACCCTACTTCTCTTCTCCTATAATCTTAGTTAGGTTTGGTCTCTCTCATTTTTGCTCATTGTTTCTATTCTTATCACCACCTTCACTCATGGCCTTGCCATTGTTAGCGTTATCATTATCACCATCAACACTATCCATATTGCTCCACTAAACATTCTGTCTGATCATTCCCCTTATGCTACATGGTCACTACATATCATAGATATCATATTGGACAATAATGGATCTTTTAGTGATGGAAAATGGAAAAGGGCTATGTGCTTTACATTTTTTCAAACATGTTACCATCACAAAATACAATCAATTGGCTAATTACCTACTTAATATGTAGTTAAATGATAATCATTTTAGTTTTCCAAAAAAATATTACCGAAAAAAATATGGATTCAGATATGAAATCTTATTCTTGATTTAAATAATTCAATATTAATTAAATAACTCCATTAATAAGGCTTTTAGATTGGTTTTGAACATAATTAGTGGCAGTGAATGGTTTTAATTATGTTATATTTGAGAAAACATGGGTTATATAGAATGTTGATCAATTATTATGTATTACACGTGCTATAATCTAAATATTTAAGTGGTTATCATGTTTTATTTTTCGATTAAGGAATTGGATGTTTATGATACCAGATTAGTTATAGTTTTTATAAATGTATTTAATATTTTATTTTTCAAATGAAGTGGTTCATAATATATATATATATATATATATATATATATATATCGATATATATGATAAATATATTCTTCAAATTATTTTATTGTAATCATACACAAATATTATTTTCATAATCTTTATATTGTAAAATGAACCAATACACATTTATAAATAATTTTTTGACTAAGGGAACTGTATGAATTATTATAAAATGTAACATGATTTTTTTCTAACCATTAAAATTTTAGGAGATAGAAAAATTTTATTAATTTTATTTATAAAGTCTTCATTTTTATCTTTATATATGTTTTTTACTACTTGTTTAATTAATGTTTCTTGTTTACTTGTCTAATAATTTGTTCTCTAGATTAATTTTTTTTGAAAATTATTATATTAAATGTAATATGTAACTAATTTTTTATTAAATTTTGATAAATCTTTCCTTATAATATTTTTGTTGAATAATCACCTGTTATTATTTGAAATGATTTTTAATAAACCACTCAATGTATGATTACAATATTTTTTTACAAAAAATACATTTGTGGATGTGATAAAAATATTTTTTATTGTATATTAAAATATGATGGGTATTATGTGAGGGCTGGGTGTGGTATGTTGGAATATTAGTAACTATATACATGTTAGTGATTCATCGAGGGTGATGGTGAGCGTGATGTGACATTTGTGTTTTTTTGTTCTTCTTTATGGTTTTTTAGAAGTTAGGATTAATTAATGTATTGTGGCACTAATTGTGTGGTTATTTCCTAAGGGAACCAATTATTTTAAGACTTCCCCATATTTCAAATGCACTTCCTAAGAAAAATGGTTATGTTATACCCATTTCATGATTTGGATTCAATAAGTCCATGTGATGGTTATCCTTGAGGGATAGTCTTGTATGCTAGGGGTTTGAGGTCAAATATCGTGCCTTTGATGTGGTTATTCCAAGAGGGAGAAAATTATTTTTTATCCTCCTATGATTCAAATACTAATCTCTTATTATAGAAATTATTTTAATGTTAGGGAAAAACATTGTATAAACTTATGGTATAATTAGTATAATTCACTGTTATGAAATAAAGTAGGTACATTTTATTATAATGGTGTCTTGTTAGTATTTACATTTTTATTTTTATACTCACACCCTACACATGAACCTCAGTGGATATAGAGCTCTTATATTTTATATACAGGTGAGGGAAAATTACTAGTAATATAGATTATAGTCAATGAACCTCATTGGTGAAAAGTTGATGTTCTCATGGTAGTGTTAGGATCCTTATAGAGTTTTGAGATGAATTCATAGGATAAAACCTACCATATTGGAGTAATTATTTTCTTAAAATCAATTACTCATTCCCTTCAAAATAGATGCATGATAATAATTTTAAAAAATTTTATGATAATGTAGTTAAAGTGTTCATCAATTTTTCAATAGAGTATGGATCTTCTCAAATTCTTCATCCATATTTACATTATTATTATACAAGACAAATTAAATGTTTGACTACTCATGTAGACAATGTCTTCTACACATGATGAAGTTACCAATCCTATTAAATAACATATTGTTGATGATAAAATTTTAGAATTATTAGGGGATCAACATAATGTTGATGAAAAAAAATGACACAATATCACAGTGTTGAATAAAATTATCAAGGAAAGAAGTCATGGTATAAAATTTGAGGTTGGTTAGAATCAACGCAGCCAACCTATTGACCCCAACAATTTAATGTTCATTAGTTATCTTGGGTTCACAATGATGATGAATGTGTCGATTAATATTGATTACTAGTGCCACGTCCATCCTACAATCAAGGAAACCCTTTGGAAAGATATAATGGTAATGTTACAATATAATTTCTCTATTTTACTAAAAAATTATATAATGAAATGTTGATTTAATTTCTATTATTCCTTATAGAGTTTGTTTATTTTAGAATATTTTCATAATAAATTTTTCTTAATGTCTATTGGAAGATCCCATAGAGGCCTTCAGACTCTTCTTACCAAGTTAAATATTAGGGATGTTGAGAGGAAAGTAAAACCCCACCACTAGTTAGTTATAAAAACATTATAAAGTAGGAAACATGTATTACTTTCATAAATCATCACAATGAGAAATCATTTCAGGTTCATTTAACTTTATAATTTATTATTTAACATTATTTATTTTATCAAATTTTATTCAAAATTGTTAATTTATGAAATAGAAAAATAGTTCTGAAAAAAAGAACGTGCATCAAAACCAATGTACCCCTATCGCAAAACAAGGATGGGGTACACTTCACTATAGAATAAGTTGGTATGTATTTTAAATCAACAATAAAAGTTTTATTTGATATTAAAAAAACATATATTTCTTTATTTATATACATATTGATTAAGAAAAATCCAAATCCACTTCCATCCCATGTCATATGCTATGGAAGGATTCTCGTGTAAATAAGGAGTGTAAAATAGTTTATGAAAACACAAAACCAAATGAGAAATATGTCTAAGTATGATATAATGGTAATTTATTATGATTTCTAACAGTATTACCTACAAATATCTATTTATTTTCATTTTTATATATAGTTTAGACATAAGAATCAGAAGTGACAGTATTCGAAGGAAAACTACTTTCAGTAGCTTTGAAGTATCCAGAACAATATGGTCACGTTAGAGGATTAGTTTTTTTATAGTCTCCTCAAACATATTTTGAGAAGATAAAACCACATAAAGATACATATAATATAGTGAAAGGATTGGATGCACATGTAGATGTTTTGTAAGATATTATTTTCTGGTCTGGTTTGGTAAACCAATGTATGAGAAAGGATCAAAGAGAACCAATGGTGGAAAAAATATTTTCACATGAACCAAATGACCCCACCATCTTTGAGGCTATTAATTACCCTAAACCTCATACTTTACCTGAGGGAATTAATTTTTTTCATTACTCTTTCTCCTAAATGTGAATCAAAAAACTTATGATAACTTTATATTACTAAAATTCTATAGTGTATAGTTGTAAGTGATTTATATCTATCAACATCCATGAACCGTATTTTTGTGAGGGGTATGGTAAATAATTTCCCAAGATATAAACTATAACATAAATACCTCCAAAAATATTGAATGAGAGTGGGGATTGAGGTAGATCATGAGTCGACTACTGGGTTTCATGTTTCACTTGATGATCTGGAAATTACAATGGTCAATGATGCTAGTGTAACTTTCATAACATGACCTTATAATATTATAAAGATACATGAGGTATGTTTTTAACAAAAATTTTCATATGAAAACCCAATAACAATTGATGAAAAAAAAATTTAAGTGAGGTATGTTATTATAGATAGATAAAGCGGTGAGGAAATGGAGGGTGGAATCAAAATAATCTAGTGAATCGACCAAGAAATAAAAATGAACTTCCAGGAGTACCTTCACCCTGCCTATTCTAGATCAACATTTATTATCATTGAAAACTTAATAAATATACCACATTCAAAGATAAAAATATATCTTACATTCCATATGAAAAAGAAATATATGGAGCTTATATGATATACATAGTTGGTATCGAGACTATAAATGAGATTCTAAAGCATGAATGGCTAGGAGTCTCAGTTTTGAATACATACATAAGGTATATTTTCATAATAAGTCTATCTAAAAAGTGAGATAATATGTTTATTAAAGTTAATAACAATTAATATTTTTTATAATTTTTTATATTACTACAATATAAAAGTAAAACCATTCGAATCACAATTTTTATTCCTTAATCCCTATATTATTTTTAAATAGATAAAGTCTTTGAATTACTATAAATGGAAACATATTAAGGTATATATAGAAATATTTAAATATTAAAACATATTTCAAAACAATTTACTTATTTTGGTCAATACTTTTAGAGTGTTCGAAGAAAGATAATGGAAAAAACCGTGGATATTATGTTTTCAAATTTATGAGAAAGATCATAAAGAATAAAAAGACTAGAATCCTATAATTACCAAAGGTAATTAAAATTTTATTAAATATATTTCTTAATAATTTTTTTCTATATTTTCTCAGTTCAATCAATATGGGAAAAAACCTTCTTACTCAAAATAAAAGTAAATTTGTTTTGAGATGAGTGGCCAACATACATGTTGTCATATTTTTTTTAACAAAAAATCTAGGTGATTACCTATTATATTTGAGACCTTGTACATTATATGACCTTATAAATATATTTTTTGTGTGAATAATTTTTGTCTAAATGATTATATATTATTTTTTATTTTTTTCTCAATGAGAAGTATAATGGAGGAAGTCAATTTGTTTAGAATCACTGAACTGTAAACAACAAAATTATTGGGAAATACCAAAAGAATAGGTGGAGGTGGTGGCAGAGGTGGAGGATGAGATGGAGTCAGATAGTGAGGTTGAGGAGGAGTAATAGGGAAAGACCGTGGTAGAGGAGGAGATTAATTTTTGGCTTACAAACAATAAAATTGTTGTGATATGGAGTAGAATGGGGATAATACCAAAGTTGTGTTTGAGAAAAATTGGTTAAAGGTGTACACAAAAATTTTCAATTAATATAAGATTCATTGTGTAAGTTTTTCAAGAGTATTTTTTAAAAAATATTTTTCACCACTTATTTAAGTGATTTTATTTAGGGAATTAAGTGGAGAAATTTTTTTCAAAAACAAAACAAGCACTGATTATTCTTTCAAACTGATTGTCATGGGATACAAATTATATTATCACATTACAAGTACTATCAAATATTTCTGAAGTGTGAAAGAAACCCATCACCAAGAAAAAATTAAATAACAATAACAAAATAGATATGGTTTCTTACCCCTTACTTCTCTACACTGTAAATAAAGGGTCTTCATAGTGGAGAAAATAGTCACTTGAGAGTCATAAAACACCAATACAATCATAAAATATGTATATAATACAACTCAAATGTTTGAATAAATATTTTTTTAATCATCCACTGAATCCATAAGGTGTATGAGAGAACTACTGTAGGACAAAAAACATTGAGAGATCGTGGTCATCGAGGAGGGCTGGTTTCAAAGGAAACATGACATCAAATGAAACAAAACTACCTTATAAAGAAATCCATGAAAATAAAAGACCCACTTCAAATGAAATCATGAAGAACCAAAAATTCAAAAGAATGCCCCATTGAAAAAAAAAATCTATTACTTGATTCCTAACCTCTCAAAAAATAAATAAATATAAAATTTCATCAACTGAATTGTGAATTTTCAGAAAAGAAAAATACAATGGTTTCACTTTGGTGGGTGGGGGAATTATTTGGGATATTCAATAATCAATTAGATGAATGATATAATATCACTAATTCTTGTTAAATCCGTACAAGTAACATTCATTATGCATGTTCACATTCATCATGTAAAATGATCCATCTTCACAAGCTCATTAATAAAAAAACTCATCATCATTCTCAATAAAAAATATACAAGAATATGGATATTCCCATTTTCATGAACAAATAATTATGATGTTATGTTATAAAAGGATATACTAATATATAGCACAATCCAAGAAGAATTAATGGATTCACTAGATTTTAGTTTCATTTAGATGCTATAAAGGGATATACTGATGTTTAATACTATCAAAAAGTGGTAAAAATTTTATAATGGAGTTTAGTGTCTTCTAAAAATACATAGTGGGTCAAAATGAATTTTTTTACATCAAATAAGGTAAATGGTTTATCATGTATTTTTTACTTCAAGTACATCTTTTTATTTAAAATTGACATTAATTTTACTAAAAAATCCAAAAGACGTACTCAAAACTGAGAAAACACATTCATATTGTTTTGATACTTTTGTACAGTGATCAATAAGTTATTTGTGATCTATAGGAATAAGTCACACCTCAATATTATACAATATATGCTTGGTATGACTCAAAATTTCTATTATTAGTTTAAAATTGACATTTTAGTACAAAAGTGTCACTCATAAAAAAATGATAAAACATGTTCAGATTGTCTTGATAATTTAGTACAAAAAATAATAATTCATTTTTGATATGTAGTAATAAGTCTCTTTTTAAACTCACACATTATGTGACTGGTATGACTCAAAGTGCTTGTTTCTATTTTAAAATGATATTTTAGTAAAAAAAAACACAAGTGGTGTACTCAAAACTGATAAAACACATTCATATTTTTTTGACACTTTATTAAAAAGATCCATAAGTCATTTGGGATGTGTATAAATAAGTTAAACCTAAATATGATTCATGGTGTGACCAATATTACTCCAAGTTCATATTTTCAATATATAAGTGTCATTTTATTTTAAAACGTGCATCACATCACCAAAACTGAGAAAACAAGCCTAGATTATTTTCTCATCATTCTATCTTATATTACATAATTAATTTCCTTATAATTTTTATCTTATACTTATTTAGTTAATTTTCATAGAGATAATTCTTAAAGATGACCAATAAATGGTTTCACATACAAGAATCAATCTAAACTCAATCTGATACACAGTGTTTCTGATATGAATCAATGTTTAGTTGAAAATTAACACTTTGTGTGTAATTTATTTCTTTATATTATTAATAACATAATAATTATTTTTGTATATAGGTGTGTTATTTTTCACAAGCAGGGGTGGTTTATTCTTTTATATAGGTGTGTTATTTTTCTCTATAACAGTGTTTTTTGTGTATTTGTGTAAAATTTTATTTCATTTAAACTCTTTATTTGTATCTGATTTGGCTAATTTCCTATGCTATTTTTGGTGTTTCAATGTTCTATTATAGCACACTACAGTATGCCTTATTTCTGGAGTTGTAGTGTGTTGTGACAGCACATTATAGTATACCCCTTTATCATTACTATGAAATGCATTGATAATGGCATCCTTCATCAACGCTTCTAAAAGCATTCACCAAGGGACCATTTATCAGTTCTTCTACAAGCGATAATAAAGGACCCATTTATCAGTTCTTTTCAAGTACTAATAAAATCATAGATATTTTAATCATGATCTAGTATACAGTGTGTGTTTTTCATTGATAAAGGATAATTTTATCACTGTCAAAGGCCTCTTTTGTAGTAGTGTATCGCAATAAAAAGAAAATTCCACAATGATGAAATTTGATAAATGAACATAAAGCTTGTATTTCCTCATAAAAGTAAGAGATAATCAGATAGGTATATTTTTCAGATACATATATGCATAATTTTTAAGAATTTCATAACATTAGAAATATAAAGAAAGTGATTTATAGAGATAACGGTCATAACCCAAAGAAAATGGTGGTTTAGAGAGATACCTTACCTTGAGTTTGATTTGTCACATATATCCTTTATCTTCTTAAATAATAAACTTATGTTAATTATTTACTTCCTTAAGAATAATTTTCAAGTTTTTTATTGTTTTTATTTTTTTATTATCAAGTTATATTCAATTACTCAATCATTTATTTTCACGTTATATGTTTTGACGATATTCAGTTCCAATATCCAAAATTAATTCGATAAGTTGAATAAGGAAAAATATTTTTATTTAATAATATCTAGAATAATAACAATGACATAATTATTATTTTTATACATAAATTATACTTTTAAAAAAACCATTAAATATGGTTATGAAAAAATTAACTACATTTCAATCATGGAGATAGTAGGTCATACATACACATGAGCAGTGGTTCTATTTTTCAACGATCATGATGGAAAGAAGGTAAGTGTTATTTTATTTTACATAATTATAATTATATAATAAATATAATATTATTTATTTAAATACACTTATATATACCATCCATGTGATGTAGTAATGAAAAGAAAAGCACATCACTTCGTGGAGGTGGTAATCCACACATGCGCACAGACAGCGTTATCATCTTTTAATGAATTAAAATGTATGAAAATATATGATATATTACTTCTAAATAATGATAAAATTTTAATTAATGTCATATATATACATTAAATCCGTCATCATTTATAGTCATGAGATGAGATGATGGAAAATGAATTACATCGGTTCGCAAGGAAGTAGTCCTCCGCACATAATAACAATGGTTTCATTTCCCATTTGATAGAAGAGGTAATGTATGTAGGTATGTCATTAAAATAATAAAATATAATTTTATGGTAGATACTTATTTTATTATGTCATTATGTTTGAATAATATTTGAAGAAGTTAGAATAATAAATGAAACAAAAATGCTCGGTTAAGAATGATACTTCGTCTTCGGACAACCTCTTTAGGTTTGTACCAATATCTTTCCTATAAGGATTTTTTAATCAAAAGAAGGCCTCTAAGAGGTGTTAAGTTAATTAAGGAATATATTTTTTCATGTATTGTACAAACCAAAACTCTTTTTAAGTGTGAAGAAAATAATAGAGGGGTGTCCTTTTATAAGTCACATGAAGTGACATTTTTGTAAATACCCAAAACTATTCAATAATGGGAAGTCAATCTCAGACCAAGTATCAAAAAAATTGATAAATAATTTAGTAGAGATAATATAATATCAATATTCACCTCCAAAATAAAAAATGAAATATTTTTTAAATATTTTATTCCCTTTACCTCTAAGTTACTCACTTTTAACATTTTATTTTTCACTATGGTAACTAGTTTTTTACCTAGGTAATTTATCCTCTAAGACCAAAAAAAATGATACTTATTAGATAATTTAGAAAACATTATTATAAATATGATATCCAATTTAAATATTTACTTATTGTGGGTTATTTAAATTAATTAAAATAGATAAGCTTTATTCACTTAAAAATAGTTTTCAGAAAACTGAGTTTTTAAGAATAAATTTAAACTTATACCAAAATCATGAAAATTAATAATTAAAATGAAATTAATTAGATTATTATAAATAAAATGGTCCATGTTTAACTTTAATACCAAATATAAAAATATAATTGTGCCTTTAAATTAATTAATTTAATGAAAATAAATGACAGTATTTGAAAAATCAACAATTTTCACTATTTATTAAAAAATCAATCATTTTAGAAAAATATGAAAATTTCACCCTAAGTTTTCTTAATATTATTATATTTAAAAATTAAGTTAATTTTATCAAATTCATTTACTAAATTTACCATAAATTAATTATAATATTTTCTCACAAAAATCAATAAAAACATTTTGAATAAAATGCATTTTTTTGAAGAATAAAATGTATTTATTAAAAATTGAGTGATTATTTCTTAAAAATTTATCAATGCATTTAAATTGAGTAGTAAATTTATATAAATTTACTTAATAAATTAATCTTATTTATACCCACCAATTTAATGGATATGTTATAATAATCATATTTAAATAATCATTATTCGTTTTGGATTGGTGTTGCGTGTTGTATACGATATCAAACATAGTTTTATTTCTTAAAAACATAGGGTGTTTTATAAAAATAATTCAATATATATTTTATTCTTATAATTTCAATATAGTGATCTTTTTTCAATATTTAAAGGTTTTTCATCCTTCCTAGTTTAAGAACCTATATTTTCTGGTCTTTCAACCTTTCTAGATGAAAATCCTTGCTTCTTAAAGAGATTATTTTCTATAATTCCTTATATTTATGGATTTTTTCATTGATTGCCTTGGTAATTGGGAATTATACCATAGAATGATTATCAATGCAAACTGTACATCACCTTGATCTACTATCTTCTATCATTTCACCTGCAAGAATAAAAGTAGTGTGTTAGTGCATATTGAATGACATCATATGTTCCTTTAATATTTTATATATTAAAGTTATAGTATTGCAATTAATTACTCCACTACACTAATCATGTCTGGGTAAACCTTTTAAATTTTATTTTCATTTAATTATTTATATAAGGAATATTTATTCTTATAGTGAAATTTTTTCCCAATAAAGGCTTATTATAACTAATTCCTTTAAGGACTACAAAAAATTATTATTCATGGACAAGATAATTCTTCTATATCCCATTAAAGAACACACTATATTATATACTTATACTCACATTATGGTTTTTTATTATCTTTATGATACGTCCTCATGCTGATTCTGATCATCTATTTCTAAGATAATATGATCTTCACTCCCATATGGATACTTCAATTCTGAGAGGTTCTAAGATACTTTGCTTCAAATTTTTGATAACATAAAAATATCTTTCTATCTAATTCTATGGTATCTTAATGGATAATTTTTTCAAAATTGGAGCTGAGATTTTAGTTAAGTCTCTGATTTATGCTCTGGAATAACTTAATATACCAAGAAATGCTTATATTTTCTTACAATTTGTAAGCTCATTGGGGAAAGTTTCTAGCTTCTCTACAATATGTGGTTGAAGCTTATCTATACTTCCTTAGATCTATAATCCACATAATTATATCTTTAGTTTAATCCAAATTATATTTCTTTCTAAAAGTATCTTCTCTTATTTTCTAAATAATTCATCCACCTGTTGTAAATTCTCAATATTCTTTTCTATATTTTTACTAAATATAATAACATCATCAATGTAGACTATCATGTATTGTGATAATATAATGAATTCCTTTTTTATTCTCATCTATAATATTCCTTGGGAATTCATAATTCTAAATAGAATTACTATACATTCAAACAAGCCAACTGGCATTGTAAATTCAGTTAATGGTGTTACCTCCTCTTTGATCTTAATTTTCCAAAATCATGACTTGAGATCAAACTTATAATATATCATTTGCCTTTAATTCCTAATATTGCTTCATAAATATTCTTGATTATAAATATTGTATACATCATCCTTTGTAGCATAGTTGAGATCACAATAATAGATAACCATTGTGTATTTACCACACCTCTTCTTAGCATGATTCATTACCATAAATGTCATAATCTTGTGGGGAATTTCAATATACCTAATTAATCTAAGACTGATTAGTTATGGAATTTATTTCTCAAACTCCTAAACCATTCCATATAGATAGCCAATTCCTTTTCTTCTGATCACCACACTAGGATCTTTAAGGTTAATTGTATCCTCTAACATTTCCTCCTTCCACAATTTTATAGGTTTCTCTAACTAATTTTTTGATAATTAATCTCTTATCTTACCCATTTAATCATACTCATTTATACTTATAAGTTTTGATCCAATATGTTCTTTCTACTGTTCAATCATTCTATGGTATTCTATATCCTCATCTAGATAGTTTTCCATTTAAATAGTAAATACCTACTTTTTTGGAATCATTCCAATTTTTAAAAAATTAGTTAGAATAAAATAATTGTTGAGGATAATTCCTTTTGAAAATATCATTGTATATTACTATATTCAAATTAATCGATTTCAAATAAATAATTTATATAGTAATTAAGGAATAAATAAAAGTATCAACTCTATGAATATTCTCCCATTGAGTTCTATCTGAACATCCATTACCACTTCTTGAATCAAAAACATTGCATTATTACCAACTGTATCTTATAACTCTGTGAATTCTCATGTCACTCCTAAAAACTAGATTCTTGTGAAAGAGAAGATATATCCCATATCAATTAGGGTGGTATATAAAATCCCATAAATTATTAGCTTTACCAATGTATCTCACTCCTCTATATTTAAACTGAGTAAAAAAGATCCCATATATCCTACATGAGATTCTTTATCCTCATAGATAGGTAATGGAATAGTCCTTTGTCTGACTATCCTTCTAGAAACTGATGTTCTTGGTGCTTTTACAAAAGTACCTTCATATTTTCCAATTGATATCTGTTTATTCTATAAAGGTATCTCCAGTATTTCTAATTTTATATCCTCTACATTTAAATCTAATATGTTTGAACTTGACCCTTATGATCTAATATCATATTAATCTTCTCTGATCTCAAAGATGAAAAGTCTATTTCTGAATTTTTTGATCACATCTAGAAAAATTAGCCTCTACCTTTTCTCTTCCTCTAGATCTTGTGAAATCCATTCTTTAAAACATGATTTCCTCTTAGGGTTTACCACTTTTGGTGTCATTTCTCTATTTTATGTTCCTTTATCATGAAAAAGATGTGTAAATACTTTCACACCTTTCCTTAGATTCGTTCAACCAATATTTTATAAATTTACATAAGGATGGGTAATTACTTTGACACATCATCTTTTTATAGTTCCTCATGTTGTTATTTACCTCTAAATCTCTATTAATACTTCTATCCAAAATCACTACATGAAAATTTGGTATCACCATTACCTATGATAATTTTGTATGCATATTTTCTCATTCTCCACATAATAATTCATTAGAGAAATTATCTAAGCTACCATCCACCACCGCAGTTAGGATTGGTAGATCTTTTCATTTTATAATAAGAGGATCTACTCCAATCTGGATTATTCCCAGAATGCACATATTTGGAATTTTTGTAAATAAACTTACTAACCTGTTCTGGTTTTAGTAAAGGTATTATAAATAATCCTCTATTTTTTTATAAACTTCAGCTATCTCTTCATCCTCAAATATCTTGGTCATTTATCAATATGGTACCCAATAATTTTGGTATACCTCAGAGTAATCTACTCTAGGCATATTCCTTTCTTGAAAATATATTCCTTTTGAAGGGAGTTTAGTTTTTAAAGAATATACTAGATCCCATTCAATCTCCTCTAGCTTTATTACCTCTAGAGAGTCTTCTGGTGCAATATACCCTTCTCTTAAAATGGATATTCGAAGATGTCTTAAAATTGTGTTGGGATTATTTCCTTCTTCCTCATCTAAGATGGATTTATCCGCCTCTAAGTACTCTGAATATAAATAATATAAAATCTAATCATCTGAGTCTACATATTCTCCCTATATTGGCTCAAACAATATCTCTAATGAATAATCCATCAATATTTCTTTGATATTACATCTTCTTTTGTTTTCATATAGGAAATTTTCCTCTAAGTAACCTTTCTTCTTGAAGAACAAATAAAAATCACAGCTATATACATATTTTATTTTATCTTATTTAAGATACTTCCCATATTTTCCCTTAAAGTTTTCTCTCATATCATTTTGGATTCCATTTGGTCTAAGATATATATTATATTTTTATGTATTTCTATTTGAAAATATACTTAATGATCTCCTTTTAGAAAACATTTTCTATAATTTCTCATTTGATCTCTTTTTTCACATATTCTATCCTGAAATAGTGTTCTAAAATATCTTTTCTAGGTTTTTCCAAGCTCATGCCTGGTTGGACCACACCCATATCTTCCAGAAACACCCTATACCTTCAGGTAATAAGCAGAACTCATATATAACATATTTCTTACATCCTGTATGTAATGTATCAGATTTTTTGGGTATTAATTTTAAATATTATATGGAATTATTTCAAGACCAGAATTTATAATGGAATGTGATTCTATAGCTTGAAGTGCCCAGAATAAATGTTTGAAATAAATTAAAATTTTAAATACCCTACACAAGTTATTTTCTTGAAAAATTGTAATAACTTTTAAATGGTTGTCTGGGTCCAAAATATGAGGCCACCATTGCATTCAGAACAACGACTTTACCTTAGGTGAGTCCTAACATCGACTGTCATGGGTCGACAGCTGAAGTTAGTTTTTGGATGTTTTAAAAAGAAATAAAATAAATTAATATTTTATTTTATTTTAAATATTTCCATGATGTAGAGACACGTTAATTAGTTTTAAATAACCAGGAGCCCAGGGTTAGGCTCATAACCTTGGAAACTTTCCATGGACACTCTGGAGCTTTGGAGAGGAGTCGTCCTTAGAGAATTCCCAGCAAATGATGATGTGTGGATCTTTGCGTAGTGAGATCGAATCCTGCCTGAAGGTCACTCTACCTCTTCATCGATGATCAAGGTAGGGGTTGTTATTTCAATTCTTCCTTCCCCATTCTTGGATTCAATGATGAACGCGGATCATCCCATGAACAAGTTAACCCGCGGATTGTTCGTTCTTGAGGGAGGGTCTTTCATCGGGTTTATTTTGGGGAATTGATCCATGTTTGGTTTGATTTATATTTTATTTTCTCCATTTGATCCTTCTAATGGGAGATGATTAACTCTGTGATGAATGATAGTGGAGATTCATTCCTCAATTTATTATTTGAATTTCTTCTCCCCTTATTGACCCTATGTTCTTTGCGTTCTTCATAGGGTTATGAACAATGGATCATTGCGCATATATCTCACAATTCAATGATCCCAAATCATAGATTCGAGATCATGAAAATCCAATAGAGGTGTGACAATGATGGTGGAAGAATAATCAACATGGTTTGGAAGAAATATTTCTTTGACCGTTCTTAGAACAGATGATCAAAACACATTTTTAGAGCCGATTGAATGCCTGAAACTTACTGAATTGGAATTTCCATGGTGGGGAGACCCTGAATCTTGAGTTTCATGGAAATCAGACGATATTATTAACGGATCAAATATCACCAGAGGTGCTCAGAGGAAGAACCGTGATTCTGGAAAATCATGAAGAACATGGCATGTTCTCCAAAGAACACGGCATGTGGGGCTAGATCTATGGAGGATAGGGTTTCACGATGCAAAAAAAATATGACATGGTATATAAAAATTTTCACACGATTTTTGGGTCCTTACATGGGACTCAATATATATCTTGGAAAATACACAAACATATGGTGGAGTACACAGAATGTACTCCACCACATAGCCATACTAGGATGGTTACGCGGGTTACCCCATGTACTGGTAGACGGGTTGGAATAAACTAGTTGAAGTCGTGTATGGGAACATGACCAACTTACATGGAGTAAACCCTAAATAATCGGACATGGCGTGTGACTATCACTACATGTCGTGTATACACTTTCTACATGACATGTCTTCTGACTCCGGATTTTTCACACAGGTAGTACCCAAAGTCAAGGGACATGGCATGTGACTTTTCTACATGTTGTTTAATTTCTTATACATGTATTGATCTCTTTGTCCACCATTCCTTATAAAAGTTTTGTTTGGGTTAGTGCCCCATTTTCTCATTCCCTTGAAGGTATCATTTCCATCCATAGGAGTATAATCCATTTAGTATAACTTTCTGGATAGAGTTAGAATCCCATCGAGAGGCCTAGAGAGATATCCTCTACCCATTCTTGACCCTATGTACAGTTAGGCATCAACATGACCAATACTACAAGACATTGTTCCTATAATTAGTAGGTGAATCTATATGATTATTCATATACGCCAAGGCCCTAGAAGTGATACTCATCTGTGTATCATGATCCTTCCCTACTCAAAATTGAGTTCTCTCGGAATGAGTGTATTTCTTCTCTATTCAGATCCAACAGTGTATTTATCTCTCTCATGACACTTCCCAATAAATGTACTTCTCGGACGAATTTCATCATATCTATTAGACTTGTGAAGTGAGTTCTCTCATACGAGTGCTTTGTGGAATCTTCAAACTGAATCCCTAGTGTGGGTATGCGGTCATTGTGACTTAATTATAAACTACGAGTCTAGGTTTCAAGTATATCTAGATATGTTTCTATTATTATATGTTCTACAGATATATACTATTTAGATATGATTGTACCTTTACTTTTTGTATTGATTTTTGGTTTTTGGGGTCCTCTACTGAGTATTGTTTCCATTAACATGAGTATGATCTCTTCATCATGACTTTCTAGATATAGTTATAATCCCTCTAGGATTCTCGTAGTAAGACCCTCTACCAATTAATGAACCTAGGTTGAGTCAGGTATCGATGTGACCAATCTTACAGGACATTGATCCTCTACTTATTAGGTGAATTCGGATGAGTCATAATATATTCCAAGGCCCTGGCAGTGATCCTCATCCATGTATCATGATCCTTCCCCACTCAGGAGTGAGTTCTCTTAAAATGAGTGTATTCATTCTCTATTCATATCCAAAAGTGTGTCTATCTCTCTCGTGACACTTCCTGATGAATGTAATTATCGTACGGATGTTATCAAATCTATTAGACTCATGGAGTGAGTTGTCTCGGATGAGTTCTTCATGGAATCTTGGAATTGAATCCCTAGCATGGGTATGTGGTCGTTGTGACTTACCTCTAGACTATGGGTCTGGGTTTCAAGTATATCTAGATATGTTTCTCTTGTTATATGTTCTGTAGACATATACTATGTAGATATTATTGTACCTTTACTTTGTCTATTGGTTTTTGGTTTTCGGGGTCCTCTACTAAGTATTGTTATACTCACCCCTGCACAAGCTTTACCTGCATGTGTCGTGTCTTGTGAAGATGAACGACCTTTCGACAGAGTCTAGGGAAGACTGGGACCAGACTGAGCTTTGTGAGCTTCCTTACAGGCTGAGGTGTTCCTACGGCTATGATCAGTAGTCCTAGTACATATTTCTTGCTTACAGGTTAGACTTTTGAGTTTGTAGACTCTTTCTTTGGGTGGGCTTATATTATGTCCTAGTTTACTTTCTGCACTTTACTTTTTGCTGTACTCTGTTGGTCGTATTTAGTTGTATGCATGCATTTTTTTCCTTAGTTGTTTTTAAATTTCATCATTTGTGGGATTGGAGATGTGCGAATGTGTACAGGTACTTAGGAAATGCCTCCCATATTAGTGATATGCCTACTTGGTGCTAGTCACCATCCCATGGCCTATTGGAGGAGGACTTGGGGAGTCATGGAACGGGCCCCACTGGAATGGTTCATGACAAAGTGGTATCAAATTTGGTTGGTTATACCTAAGGACCAAGAGTCTCTGATATTGGTTTGGAGTAATAGTGTTAAGTGTTTTGATCTCAGTTTTCTGGGCAGAGACTCCAGTGTTGGTGCAGGCAGTCAATGTATCTATACACCGGGACTCTGATAACCTTATTTTCAACTCGGTACATGAGATCACTAGTTGTAGGGAATCAAAATAATGGTACATGCATCAAATAGGAATGGGTTGTGTTTTCCATGTCCTGTTTCAGATATCTTGATATACTCTTTGACCATGGTATATCTTTTTTCCTTACAGGATGCCTCCGTAACTCATACCCTCTAGGATTTAGGGAATTGATCATAAGGATGACACCCTCAGTGATTAGGCTTCGATTTAGGGACCAGTTCCCCAAGAGTTACCTCTACGTGGTGCACCTTCTATATCACCACCAGTAGAGCAGAATGTGGTACCTATAGTGCCGACATAAGAGGAGTGTAGGATGAGTTTGCTCCATGAGTTTCAGAGACAGAGACCCCTCAATTTCTAAGGTGATCCTGACCCTTAGGCAGTTTAGGATTGGATTGAGGTAGTGACCATAGTTTTCTATCTAGTGAGGACACTAGTGGACCAGATGGTGATCCTAGGAGTGAGCCTTCTTTAGGGTTTAGTGGGACGATGGTGGGTTTTGACCATGCGGATTCATGGAAGGATATTCTTTCATGGAAGAAGTTCGACTGAATCTTTAGGGAGGAGTTCTCTCTGGTTACGCTGAGAGAAATTTGCATCTAGGAGATTCTTTCACTCTAGTAGGGCAGTTTAACGGTGGATAACTATTCATTGAGGTTCACCAGCCTCACTAGGTACTCGATGGATATGGTCAGGGATCAATACTTCAGATATCGGACCTTTGATAGAGTTCTATGATGGAACATCCAAGCTAGTGTTGTGCCTCTATGAATTTTGACTTATGTAGGAGTTCTCGAGAGAGATTTGGTGGTTGAGAGCTTCTTGGCTGAGCATAGATAGCTAGTGGTAGTCAACAACTGGAAGACAGGTGCAAAGACCTCGGCAGTAGAGATAAAATGTTAGCATAGGGATCAAGACATGGTAGAAGTCATAAGAGGACCTAATATAGGGGATCTGCGGTTCAGGGCTCTCAGGATGGATCCAGTTAGCCTAAGGAGAGGTGATGATACTCATGTGATTGTAGGGGACATATCACTAGATATTTCCCAACCCATAGAATTTATGACAAGGAGGCAGTTGATGGACCACCAAGGCAAAGGCAAATAGTGGAGTAGGCAGACCCTCTAGGTGGTAGACATGGTAGAGGAGCAGGGAGAGTTGCATAATGTGGAAGACGTTTTGACCTACTTCTACCACCAACCCCAGAAGGTCCACACCATGCTTAGGGAGCTATGGGATAGGGGTGGGGACAGCTACATGCGATCGAGGTGTACAACCCAGGGACTCCAGGGATGATCCAAGGTATGATATGTGTATTTTCTACCTTATTTTTTGTACTTATAGACATAGGTGTCAGTCATTCTTACCTTGATACATGTCTTGTGAAAAATATTGAGATTTCATTGGAGCCATTGACTCGACCCTTATTCCTAGAGACACCTAGAAGAGGAGACTTGATGATCACACATCTTTTCCAACAATGTGATCTTACCCTGGGAGGTGAGAGTTTCAGTTGGAACCTCTTAGTGGAAGCTTCGAGGCCTTACGACATCATTCTCAGTATGGAATTTTTATCTTCAGTCCATGCCCATATTGACAGCTTTAGGTGAAGAGTGTGGTGTATCCACATTGATGGAATGAGTTTTTCCTTTATTGGTGAAAAGGAAATCCATGCAGCACAGAATGGTCTCATTCTTAAGAGGGTGTAGCTGATCACTCATGAGTTGTCTAGCCTTACCCTCAGAGCAGCAGATATTGTGAGCTTCTAGTTCCCAATAGTAGTGGAGGAGTAAAAGGACATCTATCCAGAAGATGTTCCAGGTTTACCTCCCTACCAGGAGATCGACTTATGCATCGACTTACACCCTGGGATAGCACTGATATCCTCACTGGCATATCGGATGAATCTCATATAAATTTGTGAGCTAAGGGTGCAGTTGAAGGATTTGTAGAGGAAGGGCTTCATAAGACCTGGTGTTTCACCCTAGTCAGCCCCAATTTAGTTTTCCAAGAAGGCAGATAGGAGTTTTAGGGTGTGTGTGGATTACCAGTGCTTGAACTAGATAACAGTAAAGAACAAGTATCCATTGCAAAGGATCAATGACCTCTTTGATCAGCTAATAGGGGAACAGTGGTTCTTGAAGGTTGACATTCGATTGGGTTACCACTAGTTACGAGTACGAGATGAGGATATACTGAAGACGGATTTTAGACTCCGCCACCATCACTACAAGTAATTGGTGATGCCTTTAGGTGTGACGAACACCCCTACAGTTTTCATGGGACTTATGAACTGGATCTTTTAGCTGTACTTAGACCGGTTCTTAGTGGTCTTCATAAATGACATCCTTGTGTACTTGGCGTCAGAGGAGGAGCACATGAGACACCTGAGGATGGTTCTAGACATACTTTGAGAGCACCAACTTTATGGGAATCTCATGAAGTGCCAGTTCTAAATATAGGAGGTCAACTTTCTGGGACATGTTATCTTATTAGATGGAGTAGCAATGGACCCATCCAAGATTGAGGTGGTGTTAACATGGGAGCCACCTCAGAGTGTGACAGAGGTGCGTAGCTTCCTTGGGTTGGTAGAATACTGCCAGAGATTTATCTTTGATTTCTTCTGGATATAAGCACTGATGACATCCTTGACCCAGAAGGGGAAACCTTTTGTATGGATGAATAAGTTCCATCAGCCTTTCCATTAGTTGAGGCAGATTTTGACGAGCACATCGATCTTGAGATTTCCAGAAGAGGGTGTCGAGTACATAGTTTTCTATGACGCATTAGGGACCAGGCTTGGCTATGTCTTGATGTAGAGATAGATGATGATTTCTTATGGTTCTCACTATCTAAGGTCGCATGAGCAGAACTACACGACCCATGATCTTGAGTTTTCAGTGATATTCTTCATGTTGAAGATGTGGTGACACTACCTAATGGGTGAATGGTTTATCGTCTACTCTAACCACAAGATCCTTAATTACATATTCTTGCAAAAGGATTTAAATATGAGGCATAATATATAACTAGAGTTCCTCTAGGATTATTACTTTTTGATCATCTATACTCCTAGGAAGGGGAACGTAGTAGCTGATTCTCTCAGTTGTAGATCAAGTTCATAGATTCTAAGTGAGGCATTGGAGTAGTTAGCCTCACTGCAGTTATCCTTTGTGGATAAAGATGATGCATCTTATCTTCAATTCATAGTTGTCACCCCTCTACTCTTGCAGCGAGTTAGGGAGTCACAACTAGGGGATATCGACTGCAAGACTTTACGTGCTCAGTTATCCATAAGACAAACTCCTGATGGATATTCTCAAGGTAGGGAGCATGTCATCCTTTTCATAAGACGTACAGTTGTGCCAGTGACATTGTGGGAGGAGGTTCTGAGGGGGTTTCATAAATACCCCTTGCTGGTACATCCTGAAGTGAAAAAAATGTACCAAGACCTCTGGCATCAGTTCTAGTCGATAGGTATGAAGAAGGTAGTAGTAGAGTTCATTTCTCAATACCTTACATACTAGTAGATGAAAGATAAGCACCTGGTTCTAGTGGGGTTATCTCACCCCCTTGAAGTTCTGGAGTAGAAGTGGGATGAAATATCAATGGATTTTGTGATGGGCTTACCATGAACATCTAGGGGACACAATTCCATCTGGATGATTATTGACCAACTCACCAATTCAGCCCACTTCCAATATATCAGGGAGCAGAGTTCCATAGAGATATTGGTATGCCTCTATGTGTAGAAGATAGTTCAACTTCATGGAATCCCTTTGATTATAGTCTTATATTGTGATTCTTGTTTCACATCCTGGTTGTTGAAGGAATTAGAGGAGTAATTTGGGACTCAACTACATTTGAGCACATAATTCCATCCCAAAATAAATGGTCAAATAAAGAGAACCATTTAGGTTCTGGAGGATATGTTATAACCAATATCTTGGATTTTGGTTTCAGTTGGTAGGAACACCTATCATTGTTGGAGTTTTCATACGACAACAACTACCACTCCATCATCGGTATGGAACCATTTGAGGCTTTATATAGGAGAACCTTCTGGTCACTACTTTGCTAGAGTAACCCTGAAGAGTCAAAACTCATGGGTCTAGAGTTGGTGTGAGCTTCCACTAAGAAGGGTTAGATCATCTAGGAGTAGATGAAGATTTCACAGATCTGGAAGAAGTCTTATGATGACAGATGGTGGAGACCTCTGGAGTTCGAAGAGGGAGACCACGTCTTCTTTTGGGTCTCACCTCGATGAGGTTTGTGGAGATTTGGTCAGTGCGGCAATTTTTATTTGAGGTTCATCTCCACTTTTTAGATAATTCACAGAGTTGGAGAGGTGACGTACACCCTAGATCTACTACCATAGTTTCACTGGGTACATGATGTCTTTCACATGTCACATCTGAGGAGGTATGTGCATGACCCATCGCACGTCACCAACTGGGGAGATCTAGACATCAAGGATGGAGTGACCTTCATAGAGTACCCAGTGTAGATCAAGGATCAGAAGGAGAGTATCCTTTTTGGGTGATAAATTCCCTTGGTGTGTGTCTGGTGGCAACACGGGAACCTTCAAGAGAACACACGGGAGTGGGAGGCTCAGATTCGTGTGTAGTATCCACATCTATTTGAGTAGCCTTTTGTTTTGGATTTTCAAGGATGTAAAATCTCTAAGGTCGGGAGAATGAAATGTCTCGGATTTTCCATGTATTATTTTTAAATATTATATAGAATTATTTTGAGACCATGATTTGCGACGGTGTGTGATTCCGAGACCTGGAGTGCCCAAAATAAATATTTTAAAAAAATTAAACTTTTAAATAGTGTGCATGAGAATTTTTACTGAAAAAGTGGAGTAACCTTTGAATGTGTTCTCATATTAGAAATATAATTGCACTATTTTTTTCATAACAGTGACTTTACCTTAGGTGAGGCTTAACATTGACTAGCGCAGGTCGGCAGTAAAAGTTATTTTTTTGATGTTTTAAAAGGAAATTAAATAAACTAATAATTTATTTTATTTTAAATGTTTCATGATGCAGCAACATGTTAATTGGTTTTAAATAACCAGGATCCCAGGGTTAGGATCGTAACCCTGGAAACTTTCCATGGACACTCTAGAGCTTTGGAGATGATCCATCCTTGGAGAATTCCCAGAAAACGATGACGAACGACGATGCGTGGATCATTGCGCAATGATATTGAATCCCGACTGATGACCACTCTCCCCCTTAATTGACGATCGAGGTAGGGGGTTTTATTTAAATTATTCCTTCCCCATTCTTGGATTCAACAACAAACACAGATCAACCCACGAACAGGTTAACTCGTGGATCATTCGTTCTTGTGCGAGGGTTTTTTATTGGGTTTATTTTGGGGAATTGATCCATGTTCGGTTTCATTTATATTTGATTTGATCCGATTGATCCCTCTAATGGGAGTGTATAAATGCTATGATTAATGAAGATGTAGGTTCATTCCTCAATTCATTATTTGGATTTCTTCTCCCCTTTTTGACCTCACGTTCTTCGTGTTCTTCACAGGGTTATGAATAATAAATCATTGTGCATCTGTCTCACAACGCAACAATCCCAAATCATAGATCTGGCATCATGATGACCCAGTGGAGGTGTGATGACGATGGTGTTATATGAATCAACATGGTTCATAATGAATTTTTCTTCAACCATTCTTCGCACAGATTATCAAAATGTGTTTTTGGATCCGATCGGACTCCCAAAACTTACTGAATCGGCATTTCCATGGTGGGGAGACCATGAATATTGAGTTTCAGGGCGATCAGATGGCCGGATTGATGGATAAAATATCACCAGAGGCACATAGAGGAAGAATCGTGATTCTGGAAAAAATTTAAGAACATGGCGTGTTCTCTGAAGAACACGGTGTGTGGGGCCAGCTCTGTGGCATCTAGGGTTTCAAGATGTTGGAAGCAATGACATGGCATGTGAAAACTATCACATGACATGTGGGTCCTTACTTTGGAATTGGCATGTATCTTGTATGATACATGGACATGGGGTGGAGTACACAGCATGTACTCCACTAAACGGCCTAACCAGGTCGGTTACATGGTTTACCCCATGTACCAGTATGTGGGTTGGCATACACAAGTTAAAGCCATGTGTGGGAACATGGACAGTGTACACAGAGCAGACCCTGGATAATCATAAATAGCTTCTGACCATCACTACACACCGTGTATACACTTTCAACATGACATGTCTTCTAACTTGAGTCGATGCACACGGTCAATACCTGAAGTCATAGAACACGGCGTGTGACCTTGCTACATGCCATTTACTTTCTTGTACACAGATTTATCTCCTTGTACATTGTTCCTTGGAAAAGTTTAATTTGTGTTTGTTCCCCCTTTGATCGTTCCTATGAAGGTAAGGTATCGTTTCCATCTACTGAAGTATGATCCCTTCAGCAAGAATTTCTGGATAGAGTTAGAATCCCTCTGAGAGGCCCGAAGCGAGATCCTCTACCCATTCTTGACCTTAGTTAGATTCAGGTATCGATGTGACCAATCCTATAAGATCTTGATCCTCTACTTAGTAGTTGAATCCAGATGAGTTGTGGTATGTGCCAAGGCTCGGGCAGTGATACTCATCTATGTATCGTGATCCTTCCCCACTTTGAATTGAGTTCTCTTAGAATGGGTGTATTTTTTATCTCTTCAGATCCAATAGTTTGTCTATCTCTCTCATTAAACTTTCAAATAAATTTACTTATCGGATAGATGTCATCAGATCTATCTGACTCGTGGAGTGAGTTCTCTTAGATGATTTCTTCATGGAATCTTCGAACGGAATCCCTAGCGTGGGTATGCGATCATTGTGACTTACCTCTAGACTACGGGTTTGGGTTTCAAGTAAATTTGGATATCTTTCTCTTGTTATATATTTTTTAGACATATACTGTGTACCTTTACTTTGTGTATTGATTTATGGTTTTTGGGTTCCTCTACTAAGTATTTTTATACTCACCCCTGCATGGGATTTTCCCACATGTGTCATGTCTTTTGCTGAGGAACAACGTTTTGACAGAGTCCAGGGCGGACCCGGACCAGACCGAGATTTGTGAGCTTCCTTATAGACTGAGTTGTTCCTTTAGTTATGAGTAGTAGTCCCAGTACCTATTTCTTTCTTACAGGTTGTACTTTTTAGTTTTTAGACTCTTTCTTTTGGTGGGCTTGTATTCTGGCATAGTTAACTTTCCACACTTTACTTTGTGTTGTACTCTATTGGCTGGGTTTAGTTGTATGCATGCATTTTGTTCCTTAGTGGTTTTTATATTTTATCATTTTTGGGCGAGGAGATGTATGTGTTTGCATTCAAGTACTTAGGTAATTCCTCCCATGTTAGTGATATATCTACTCATTGCTAGTCACCATCCCCTGGCCTATTGGAGGCGATCCTGGGGAGTCACGAAACAGGCCCCACTAGCACGGGTTGTGACACTGCAAAACATTAATCTATATATAATAGAGTCTTATCACTTGCCTTATTGTTTCTTATCAAACTCCTAGATTATCTTATAAATCTATACTTTGTGGAAGAAGGGTCTCCAAGGCTTATTAAACTAATTCAGGTCAACTGCTAAGAAGCTTTGGGAAAGAAATCGAGATCAGATGCTTTTCTCCTAGTCTAATAAGAAAATACCAATATTGAAACTCACAAATATATTATTCAAAATAAAATATGCCATAGATCTGGATCTTGGTTAAAGTTATAGACTTTTCTACCAATTCTTCATCCCGATCTATGAGTAAATTTCTAAAAAATCTCTATTTAAGGAAATTATACACTATTGGTATAAACTCGATTAGGAATATGACATATTCTCATATAACCATTCTCACTTTTGAGATTCTTATCAACATATCACAAAATACCCCTACATTACACCTCAAGGTAGCTCTTGGGAAATTTAGTGTACTATTTATTATTCTAGATTATAAACTAACTGATAACATATAATATTTAAGGTCTAGAGCCCGTTAATCTATGGTTTCTCTAGGATCCTTTTTGAAATCTAGTTTAAGGATTGTACCATGTTGTGGCACACCTTCCAAATGTTTCTTCCTTGTCCTATACTCTTCCTGAATATAGCTAAAATATGATGGATTTGATTCCATATCTATCTTATTAAACAAATCCTTAAATGGTAATTTTTTCATTCCCAAGGGATTGTTTTCTAGGAGATCACTTACCATACTGTATTGACTTCCCATGGTTTTAAAATGATTCCTTTAGTGGGAGATGATTTGGTCTCTTTTTACTTCTTCTTCTTCTCTTCGGGTATGGATTATAGGTCTTCTAATTTATGGATCTGTTCATTCAGGTCTATGAAGGAATGTTTGATATCTCCAAGCTCCCATTTTTCCTGATTAATAATATCATAGATCTATTTTTGATATTTCTATATACTTAAAGGAATACATGAAACTTCTTAGTGATATTCTTTAGATTCTCCTGTTAGAGTCTAAGTGTAATCTTCTGTATTATATTGTAACGTCCTGATTTTTGAAGTCGCCCAGAGGTGCCCCATACCCGGTTGGTCACATGGCCTCAAGTACATTTCCCCAAATGCCAAAGGCTGCTGAATCGCAGCAAGGTCCTTGGGTGGGATAGTGGGGAAAAAATTCCCTCATTGGTAGAGTAACGCAACAGAAATAAATAGATAACAATAGAGAAAATAATGATAATACCATACAACAGTAACCAGTAGAAGACTGAAGAAATAAACAACTAGAGCACATGTATAAATGATGAATGATACATATGTCTAGGAAAGTAGACAAACAAATTACAATGATAGAATACAGTTCTAAACCAAAGTACAAAGAAAAAAAATAAACTCCAACAGCATTGCAAGCCTCATCTTGGTCCCATTCTCTTCAGCTCCACAGCAATCAAGTACCTGAAGTAGAAGGGTGATTTACATTATCTAGAACAACAACAATATAATTTTTTTGGGCCCAAATCATAACCCAAACAGGGTGTGAGATGAATCCCAGTAGGTAACCACCGAACTATCTGTGCCTAACAGTTAGTGAATATATATGGTAGGAAATATGAAAAATAAAGCAATAAACAAGGAAGTACTCAAAGGTAAACAATCATATTGTTCCAATTAAATCCATTTTCATTTATTAGTTAAGAAACCAACAATTAAGTAACCCTATGGGAAGTACTCATAGCCTAACCCCTCTAGTTCAACCATTCAAACACAAGCAACCATCTGGAAAGTACTCACATCCTGTTAGATAAATTTACTCCATCCTAATAATACTAGGCATGAAAAAAAGCATCCTAACAAGAAAAGCTATACCAAATGGTCAATATTAAGAAAACATGGAAAACTAATCCATAGAATGGTAAATAACCCTATTTAAAATCAAGAATCATCTACTCCAGCACAAAAGGCATAGCATACAATAACAGGGCTAAGAACCATAAACACGCAATACCCCAAACAAAGGGTATTGGGAAATTTTGCACATATAACTCAAAGACTAACTATGGAAAGGAACAAACCACCTAAAATGGTGTTGTAAAATCGATATACATGAGACTCGGGCCCTGAATCTCCCTAGAACTCTGTAGTTCTACAAAAATGTCTAAAATGTTCAATCGAAGATAACTCATGAAGGAAGAGGAAACATGAAACGAGGATCAAGAAGAAGGAAGATATTACTATGGTGATTACAACACAATAAACAGTGTTATATTTGGAGAATGGATGGTGAGTCAGGGTCTCGGATAAGAATCATCAGCCACAGACGCTCTTAGATGAGATGAGCGGAGAAGAAGGGTGTTCTGTCGATTAGACACAACCCCGGTTCATTTAATGAAATAAAAGGAAAGTACACAGAATTTTCTTCAAAGGGTACATAATGTGTAATTTCTTTAATGAGCCTCTATTTTAGGTGGTCTCTAGGTCATCCCACATGGCCATGTGCTCAACTGTTACATGGCCAACACATGGCTACCCGTGGAAATTGAGTACACGACATGTACCCCAAAGTTCACGGCATGTACTCCTTAAATTTACAGATTCTACTCTTTTCCTAAAAAAACCAGAAATTAAATAAATACCTAAAAATAAGATCCAAGTTCCTACAAACTTCCCCCCTTAAATAAATGCATCCTGGAATTTCCCTAAAAAGGTGGTGTATAAGAAGAAACCTCAAATAACTCCAGCCACTGTGATCATACATCAGCCTCCCTCTCCCAAGTCTTATCCTATACTCGCCTGTGCTGCCATAGCACTCGTACCAAAGGAACATACTGGCCATGGAAAAGCTTCACACTGTGATCAATAATCCAGATAGGATTCTCCTTGAATGAGGCTTCCACCTCTAACTCAACCTCCTTGGGTTAAAAAACATGAGACAGGTCTGAGAATTAACGTCGTAGTTGAGAAATGTGGAAGACGTCGTGCATAGCCCGGTACCTATGAGGTAACATCAACTGATAGGCACCAGCCTGAATCTCTCCAAAACCTCAAATGGTCCAACATATCTTGGAAAAAGCTTACCTTGTCTCCTAATCCTCCTATGTCCCAACCTCGGTGTGACACATAGAAAAACCTGATCTCCAACCTCAAACTCCAAAGATCATTTTCACCGATCAGTAAAAGACTTATGTCATGACTGTGCAGTATCCATTTTATTCCAAATCAATTATATCTACTTTGTGGCCTCCTAAATAAGATGAGGTCCCAGCATAGCTGCCTCTCCTACTTCCAGCCAACAGAGGAGTGATCGGCATGGCCTACCGTACGAAACCTCATAAGGTGCCATCTGAATAGTTTCTTAAAAACTATTATTGTAGGAAAACTCCACAATAGGTATGTTATTCTCCCAAGAACCTCCAAAATCTAGGATGTATGCTCGAAAGGATATCCTCCATCACCTGAATCATATGTTCGAACTGGCCATATGTCTATGGATGGTAAGTTATAATTAGAAGTACTTATGTACCCAAATCCCTCTGTAATCCCTGCCAGATGCTGGAAGTAAAATGTGTGTCCCTGTCTAAAACAAAGGAGTATGGAAGCCCATGTAGACATAAAATCTCCTAGATTTACAACCTTCCCAGCTCATCTACACTGAAGGTCTCCTTGATCGGCAAGAAGTGAGAAAAATTCGTGAGTCTGTCAATGAAAACTCAAACTGCATCATTCCCTCGAGGTGACCTCGGTAAACCTATCATGAATTCCATCACGACATCATTCCACTTCCACTCAGGAATGGGTAACTACTGAAAAAGGCCTACTGGTCACTGATTCTTTGCCTTCAGTTGCTGACAGGTGTAATACCTCATCACAAAACCAGCAACATCTCTCTTCATACATGGCCACCAATACTGACGGTCCAGATCTCATTACATCTTAGTGACACCAGAATGAACTACCCAAACTGAAGAATGAAAGTCCCACATCATCTCCTCACGTACATCTACTGACACCCATATGCTCCCTTGGAAACACAATATCTCATCCTCTCTTATGGTCCATCTAGGAATAGGGTCCTCTACTGACACACTTTCCTGTAAAATAAGGCCTTATAAATCTGATAGTTGCCTCATTTGCACTTGATCAGGTAAAGTAGAGGTAACAGCTACAGAAGAAAGGAATGTCTTCCCCTGTCTGTCGTGCACCTCTAAATGCATATCAGATAATAGAGTCATAAGTTTCCACTCACTACTGGCCTCCTGAACTGCCTATATCTGAGTCCTCCTGCTCAATGCATCAGCTACTATGTTGCCTTTCCTAAGCATGTAGGCAAGCTCAAAGTCAAAGGACTGAATGTACTCAACCCACCTTCAGTGTCTCAAATTCAGATCACGCTAAGTGAAGATATACTTGAGATTTTTTGATCGGTGAAAACCACAAAATGATCTCCCAAAAGATAATGTTCCCAACAGTGTAAAGCATAAACAACTGCAGCCAACTCAAGATCATGTGTCAGATAATTCATCTCATGTGGCCTCAACTGTCGAGACCCATACGCAATGAATCCTTCTCCCTACATAAGCACCACTCCCAGCCTGATACTTGATGCATCATAGTAAACAGTATAACTCTTTCCTAGCTCTGGAAATACTAGTATCGGTGCTGAAGTCAACCTCCCTTTCAGCTTCTGAAAGGTTGACTCACAAGAATCTGTGCACAAAAAATTCACACCCTTCTTAGTCAGGCCCGTCAATGGATCTTCTATGTGTGAAAATTTCTATATAAAATTCATATAGTATCCATCCAACCCTAGAAAACTTTGTAACTAAAAGATGTTCTTTGACTGCTCCCAAAAAACTACTGCTCTCACTTTATCTAGGTCTACTAACACTCATGTATTTGAGATAACATGACCCAAGAAGTGAATTTGATCCATCCAAAAGTGAAATTTTTATATCTTAGCATATAACTAATTCTCTCTCAATGTACTCAAAATGATTTCAATATGTGTGTCATGGTCATGTCGAGTGTGAGATTACACTAAGATATCATCCATGAAGACTACCATGGAAGAATCTAGGTATGGATGGAACACTCGGTTCATCAGTGCCATGAAAACCATAGGCGCATTCGTGAGAATGAACGGCACAACCACATATTTGTATAGACCATACCTACTTTGAAAAATTGTAAGAGGTATATCAGATGGTCTAACATGAAACTGGTGATAACTGGATTTCAATTCAATCTTCAAGAACACTCGGGCTCCTTGAAGTTGATCAAGGAGATTATAAATCCCCGGCAAGGGATATTAGTTCTTGATCATCAACTGGTTCAACTTCCAATGATCCACACAATGTCTGAGGGTACCGTCTGTCTTCTTCAGAAATAGGAAAGGTGAACCCCAAGGAGAAGTACTAGGTCAGATGGAACCCTTTGCCTATAACTCCTATAACTACTTATTGAGATCTTGTAACTCTGGTTTAGCCATCCTATAAGGAAGAATGGACACTGATGCAGATCCTAGAATAATCTCAATATAAAATTCTACCTCTTGATCCAGAGGAAAAAATGAAAAGTCCTCTGGAAAGAAATCCCTGAAACAATCCACCACTGGAGAAAAGTCCAACTATGATGTCCCCTAGTCATCCAGATATAGACTACCAATCTAGGTTGTAACTCCTCCCAACCCATGATGCTCGAGTCCTCTTCTACTCACCTAGAAATCCCATTCACCTTTTTTGTAAAAACAAACCGCCCTCTGGTGATGCGAAACTCACCCTACAGCAATAAAAGTCGATGATTTATTAGAAGGAAACTAACTTGTCCATATTGAGAATGACATCATAGATCGTAATCTCTATGACATAGAGGTCTCATAAGAAGTAACACCCACCGACCTAAATAGGGAACTCCCTACACTATCGTACACTAGTAGTTTTTGTCCCCAATGGAGTATCTAGAGTCAATACATAAGAAGAAGAAAAGATACTAATCCTAAGGATCTTCACAATAGCAATAGATATGAAACTATGGGAATACCCTATATCAAAAATTTCAGAAGCTAAAACTGAGGCAAATATAATCGTACCTATAACTATAGATGGTTTGGGATCCTTCTTCTGCTAGTTTTTCTCCACTGTAAAAGTTTGGCATGTACTGCGGCCCTGTGACCATGCCTGACCACCCTGATCCGATCCACCCTGTAGTCATTGAAATCCTATTGAATGACTACCACGGCTGTGACCTCCACCTCAGCTTGAATGGGTGAAATAACTCTAGTTCTCAGACTGATGAGAAACCGGGGGTCCTACTCTTGAATGAGAAGTTGAAATAGAACCTCTATCACCATCTACTGGTGAGAAAAACTGATTGAAACGCTGAATATGACCCATCTTTCCGCAATATCGGCACTCCACTGGGTCTCTCGGGCACTGTGGCATTGTATTCATTCTCTTCCTACACTAGTATCACACCACCTGGATACCAGAAAAAAGTATAATTTCTACTACGATCTTCACACGTAGACTCTTCGTGGAACTTTCTGTTGTTTTTCTAAGGGTTACCAACTCTAGATATAGAACTGCCCTGTCTCACAGCTCCATAATCCCACATATTGTGCTCTTTGATCAGTGTTTGGTTGACTATAGTGGTGATGGAAGTCAACTTGAAGATGTTCACCTAAGATTGGATGTCATTCTTGAGACCATACTCAAACTTCCTCTCCAGTAATAACTCATATCCCCCTAGAATGGGTGTGAATCATTGCATCTCTATAAATCAAGAAGAGTACTCCATGACAGAAAGAGTACCCAGTTCTAGACTCAAGAACTCCTGGGCCCGATCGGCCCTCAAAGTCTCCAGGTAGAAATAATCATAGAAGGAATGTTGGAACTCATCCCAATCCATGACCTATTGGTATCCCACCTATGAGATCACATCCCACCATCACTTGGAGGAGTCCCGAATCATATACGAATCGATTTTGACCCTCCTATCTAGTGGCATCTCCAAATGCTCAAAGATAGAAGGCATGGATTCTAACCATGACTCTGTAGCCTGAGGTCCTCTATCCCCTATAAAGTTGGGAGGATGTTGCTGCTAGAAAACCCATGTCAAATATACCATAAAAGGGTTAGGATTCGGTACTCCTCAGAAGTTCTACATGAACCTCATGAATCCCTCTTAAAACTATGAATCAGCACCTGCATCAGGAATAACGGTTGGTGCCAAGACTGGAACTACAGGAGGATCTACGGGAAATTACTAATCTTCAATGTCCGATGTCTGATCACTGCCCTATAACTGGCGTACAACTGGAGGGAGGATGTCTCGGTGGCATGACTCTTCAAGGTCAAATGCACACCTTAGTTCAAGACTATTAAAGACTGAAACTTATAAGTGTAAGAAGGGAACATAAGAAGGAAATCATTCAATATTTTTAAAACAGGGATACACAGAATGTATAACCACTACACAGCATGTTACTTTAAGCCCACACATGGGTGTGTACTCCTGCCAACTCTGGTCATGTAACACCCCATACACACAGTGTGTTCTCCCAAGACACGGTGTGCACTTGAATCGTGTTCCCCTTCCTGAGTTCTTCTATAAAACTAACCCACATGGTTCCCCTAGAACAAGACTACATGGCATGTTTTTTCCAGAAACAGCGTGTACTAGATGAACTTCACTGACCCGTGTTGTTAGTCACATGGCCGGTTACACAGCTAACTCTACATGGTGTGTTTGTGCTAGACACGACGTGTACTAGACGAACTTCAATGAACTGTGTTTTTAGTCACATGACCGGTTACACAGCTGACTCTACACAGTGTGTTTATGCCAAACATGGTGTGTAGTAACTACCCATTATCCACCCGTGTCGTTGGTCACACGGCTAGTCTATATAACATAGTGTGTACATCTGGTAGATGGCATGTGCTACCAAAGATTTCCCAACACCATGTCTCTTCCCACACATCTAGTCACATGATTAAGGATTACATGGCATGTACTTAATAAAATTTATTCCTTCCCTAACATAAGGACGCATGGCGTGTATTAATCATTACATGCCATGTATTCTAGGTTTTTCCAGACATTAAGCCTCAGAAACTACTCTGTAACCCATAAAACCACTAAAATGAACATTAAAGTTACAAATTATTATTTTTGGGGGCCTATACTCCCATGGAATCAAATATTGGAATCTTATACATGTCTTGTATAGCATAACAGTGCAATGATCTACCAAATTCTGGTCGATGAGGGCCCATAACACCTCAGGGACCAAAGTTTGGTGTTCATTCAAGTGAACTTTAAACATTAGCAATACCCTATCAAATAGTAGGTATCCTATCAAGGAATCTATCACAATAGCATGCATATCTAGCACAACATCTATCACAACAAAATGCAATCAGTTATGCACCTAAATGGAATGGAAAGAATGAATGACATGTGATATCTATCAAGTGCCTATATGATGCATGAGATGGTATACCCTCATCTTATCAGGTTTCAACGAAAATAAAACCTCAATAATATCAACAATAACAGCCCAAAACATGTGAATCACCCAAGGGTGAAATAAAATCAACTGTATTAATTACAAAACCAAGAAAAATTGCAATATATGAGGTAAATTGGCTTTTCCCTATACACAGGTTAGCTACTCCCAGGCACAGCTTATTACCAATTACATATTCCTTCCTATCACTAGATATAGGCTCCAAAAAGTAAGTCAAGAATAAAATAATTCCTCTGATACCACTTTGTAACATCCTAGTTCTAAAAGCCGTCCAGAGGTGCCCCGTACCCGGTTGGTCACATGGCCTCAAGAAAATTTCCCCAAATGCCAGAGACTACCAACTAGCAGCAAGGGCCTTGGGTGTGATAGTGGGGAAACTATTCCCTCATTGGAAGAGTAACACAACAGAAATAAAAAATATAACAATAGTGAAAATAGTGATAATACCATACAATAGTAACCAGTATAAGACTGAAGAAATAAACAATTTGAGCACATATATAAATAATGCATGATACGTATGTCTAGGAAGGCATCCAAACAAGTCAAAATATTAGAATACAGTACTAAACAAAATTACAAAGAAAACAAATAAACTCCAACAGCATCATAAGCCTCATCTCGGTCTCATGCTCTCCATCTCCACAAAAATCAAGTACATGAAGTAGAAGGGAACTTTCCCTTATCTAGACCTGCAATAATATAATTTTTGGGCCCAAAGCATGACCCAAACATGGTGTGAGCCGAATTCCAGTAGGCAACCACCCAAATATCTATTCTTAATAGTCAGTGAATATATATGGCAGGCAATATGAAAAATGAAGCAATAAACAAGGAAATACTCAAATATAAACAATCATACAGTTCCAATTACATCAATTTTCATTTATTAGTTAAGAAACCAACAAATAAGTAACCCTCTAGGAAGTACTCACAGCCTAACCCCTCTAGTTCAACCAATCAAATAGAAGAAACACTCTGGGAAGTAATCACAGCATGTTAGATAAATTCACTCCATCCTAACAATACTAGGAATGGAAAACAAAGCATCCTAATAGGAAAATCTAGACCAAATGGTCAATATCAAGAAAACATAGTCAACACATCCATAGCAAGGTAAATAACCCTATTTATAGTCCAAAATCCTCTAATCAGGTACACAAGGAATAGTAGACAATAACAGAGCTACAAACCATAAACACGCAATACCCCGAACAAGAGTATTGGGAACTTTTACACATATAACCCAAATATTAACTACAGAAAGGCACAAATCACCTACCTCGGTGTTGTAAGATCGATATATGTGAGCCTCATACCTCGAATATCCTTATAACATCATAGATATACAAAAAATTCTATAACATTCAACCGAAGATAACTCACGAAAGAAGATGAAACAGGAAATGAGGCTCTAGAAGAAGGAAGAGATTACTATGGCGATTACAACATAATCGGTAGTGGTTGATTCAGAGAACGGATGGAGATTTGAGGGAATAGAGAAGAATCACCAGCCACAGATGCTCTTGGATGAAACGAGTGGAGAATAAGGGTTTTCTATCGATTAGACGTGACCTCGGTTCATTTAATGAAATAAAAATAAAGTACATGATGATTTCTTCAAGGGTTCTTGGCGTGTACTTGATTTAACTGACCTCTACTCTAGGCAGTCTCTAGGTCTCCCCACAGAGCCATGTGTTCGGCCATTATATGGCCATCACACGGCTACCTACGGTAACCGAGTACACGGTGTTTACTCAAAAGAACATGATGTGTACTCCTTAAATTTATAGATTCTCCTCTTTTCCTAAAAAACAACTAGAATTGAAAGAAATACCTAAAAAGAAGATTTGGGTTCTTACATATATCATCTTGATATACTTGCTCTTTCTATATCTCTGTGCGGATTATTATATGAGATAACGACTTCAAGATGATTTGAATCTTTTCCTAAATCTTTCAATTCAAGCCTCTTCCAAATATTTCAAATATTTGGTCTAACCCCAAATCCTCTACCAGCCATATTTTACTATTCAAAGCAAAATAAATCTCATTCTAGATCTCCAAGAGTACTTTCTAGGTTTTTAAACAACCACCTATTTTTTTGAAGCTAGGATTTCATATACCTTATTTTAGTTTTATTCTCGTAATAGATTAACCTACCTTATAAACAATTCTTCTCATAATAGAGACCTTTAACCATGAAATTAGAATTTGAGTACTACAAACTTCACTAAAGCAACACTTTTTCTACCTTTCTTCTCTTCTTCCCCAAGCTCTGGCTAGCTTCCTTCTCTGATACCAGTAGTTTGTTTTTTTTTTAATTAAAAAGTTATTTATTTGAATTTATATATATATATAGTTTTTAAAAAAAATCATTAATAAAAATATGTTTTATTATTATAATAATTTTTTTGGAATTATTTTATTAGCATGAAGTAAAATATTTGTTTTTGTAATATTATCTAAGAAATAAATTAGTTATGTATTTAATTTTAATTTATTTTATTTTTTTATTATTGGAATAAGTGATAAATTAAATATTTTTTTATTATAATGAAGTTAAATATTTGTTTTAATATATTAAAAGTTTTTATGCATTAAATTAAATGTGCTGAAATTATTTTTTAATAAATGATTTGTGTATTTTTTTCAATATACATTGTTTTATTTATTTAAATGAAATATGAATGAAATAAATAAAGATCTTAAAGGGAAAAATAAGATAAATATTTTTTTTAATATTATAAAAATTGGTATATGTTAAAAAAAATTAATTAAATATTATTTTAATATTAATTTTTGAAAAATTTGATTTTTTTAAAAAAAATAATGTGATGTTTTTTAAAAAATCAAAATAAAAAGTAAATTTTTTTAAAATTGATTATAATAATTATATTTTAATTTTTTTTATGAAATTTATATTGAATTTTAAAATATAATGGGTTGATATGGAGTTATTTTTAAATGAAAACATGATATAGTAGATTTTTAATTAATAAAATGAGAGATAACTTTTTATGATAAAAATTTTAAATTAAGTACTGTATTATTTTTATGTTAATTATATTAAGAAAAATATAACTTAATTGTACATAATAAATTTCTATTATTAATTTTAAAATGGAAATGAAATGGTATATTTAAAAATAAATAAAAAAGAATTTAATGTTGTTTTAATATTAAGTATGAAATGAATGTAATTTCATAATAATTAAAATGGTTTTTTAAATGAAATAAAAGTAATAAGTAAAATATAATAAATAAATTTATTCTAATATTTTTAATCTAATTTTTACATAAAAATTACATTAACTTAAAAATTGAGTGGTTTGAAATAAATAGTCAATTTTAAGTTGATCTAAATTATTTATAATTAATATTGTTTTTTTAATATTGTTTTTTGGAATAATGAAAATATGAATTATATAAAATTTTGTTTTTAAAAAATAACTTAATATATCAAGTGAAGTCAATAGATTGAATGATTAATTATTTTTTGTTTGAAAAGTGAAATTTTAAATTAAAAATTCATCAATATCATTTGGATCACATGTTATTGTTTTATCCTAGTAAATTCTTTGTCAAAAATATGTAAAAATATATATGTGAATGAAGGTATTGTAATTATGAAATGAGCAATGATGTTGAAGGCTTACATTTTGAGGGAATGTGTTAAAGGGTATAAATATTGGAGAGTGAAATACAATGATGATTTGAGAAAGATGGTTCATCCTCACTTAAAACTTAGAATCATTGCAACTGTGTTAAATATTATCTATAGTTTGTTACAAAGTTATCTAGATCAATTTTATATCCCTTATAAATTGGATTATTATGATGATATATCATCATTCATGGTGACATTTCAAGACCATTCAATCAATTTCATACCACCAATGACACACCTAACACAAGCTACTTCGACACGATTTCATTATCATGGTTTTTTTCTTACATGAAAATACACTATCAAATGGAACACATTGATAATTATCTAAATTCAGGAGACCAATACAAATGTCCATATACAGCAACAACCAAAGTCACCTGAAACATTTGGTGTTTCTATTGGCAGGTCTGCATCATGATCTCAACTACTAGAGATCACCAAGTACAAACTTTGTGAGAAGAGGTCTCAATGTTTATGAATCCCAACATCTGATAGTAATACATCAAATGTGTTCAGTTAGTATAATGTATCTATACCATAGGATATTTTTTTAATATTAATTTCATAGTATCTCAAGCTTCACATTATAGCCTAAGATCTGTTCAAACCTTTTGATATTAAAATTAATCTATGGACATTACCATTTAAATAGTGGAATCAAAAAATATATACAATATAATGTTAAGAATAAATCACGTATAAATAAATATATACATGAAATGGTAATAAAAAATTATTTTATAGTTGGGTCTAGGGAACCCACTATTACAACAAGGGGCACTTTTAGAATTTCTCAAAATATTAAAATATAATAAGACTATTCTAGAGCCAAATTCTTACAAATGGACTATAAATGAATATGGGATAAAATTTTTGACCATATATTATCCCCTTTTTATTATAAAATATTTATATTATCTTTATATAATTTAATAAAATATTATATTCATTAAATATCATTATATCAATTTTGAAACTATTTATTACATTGAATTTAAAAACATAAAAAAGTAAGTCAAATTCAAACCAACTATTTTCATATATCCTAAAAATTTCATGGTCATATAGAGAGTTCATGGATGACATTCAATATCTCAAATTATATTTATTTTAATATTTTCATATCATTTATTTGATTTTCCATTAAATGAATAATTATTGTATCAACATTGTGCAAGAATTTAATATAATTATTTCTTCACTAAAAATTAAAAATAAATTATCATGATGAAGATAAATCTTTTATCTTTCTAAATACTATTTATAGATAAACATATCCTCAGGATAACTCTATATTAAAAATATTACACTTATTAAAAACAAGAGTGTCACATGTTTGACTTTTCATTAAATAAAATACAATAAAGGCCATAATCTCATCCAAGTGTCCATAAAAGGTCATATAATCAAGAAATGGATGATTACAGAAGAAATTAACTCATTCTATAAAATCTATAAAAGTTTTTGGTTCATTTAATAGTTTTTATCATTTTATTTTTAATATAAAATTACCTGATCTACTTTTTTTAAAGGTTGGGGTAAAAGCTTCATTTTATTATTAAAGTAAAGAAATATTTTTTTCCAGGTAGAGGGAGACCCATTACATAGCCTGAAGTTCCAAGGCCAAGTGACCTGAATAAAACTCTTGAAAGCCCATTTTTTTCCCAAAGGGCCCTTTGGTGAATAGTGCTTCTACAGTACCTGGGATGGTACAGTACCTCCTACAGTGCCACCATTGCTATAGTTCCTGCTACAATACCATCGCCACTATAGTTCCACTTCTGATATAGTACCTCCACTACTACAGTATATGTTACAATGTTGTTATAGTGCTGTTGCAACACTACTACCGATTTACTCTTTACTATTGTAATAAAAATTACTATGGATATTATTCATTATAACCAAAATAAAAGCTACCTATTTAATAAATTTGGACACACAAATTCCAAATATGGAATCCATTTTTCAAAATTCAAAACACATAAATAGTAGAATTTAATTTTATATTAAACTGGTAAAACGCAATGAAAAGCAATTTTTTCAAAAAATGCACATTTTAAGTACAAAATGTTTTTATACTAAATTCATGTATAAAATTAATTTCAAAGACTTAAATAAGATTAATTATAATCAGAAGAAACTAATTAAAGTTTATAACTAATCCAAAATATAATTTTTCTTTGTATCTTTTTTAAAAGAAAATATAGTTTTCCATATAAATCAGTTTTTTTTACAATTCATTAAAATTTAAAACTTTTTAGAAAATTCTAAAAAAATCATCCTAAAATAATTTTAAAATTATGAATTCAAAAATGAAGTTTATTTCTTAAAATAAATTTTCTAAAATTTTCAGAATTAATTATATTTATTTTTTCATGGAGAGCAATAAAATCATTTTTTAAGAAAACATATTTTTGAAGAATAAAATTACTTTACTAAAAATTAAGTGTTTATTTCCTAAGAATTAATAAATAAATAAATTTCATAATATTATTATTCATATTAATACCTTCCAATTCAATGGCTAGGTTATAATGGTTGTAAATAGATAATAATATTTTAATAGTATATCACGGTTCATTTAAACTCGATATTTTGTGCAGCATAAGATACTGAAAAAATCAAATTATTTAAAGAGAAATATTTCATGGGGTGTTACAAGAGGCCATGTAGATATCCCTTATATTGGGAAGAGTTATGAGATGATTCCTTGGTTGGGCCGAATCTTTTTCAGGAGATGACAGAGAGGGTGTAGTTGATCCAGATGAGATTGATCATGGCATAGAGTCATCAGAAATCTTATGTGGACCATAATTGTTGTCTGCTAGAGTTTGAGGTTCATGATTGGTTCTTTCTTAGAGTTTAACCTTACTTAGGAAATCATTGGTTGGGTAAGCAGGGTAAGATGGGACTGAGGTTCATGGGCCCCTTTGATATCATTGGAGGACTAGGAAAGGTGGCCTATAGATTGGACTTACCATCTAGTTTGACTTCTATCCATGACATGTTTCATTTTCCCAACTGAGGTGGTATCGACTGGATCCTTCCAATGTGATTGAATGGGAGTATCTTGATCTTGATCCTGACATTACTATGGTTGATCAACCAGTTTAGATTATGGATTTTCGAGAGAAGGTGTTTCATGGAAAAATGATTCCTTTGGTTTGTGTAATGTGGCAGTGCAGATGGGATAGTTATGAGATGTGGGAGTGCAAATTGTTGATGAGGTAGGATCTGCCTTCACTTTTTGTGAGTTCAAGAACCAAAGGACTTTCTATGGGAAAATCATGGTGGGGAGATTGTAACACCATGTTATCTTCCTTCAGGCATGCCTTGTCTTTTTTTCATAGTTTCACTTTCTTGCTTGGGTTTATTATGGGATTATCTAGAATGAAAAGCCTTTACTTGGGAAAATGAACTAAATTTCAGGGATGTATGTTTTTTTAATTAATGGAGACTTGGTATAAATGTGTTAACACCTTTAGGAATTACTCCTTGGGATTGAAGATCCGTAACTTTAGTTTAGAGGTTTCTTATAGAAAATTGGGTGAAACATTGCCTACTAGAAAAATTCACATCATGAATAGGTTACATGATATTAATTTTTTATACGTCAGATACCATAAGTATCATGTAGGGTGTGAAAAGTTACAGGCCATGAAAGGGTTATACGTCATGTGTTGGTTTTCTAGAAGATGTCATGAATTGGTTCAAGGTGTGAAAGGTTTACATATCATGAACTAGGTTTACATTGTGAATTTTTCAAAAAAGGGATTTTTTATCTAAGGCATTGCATTTTTTGGTGTCTTTTATTAATTAAGAAATTCATGTTGTTAAAAGGTTTCATGTTGTTAATTCTTCAGGTTTTATGATTGTAAACATGTATCAAGTTTTTTTTTCATTTCATTCGACCATATCCTTCCCTCTCAACACCCAAGAGCTCTACTGGGTGATTTTGGGGATCTACACTCCTTTCAGATCATTCATTTAGTGATTGATCATCATGGTTGTTAAGGTGCATCTCTTTGGGTAAGTGGTCTCTACTTCTTCATTGTCTATGGTCACAGAAGTGGTGTTGGATGAATTTTTGTTTTATATTCATGTTCGATTGATTTTTTATATCGATCCTTTGTAGTTTCTTTCCATTCCATTTCTTTCAAAGGTCAATCCATAGTTTATTGATCTTTGTTATTGAAGACTGATAGTTTTCCATCACTCTTGAGGTAGGTGGATCTATGAAAATATTGTTGATTAATTATTTTCTATATGTTTGTGTTGAGATGGAATTTATTTAGAGAAAAATGGTTTTATTAAATGTGATCACGGATTTTTTTTGAACAAACTTAGCACATTGGGGACCTTGAGTGCGTCAAAAAATAGATATAGGTGTACCGAGTGTGTGTGTCATCACTAGGGGTTACTTTTGTGATATCGGCAGACTATGGAAGGACTCAATATCAGTTGTAACCAACTTAGGCATGGTTTAGGCCACTTTTATGTCTAGTTTGTATTCCCATGGGCCAGGGATCAAATGGCATGCTTTGTATTTTATACCTAGTTTATCACATGATGGTTTATTTCAAGGATATTTTCTCACATGTTTAAGTTACCTATTTTTTGTTTATACCTAACAAAATCATGGTTTGGTGAATATGGTATGAATTTATCGAAAATAAAGGAAATGTTTACTAATGGTTTTATTTATGAAAATGATTTGTAAACTGGATTTTGTTTTAAACCTAGAACTTGTGCATTCTTGATATTAGAACTTGTATTGATTCTTTGGTGGTATCCTACTAGGATTTTTTCACACACCCTACTTTTTCTGGTGGGTGGTTGTAGACCTTGTTTTACAGGACTCAGGGAAAGGGAAGAACATCATGTAGTATGCCAGTTTATCTTTTCATTTGTTTCCTTTATAGTGGGATGGTTTGGAGGTGATGGTTAGTCACATGGAGACATGTTGGTTTTATCTAATTCATACATTTTTGGTTTAGCCTATTTGGATTGGGTTGTATAGGTCTTTTGTGTCTTTTTCTTCTACATTGTACTCTGGTTGTATGTCTTTTTTGGTTATATTCAGAACTTATATAGGTTATCTTTTTTTACCACGTCAAGTGGTGGACCATAGTGAATAATACACCCAGAAAAACACCTTGTTTCTTATAGAAATCTCAATATATAATATGCCCATCAAAACAACCTCTATTTTGGGACCACATCTTAGTGGGTCCTCATTTTTCATTCATTAACTCACCTATCATCGGTCCACCATGGTGAAAAAAAAATGTTTTTTTAGTTGTATCTTATTTCTTACAGGTAGTTTTTTAGCCTGAAACACCAACTATTGCAATGTGTCCCTCCTTTGCTTCCTGTTTTGGTATCTCTATTCCTTCTTGATCTCCAAGACTACATGACACCACCTTCCTTTGTTCACTATGGACATTTTTATGTTGTGGTTGGGACTCATAGTTTTTTATAAGGATTTATACATGTTGAAATTTCATTAAAAAACCTCACTACACTTTCACCACAGCTATTTCCATATTCAAAATTCCTTGGCTAATTACAACATAGCATGGTGAATGTGACAATTTCTCACATGAAGTGTAGTCGGTTTGTTATGGAATACAAAACTCTCTCATTTTTCTCACCCCATCCATTTCCACAACCAAAATTACTTCACCAGTATCACCACAACATGGTCCAAGCCATATTGAAGGTCTCTAAATTCCTTCCATTATTTCCACTTCCATATGAATTTTAAATTTATTCCCTTTAGTGCCTACAACCCCAATAACCAAACACTGACTTTGTTTGTGTATCAAATACAAAACAACAAATTCAACACATGTTAACAAAAAATCTAAAATTATCCAATATTGAATCCTCAGTTGGATGGTAACACATACTAATATTTTTATGTTACTTATAGTATAGTGACATATCTACTTTCATTTCATATTGGTTTACACTTCATATTTTTTTTATTTTATATATGTTTCATATCTATTTGCATTCACTATGTTCTTTTTTCATTTAATATCTATTTTCCATCATAGTTTTCATTTCATATCTATTTTTATTCACTGTGATCATTTATTACTTACAACATACTGAAATTTTTTATATTTCAAAAAGTTGAAATGTTATCATATATATTTATATTTATTTATTGCATATTTTTAGATATAAAAAATATTATACATTTACTTTCATATATGATTCAATAATAAAATTTTTTGTCATTAATTTTAAAACATTTCCTTTTGTTCAATATATTTTTATTATGGATATGAACTTTTCAAAAACTGTATATTCATTTTATCATTTGTTAAAAAAATTTAAAATTCCATTACATATATATGCACTTCAAAATAGTTGATTCATAATATATTAAATGTTATACCCTCACAATTATATCTAATTTCCATGTTGTATAACATGATGTTGTAAAATATTATGCTCTATACGATTTGTTATTTACTTATTATGAGAACTTACTATATGCAACATACAAGCATGTGTGATATACCGTAAAGTTATAATATTAGTATGTGTGTTTCCATTTACGGAGCTCATATCATTACATATGAAAAGTCTTATATATATTATTGGAAAACTCTTATTATTTTTTATATGTGTTCCCATTCATTGTGTATATATTATTTTTATAGTGTTACTATGTTTTTATATGAAAAATATTATTTATATTGTTAGTAAAATCTTACATGAAAAATATTTTACATACTTTTACTACATTTTTAGTATATTTTTAGTTCATTATTACTTAAAATAACTTATATAATGTTAGTATGTTGTATATGTGCTCCCATTCAATATGTACAGACTGTTTTCCAAGTATTATCTTTTCACTTTAGATGTTAAAAATAGTTTCTAAAACATTTTACATTTATTTATTCTCTCTATTGGAATTAAGGATGTGTAGTTTGCAATATTTTTCATCTGTAGTAGTACAGGTTAGAAAAATTCATAGCATTCTGTATTAATAGAAAATATTATGTTTTTATAAAGTTATAGTGATGTGTCTTTAACAATTTCCTTGATCTATAGTGATCATTAAAAACTGTAGTTATTTGATTTTAATTTCATAAATCTATGTGATATGTCTTTAAAAATTTCCTTTCATAAATTAGGTTCTAAGATTTTGGATAATCATAACCTCCATGGCATGGAATTATCACTTTCTGAGGTTTTCCAAGTTCATACTCAAGATATAATTGAAAATGAGATTCGATAAGATTTAGAACCTATATATTTAATCAAGCATTCCAACAAGAATAAGCATTTAAATCATCTCAAAGGGGTAGTAAAAGAGGAAAAGTGATGACCATTAAGTTCCCATGATTATGATTTTTATTTTTATTAAATTTTTGAAGAGTTTACATTATAATTTAACTTCTGAATTATTCTTGATCAGTGTGTACTAATTGTGTGTTAATAAATATTAGAGAGAATTTTTTTTGTTCCTTTAGATTTATTATTTGTTTCAGTTTTAATTGTCCAACTCCATTGGAATTGGTGTTTAAGTTATGAAATTCATATGTCCTATTTTTTATGCTATTTTTATTCTGTATTATCTCATTTTAAGGCTTCAGTTTTTTTAGAAATATGTGGGAAGTTTTCGTGTTATTTCATCTACATTGGTTCCTTTTTTTATTGATTTATTCCACTAGCATTAGAGCAGTTTGATCCCATGAAACATAAGTTTTGAAAGTATATATATGGAATAAAGAAAATTCACTTACCATTATCATGTATATTTTTAAATTTCATGTTTATTTTCCTTATTTTCCTTTTTTTATCTTTTTTGTATAGGAATTTGTTTCAAATTCACATTAAAACTAAAATTTTTAGATAAGTAATTGAAGCAAAACATATCCAAAATTAATACATCCATTAGTTATTTATTTTTTTAAAATTTTCAACAATGTTTCAATTATTAAATACTATTTAATTGTAGAAATATTTATTAGATGATTTTGTTGAAGTGATTATTAAAGTTGAGGTAAATTTTTCTATTGATTTGGATATTGAAACATCATTATATATTAACATTAAACATCACATAAAGATATAAAAAATTGAATGATTCTAAGGTGATTATTTTTATTTTCACTTTAAATTATCTATAAAAGTATTTCATAGGATAAATTACAATTGACTTATGAATGTGACAATTTCAAAGGGGTAGTAAAAGAGGAAAAGTGATGACCATTAAGTTCCCATGATTATGATTTTTAATTTTATTAGATTTTTAAAGCATTTACATTATAATTTAACTTCTGAATTATTCTTGATCAGTGTGTACCTATTGTTTGTTAATAAATATTAGAGATAAATTTTTTGTTCCTTTAGATTTATTATTTTTTTCAGTTTCAATTGTCCAACTCCATTGTAATTGGTTTTTAAGTTATGCAATTCATATTTCCTATTTTTTATTCTATTTTTATTATGTATTATCTCATGTTAAGGCTTCAGTTTTTTAAGAAATAAGTGGGAAGTTTTTGTGTTAGTTCATCTACAGTGTTTCCTTTTTTTATTGATTTATTCCACTAGCATTAGAGCAGTTTGATCCCATGAAACATAAGGTTTGAAAGTATATATATGGAATAAAGAAAATTCACTTACCATTATCATGTATATTTTTAAATTTCATGTTTATTTTCCTTTTTTATCTTTTTTGTATAGGAATTTATTTCAAATGAACATTCAAACTAAAAATTTTAGATAAGTAATTAAAGAAAAACATATCCAAAAGTAATACATCCATTAATTATTTCTTTTTTTAAATTTTTTAACAATATTGCAATTATTAACTACTATTTAATTATAGAAAATTTTATTAGATGATTTTGTTGAAGTGATTATTGAAGTTGAGAGATATTGTGCTATTGATTTGGATATTAAAACATCATTATTTGTTAGCATTAAACATCACATAAAGATATAGAAAATTGAATTATTCTAAGGTGAATATTTTTATTTTGATTTTCAATTAGCTATAAAAGTCTTTCATAGGATAAATTACAATTGACTTATGAATTGTTTTAGTGGAAATGCACAGAGTCACAATGAAAAAACTATTTTGAATATGAAGAAAATATGGTACAAAGGAAAAGGAAGATGATGAACATGGATACAATGATTTACATAGTTCAGGAATAATCCCTACTTCCACAGAGAGACAAATTTTCACTATGATTCGGAAGCACAAATTCATAGAGAATATCAAAGTTTCACAACACTGAAACCCTAGCTAGAAATGAGTTAATAAATAGAACAAATCATTATTCCACCAACAACATAGAAATTCCGTTGTGCTACAGTGAAAGGTGGCTAAAAGTTCGCATTACTACAGTGATGAGACCACCCAAGTATAATTTGGTACAATGGCTAGTGCCAAGAAATCCACAAATCTAAATTATTGTTGTCTCAAAAGTCTAAGATGCTACATTATTCATCCCAAAGTCCACACTACTACATTTCCCTATCGGTATTTCCTGGTCATCTCTACTATAGTCAATCAAAGTTTCTACAGTTTCCCAAAATTTAGGTCTGGGAATTAGGCCCCTGGAGTAGGGGTGTGTTACCCCTACAACCCCCAACAAGCTCACCATGAAGCTTAACCCGCAAATGCATGGTATGGGATGCTCACATTCAGCCCAACATCATCCAAAACGGATCGAGCTACACCAATCCAACAACATCAATTTCTTATATCCTATTTGTATGATCTTATTAGCTGAGACCTTCCACCGTAACTAATAAACTAAATAATTAGATTGAGTGGTCATTGGCCCAAAAATATAACCCCTCTGTTTAACTTTATTTTTAGATCCTACTAATAAATGATATATTTTCCCATAGAAAATTCAAAATAATCATCTTTTTTAGGGCATTATTGATTTCGATAAATGATTTATGCTTTTGTGACCCACAACCCATTATGACACTTAAGTGTCACATTCTATTTGTTTCTTTCTCTCATATATACATGCTTTTGGTATGTTAAGTCTACATTAATTATTTCATGTTGTTTAAATTTTTGACATATAAGAATTCTAAAAGTTATAAAATGGTCATCATTATCAGCACATTTTGATGTCAGTGCCTTTTTTAGTTTTATTTTACTCAAATTGAGAGTGAACATGATTTATTACCCTTCCATTTTTTGGAACATGATGTAACTTTATTTGTGTAAATTTGAATCTGGTTTTAAAATCATGATGTAATGATTCAAAAATTTTATGACACAACACATAGAATTCAATGAATTATTGCATGATTTATTTCTTTGTTTTCTTTATTTTACCATTGTTTTCATCATTCAGGTTTGATTTTCTCTCTGCTTGTAGATTCTAAATACATATATTGTGTGAAGTTGGTGTTATACAATTTTTTGAATAAGTTGTTTTGAAAGCTTGGAGTAATAGGTCATCTGCTATATAATTGAATTAGTGTGGTGTTCTAGTTTTTTAACAAATTTATTTATTTGATTTTTATTTTATTCATCCAAAATGTTACTTTTTCATTGATAATTTCTCCATAGGATAATTTAATGTGTTTTGGAAAACAGTTGTGTTTGGATCATTTGAAAACAAAATATTCCATTATATATGTTTTCTTTGAAGTTCATTTATCATGTGTTGTTTAACATATGTTACATGAAATATTTCACTATAAATTGTCCCAAAATCCAATATTTTTTATTTTTTTACCATTTAATTTTTTCACTTTATATATATTGTTTGAATAACTCAAAATTATGAGCATGTTAATGTGAATTTGCAGTTAAATGATTATGGAATGTGAATGAATAGTACTTGTTATACATAAATTCATAAGATCGTCATTTAAATTTTTCAAAAATATATCAATTTATCAAAATTTATAAAAAATAAAATAATTCAGTTTGTAAAAAATTATGGATAAAATTATTTTCTAGACTTATTTATTAAAATATCCAAAAATTTCATTTTTTTTCAATGTTAATTGGACCTACTAATATATAAATATATAAAATATATTTTTTAATAAAATATACCAATTTAAATAATATTAATTCATAAAAAACAAATAAAAACAAACAAAAATCATAAGAAAATCAAAAATTATAAAAAAAATTATTTTAACTTACATTTATCCTATTTATTTGTCAATTTAAAATATAAAAAATAGTCTAAAATAAGTAAAAAATGAAGGATAAAATAATAAAAATAAGGTGCAAGTGACTAGCATACACTGGTTTTTTTAAATGGTTTTAAATTTTTTGTTAATGTAGTTAGATGAGTTTTCTCCATTTGGAAATGGGGGGAGGAGATAGAATACAATGCAAGAAATATAGTGAAAGTATATTTATATTTCAAACTAAAATATAAAATTATCCATATTACTCATGAAAAAAATGATAATCATGTTCCCAAATTTTTTTGATAAATATTAATTTATCATTTGATAATATATATTAAAAAAGTTTTATAAAATCATAATTAATCTATATTATTATAAAGAAATTTATTTACAATTTTTAATGAAAACATAAATATGATATAATTAATTTTTATTATGTAAAATATTTAAAAAATGAATCTAAATCCTTATGAAAATGTAAAGTATTTTGCATGCCATCACATTGTATTGAAAGTAATCAAACAAATTGTCAGTAATCTTAAGGGGGGAAAGAACATCTGAAGAACATAATTCAGAAAAAATATGAACAAAAAACACCTCAAATTGTACTGAACATAATCAAACATATTGGTAGTAAAATTGAGGGGAAAAGAACATAATTCAGAAACAATATAAACAACAAAAACCTCATAGTGGACTATTAGTACGTACCTCTCCATAATAATGAAGATGGAATTTCAATCCTCCCTACATTTTTTCCCACATTTTTCATTCAAGCACCAATAAAAGTTTGTCATTGGATCATTAGTTGAACGGATCTGTAACTATTAGTATATCGACTTCCCATGTTTGTAGTTTGGGCAGGTTATTGAAATAGATGAAAGGAAGAACGGAAAACCCAGGAACAAAAAATAAACCATGGGAGACACAATTATAATTCTTCTAATTCTAAAACTTTCTTACCATAATTCCTCACCAGAATGCTAATAAAAATAACTGAAGATGGAAATAAATCAATGATGTTAAATGAATTTGAATCATACCATCAGTTGTAGGTCCATTCTTCTTATCATCTGGCGAAAATATTTTCTCAGTCTCCTTCTTAATTAGATGATTGTTTCTCTTTATCTATAGGAAGTACATAAAGATAAAGTGTAGTTGACCATTGTAATAACCCACTTATTATTATTGTATTAAGAATAAAATGAATCATTACATGTCCTTAAGCGACATCCCTATGATGCCAAAGGCTAGAAATAAATGTCGAAGAGTTTTAAATGCAAGTGGGGGATGATTTACCCTTTAAGAAAATAAACTACTAACCAAACAAACACAATATGATGCATGATAAAAAAAAGACAACTCAAACATAATTTTTATATAAAACCACACCAAAGTGTACTATAGTGGAAGACAAGTAACTATCAAAGTAAACAATGGAAGAGAAACTGCTATCAAAGAAAATGGTAGAAGGACACAAATAAACTCTAAGACAACCACAATACTCCATGTTCCACAATCTTCATGCTCCAACATCACAAAATAGTCTAGTTATCACGAGGAGGTGCTAAATACATGTGATACTTTACCTTTTCCCATGTCCCAAAAGATAGCATCTACAAAATCACCAAAGTTCCAAAGAAGGGGTGAGTATAAAACTCAATAGTCATTCCCTAATGACTTCCCTACTCACTCCACTAGTATAGAAAGTCTATAAACATTTATATAAAATATTTTATATAAAAAAATTCCCAAAATAGTTTATAACTAAATATAAACAAGCTTCAAAACCGTTTAAAACCAAAAGTGCACAAGTGTTATTTCAACAATTTTCTAGAAATTATTACTTCCATAAAAACAACCAAACAGTACATTAAAACCATTTCTCACTAATATTTTGGCATAACCATTCCATTCCACTTATTCACACATCTAACTATTCATGCTTCATTATGAAAGTTCCATACTCATGAGCGGTCTCTCATTGATCTACCATGTCATCAAATGGTAATTATACCCCATGTTTCATTACACATTTAACACTAAGAACAATGTCATATTCCAACCAATCCTTGTAAATTCATTATAAACAGACACCACTATTATGACAAAACCATTTCACATAACCATTTCAAACCATTTCAATAAAATTATTATTTTATTAAAACCCATTTAAATAAACCAAATTCTAATAACCCATTCAATTTTAATAAAATCATTCCTATTATTGGAAACCTTTTTATCAAATCCATTCACCATAATTCCAGAGAAATCCCATTTTAAAATTCACATTTTAAAATCAAGAATCTAACACTTTAATCAAAAGCATCCAGATTTTCCCAACCCATCACCAAAGAGGGTTTCAAGAAATAATAAAATATCCAATTCAGAATCAAATACACACAAATAAATAAATTTAAAAACATTCCATTAATTTATACTAAGAGTATTAGATATTGAATCCACTGACCTCAACCATTTTGACGAAAACCGAAAATGAACAAATAATGCTCAAGAAAACCAGGTTGATTCTCCATGAAACCACCTTAGATATTTCATCCTACCAAAAAAAGACCAAATATTATCATATTTATCATTTACTATCATATGTCTACCCATAACAGATGTATATCTAAGAAAACGAGAGGATAGGATAAGTATATCTAAGTAGATCTAAGAAACTGATCAAGAATGATGAAGAATGATCACATAGCTCAAGAATCTAGCTTTGAATCACCAAGGGAAGCCTTCAGATTTCCTCTGGATCAATGGGAGAACCTTATATGGACTTAGGAGAAGAAAAATATTGAGTTAGATATGGTTAGGGAAAAAATTAGTGGATTAAAGGATAGGATGACCTAGATCCACTTTTTAAGGAGGTGGTTTTTAACCCACGCACGGTTAGTCCACACAATTAGGAAAACCATGTGATAACTATGTGTTAGATACTTCCTTAAAAATAACACTAAATGGACTCCTCAAATGGTTTCCCTAATTGTGCACACACTATTCCAAATATATTGTCCAAAATCTGCAACTTCACATGGTTTCTACAGGGCCTTCGGCACGGTTTGGACAAATTGTGTGTATCCTGTGCACCTTCCCTTTAGCCCCAAAAACTCTCAAAAAGTTATCCAAACTCTCCCAACTTTCACCCTTATAATTTATAAACATAAAAATCACAATTCAAGGGTTACATACCAGAAACTAGGGGTATTACAACTATGATAGGAAAGTGTTGGGAAAGACGGAAAGTGACGAACACGCAAACAAAATCAAAGTGAACATGCAATGTAAAATAAAATCTTTCCCTCCAAAAAAATGTCGATGAAAAATGACCCCAAAAATAAATACACAAAAAATAAATGTTGAAACAGAAATTTTCATGTGGAAAAACCAAAAGGGTAAAACCATGGGACCTAGTCCAGAAAGAGGGATCCACTAAAATGAAGAAGTACATGGTAGAGAATCCCTAAAAATGGAAGGGATCTCAAAACTAATAATCATATAAAATGGTGGATCAAAGTTGGAGAGAAAATAAAAATTTATCATTGAAAAAAAGGTGATCACTAAAAGAATATACTCTTTGTATGTCAGTCTGTTCTGAAAATCCTTAACACTGCCTTATTTTATAAGGAAAAATGTATGTGTGAAGATTCATAACTCCACAAAAAAATGCTTCTTTGACCCATGTTAAAATCATATCTCTGCATGAATGAAATTAATGCGGTATTGAACCAAGTTTCTCCTTTTCAAAGTTGTTTCCTCCATTTTAGGAGGTTCCCAATATAAAGTACAATTGAGAAGATTTGGATCTTTAGAGAGATGTACCTTGTTATTGATGTAACATACATATAGACATGTCAGGCAGAAGAATCTATCCTAGTGACCCATATTAGCCAACTCATACCACAATAGCATCCCATGGGTTCTATAGAACTCCATTTATTCAATTTTTGTAACATGAACCCACTAACTGCATTGCTTTCATTCAAAGTAAAAAATATGGAATTCCGCTAAAAATGAAATAAAGGCAATGGGTTAATATAAGTAGATGATGTAATCATGTTTAAAGAGAGGTGTTGAAACATCTCAATGCATACCATGGTTACAACCTTGAGAGGTCTAATTATAACTAAAATGCGAAAGAGGAAGGGTAAGTGATAAGATCCTCAATTCAAAATTCTACCTCAAGTGGGTTGCTCGGTATATTTTGAAAATATGCAGAAGCATAATTATAGGTCAAAAGAGGAGGAGGAGGAGGATGAGATAGAATATGGTAGAAATACATGAGTAATTTCCACACTCACCCAAACTAATAGAAGATTACTAGAAAGATATGTAGAAGAATGAATTGAATAAGTATTTCTATTACAGAATTATGTACTGTGTACCTGGAAGAATTTTTCTACTTCTTTCACTTCCTGAAGGTCACTCTCTCTCAGGCCCAATCTACAAGATGAAATTCCCAGACTACCTCTTACACCTGAATTTCACCCTACTTATAATAGAAAAATAGAACAATTACATATTTACCCCTGGTAGTTATAAAACTCAACCAAGTAGTTAGGCAGTTACCCCAACCCTCTCCCGATGACCCCCATTCCCTTTCCAATGATAGGTAAATCATACAACAGGCATAACATTGCCACTCCCGTGAAGTACCACCTAGTCCAGGTGAAAATTTGGGAATTGGGATTTAATATTCTCAGCTTCTTCCCAGGTCTCTTCATCTGGATTTGTACCATGCCACTGTATTAGTCACAAAAGAGATCTACCCTGATTTTTTTCTACTAGAATTACAGTGGGGTAGATATGGTCAATAACGAATTCTGAAGGCAATTCTAGGTTTTCGGAATGTTGAGAAACTATAGCTTGAGTTGTGAAACATGAAAAACTATATGGATCTTGCTATTTTTTGGTAGTTTGAGGAAATAAGAAACTAGACTAACACTTCTCAATACTACAAAAGGACAAAAATAGCATACAGCCAACTTGGGATTTATATTCAAATTTACCCTTGGACTATTAGGTCGTAATTTGACCAATATTAGATCACCTTCCTTATATTTGATATGTCTCCTATGCCGATTAGCATTATCTACCATTATTTGTTGTGCCCGATGTAGACTCTCTCACAACTATTTGAGAACTTCATCTCTTTCTAGAAGTGTTTCAGCCACTGCTTCTATTATTGCTTCCCCCTTAGTATAATGAAAAACATATGGAGGATTTCGCCCATATAAAACCTCAAACAAAGTACACCTGATAGTTGTATGATAGGATTTATTATAATGATATTATAACCACGGAAGATAGGTTTCCCAGTGCTTAGTATAATCTTGAGAAAAAAATCTAATATATGTTTCTAAGCATTGATTCACTACTTCGGTATGTTTGTCACATTGAGGGTGGTCAGAAGAGCTCATTTTAAGAATGGTACCTTGTAACTTGAATAACTCTTTCCAAAATAGGCAAGTAAAAAATTGGATCTATGTCACTTACAATAGAACTAATAATTCCATGTAATTTAACTATTTCCCTCACAAATGCTTTGGCTACTATTTTAGCAGAATATTGATGGCGCAATAGAAGAAAATGAGAATATTTTCTTAATCTATCAATGACCACCAAAATAACATCATACCCTTTAGACATTATCAGGCCTATAATAAAATCCATTGATAACACTTCCCAAATCAAATTTGGTAGAGGTAAGCGATGTAAGAATCCAGTAAAGTTCATTGCCTCATATTTGTGGCATTGACATACTTCACAAGACCGGATAAAGTGTTGAATTTCCTGGGTCATTCCTATCCAATATACTTCACTTTCTAGGCATTTATAGGTTTTAAAAAATCTGTAATTCTCCCCAATAGGTGAATAATGGAAGTGCTATAATAATTTGGGGATCATATCTGAATTTTTAGGTAAAACCATCATATTCTTCCATCCAATGGCCCGAAGGCCTTCATTTTTTATTGATTTTGATAATCCACCTTTCAAGGGGTGAGGTGAAACCCTTACAAGGCCCATAGGTGTAAGTATTACATGTATCATAGGCCTTAGAGGAATTCATTGCTCGTAGGCTTTCAAACATTACATATAACCCAGACTAACTACTTGGAACTACTCCTCCCTAGCATCTTCATCATAAAATCAGCTCTACACCTTCACATGGCTGTTTGTCTAGGCATTCCTGTGCATGCACAGGTTTTTCCCAATGGCAGGTGTCATACCCTCTCATTATTTCAATTTTTTTAGCATCTTCTGTGGTGAAATATTCTTTTCTCATCCTCCTTTTAGAGCTTGTTCCTTATAGGTTATCTGTTTTGCATCTGCACTTAAGGTGTCCCGAATGCCTTGAGGTGGCCCAAAGGCCTTACTAACCCAAATGCATGGGTGGCCCGAAGGCCTTAAAGGACTTTGGGACCAAATCAGTGGCCCGAAGTCCCAAACAGGGGCATATTCTGGACTGCTATATTGCCAACCAATACCTTCTACAGTTACCTCTAGAGTACCTGCTACAGTACTGCATAGTTCCTGCTACAGTACTGCTATAGTACCTGGAAATTATACCTCCACCTAGATTTTATCTTGGGTTTCTTGGATGCACTTACGGAGTCCTTACCAACTGGGATAAGGCTCATGTGCAAAACCATACTATTCTTATAGAATAAAAGATCCTCTCTAGTTGAATACCCCTACTTAGAAGTGTTGTCAGCATGTAGAGACCAAATAATCGCTTGTAAAATCTTATCTCATTGTAGTTTCTGCCTAATTATCTATAAATCCAACCAAGTGGATCTAGAAATGGATAGATGAGAACATTATTTATCTTCAATACTCCAATATAAAGCATCAGCAACATTATTTAACCATCAAGGTTTATAGATTAATTCAAATTCATAGCCTAATAACTTTCCTTTCCAACATTGTTGGCTCATTGATACCACCTGTTGACTAAATAAATGTTTGAGACTTCAGTGATCAATATAGACCTTCAACTTTCTTTCTATAAGATACAACCTCCAATGTTGTATAGATTGAACTAGAGAAATTAATTATTTCTCATACATTGATTTTAAAAAATTGGTTTCAGATAATGATTTGCTAAAATAATAAAGAGGATTCCCTTCCTGCATTAATACCATGCCAATTCTAGCACCTGAAGCATCACATTCTACCAAAAATTCTATAGAAAAATTAGGCATGCTGAGAAAAGGAGTTTTTTTCATTTTAATTTTAATTGTTTAAAAGCCTCCTGATCAGCAGGAGTACACAGAAAACCATCTTTTTTTATAAGAATTATAAGGGAATTTACTAATTTCCCATAATATTTTATAAATAATTTGTACTATCCTGTAAATAATAGAAATCCTCCGACCTCTCAGATATTCCTAGTCTACTGTCACAAGTTAATGGACTGTAACTTAGGATCCATGGATACCCCCTTTTCTGAAATAATTTTCCCCAAATACTCCACATATTTCTTACTAAAATCACATTTATTAAGGTTTGAAAATAGAATATTTTATTCCATGGTTTGTAAAACACTATGAAAATCCCTGATATGCTCCTCCCAGTTTCTATAATAAATCAAAATATCATCAAAAAATACCAACACTGATTTCTAAAGAAAAGATTGAAACACTAAATCCATCGTCTCTTGGAAAGTATCAAGAGAATTTGTTAATCCTAAGGGAGTGAAAATATATTCATATTTCCCTTCATGTGTTTTGAAGTTTGTTTTCTCTATATCCTCTTCTTGTATCCAGACTTGATGAAATCCATATTTTAAGTCAATTTTTGAGAAAAATGTTTCTCCAAAAATCTCATCTAATAGCTCTTCAATAACAGTTATTGGGTATCTATCTAGTATTATTTTCCAATTTAGAGCCCGGTAATTGACACACATATGCCACCCACCATCCTCATTTTTGACCAAAATAATCAAACTATAATAAGGTATAGAACTAGGTCCTATCAACCCATGTTTTATCAATTCCTGAATTTTCTTTTTGATTTCATTCTTCAAATGGTAAGCATGTCAATATGGTCAGATATTTACTAGTCCATTTTATTCCTTTAATTTGATGTAATGGCTTTTTACTCTTTTTGGTGGAAGAACTCAGGGAGTTTCAAAAACTTCCCCATGGTTTTCCAATAATTCTTGAAGCCGCTACGTTTGGATGCTGGTCAATGGGTCCTCTTCCTATCCTAACTCACTGGGTTCATTCCAACACAATCCTTGGACTTGTTATTTAATTCCCCTAAGGAACTCTTACAGAGCCCCAATTGTTCCATGTAAATATGTTTGTACTCCTTTAAAAGTATCATGCCTTCCTTGCCGCCAAAATTTCATTGTCTTCTCTTTCCAATGCATTGTAACACAACCCAAAGTCTCCAACCGGGTTATTCCAAGAACTAAATCTGGTCTTGTTGTATCAAAAATATATGCATCGAAAATAAACTCTTCTTTTACCAATTCCACTCTCAAGACTTTTTAAATTCCCCTTGACTACACCCTTTGACCATCCCCCAACCAGATATTCAATGGATTGGTATCTAGAACATGTGTAGAAAAATGTTTTAACAGTATTTTAGAAATGAAATTATGGTTGGATCTACTTTCAATAAGAACCATCATTGGTAATTCATCAATGTTTCCTTCTAGAATCATAGATTTAGCTCTTTTTTCCTGATTTTTCTCTTCAATACAAGCATTTGTTCCTTACATTTTCATTTCCCAGGTTCCTTCCTCTTGTTTTTCTGCAATTCCTTTTTCTATCTTAGAAATTTCTGCATCCTTGTATACATCTTCACAAGGTTCTATATACTCCCATATCATCAATTTATATTTCTTATCTGAAAACTTATGTCCAGGTTGGTATCTATGGACACAAGCATAACACAATCCTTTTCCCTCCTTTATTTATATTCTTCCCTGGGCAAACTTCTTACTCCCTTTCCTCTTGGTTCTGGTTCTATTTTTCATTCCTTGTTTACTGTGCTTATAGGATAATTTGGTCTCACTGTATTCAATCCGGATAATTTGGTCTCACTATATTCAATCCCTAGTTCCAATTCTAGATACTTAGGGGTGTTCCTCTTCCTCTCAACTTTGGTTGCTTAATTACTCCTTTAACAATTAGTTCTCTCTCCACTCACCTGTACAAGGTCAAAATTCAAACCTTATTCTGAAGTCCGTGAGTCATGAAAGAGCTTCCAATCTCCAATCTTAGTCCTTCTATAAATATTCTCTCATACCAGCGCTCCATTAAATCTGGAATACGTAGCGCTACATGTTCAAACTCTTCTATATACTCATCCACTGAACCAGTATTCCATAGTTCTTTTAGAAATATGACAGGATCCTCCTCAGTGGTGTTACCATATCGGCCAAGTAGTTCTTATTTAAGTTGTGTCCAGGTAAGATCTAGATTGACTGACCTCAAGGATATAATACAATATTGTACCATTCCATCCATGCTTAATTGATCTATTGGAACCTTCATACCCTCTCAAATTTAGTGTAGTGAAAAATATGTTTCCGCTCGCACTATCCAAGAGACGGGATCCTCATTGGAAAAGGTTGGTAATTCTATAGTTTTTTCTACAGTTTTTATTATCTCCCATTATAATTCTTGGTCATTTTTACCTTCTTCAAATTACATCACATTTATATGTATTCTTCCCTTTCTTCATTTTTCTACTTCATCTTTTCTAAAATTACTTCCTCCTTCCTCAATTTCCATATATTTTTCTCTATTTCTTTCAAATTCTGATTTATCTTCTCAAGATGTTTCCTATCATGAAACTTCCACCATCATCTCCTTCATTTATGACTCAATATAGAGAATCGCATTTTCTTGTCGTTCCTCTTATCATTGAATTTCAACTTTCAATTCTGCAATAGATTCTCCAAGGCCAGTAAATGAAGAAATTAATCTGGCTACACCAGTTTCCATTCAAGTGGACATGAAACCTCAACTCTTGATTTGAACTCGGCTTCATAATCTCCTCCCAAGACTCTCTCACTTTTATTTTCTCTCATTAGAAATTCTTCTCAATGAAAGCACCAAATTTATAGAAGATTACTAGAAAGATATGTAGAAGAAGGTGTAAGGTCTTGGATTTTTTCATGTATTATTTTAATATTATATGGGAATTAATTCGAGACTAGTCTCTAAGATGGCGTGCAGTTCTGAGGCCTGGTGAGCTCGGAACAAATGTTTGAATTTAATTAAATAATTAAATTATACGCGCATGTGGATTTCCTAAAAAAGTGTAATAACTCCTAAATGGGTGCTCAGATCATAAATCTGAAGGCACTGTTGCGTTTAGAGTAGCGATTTTGCCTTAGGTGAGGCCTAACATCGGCCAGCGCAGGTCGGTGGTGAAATCCAGTTTTTGGGACATAAGAGTAACAAAATATTTAAATAAAAATATTTTATTCCGCAGCGAAATATTTTAAAAAAGTTGAAATAGATATCTCTTATCTTTTTTTTAAATAAATACATGTGTATGGGTCCAGGGGTACAAACCTCATAACCCTAAAACCCTTGGCAGCTCTGGAGGCTCTGGAGAAGACTTCCCAAAGCGACAACGACGTCCTTGATGATTTTTGCCAGCGACGACGACGCGGCAACCGGATCTTCGCCAACAAACGCTGCGGATCCAGGTAGGATGTTTGTTTTTGATTTCCTTCCCTGTTTTTGATTTCCATGATGAACGCGGACTAATCCATGAACAGATTATCCTGCAGATCGATTTTTCTTGTGGGACGGGTTTTGCGGAGATTTTGAGGTTGTTTGGTTTTGATCTAACAGCGACGAACCCGAATCATCATGAAAAACGATCGAGGTTATTCACTCTTGTTTTATTCTTGTATTTTTCTCCCTCACTTTCTTCATTTCATTCTACATGTTCTTGGAGGAAATTGATCGTTGCGCATTTGTTTGTTGGTGCAACGATCCGAGAATGAAGATCCAACCCCATAGTGATGTCACAGAGGTGCGACGACGGTTTTGGTAGGCTATTCAGAGCGAATTGGGAGATACAAGTTTTTGGGCATTTTTCTTCAGATGGATCATTTGAGATTTATGATCCTATTTAAGAGCCGAAAACACCCATTATGATGTTTGTATGATGAAATGAACCCATCCCTGGAGTATTGGGATGAACGGATGAGAAACCGAGGATCCGGAGGTTCAGCCACGGCGTGAGGAAGAAGATAGCGTTTCTGGAAAAATCCTGACTACATGCCATGTAGTATGGGCTACACGGTGTGTGTTCATCGGCAGACCACCTGGAATGTACTCTGGGAGTACACGGACACGGGATGGGTACACGGCCAAGGACACGGCGTGTATACCCTTCCTCAGCCAGACTCGGCTAGATACACAAGATACCCCGTGTAATGATACACGGGCAGGCGACACGGACACAGGATGGGTACACGAACAAGGAAATGGCGTGTATACCCTTCCCTGGCCAGACCCAGCTAGATACACAGGATAACCTGTGTACTGGTACATGGGCAGGTGGCACGGACACGGAGAAAGGCCATGTATGGGCACATGGCCAGCGTACACATAGCGTGCCCAGGTGCTCGGACATGGTGTGTGACTCTTCTACATGTCGTGTAGTTGCTTTCTATCGGACAATCCAAATGACATGGGCCATTTACACGGGCAGTACCCAGAGTCAAGGAACATGGCATGTGATTCCTCTACATGCCGTGTAGTTTAGTTTTACACAGCTTGGACGGATGACATGGGTCGTTTACACGGGCAGTACCCGGGGTTAAGAAACACGGCGTGTAACCATACTACATGTCGTGTAACCAATTCTTCATGGATTGAGCCACTTGTCTTCTGTGACTTGGAATAGCTTTCTTAGGGTTCATACCCTTGGTATTTTCCCTAAAGGTTCTGGTATCATTTCCTTTATACAAGAGTATGATCCCTTCAATAGGACTTCCTGAATAGAGTTTTTGGAATCCCCTCTGTGAGACTTAGAGCTGGATCCTCTATTCATTCCTAGAACCCTAGGTAGAGTTCTTGGTATCTACGTGACCATCTTTACCTGGGCGTCGATCCTCTCCTTAGCGGATTAGTTCAGACTTAGTTATTGGAATCACCCCATGGATATTGGTTATGATCCTCATATGAGCATCATATTCTCAAAGTACTTTTGGAGTGTGTTCTCTCAGAACGAGTACTTCGTATCTATCTCTTCAGACCTAGGAGTGTGTTCTCCTTGTTATGTGCTTAGTGGAATCTCCGAGATGGATCTTAGTGTTGGTTTCGCGATAGTCGATCATGTTTGAGTGTATCTAGATATTCTTGTTATATGTTCTATAGACATATACTGTGTGAAGCTAACTATATCTTTCCTTTGTGGTTTTTCCCTTATTGTATTTCCTTTTTGGTTTTTGGGTGTCCTTCTGGGTATTGTTATACTCACCCCTACACGGGGTTTTACCACACGTGTCATGTCTTGTGCAGACAAGCGAGCCTTTTACAGGATTCTAGGCAGACCAGGACCGGAAAGTACTCAGTGAGATCAGACAGGCCGAGGTGTGTTCCTACGGCTACAGACTGCAGTCCCAGCACCTTCCTTTATAGGTTGGACTTTGTTACGGACTCTCTTTTGGTGGGCTTGTACTTTTGGCCCAGGGTTTTACTTTCTTGTACCTTACTTTCCTGTCGTACTCTGTTGGTTGGGATTTAGTGTATGCATGCATATTTTCCATTTTTAGTAGTTTTTACTTTTCAGCTTTGTGGGCTTGGAAATGTGTGTGCGTGTGTACAGGTTTATAGGCAATGCCTCCCATGTTAGTAGCATGCCTACTCGGTGCTAGTCACCAGCCCCTAGCCTATTGGAGGCGGGGTTGGGGAGTTGAGGCTCGGGCCCCACTGGGACGGGTCCTGACAGAGTGGTATCAGAGGTTGTTGGTTCTACATTAGGACTGAGAGTCTGTGAGTTGGTTTGGGGAAATAGTGTTAAGTGTTTCGAGTTCCACTTTCAGGCCAGGGACCCTAGTGTTGGTGTAGGCAGTCGGCATATCCATACACCAGGACTCTGATAACTTTCTTTTCGACTCAGAACCTGAGAACACTAGTTGCAGGGGAAAATAATGGTACATGCATCATATAGGAATGGGTTGTGGTTTCCATGTCCTTCTTGAGTCAGCTCTCCAGATATACTCACTGACTGAGATACATCTTGTTTCCTTACACGATGCCTCCATGATGCGCACCTGCTAGGATCCAGCAACTCGATCACGAGGATGACCCCCTCAGTGATGAATCTTCTATTCAGGGATCGGATCCCCCAGTTTTACCATCGAGTGGTGTGCCAGTTATCCCGCCACTTATGGAGCAGTGTTTAGTGCCTACTGTACTAGTGGAGGAGGAGTGCAGGCTGAGCGCACTCCATGAGTTTCAGAGACAGAGACCCCTCAGGTTTCGAGGCAGGCCCGAACCTCAGGCAGCAGAGGATTAGCTTGAGGCAGTGACTAGAGTCTTCCGTTTGGTCAAGACACCAGCAGACCAGATAGTGATCCTGGCAGCGAGCCTTCTGCAGGGCTCAGTAGGACGATGGTGGAGTTTGGTTATCCAGACCCATGACGAGGCGACTCTTTCATGGTCGGAGTTTGAGCATCTCTTCCAAGAGGAGTTTTCACCGGTTACCCTGAGAGCAGTATGTATACAGAAACTTCTTCAGCTCCAGTAGGGAACCATGTCGATGGCTGACTATTCATCTAGGTTTATCGACCTCTCGCGGTACTCTATGGATATGGTCAGAGATTATTACTTCCGAGATCAGACTTTTGAGCGGGGCTTGTGCAGAGATATCCGAGCTAACATCATACCTATGAGAATTCCTACTTATGTTGGGGTGCTCGAGTGGGCTTTGGTGGTCAAGAGCTTCTTGGCAGATCAGAGACAGCCAGCAATTGTCAGTGGTGGGTGAGCTGGAGAAGAGACCTCGGCAGTAGGGAACCAACGTCAGGGACCCAGGCGTGGGAGACATTTTCAGAGGAGATTCCAGGACAGGGGATCTATCGTACAGGGTTCGCAGGGTGCATCCAGCCAGCCTTGAGAGAGGCGATGCTACTCATGTGATGGCAGGGGACATCTTTCTCGAGATTGTCCGACCCGCCGTACTACTAACACGGGAGTAGTGGATGGACCACCAAGGAAGAGGCAACGTGTGGATCAGACAGATCTGTGGGGCGGCGGATGCAATAGAGGAGCTGGGAGAGCAGCTGGAGGTGGTCCGCATTTTGACCCTTTACCACCACCACCCCCAGTAGGTCCACCCTAGGCTCAGGGAATTGGTGGATAGAGGCAGGGACAGGTGCAGGAAGCAGAGGCTTATGACCCAAGTACTCCCGGAATGATTAGAGGTACAATCTGTGTCTTTTATACTTTGGTTGTCGTACTGATAGACATAGGTTCTATTCATTCCTTTCTGGATTCTTATCTTGTTCGAGACCTTGAGATTCCATTTGAGCCGTTGACTCGACCCTTACACTTAGAAACACCAACTGGATAAGATTCATAGATCACACACCTCTGTAGATAGTGTGACCTGACCCTTGGAGGCGAGAGTTTCGGTTGGAACCTCTTGGTGGTAGCGTCGAGTCTTTACGATGTCATTCTTGGTATGGATTGGTTATCCACAGTTCATGCCTAGATCGATTGTTTTAGGCGAAGGGTGTGGTGTATCCGTAGTTATGGAACAAGGTTCTCTTTTGTCGGTGAAAGAGAGACCCAGGCAGCGCATGATGGACTCATGCATAGGAAGGCACAACCGATTTCACATCAGTTGGGTAGCCTAGCTCTTGGAACGATAGGTGTTACCAGTTTCCAGCTTCCAGAAGTAGTGGCTGAGTATGAGGACGTCTTTCCGGAGGATGTCCCCAGACTACCTCCCTGTCGGGAGATAGATTTCTGTATTGATTTTCAACCTAGGATGACACCAATATCAGCATCAGCATATCGGATGGCTCTTGCAAAGCTTTGTGAGCTGAGAGTGCAGCTGGACGACTTGCAGAAGAAGGGCTTTGTGAGACCTAGCATTTCACCCTGGGCGGCCCCAGTGCTGTTTTCCAAGAAGGAAAACGGGATCTTAAGGCTATGTTTGGATTATCGGTGCTTGAATCAGGTGACCGTGAAGAACCAGTATCCACTACCATGGATCGATGACCTCTTAGACCAGTTGAGAGGGGCACGATGGTTATCGAAGGTTGATCTATGATCAGGATATCACTAGTTGTGAGTACGGGATGAGGATATACCGAAAATGGCTTTTAGACGCCGCTACGATCACTATGAGTACTTGGTGATGCCCTTCGGCGTGACGAACGCCCCGACAGTGTTCATGGGACTCATGAACCAGATCTTTCAGCCCTATCTAGATCGGTCCATAGTAGTCTTCATCGATGATATCCTTGTGTACTCTATGTCCTAGGAGGAGAACGCGAGACACCTAAGGATGGTTTTGGACACACTCTGAGAGCACCGGTTGTATGGTAAACTCTCTAAATGTCAGTTCTAGATATAGGAGTTCCACTTTCTAGGACACATTATCTCAGTAGATGGTGTAGCAGTGGACCCAGCCAAGGTGGAGGCAGTTCTAGCATGGGAGCCACCCCGGAGCATGACGGATGTGCGGAGTTTCCTTGGGTTGGTAGGCTACTATCAGAGATTTATTCTTGATTTCTCCAGGATTTCAGCACCCATGATAGCTTTGACCCAAAAGGGGCAGCCTTTCGTGTGGATCGAGAGATGCCAGCAGGCTTTCCAGCAATTGAGACAGAGTCTGACGAGCGCCCCGATCTTGAGATTACCGGAGGAGGGTGTCGAGTACGTAGTGTTCTGTGACGCATCAGGAACTGGTCTTGGTTGTGTCCTGATACAGAGTCAAGCGGTGATTGTCTATGGATCACTTCAGTTGAGGCCACACGAGCAGAACTACGCGACCCATGATCTTGAGTTGGTAGTGGTAGTCTTCACGTTGAAGATGTGGTGGCACTACCTGATGGGCGAGTAGTTTATCATCTACTCTGATCACAAGAGTCTTAGATATATATTTTCTCAGAAATATCTTAATTTGAGACATAGGAAGTGTCTTGAGTTCCTCCAGGATTACGACTTTGAGATAGTTTGTACTCCTGGGAAAGGGAACGTAGTGGCAGATGCTCTCAGCAGGAAATTCAGTTTGTGATTGCTAGATGAGGTGACGAGGCAGTTGGCCTCCTTAAATTTATCCTTTGTGGATGTAGATGAGGGATCCTACCTCCAATCTATGGTTTTTACCCCTCCACTCTTACAGCGATTTAGGGAAGCACAGTGCGAGGATTCTAGCTGTGAGACTCTACGTGCTCAGATATCCACAGGTGTTGCGGCTAATGGATATTCCGAAGGTGGGGAGAATGTTGTTCTTTTCAGAGGGCATACAGTAGTACTAGTGACTTTGTGGGAGGAGGTTCTAAGGGATTTCCATACATCCCCTTTGGAGGTGCATCCAAGAATGGAAAAGTTGTATCAGGGCCTCAGATGTCAGTTCTAGTGGCTAGGAATGAAGAAGTGTGTGGCAGATTTTATTTCTCGGTGCCTTACTTGTCAGAACTAAAGGCTGAGCACCAGGTGTCAACGATCTTGACTCAGCCCCTTGAGGTGCCAGAGTGGAAGTGGGATGGGATATCCATGGACTTCGTGACAGGTTTACCACGTACATCTAGGGGACACGATGCAATCTGGGTGATCGTTGATCGACTCACCAAGTCGGCCCACTTCCTAGCCATACGGGAGCAGAGTTCAGTAGAGAGCTTGGGACGCCTCTACATGCAGGAGATAGTTCGACTTCATGGATTTACATCCTCGATCATCTCATATTGTGATGCTCGTTTCACATCCTGGTTGTGGAAGGGATTGTAGGAAGCTTTTGGGACTCAGTTACACTTGAGCCCAGCGTTTCATCCCCAGACTGATGGTCAGACAGAGCGGACCATCCAGGCCCTGTAGGATATGCTTCGAGCTTTCATAGTTGACTTCGGTCGTATATTGGAGGATCACCTACCACTGGTGGAATTTTCTTATAACAACATTTATCATTATACTATTGGTATGGCATTATTCGAGGATCTGTACGAGCGCCCTTGCAGGTCACCGCTTTGATGGAATGACCCAGGAGAGTCATCACTTATGGTCCTAGAGTTGGTGAGAGATACTAAAGAGAAGGTGCAGGTCATCCAGGAGTGGATAAAGACTGAACAGAGTCATCAAAAGTCTTATGCTGATAGGAGGCGGAGGCCCTTGGAGTTCGAGGAGGGAGACCATGTGTTCCTTCGGGTCTCACCTCGACGGGGATTGTGGAGATTTGGACGAGGTGGCAAGCTATCTCCAAGGTTCGTCGGCCCTTTCCAGATTTTGAGTAGAGTTGGTGAGGTGGAATATCACTTGGATCTACCTCCTCAGATGGACCGAGTACACAACATCTTCCATGTGTCGCATTTGTGGAGGTACGTGCATGATCCATCACATGTTATTGACTGGGGCAAGCTGGACATCGATGATGGAGCGACCTTTGCTGAGTACCCAGTAGAGATCGAGGATCGGTAGGATAAGATCCTTCATGGGAGAGTTATTCCCTTAGTGCGTGTCCAGCGGCAGCATGGTAATCTTCAGGAGAGCACGTGGGAGCGGGAGGCTCAGATTCTCGTGCAGTACCCACATCTTTTTTAGTAGCCTTTGTTTTGACTTTTTGGGGATGTAAAATCCCTAAGGTGGGTGTGATGTAATGTCCCAGATTTTTCCATGTATTATTTTAATAATATATGGAAATTAATTCGAGACTAGGCTCTAAGACGGAATGCAGTTCCGAGGCCTGGTGAGCCCGGAACAAATGTTTGAATTTAATTAAATAATTAAATTACGCATGCATGTGGTTTTCCTGAAAAAGTGGAATAACTCCTAAAAGGGTGCTCGGATCATAAATTTGAAGGCACCGTTGCGTTCAGAGCAGCGATTTTTCCTTAGGCGAGGCCTAACATCAGCCGGCGCAGGTCGGTGGTGAAATCCGATTTTTGGGACGTAAGAGTAATAAAGTATTTAAATAAAAATATTTTATTCCGCAGTGAAATACTTTAAATCTGCTGCAAAAGATATCTCTTATCTTTTTTCTTAAATAAAGACATGTGTAGGGGTCCAGGGTTATAAACCTCATAACCCTGAAACCCTTGGCAGCTCTGGAGGCTCTGGAGAAGACCTCCCGACGCGGCAACGACGTTCTTGATGATTTTTTCCGGCAATGATGACGCGGCGACTTGATCTTCTCCAAAGAACGTCGCAGATCCAGGTAGGATGTTTGTTTTTGATTTCCCTCCCCATTTTTTATTTTCATGAAAAACGCGGACTAATCCACGAAGAGATTATCCCGTGGATCGATCATTCTTACGGGACGTTTTTTGCGGGGATTTTGAGGTTGTTTAGTTTTGATCTAATGGCACTGAACTTGAATCGTCACAAACAACGATCGAGGATCATCCCTCTTGTTTGATTCTTGTATTTTTCTCTCTCACATTTTTCGTTGAGTTCTACGCGTTCTTGGAGGAAATCATTCTTTGCGCATTAGTTTTTTGGCACAACGATTCGAGATTGAAGATCCAACCCTGGAGCGATGTCACGGAGGTGCGACAATGGTTTAAACAGGTAATTCGTAACGGATCAGGAGATACAAGTTTTCGGGTGTTTTTCTTCATATGGATCATTCTAGGTTTATGATCTAATTTAAGAGCCGAAAACACCCGTTACGATGTTCGTATGATGAAACAAACCCATCCCTAGAGTATCGGGACAAACGGACGAGAAACTGAGGATCAGTAGGTTCAGCCGCGGTGCGAGGAAGAAGACGACATTTCTGGAAAAATCCCGACTACACGGCATGTAGTATGGTCTACACGACATGTGTTCGTAGGTAGACCACCTAGCGTGTACTCTGGGAGTACACGGACATGGGATGGGAACAAGGCCAAGGACACGACGTGTATACCCTTCCTCGGCTAAACCCGGACCGATACACGGGATACCCCGTGTACTGGTACACGAGCAGGCGACACGGACACGGGATGGGTACACGGACAAGGACATGGCATGTATACCCTTCCTCGGCCAGACTCATCCAGATACACAGGATACCCCGTGTATGGGCACATGGCCAGCATACACGGAGCGAGCCCAGGTGCTCGGACATGGCGTGTGACTCTTTTACACACCGTGTATTCGATTTCTATCTGACAAAACAAATGACACAGGTCGTTTACATAGTCAGTACCCAGATTCAAGGAACACAGTCTGTGATTCCTCTACACACCGTGTAGTTTAGTTTTACACAGCTTGGACGGATGACACGGGTCGTTTACATGGGCAGTACCTAGGGTCAAGGAACACGGCGTGTAACCATACTACACGTCATGTAACCAATTCTTCACGGCTTGAGCCACTTGTCTTCTGTGACTTGGACTATCTTTCTTAGGGTTCGTACCCTTGGTCTTTTCCCTGAAGGTTCTGGTATCATTTCCTTTATACAGGAGTATGATCCCTTCAACAGGACTTCCTGAATAGAGTTGTTGTAATCCCCTCTGTGAGACTTAGAGTCGGATCCTCTATTCATTCCTAGAACCCTAGGTGGAGTTCTTGGTATTGACGTGACCAACTTTACCTGGGCGCTGATCCTCTGCTTAGTTGATTAGTTTATACTGAGTTGTTGGAATCACCCCATGGCTATTGGTTGTGATCCTCATCTGAGCATCATTTTATCAAAGTACTTGTGGAGTGTGTTCTCCCATAATGAGTACTTCGTATATCTCTCTTCAGACCTAGGAGTGTGTTCTCCTTGTTATGTGCTTAGTGGAATCTTTGAGCTGGATCTTAGTGGTGGTTTCGTGATAGTCGATCATGTTTGAGTATATCTAGATATTCTTGTTATATGTTCTGTAGACATATACTATGTGGAGAGGACTGTATCGTTCCTTTGTGGTTTTTCCCTTGTTGTATTTCCTTTGTGGTTTCGGGGTGTCCTACTGGGTATTGTTATACTCACCCCTACACAGTCTTTTCCCTCATGTGTCATGTCTTGTGCAGATGAGTGATCCTTTTACAGGATTCTAGGCAGATCAGGACCGAACGGTAGTCAGTGAGATAAGACAGGCCGAGGTGTGTTCCTACGGCTACAAACTGCAGTCCCAGCACCTTTCTTTATAGGTTGGACTTTGTTACGGACTCCCTTTTGGTGGTCTTGTACATTTGGCCCAAGGTTTTACTTTCTTTTACCTTACTTTCATGTCGTACTCTTTTGGTTGGGATTTAGTGTATGCATGCATCTTTTCCATTTTTAGTAGTTTTTACTTTTTATCTTTGTGGGCTTGGAAATGTGTGTGCGTGTGTATAGGTTTATAGGCAATGCCTCCCATGTTAGTAGCAAGCCTACTCGGTGCTAGTCACCAGCCCCTGGCCTATTGGAGGCGAGCTTGGGGAGTTGCGGCTCGGGCCCCACTGGGACGGGTCGTGACAGAAGGAATCGAACTAGTATTTCTATTATAGATTTATGTATTGTGTACCTATAGGTAATTTTCTACTACATTCCCTTCTTGGAGATCACTCTCTCTCTGGACCAAGCTATAATCTAAAATTTCCAAACTGCCTCCTACACCTGAATTGCACCCTACTTATAATAGAAAAACAAAACAATTACGTATTTACCCCTAGTGGTTATAAATCTCAACTAGGTAGTTAGGAAGTTACATCAATCCTATTCCTATCACTCCCCTTCCCTTTCCTATAATAAGTAAATCGTAAAACAGTCCTATAAAAATCTCTCTGGCTACCCCCTCCCCCCCCCCCAATAGCCTTGACACTCCCTTGTTCCTCATGTGGGATCCCTAACAAACCACCGAGAAGTCCCCCTTGATTTTTATGCCCCCTTCTAGAGACTACTTCCCAATTTTTCCAGCTATGGCGGTCTCGATCACCCTTGACCTCATAACATGAAACTGATATGGGTTGGTAAAGATTTCCTCTCATGTATATTCTTCCATAGGATGCCCTTTCCATTTGGTTAGTCCCTGATTCATCACTACCTTACTCCATAAAAAATTCCATGGCTTTAGAATAATTTCACTGTGTGGCAAGGCTGCAGATGGCTCGAGAATAGCTAGAGGAACCTCGTTGCATGCTCAGCCAATTGAAGTGGAAATACTTTTTCTCATAGAACATTAGAAAAATCCCCCAAGGAATAAGTCATTGTTAAAACAGGTGCCAAGCCATCCCTTAGTCACACACTGGCAACAACATGAGGCAATTCTTCTTCAACACCCGCCTCTCCTTCTAACTCCCTAGAGGGACAAATATTTGTCAAAACTACTAACAATCCATCCTTTAGTTTCACATCGGCAGCAATAGGAGGCACTCTTCTTAAACACCCACCTCTCTTGATTTCTGGGTCACAAAATTTTTGTCAAAGGCACCTCTGCCATAGAGGAATTTGGATCCTCCCAAATTCCACTTGGTTTCAACAACCTCTCCATCCACAACAAAAGAATTAATTATATCATCACCTATTATCACATCTGGAGACTAATTCCGGGAATAGATCAAAATATTCTCCAAAATGGATCACAGGCCTCAAGCACCACAGTTTCTTGATATTTCTTTTCTATAAATTAACCATAGTATTTTCTTTTAAGTGTACCTTCACCCCATTCTTTCTGAACAGTATTTTTTATTGATTTCCCAATTCATCTGTGGGTTCTATCATAACCTGAACAAGTTTATTTTTATTAGGATCCATCGAACCAATGAGGATTGGAAATCATCCAACAAAGTCAGGTATTAAACAATGTGTGATTATATCACTACTTCCAACAATATCTAATAAGGATGATGTCATTGATTTATCTGTAGAAGTTCCATACCTCATATTTGTATGAATCGTGTCCTCCAATTCCAATAGATGAACCTTGATGCCCTTCATAGATTGTTTTCTAAAGGTTGAAAAAGGCACCCCCTCAAGGGAATAGAATTTCCTTTGTATAAATCTGGATTTTGTCAATTTTGCGGTTCTTACAGGCCCCTTTCTCTGAGATTTTGACAACAGTTCCTTCTAATATTTTTAGCAATGCTTATTGGAAACCTTCTCTTCTATACAGCCTTAAAATTACAGTCAGCAGCCTCATCCCTGCCATGGTGGCCCACATGGATCTCAAGTTGAAACACCCACAATCCAATGGTGCCTGCAACAGGAGGCTGAACCAGTGCTATCATGTCAATATCAGAGTGCAGTGTGACCCAAAGACTTGGTGAAGGACATGACCATTGTGATGGAATTAGTTGTGGTTGTGGGAGCAGCACATCTTGTTCTAGGAATTTTCCAAAAACTTCATCCATACATTTTCTTACAATAGGATACTGTCGTAGTGTACTAGTTGGACAACGTTGGATCACCCTTGTAAATATCTCATGATGGGATTTGTGAAGTCTCTTCAGTTTCAAGGAGTTTTCTAGAAGGAGCTTAATCAAGATGTTTCTAGAAGCGTTTTTGGACCTCAGATTTTGTGGAAGGATTCTAACTATAGCATGTTGTTCCCATGATCTATTGGAAGTATCGAAAGGACAGTTTCAATACTTCGGCAGCGTGCATGTTCAATTGTTGTCAGTAGTTGATCTAAAGGTGAAACATTGTATCAGAGGTTGACTCAATCAACAGAAGGACATCTCTGAATCTCAAAGGGTGGTGGAACTGATCTATCAGGAGAAGGTCTCTAAAAATATGAAGTGGGGCCAATTTATAAGATATAATTGGTCACCGACTTTTGGAAGCCATTGAAATGAGACTTAAGATGAGTGGAAGTAGTGAGAGTGGAGATTGTTTTTTGTAATATCTTGTACTTTCAATTATCATAGTGATTGTAGTGTTCTCCTGTGGAAGTAGAAATTTTTTCCGAACCACATAATTTTTATGTGTGCTTCTGGGTTTTCTTCCTCTTCTCATCTACTTTTGTGTGTGTTTGGTTGATGTCTTATGATGATTAGGTTGTTTATATCCTATTTCTAAAACACGGAGTCAAGGGGTTGTGAATACTTTTGGAAGGTAGGTAGTCGGAAAGACGTTCTTCAGAATTATTGTTATGAGGGTTCTTATGGTTCTGCTCCCAACAAGCGATATCAAAGGAAGTTATGTTTTACACACCTAGAAATAGACAGAATGACATCAGATGAAGGAACGATTTAGATATTCTGTTAGTGATGATGGGGTGGTCAGACCTCCTATTTTATATACTTATCATAGGTTTGTTAAGAAGGGTTCCAATGTGGAAGTTCATTAAGTGGGGTGATGATGTGGTTGTTTGATTTAGAGTGTTATAGTTTTAGTTACGGGTAGGTATGCACTATATAACTGGATGGTTTCACAATGAATGGTTTTTTTGTGGAATCCCCTACTGGAGAAGATCTTGTAGTGAGGTGATTTCTCTCCTATTACTTTCCCTTACAGTAAGAAATTGTTAGGGCAGAGCCCGACATCGTAGTGTAAGTCATTACAGAAACACACAAGAGAAGATTCACCTGAATGTCTTTTATCACCTGAAGACATTTTATCACCTGAAGGAACTTTACATTACCCGAAGGATTTTTAACATCACCCAAAGGATTTTTACAACTCACCTGAAGGATTTATCTCTTGACACACCAACATTCATGAACATACCATTTTTTTTGTACCGTCGATCATCACAATCGGGATGCCTCGCTTGATCTCCGCAACCAAGAGGAATTTTGATACATGGCACTGTCATCATCGCACACCATCTTTAATGCTTTCAATCATCTCTGCTGACACACCATCATTGACGCAATCACTATCTTCACTTTGTATCGGTTACCACAAAAACGGAAACCCCTTCCTGATTCTCTCATGCACCGGCTACATCTTACCGACCCTGTATTCAAAAACATACTACTACATCCTCTTATATAGACATCATCTTTATATATCCAATTAAAGTAGTCAACATTAATTATTCCATTAATTAAAATTGAGAATAACCCACCATTAATTTTAGGAGAAAATCATCCATCGATGTTGAGAAAATCCCTCCATTAATAATTTTATCTCTTCTCAATATTTAACTTTTAAATCAAAAAATCCCAACAATCTCCACCTTGATTTAAAATTCAAATACTCCACATTCATCTCCACCATCTGGGTCAATGTGATCACTGACTCCACCAAGCTCTTAATGTCACCCAATGAATGGAACACACCGCATGACACCTGCGACCAAGAAGACTTTCGATATTCCAGCAACACTGCTGATACCACCATCATTTCCAGGTGACATCTGAGTCCTTGATAAGCTGCTCCACCAGATGCTTGCCACTATGTTCTACAACTGAGCACTTCAACCTATACCTCTGATACCACTGTTGGGACTCAGAGGCTAGTGCCGCAATAGAAGTCATTATAGAAAACACACAAGAGAATAAGATTCACCCAAATTCCTTTTATCACCCGAAGGAATTTTATCACCTGAAGGAATTTTACATCACCTAAAGGATTTTTAACATCACACAAAGGATTTTTACAACTCACCTGAAGGATTTTTCTCTCAGCACACTGACATTCATGAACGTGCCATTTTTTTTGTACCACTTATCATCACAATCGAGACATGCTGCTTGATCTCCGCAACCAAGAGGAATTTTGATACATGGCACCGTCATCATCGCACACCATCTTCGATTCTTTCAATCATCTCTACTGACATGCCATTATTGATGTAATCACTATCTTCGCTTTGCATTGGTTACCACAAACACGCCAACCCCTGCCTGATTCTCTCTTACACTGGCTACATCTTGTCGACCCTACATTCAAAAACATACTACTACATCCTCTTATATAGACATCATGTCCATATCTCTAATTAATGCAGTCAACATTAATTATTCCATTAATTAATATTGAGAATAACTAGCCATTAATTTTGGGAGAAAATCATCCGTTAATGTTGAGAAAATCCCTCCATTAATAATTTTATCTCTCCTCAATACTTAAATTTTAAATCAAAAAATCCCAACAGAAATCTGAACCGGACTCTTCTGATCTGAATCTATTGTAAATTTCTCTTCTAATTATTTTTATTTTTTCTATTACGAGACAAACTGTTAAACAAGTTCCTTATACGAATTTCTCTCTCTATCTCTCAACCTAACAATTGGTCATCTCCTTAAGAGAGAGAGATGAGGAGCCATATAGTTGTACTATCATTTATGTTGATTGTGGTGTGGTTTATGAGAGCTTTAGTCATGCTATAGACTATAATGGAGAGTCATGGTGACACTTTAGAATCAGTTTTATAGATACAATAAGAGAAGTTTGAGGAGCGTGAGCAAGCGAGCTGGATGAGGAAGAAGGCGCTTGAACAGGATATGGAATGAAGGAAGTTGGAGCATGAATAGAGGGAATAGGCTTGTGATCATAAATTATCATACATCCTGTCTAATTTAGATAGGATGATTCTAGTACAAACAGATCATCATAATTACACATGATAAATCTAAAAAATTCCTTCCTCCCCCACATTCTCACCCTTATTCCCATTTTAATTTCCTCACCAAACCCCATGTTCCTCACTTGGGATCCCTAATAAACCACCCAATTTTCCCCCCTTGTTTTTCAGGCTTTATTTCCCCTATAATGACCTTTATGCCCCATTTTAGAAATTGATTCCCAGGTCACCCATCTTTGGTAGGGTATAGACTCTATTAGTGACGTATATGAGTTATATGTTGAAAAAATAATAAATGATACAATGCTTAAAAGATCATATTGTATCACTTATAATACCATAACTTTGGTTTGAATTTATTTTAGAAGTGATTCATGTTATATTTGTCCTATTAAAAGATAAACATTATACACGAGTAGGTCATACAGGTGGATATTAAATTTCTACATTGAAAAAGTGTCGAATAATGCAATACTCAAATTACCATGTTAATGAACTCTAAGAAATTTTAATTTTCTTTGTGACACATATTAATATAGAAAAACACAAGTCACTATTGGTTATGGAATGTAAAGATAATTAATTTGAGTACAAAATAAATCAGAGAGCATGGAAAGAAAGGTCTAGCATCAAAGGTGGTAGCCAATTATCACTTCAAACTTCATAATACATTATTTATACTAAACATAATCATTTGACATTCCATGCAAATCAAGAAATCACACTACAGAATATTATTGATCATGTGGTGGGCATAACCTCCCCAACAACCCTTCCCCTATTCCATGCTATATTGTTACTTCAAATCAAGTCACATTCTAAAAAACATGGTGCTTTATTCTTAGAATCTTGCATAAAATAAATGAACACTTTGAGGACTAAAAAATAGTTCATCAGGAACACAAAAAACAAATATAATCATTCATATTTAGAACTCAACAACTAGTTTCGGCCAGGAGGGAGAAGAGGGGAGACATGCCTGAATTCTTTTGGATCCTTTGATGGAGGATCGAGAAAGAGGGACACACTGATGATGCAAAGAGATAAAACATGGGAGTGTGTTTTTTTTAAGGTTCAATGTAGTTTAGCAGACACCGAGGTTGGATATCATTGTGTGATTTTCTTTGTAACTTATCAACTTTCCCTACAAATTTGAATATACCAGTACTCATTTTTCATTCATACGACACTATAAATCAATGCTTATTTTCAATAAGATAATAATATTTTACAAAGATAATAATGAACATTAATATTGAATATTTTTAAACCACAAATAAATTGTAGATATTATTCAAATACAAGTGGAGAAACTATTGAGACGTCATCAATATAGTAGAAAACATTGAGGATAAATTTAAGGGAATGAAATTTTATTTTGATCATAGTGAATTAAATTACATGAATGAACCTAAATTTCAAATAAAATTCACAAAAACATTGGCTTTTACACTGAAATAAAAGATAAGGTGGTGACATACCAACGGCACCAAAGGTAGGAAGATAAGAAATATTCAAGTATTGGTAATTTTTGAAGTTTACAAAAGTAAGAAGATTATACATAAGAATCAAAATAAAGAGGTAAATATTATGTGAGACCAAGATCACAAAGCATATAAGCCAAAAAATAATGATAAAATCAAATTAAGATAATGATAATGATTTAGTTCTATCAAATAAAATTATTCAATTAAGAAGATGAATGTAGATAGTATAGGAAATTATACATTTCAAAAACTATTGAATCCAAGTTGAAGTTAAATTTTTCAATGCATATTATAAAGAAGAATGTAGTGCTGCATAGTAAAAATTTATAGTTTTATGTAGGAATATTGAAATTGTATATTAAAAAGGAAACTAAATTCATAATATATCAAATTAGTCAGATTGAAGCTACATATTATACGGTTATTAACTAATACAGAATAATGTTTAAGACAGTGAATATTGTACATGAGTTGGAAGTTTGAAATTTCAATGGTATTTGAAAATATAAATGATAAAGATTATTGAATCCAATATATAATAACATTTTTATTATATATTATACATAATCATGCATATTTAATGCATGTTGAAATTGCATATAAATTCAAAGTGACATAATCTTTATTTGTGTTGAAACTGCATAATTATATGCAGATTTTTTTATTACTAAACTTAATCAGATCATTGAGAATAAGATTAAAAGACATAATATTTGGTAATCATTTAATGTTTATCTTATTGAATAATTATAATCATAGAAAAATGAAAGAAAAATTAAAGTAAGAATTTGGTTTAATGAATGAAGAAAAGAAACAGATAAAGAATAATTACACTTTCCCAAACATGAACAACATAATTAAATCCAACACAAAGTGAGATGAAAATCTCAAACAAATAATCAATCTATAAGATTGAGTGATCTTACATAGAAAGTAGTGCAGGATTTCTAAGTAAGAACTTCAAATAAAATGACACTTTCCCATGTAAAAACTTGTTCTTCAATGCGAACCCATCTCCTGAAATCAATAGAATCCACACATCGGAAACCAAACTAAGGAAACAATCCCACTAATTTGATATCAGAGAACAAATGAATCAAAAAATCCAATATGCATTTACACATAAAACCAGGAACAAAGAAAAGAGAGGTTTCTACCAAAAAAATCTCAAACAAATAATCAGTCTGGAAGATTTAAGTAACATACATAGAAAATAGTGATAGTCCCAATGGAATATCCAAGTACTAACTTCATCTGAACCAATATCTTCCCATAAAAATAATTATTTTTGAATGTGAACCCATCTCCTAGAATCAAAATAATCCACACATTAGAATCTAAACAAAGGAAATAATCCCACTAAGTTTCCATCAATTAATAAACGAATCAAAAAACCAGTATGCATTGAGAAATGGTTCCAAGAAGAAAGTGAAGATAGGTTTCAATGATTAAAATTTCCAAGCTTCAACTTTATAAAATCATCGTCATAGATGAAGTGGTCTTCATCCTAGATTGATTGAAAGAACTGATAGAATATGGGAGAGGGTCTAGGAACCCAAGATGCAATGTCTAAGAAGTAAGAGGTAGAGTAGGTGGAGGTAGAGGATCCAAAGGTGGATAGGGTGGAGCAGGCAGAGGCGTATCAGGCAGGGGCAGAGCAGATGGAGGTGAAAGCAGTTTCTTCAGCTCCTGCACCTCCAGCTCCTCCACCTTCGGATCCACTGCCTTCACCTACTCAGCCTCCGTCTTGGCCTATTAAAAGCTAAAAATTATACCTGAGTAGGTCATGAAGAATGATATTGGAGTTTTACATTGAAAAAGTATCAAACAATTAAATACTCAAATTACAATGTTAACCCAATCTAATAAATTACAATTAGATTTGTGACACATCTTAATATAGAAAAACACAAAGTCAACATTGGTTATGGAATGGAAAGCTAATTAATTTGAGTAAAAAATAAATTAAAGATCATGAAAATAAAGGTATGGAATCCAAGGTAGTAACCAATTATCACTTCAAACTCGGTAATACATTCTTTATAATAAACAAAAGTAGTTCACATTTCACAAAAATCAAGAAATCGCACTAGGGAATATTATCGAGCATGTGGTGGGAATAACCTCCCCAGCAACCCTTCCCCTGTTCCATGTTATATTGTTACTTAAGATCAAGTCACTCGCTAAAAAAACACGGTGCTTTATTCTTCAACTCTTGTATAAAATAAATGAATGCTTTTAGGACTAAAAATTAGTTCATCAAGAATGCAAGAAACAAAGTTAATTGTTCATATTCAGAAATTAAAAACCAGCTTCAGTGAGGAGGGAGAAGAGGGGAGACATTCCTGAATTCCTTCAGATCCTTCGACATAGAAGTTGAAAAAGAGGTACATGCCAACGATACAAATATATAGAACATGGGAGTGGGTTTTTTTGAAGGTTCTATGCAGTATAGTGGACATTGTGGGTTGATATTGTTGTGTGATTTTCCATGTAACTTATCAACTTTCCCAACAAATTTGAATATATTAGTACTCATCGTGTGTTTGCACGATGCTATAAATCAATGATTATTTTTAATAAGAGAATAATATTTTACAAATATAATAATGAAAATTAATATTTAATATATTTAAATCAAAAATAAATGGTAGATATTATTGTAATACAAGTAGAGAAACTATTGAGACATCATCAATATAGTAGAAAACATTAAGGATAAATTTAAAGGAATGAAAATTTATTTTGATCATGGAAAATTCAATTACATAAATGAACCTAAATTTCAAATAACATTCACAAAAACATTTTTTTTACACAAAAATAAAATAAAATACAGTAGCATGCCAGTTGCACCAAAGGTAGGAAGATAATCAGTATTCAATGATTAGTAATGTTTGAAGTTCACAAAATAAAGAAGAGTCTGCATAACCATCAAAATAAAGAGGTAAATATTAAATGAGACCAAGATCCTAAAGAATATAATCTAACAAAAAACAATAAACTCAAATCAAGATAATTATACTAATTTACTTCCATTTAATAAAATTATTCAATTAAGAAGATGAATGTAGATAGTACTGGAAATTATACATTTCAAAAACTATTGAATCATAGTTGAAGTTAAATTTTTCAATGCATATTATAAAGAAGCGTATTTTATTTCATATTAAAATTTTATATTTTTTATGTAGGCATATTTAAACTCTATATTACAAATAATACTAAATTAATAATATATCTAAGTAGTTGGATTGAAACTACATATTACATTATTATTAACTAATATAAAATAATTTTTAAGACAATGCATATTGTACATGAGTTGGAAGTTTTAAATTTCAATGGTACTTGAAACTATAAATGATAAAGACTATTGAATGCAACATATAATAACATTTTTTATTGTATATTATACAGAAGCATGTCGATTGAATGAATGTCAAAATTGCATATAAATTCAAAGTGACACAATATACATTTGTGTTGAAACTCTATAACTATATGTAGATTTTTTTTATTACTACTCGTAATCATATCTTAGAGAATAAGATTAAAAGATATGATATTTGGTAATAATTTAATGTTTTTCCTATTGAATAATCATAATCATATAAAAATTAATGAAAATTTAAAGGAAGAATATAGTTTAATGGATGACCAAAAGAAAGAAATAAAGAATACTTAAACATTACCAAACACAAACAACATGTTTAAATCCAACATAGAGAGAGATGAAAATCTCAAAAAAATAATCAGTCTAGTATATTTAATGAGATTACATATAAATAAGTTAATGATTTCTAGGTAAAAACTTCAACTGAACCAACACTTTCCCATGAAAATACTTGTTCTTCGATGTGAACACATTTCCTGAAATCAATAGAATCCACACATCGGAAACCAGACAAAGAAAAAATCTTAGTAAGATGGAATCTGAAAATAAATAAATAAATAAACAGTATGCATTTACACATAAAACCAGGAACAAAGTGAAGAGATGTTTACACCAGAAAAAATCTCAAAAAAATAATTATTTTGGAATATTTAAGGAGCATACATAGAAATCAATAACAGTCCCAGCAGAATCACTAGGTACCAACTTCATCTGAACTGACACCTTCCCACAAAAATACATGTTTTCGTTGTGAAACCAGCTCCTAGAATAAAAATAATCCACACATCATAATCCAGAAAAAGGAAATAATCCCACTATGTTACCATTAGTGAATAAATGAATCAAAAATCCATCATGAATTGAGACACAATTCTAGGAAAAAAGTGAAGATAGGTTTCTACAAGTAAAATTTTCAAGATTCATCTTAATAACCCTGCCTTCATATATGAATTGGTATTCATCCTAGATCAATTGAAATAACTGATGGAAGTTGGGAGAGAGGCTAGGAACCATAGATAAAATGTCTAAGGTGGAGGAGGTGAATCTGGTAGAGGCGGAGCAGTAGGAGATGGAGGAGATGAAGCCAGAGGAGCTGAAGGCGGAGGAGCCAAAGGTAGAGAAGGAAGAGCAGGTGGAGGTGGGGAAAGTAGAGGTGGAGGAGCTGGAGTAGGAGGAGGTGGATGAGTTGGATCTGGAGGAGACGAATTAGGCAGAGGTGGAGCATGCAGAGGCACAAGTGATTTACCTCATTTAGCGTGGTCATAACGAGGGAAAGAAATGTTAGGCATAGAAATGGGGACAAACTCATTTATCTCCAGCCCCAATTTAGAATCATCTCAAAATCGAGATGATTTAGATAGAAATCATGGGCTCGATTGAGATATATTTTAAATTTCTCATATTATCCCTACATGTCTATATAAATAGCTGCTTCATGACTTTTATTCCATCAAACTACCACACCATTCCTCTACAATCTGATTCCATCCAGTTCCTCCACTGTTGTTGCAGTCCTCTGCTGGTATTCCTTAAAGCTGGGTATCATTTCCCTATATGTTTTTCATTATAACCAGCTAATATTACACATCCATCATACCCTAAAATTATTTCATCCCACCACCTAACTAATATTTTTCGACATCCTATTTTGATCTAGCCCGCTTCATCTTCACCCATCCCCAATATCTTCCTTATGAATTTATATTGTAAGTAATTCACTTTTTTCAATTCTTATATTTTGTTTTTAATGATATATTGATTTACAATTGGTTTTTTTTAGATTAATGATTTATATTTTTTAAAAAAATTGTAGTAAATGATTACTATTTAAATTATGAATACATTATTTTTTTAGAGATTTGTGCAATGAATGTACAAATAGTCATAGAGATTGAAAATAGAATAAGGAAAACAATTAATTTCAATGGAAAACTTGAAATTATTTCTCTATATATAGGTCATATTAATTTATACATTATTGAAAATTTCAAAAGATCAAATTTTTATTAATTATTATTAATTATATTTCATATTTATTATATAGGTTTATCATATATTTATTATTAAGTAATATTAAAAAATTTATGATTTATACAAATAAGTGAGATTATGAATAATATTAATGAATTACTTAATTAAATATTAATATTAATATATTTTTTTGAATATGACCATCCATTTATATTATTATAATGAATTTATAAAAGAAGTGTTATATTTTTATTCAATATATAATATCAATATTTTAAAGATAGTTTTATAAATAATAGTAAATAAAATGAAATACGTTATAAGGGAGAAAGATAATTTTTTGTATAAAATTTCAGTTATTAATTTTCAACTGGTCTAACTCCAATATTTTTTAAATTTTTAATTATGTTTTTGATAAATCAATTATCAAAAAACAAAAAAAAATTCTAATTTTTATTAAATGAATTGGTTAATATATTTATTTAATCAATTTTTTTAAATTTTTAAATTTTTATTAATATATGCTCGTAGTTTAATGTTTACCAAATTTTGGTGATTTAAAAGATAATGATTGATTAAAATAAAAATTATTGTTTTTAATTTGTAATAAATAAGGAAATAAAAACAAATTTTTTTAAAAAGGGTTATTTTGTGTCATTTAACAAAAATTATTGATGTTGGGAAAACATGGTGGTTAGTGTGCTATTCATGGGGATCTAATCTATGTTTTTTTATATTGGGGAAGTATGCCCTTTAATCTTGTGTGTATGTGTTATTTTTTAACAAAGGTTATTTTTTTAATTTATACCAAAATGATTTATTTTCTTTTCTTTTAAAAAATTTCACCAAATAGGATGGAGATAAATGACAATAATTTCTTTTCTCTTACTAAATTTCACATCCAAAAAAATGAAGAGAAATCAAAATCATTTCTTTTATTTTCTTTTATTTTCTTTTATGAATTATGAAATCATTTATTTTATTTTACTAATACATGACCAAACATAGTTTAGGTTTAGAGGAAGGAACTTGTGAGAGGGTGTTATTGATTTTGGTGGAAATGAGTAGTAAAATTAATTTGGAGGGAGAAGAATTCATGAGAGGGTGACACATGTACAGGAGGCCACACAGCTTTAATATATATAGATATATATATGTTAATTTTTATTTTTTTAATATTAATTTTTATTAAATTTATTTTATATTTTTTGTTGGGTATTTAAGTAATTATAGATGTGTTATGATACCACTAGTGATCTTAGTATTTGAAGGTCTCCTAGTGACTTCCACTTAAAGAATTCAGAAAGGTTGTAAAATCTCTAGCAAGCGCAGCAGCACAAAAATATAACAAAAAGGATAAGGAAACTATCTTTCTTTGACTCGTGGGATCGTACTCAGAATCGCTTCATATAAAGAACATGAAGTCTTAGAAATAGACTAAAGATATAATGTTTAAAATCATGATAGTTTCTTTTCCAAATTCATCTTTTGGGGAAAAATGGGTTGTAGGTCCCTTATATAGGTCCATGATCTCAGTATGTTCGATAATTTTTCTCCACTTCCACTGTAGGTTTCTACCTAAAGGGGAATATTACAATGCACACTTTAAACAAAACAAAATCAAAAGGTGGAGTTCACAATCAAAAAACTTCAACCGAATAATTCACACATAAAAACAGACTAGATAATTGACATGTCTGATTTGATCTGATCATCCATGTCAGATATAAAACATGTCTAGATCAACACCTAAAATACTTCCAAGTTGTATAGAGTATCGATCATTTCTTAGAATAATAATTCTTTCTTCGACTCATTCATCTCCATTAATTATTTGATGGTGTATTAGATCTGATCTATAAAAATAAATATGCCTTATTAATATCCCTTCCATGTCTTTAGATCTTCAAGAATCATGTCTATTTCCACTATGAAATCTGAAAGATGTGTCATTTCTGTAGCTTACATGTTTCTTAATTTAATATATACTAACACATTTTCTCCTAAAAATAACATACAATCCTTTCTCATTGATTTTGACTCAATCAAATAAACACTCCATGTGATCTGGATATGTTCATAATGGATTCTATTCAAACTGAACTCTAACCAATTTTCATCACTAAACTATGACTCCTCAAATTCCTTCTAGATAGGTTCTTTAGTCTATTTCCCTAGGTAAAGGTTCCATAGCATGATAAATATGTCTTAGAATCTGATAGGTTCTATGTGTTTAACTCACCATAAAAAATTTGGATATGATTTGTTTAGAAATATATTCACCATTTTTGGTACCCAATTGAATGTGAAATTTATCTTCTTTAAGCCCAATAATTGTACTACTTCCATTCATAAATATTTATGGAACTCTATAAACTCTTTTAGTTACAATTTTGTGTCTATTATATAGAGATTTGGAATCCCTGAACCTCACATCCCCCAAAACCTTTTTAGGACTATATATTCTTCGACACTTGTTTCCTTGATCTTTTTTACTTTGAAAAGAAGACCAGAAACTTGAACCTTCAGTCTAATTTCTATGGTATTGATCATATTGATCATGTCCCAATCTATATTTTTATAATCCTCCATAATGTCTTTATATTCTTTGAGCATATCTAGAACATAGTTTAGACCTCTCTTGAATATTTGATCATCCTTATTTTTTCTAGATCAAATTATAGATAGTTGTTGGTGTTTTCTTAGAAATATTTGGAATAATTTACAAATATTTCCATATTTCCTTTTCATAATTTGAATCCCCATCTATATGATCATCCAATATTTCTAGATATTGTTCATACTAAACATTATGTCGATAAAGTTTCTCATGAACCTTATGATGCTTCTGGTGCTCAATTTATTCTTCTACTTGATCAGCCCAACTCTTACAAACAATTTTCTACTTTGATTTAAAGATTGAATTTGTTTTTATACTCTTTTTCTTCCAAGACTTCCCCATTTCTCATATTCTATTCACATTTAGTGTTTTAATCGACTTTCTAACCACATACAATATAGAAACCCAATACTTTCTACAAATATTATTACATGATTTTTTAATATAAATATCCAATAATTACAACCCAAAGATCATGAGGCCTAGTGTATTTGAAATAATAGGTTCATAATACATTGAAAGGAAACTAAAACATGAAATCGTTATCTTATTCTCCATAATGAGATCCTAAATTCATTTGAGCTCCTAAAACTGTATAAGATAACCTAAGGAATACATAAAAGAAATGTTTGGGATAAAATGGCCTTGTAAAATAATAAACATGATAAGTAAACATAACATGCGATTCAAGGATATAACATGGTATCATAAAAGATAAGGATCATGATTAATCACATAGAAGCATAACATAAACAACATTTTATTATAAGATCATAGAAACATATAGAATTTTGCAGAAACATATAACATGACATAAACATGATTCAAGGATAACTTTCTAGACAATATCACATGGTGGAAAAAGTCCCATAATGGATTAGGTTTACTCCCTAATCTCATACACAATGTCTCATGAGACAAAATCTTTACCCAATTCATTAGAGCACCATCTAGGCATAACCATCATAACATGTTCATGATTATGTGTGACATAAAAAGAAAATTAATCATAATTTATAAAAATAAGAATTACCCATGGAAATAAATGAGTTACATAATCTTATCTTATATCACAATCAAAGGAAATCTCACAATGAAGGAATTTGAGAAATGAACATAAGAAATGTATTACCCTGTCAAAGGAAGAGAAAAATAGCTAGGTGTATATGTGAGAGAAATATATATATAGAATTTATAATAATTGCATAACATTAAAGAGAGATAAATAAAGTGAGTTATATGGAGAATGGTCATAGCCTGAAAAAAATGGTGGTTTAGAGAGATCACTTACCTTGAGTCTGATGTGTCATATACGTTATTTATCTCACTGAATAATAAACTCATGTTAATTATTTATTTTATTCAGATTATTTTTCAGGTTTATTATACTTTTTATTTTATTTATTAACATTTTATATGCAATAACTTAATCATTTAGGTTCATGTCAGACGTTTTGATGATATTTGGTTTATATACCCAAAATCACTTTGGTAAGTTGACTAAGGTAAAAGAGATTATTATTTAATTATCTATTGAATAATAATCACGAAATAATTATCATTTGTATAAATCACTTATACTTTTAAAACCAACCATGAATCATGGTTATGAAAAAATGAACTATGTTACAATCATGGATATGGTAGATCGTACATATGCATGGTAATCCACACGTTCACCCAAATGACGTTATAATATTTTAATGAATGGAAAGTTAAGAAAATATTTGATATATTAATTTTATAGAATGATAAATATATCATTAATATCATATATACACATTAAATCCATCAACATTAACAATTGTGAGAGGTGATGTTGGAAAATAAATTACATCAGTTCGCAAGGTGGTAGTCCTCCAAACACATGAACCATGGTTTCGTTTCTCATTTGATAGAAGAGGAGTTGTATTTAGGTTATTAAATTAACATAATAACATATAAGTATATGTGAGATACTGATATTATTATATCATTGTGTTTTAATAAGATTTTAAGGGGGTGAAAGAATAAATAAAACAAAAATGTTCAGTTAAGAATGATACATCTTCTACAGAAAACCTATTTAGGTTTGCACCAAAATCCTTCCTAAGAGGATTTTATAATCAAACCAAGGAATCAAGGATGTGGTAAGGTAATTAATTAAGGTATTTTTTCATGTATTGGCTGAACCAAAATTCTTTTTAAGGGTAAAAAATTGAATATAAGAGGTGCTTTTTTATAAGTGAGGAGGAGTGACATTTTTTTAAATACCCAAAACTATTCAATGATGGGATGTCACTCTAAAAAAATGTTCCTAAAAAGTTGATAAATAATAGAGTATAAAGAAGATAAGATTGATAAATACCTCCAAATTTAATAAATAAACATATTTTAAACATGTTATTCACTTTACCTTTAAGTTACTCACTTTTATCATTTTAGTTTTCACCATGGTAACTAGTTTTTTTATCTAGAAATTTTATCCTTTAACTATAAAAGTAAAATGAGACTTATTAAAAAATTTTAAATAACCGATTATAAATATAAAATATAATTTATCAAATAAAAATATTATGTGTGTGGAAAATTAATTTCAACACAATCGTGTGTAACGCGCAAAACCCTACTTTAACCATAATTGAGGTAAATAATTTTTACTATTTTTACTATTAATTATGATAAAAAATTAAGTTGAACATATAAACTAATATAAATTATTCTAATTAGAAATATGGAATCTATTTTATCAAATATAATTCATATAAGTGTCATACTTTAATTTAAAATTATACCCAAAAAATGTTTCGAAAACAGTTTTTCAAGAAATGCATTTTTCAAGCATAAGATGATCTTATATTAACTTTATGAATGAAAATAATCATTATAAGAATTTAAATTCAAATAAATTGATATATAATATATAAATTTCATCCAAATATTTTCTTATTAGGGTTTATTTTAATTATTTAAAATTTATAAGCTTCATGCACTTAAAAATAGTTTTCATAAAATTGTTTTTTAAGCATAAAATTAAACTTATACCAAAATCTTGAAAAATTATGATTTAAATGAAATTAATTAAAATATTATAAATAAAATGTTTCATATTTCACATTAATACAAAATAAAAAATATAATGGGACTTTTAAATTGCTTTATTTAATGAAAATAAATGATAGTATTTGAAAAATCAGCAATTTTTACTATTCATTGAAAAATCAATCATTTCAAAAAAATATTGAAATTTTACCCTCAGTTAATTATAATATGATGATTTCAAAAATGAATTTAATTTTATAAAATATATTTTCTAAATTTTTGATAAATTAACTATAATATTTTCACTTAAAAATCAATCAAAATTCTATTGAAGAAATTGTTTTTTAGAATAAAATGACTATTAAAATTTGAGTGTTATTTCCTAAAAATTTATCAATAAATATATATTTATTATGTTATTTATATATATATTTCATTAATAATTTAATATTATTCATATCCACCAATTTAAATACTAGTTTATAAAGACCATATTTAAATAATCATGGTTCATTTAGGCTCGGTGTTGTGTGTCTTATACGCTATCGAAGATAGTTTTATTTTTTAAAAACATGGGGTATTCCATTCTTCTCCCTTCACTACCACATATCCAGGCAAGGGATGCACCAAGTTTTATCAATGCTAAGAGGAAATCACTAATAAAATCCCCACCTTTATCAGTGCTAGCTAAAAGCGCTGATAAATATCTCTTTTATTATCACTAAAAAACACTGATAAAGGTATATCCTTTATTAGCGATTTTTTTAGTGCTAATAAATGATAGATTTATCAACGCTATAATTAGCACTGAAAAAAGTTTTTAATAAAAAAATATTATTAATATATATAAAATTATTATACTTATATTCAAAAATAATGTTTATTTATATACATTAATTAAAAAACACAAGTTTATAATTAATTTAAATATGGTATATTATAATATATATTTTTTAAGAATTCAAATATATATATATATAATGTTTAAAAAATTATTTATAAGATTATAAATAATTATATATATATATAATTATAAAATTATAATAAATATATTTATTGTATTTATAATTATATATTTATAATTATATATAAATACTTTTTAAATATATTTATTTATAATTATAATTATAAATATATATATATATAATTAAATAAATATATGTTTATATATTGATGTGTAAGTATAATTACTACTATATGATCATAAAGTTTATTTGTGGACGTGATTGTGCGATATGTTCTAAATTTTAAGATTACCTATATTATGATGACGTGCATTCATATGTTATGTATTCATCATAATGAATGTTCATTTATAAATTGAAACTCGTATGATTCATTCATGTTATGCCTATGAACTTATTAGGTACTTTGGGTCATGTAATGGGCTTCATGCCTACTGGGTCTTCGGGCTATGTAATGAATAAATAAGGCTTGATGGGTGGGTTATCCCTTAGAGGTCTATGGTCTTCCATTCCGACCTGAGTGTGTGGTGTGTGTGTGTTTAATGTAATTGTACCCTCAATCACCTAATATATATATATATATATTAATTTAAATAATTATAAAATTACAATAAATACATTTATTATAATTTTATAAATATATATATTTATATATTAATAAATATATATATTAATATATTTATTTATTAATATATTTATTTAAATAATTATAAAATTATAATAAATATATTTCTAATATTTCTAATTTTATAAATATATATAATTATATGAATATATTTATAAATATATACAAATATTTATAAATTTATATAAATATTTATTTATGATTATAATTATAAATGTAATAATATAATAAATATATTTATTATATTTATAATTTTAACATTAGTCTTTATCAGTGCTTTTTTAGCACTGATAAATATGATATTTATCAGTGCTAAAAAATCACTAATAATACTATTCTTTATCAATGTTATATTTTTAGCACTGATAAAGATAGTCTTTATCAGCACTTTTTTAGTATTGATAAAGGGGTATCTTTATCATTGCTAAAAAAATGTTAATAAAGGTATGTTTTATCAGCACTTTCTATTTTAGCACTGATAAAAATGAGCTTTATCAGTGCTGATAAAAGTCTTTCTTAATTTTATAAATGGAACCCCATCAAAACCTTGCCCCTGCTCATGCCTCAAGCTTTCACGGAACCAGATCTCTGCCACCATCTTTGCTTCCTTCATCGCTACCTCTGTTTCCCCCTCCACCTCTGATACCCCTGCCACCTTTGCTGCCTTTGTTGCCTTCATTGTCATCTCTACCGCCTCTGCTACCTTCGCTGCCCCCACCACCTCCGCTGCTTACACCACCTTTGTCGCCACCTCCGCTTCATTCGCCTCCATCTCTATTGCCCCACCACTAGACCCTACTGATGCCGCTAGACCTCCAAATCTATGGTATTATCTTTCTTGCACATAATTTTTTCAGAACTTCTCACGTTTCACTTTCTTCTATTATTAAGAAATGTTTTCATCTTAATAATGATAGTCAGTTATTTTTAATTATTATACTAGTTCATATATCATGTAATGATTTTATATTTAAATGAAGTGATTTATAATCACTTTCATGTGAGAGATATTGAATTTCATGGTTCCACATTCTTCTTTTATTTTAGAGTTGATTAAGGAAAGTGAGGTTTAAGGTTTTATTGAGACACTTGGTGGTTGTTACTGAATCAATATTCTCACAAGTATCAGTGTATTATTTCTTAACTATCATATAAAAAACATGAATGGACTATAGGCATAGATCACTCTCACTAAATAGATGAACTTCAAGAAAAATTCAATTATAGATAATAAATTATGAATTAAAATGGATGATTAGCCTAGGACTTTCTACTAATAACTTTATTTTCTTGTATATTGAATAGTATCATGAAAAACCACCTCTATTTTTATTATTTATTTTAAATAATTAAAAATAATATATAAAAAAATTTAATAAAAGTAATTTACTAAGTTGAGTAACAAAGTTTCATTATGGTTGATGACCTTGATTTTTCATTATAGTGAGTTCTTGGTAAAATTAATTTTGATTGTCCTATAATATCCTCCATTATCCTACAGGCAAATGAAATCTCAAAACAATATATATAATAATCTCAAATAAAGACTATTTTTTATACAAGTATTTATATATATATATATATATCATGAATGATGTGTATTTTTATAAAAGTCTCTATGCACTTAAAATGATTAACCTTTATTAGCTCCAAAAATTGGCCTTTATAAATGTTTTAAAAACCACTAGTGTTTCATGTACTTAGAAAATATTATTCCCATATTCTATGCTAAAAAATACTTGATGATGATTATCTTCATCAGTACTAATTTATCACTGATAGAGGTTTCTTTTAGATAATATAGTTCAATATTTCACATCAATATACGATAAAAAAACAAATAAAAATAGAAATGGTCTTATAAATCATCACTTTTAGTTAGAAATAAATGTATTTTAAAATGATACAGTTGATACATTATACTGAAAAATATTCATACAACTCTAGGGATAAATTATTGTTATAAAAATTATAAACAAGAAAAAAAGAAATTTATTTGTATTCATGCGAAAACTTTATATATCTCAACATATACAAATCAAACAAATTAAAGTATTATAAATATTGTAATAAATGAAAGAACATTTTGTCGAATGGTTAGTGATACCCTTATTTGAAATGCCCCTTTTGTGTATTTATTTTGTTAAATATTAATATTACCGAATAAAATAGGATGGTATGAATGGAGCATGGATGGATAAAAATCATATAACAAAAGAGTATGAAGATGGGGTGAAATATTTCATCAAGTGTAAGAAAGATCATGCATATGACCCTTCTCAAATACTTTATCCAAGTTTAAAAAGTTTTTATTCAAGACTAATTAGTCCAAAAGAGTTAGAATAACAAGTGATCTATCACAAAATTGATCGAAGTTATAAATGTTGGAATAGAAGTGGAGAAAAGGTGAATGTAGCTAGTGACAAGGATAACACTATGTTTTATGGATCATATGATATGATTACAAGTGTGAAAAGTGAATAAGACCATATTGAGAATGTGATTATAGGTGTGAATGGTGATGAAGATTGTATTGAAAAAATGATAATGATAGATGAAGATTAAATTCATGATTTTCCAAAATTGTTTGGCAAGTTAAAGAGTTGTGAAAAGGCATCATTATATGATAGTTTCACTAAATATATAGCATTGTCAGTTATACTGAAGCTGTATAATTTGAATTAAAGAAACGGATGGAGTGACTCTAATCATTTTTGATGTGTAGTAATCAACCTCACCTCAATATGATTTATGATGTGACCAGTATAATTCCATGTGCGTCTATTTAATTGAAATTGACATTAATTTTAGTAAAAAACACAAGTGACACACTAGAAACTGATAAAACTCATTCATATTGTTTTGATACTTTATAAAAACAATCTATAATTAATTTTTGATGTGTTTGAATCATTTGTACCTAACTCTAATTCATGTTATGACCATTATAAATCCAATTGTGTCTATTTATTTAAAATTGACATTAATTTTATAAAAAAGAACAAGTGACATACTAAAAACTAATAAAATTCATTTTTATTATTGTGATACTTTATTAAAATGATCTATAATTCATTTTTTATGTGTAGGAATTAGCTGCACCTCAATATGGCATATGGTGTGACTGGTATAAGTCCAAGAGTATCGTTTTATTTAAATTTGACATTAATTTTAGTAAAAAGAACAATTAAAATACTGAAAACCAAGAAAACATGTTTGTATAGTTTTGATACTTTAGAAAAATGATCCATAAGTCATTTTTAATGTGTATGAATCACCTTCACCTTAATCTGATGCAAGTTGTGACTGATATAATTCCAATTTTGTCTATTTATTTAAAACTAACATTAAGTTTAGTAAAAAAACAAGTAACATACTGAAAATTAATCAAATTCATTAAAATTATTTTGATAATTTAAGAAAATAATTCATCAATCATTTCTGACATTTCTAAATAATTTGTACCTCAATCTGACGCACGGTCTGATTGGTATAATTCCAAGTGTGTCTATTTATTTAAAATTAATATTAATTTTAGTAAAATGAACAAATGACATACTGAAAACCAAGAAAAAATATTAATATTATTTTGATACTTTATTAAAATGATGAATAAGTAATTTCTAATATGTAGGAATCAAACTTACCTCAATATAACTCACAGTGTGACTGATATAACTCTAATTGTATCTTTCTACTTAAAATTGACATTAATTTTAGTAAAAAGAACAAGTGACATACTGAAAACCAAGAAAACACTTTTAGATTGTTTTAATAATTTAGTAAAATTATCTATAAGTCATTTTTTATGTGTAGGTATCAACCAAACCTCAATATGATGCAAAATTTGATCGGTGTAATTCCAAGTGTGTCTATTTATTTAAAATTAACATTAATTTTAGTAAAGATAATGAGTGACATACTGAAAACTGATAAAATTCATTTAGATTGTTTTTATACTTTATAAAAATGGTCCATATGTCATTTGTGATGTGTAGGAATCATCCAAACCTGGATCTAACACACTGTGTGACCGGTATATTTCCAAGTGTATCTCTTTATTTAAAATTGACATTAATTTTAGTAAAAAGAACAAGTGACATATTGAAAACCAATAAAATTCATTTGCATTGTTTTTATACTTTAGGAAAATGATCCATAAGTAATTTTTGATGTGTAGTAATTAGAATCACCATAATATGATTAATAGTGTGACCATTATAATTTCAAGTGTGTCTATTTATTTAAAATTGACATTAATTTTAGTAAAAATAACAAGTGACATACTGAAAACCAAGAAAACTCATTCGAATTGTTTGGATACTTTAGGAAAAAAATCATAATTAATTTATAAGATGTTGGAATCATCCTCACCTCAATCTGATGCACAGTGTGACTGGTATAATTTCAAGTGTGTCTATTTATTTAAAATTCACATTAATTTTAGTAAAAAGAACAAGAGACATACTGAAAATTGATAAAATGCATTCAGATTGTTTTTATAATTTAGTAAAACAATTCATAAGTAATTTTTAACGTGTAAGAATCAAACTCACTCAATCCAACACATGGTGTGACCATAATAACTCTAAGTGTGTTTTTTATTTAAAATTGACATTAATTTTAGTAAAAAGAACAAGTGAAATAATGAAAACCGATAAAACACATTCGAATATAACAACCCTGATCTTTTCTTACACAATTAAACATAGTTTATTACATAAAATTTATTTGATACAACATAGAATATCGAGAGGTCTAGTGTCTTTGGGGCTTAAGATCATTACATAACAACTTAAAACATGAAATACAACATCTTTATTGAAAACTTCCTTTGCATGACCACTATATTCCCTCATACTTAGAATTTATAATGAACCTACCTTTTCTTACATTACTATTACATCATTTTAAATATAAACAACATAATAGTATTACACATAGAGGAACCAAAGGTTTATTGTCTTGGGAAAACTAGGACCATCCATAATAATTACAACATCAAGCATAAACATTTATTTAATTTCTTTTTCTCTAGCTTCTTATTGACACTTTTCCTCTCCTTAATACATGTATCCACCTGAGGATATACATCAAAAGGGGTGATCTAAAATACCAGTAAGAGGATAGATAATAACAATATAGCATGGTGTGAGCATAATCATAACATGGGAAAAAGATCATGAACCTGAGAGGAATCATAAATATAAGACTTGAAATGGGGCAATTCATAAAAATGAAGCATCGTGTCTTAGTGGTTAACTACCACACATACTTGTGAACCAAAATATCATCTTTTTCACACATAATTTTACATTTACTCATGAGATTCAACACTTTACCCAATGCATTGGAGCACTGTATAATTCTAGGTTCACCCGTCACATTTAAACATTCATATTGCACTATATAATTCCAGAAGCACCTGTCACATCATAACATAATCATTTATCATGAATGTCACAATAAACATATAACATAAATGAACATAATGAACCCATGAAAAGTAATGGGTTTCATCTCATAAGAACACATTCATAAACATTGGGTTCCCAAAAGAATGAGGGAATAACATACATGTTACAAGAACTGTCAATCTTGAATGAGAGGTAAAAGGTGTGTTCTTGAAAGAAGAGTTCTTTTGAAAAACATTTGGTTTTTAATAAATACCAGTGAAAAATATGTATATCCCATAAAATTAAAGATAATGATGAACAAAATATTTTTAAGGAGTAACCATATCAAAAAGGAGTGAAAGAGGGAGAACTCGAAGGATGAAAGTTGGGTTCGAGAATTTCCTCTTACCTTGTACCCAAATACTTCCTTCTCTTTAATGTCCTGTATAATGACATTATATTCATTAATTAGAAATATAGAACATTGTGTACATTAATATGGTTCATTATGGTTTTTTTAAGTGATTTTATGTGCCTTTGGATGAGTTATAGAGTTTAAAAACATTATTTTCGAATGTTTGTTTTTATGGTTTCCTTGATTGGTTCACTTGTATTCTTAAATTGAGGTTTGGGTAGAACATGGGTAAACATATAAAACTGATATTACATGATATTACAGTATTTTGGATGATCTTGTAATGAATTATATTAGATCCATGTGGATTAATCATTAGATAAGAATTAAATGATGATTGTTTGGGTTAATTTGAGTGATTTTTTTATCATAACAAACTTGTTTCATTTTATCACTAGCACTGTGGTCATAAGTTAGTTCCAGAACTTTAAATAGAATATAATACATATAAAATGTTATGTTTAAAACATAAAATGGTTTCATTACCAGATCTGAAGGTAGAAATTCAAGAAGATAGCATGTCGTTTTTGAAGGTGAAAAATTAACACCTCACGAATAGCGTTCTCTTTAATAAAATAAAAGGAAGATGGAAAGGGGGTTGGATGATATAATATCCCATTAGCATCATAAAATTCCATTAAATGTATAATACTGTAGTTACAATACAATTTAGATGAATATTGGTGAGTAGAGATCAAGAAATGAATTTGAACTTGAAAGGAAATTAAAGGAGAAGAGGGAGAGAAATTACCTCTTAAATCTTCCTCTTGAGATCCTCCTTAAGAAAGCTAGGCTTGGTCTTTTGATGATACTATAAGCTCTTTAACGTGGGATAGGGGCTAGGGAAGATGTTTGGGCAGATTTTATAGATGTCTTGGAGCTTCAAAGGTGTGAGGAAATGAGGGTGTGAAGGGTGGTTTTTATAGTGGAGGGGAGAGGGGTTTACTTAATATAAAATTCATTAGTTTATTAATTTCCCCTAAGAAAAGGAATAGTGGTTCTTGAATGACCAAGAATAGTAATTTTATCATGTGATCCCGAACCAAGTGGGATTACATAATCATAACATCACACATGACTCTATAATTAGCTTATTTAGCTTATTTTTGTAAATTACGGTATCTCACTATTCATAAAAAATTCAAGTATTTTAGAAAAATCCCAAAAATTTACCCCTACAATTTTTTGACGTGTAGAATCAAAAAATGAATTCAATTTTTCAAATATAATTTTATAAATATTGTTAATTTAATATTTAATTAAAATAATAATTTACTTAAAAACAGTTTTTAAAATTAAAACTAATTTTATAGTGCTTTAAAAAATTGTATAGGGTCTTATAAAATTATCTAAAAACTATAAGACATTGATTTGATAATTAATAAACACATTTTAAAAACATATAAGTGACAAAATTATGTTTAGACCTCACTTAGCACTTAGTAGTTCATTATATTGTGTTTTCATGTGATTTTATGACATAATTATAAGAAGGGAATTTCCGTTGAAAAACTTTGGGTTGTTGCATTATTCCCCCATTAAGAAATTTCGTCCTCGAAATTTCACTTTACACAAACAAGTGAGGGTACTTATCCTTCATTGCCTCTTCTAGTTCCCAAGTTTCTTCCTCAAACTTATGGTTCCTCTACAACAATTTGACAAGATGGGTTGTCTTGTTGCGTAGAACCTTATCTCTCTGGTCCATAATCTTTACTGACTACTCCTCATAGGAGAGATCATCTTCCAGCTGCACCACCTCTAAGTTTAGTACATGTGAGGGGTCTGGTATGTACTTCCTCAGTAGTGATACATGAAACACATCATGAACTTGATCCATATTCGGTGTAAGTGCAAGACGATAGGCAACAGTTCCTATGCGGTCAAGGATTTCAAAGGGGCCAATATACCTTGGGCTTAGCTTCCCTTTCTTCCCGAATCGCATGACTCTCTTCCATAGAGATATTTGAAGGAAGACTTTATCTCCAATGTCAAACTCCAAGTCCCTTAGATGGTTGTCAGCATAGCTCTTTTTCCGACTTTGAGAATCTTTGATGTGTTTCTGGATGAATTGAACCTTCTCCGTCATCTCTTGAACAAGATTGAGTCCAAATAGCTTTATTTCCCCAACATCATCCCAATAGGTTGGAGTTCTACATCACTTTCTATACAGAGCTTCATACGGAGCCATTTGAATACTCGAGTTGAAGCTATTGTTGTATGAGGACTCAACCAATGGGAGATGTTGATCCCAACCACCTTTGAATTCAAGAGAGAAGGCTCTTAGTATATCTTCAAGCGTCTGAATGGTTCTTTCAGACTGGCCATCACTTTAGGGGTGATAGGCCATGCTGAAATTTAATTCAGTACTCAAACCATGTTAAATTCTCCTCTAAAATTTAGATGTGAACCTTGGATCACGGTTAGAGACAATAGAGAGTGGAACACCGTGCAGTCTTACCACTTCCTTCACATATATCTTTCCAAGTTGTTCAAGAAAGAGATCTTCCTGAATAGCGATAAAATTGGCAGTCTTGGTGTGTTGATCAACCACAACCCATATCGCATTATTTCCCTTTGACGTCTTTGGGATACCCATAACAAAGTCCATAGTAACATTTTCCCATTTCCACATGGGTATAGGCAATGGTTGCATCATACCTTTGGACTTTTGTTTCTCAGCTTTAACTTGCTGACATACCAAGCACCTTGATATATATTCTGTAATATCCTTCTTCATGTTATCCCACCAGAAGTGTTCTCAGAGATCATGGTACATCTTGGTACTCCCAGGATGGATAGAGAAAGTTAAGCTATGTTCATTGTCCAATAGCACCTTCTTTATCCCAGGTGATAAAGGCACACAAAGTCTCATTCCAAACTGAATCACACCATAATCATTGATATGGAACTCTTGAATCTTCCCTTCCTTTACTGCATTCACCCTCTTTTGTATCTCCACATCATCTCTTTGTGCTTCCTTAATCTTCTCCTAGATGGATGGTTGCGTAATCATTTGGGAAAGGTAGGATGTATCCTCTGCCCTTATGATTTCCAAATCCATTCTTTGTATATCCAAGAAGATAGGGTCTTTCTCAATCCACAACATGGATAGAGTATCAAGTTCTTTTTTGTTTAGAGTATCAACTACCTTGTTCGCCTTTCCAAGATGATAGTGAATAGAAAAATCATAATCCTTAATTAACTCTAACCATCTCCATTGACGCATGTTGAGCTCCTTTTGTGTGAATATATACTTTAGGCTCTTACGGTCAGTGTATATGTCACACTTCTCACCATAAAGGTAGTGCCGCCAGATTTTCAAGGTAAAAATCATAGATGTCATCTCTAGATCATGCGTCGGGTAGTTCTGCTCATGGATCTTCAACTGTCTTGAGGCGTAGGCTATCACATTGTCATTTTTCATGAGTACACAACCCAAGCCTTTCTTTTAAGCATCATTGTATATCACAAAACTTTCTCCACTTTTCAGTAGTGTGAGTACAGGTGTAGTGATCAGCTTTATCGTTAGCTCCTTGAAGCACCCCTCACATTCTTCCATCCAGACATACTTTACCCCTTTCCTTGTTAACTTAGTTAGCGGGCTTGACAATCATGAGAAGTTTCTCACAAAATGTCGGTAGTACCCAACTAATCCAAGAAAACTATGGATTTCTATGACACTAGAGGGCCTGGGCCATTCCTCAATCACCTTTTTTTGAAGGATCCACATAAATTCCCTCACTTGTGATCACATGTCCCAAGAATGTGACTTAGTTCATCCAAAAGTCACACTTTCTAAACTTGGCATATAATTTCTCCTTTCTTAATGTCGCCAACACAAGTCTTAGATGTTCTTCATGTTTCTACTTTCTCTTGGAGTAGATGAGAATATCATCAATAAACACTACCAAAATTTTTTCGAGGTAATGTCTAAAGACTCTATTCATCAAATCTATGAATATTGGAGTGCATTAGTAAGTCTTAAGGGCATCACCAAAAACTCATAGTGCCCATACCTTGTATGGAAGGTAGTCTTCTGAATATCTTCCTTATTCACCTTTACTTGAAGATATCCAGAACTAAGATCCACCTTTGAGAAGTATTGATCTCCTCTTAACTGATCGAACAAGTCATTAATCCTTGGAAGAGGATACTTGTTCTTTATGGTGATCTTGTTGAGTTCCCGATAATCGATACACGTCTGCATTGTTCCATCCTTCTTCTTCACAAAGATCACTGGTGCACCCTAAGGTGATGCACTAGGGTGTATGAACCCTTTATCAAGATGCTCTTACAGCTGCTTATTTAACTCCTCCAGTTCAATAGGATCCATCCTATAGGGATACTTCGAGATAAGAGTATATTTGGGTATGAGTTCAATTGAGAACTCAACCTCACGATCTGAGGGAATTCCGGATAACTCTTCAGGAAATACATCGTCATATTCCCTCACGATGGGAATTTCTTTAAGGTTGGAACTTTCCTTCGACTCAACCATTTGGGCAAGGTATGCTTATTCATATGGAATCAACACCCACACCATTGAAGGATTTTTCAAAGGATATTCATGATCTTCATTGAATTTTTAGAGGAGCATGGGATGGTTATGAATGTGAAAAGATATTTCCTTTTCCCGATGGTTGATATGTGCTCTATATAACGAGAGCCAATCCATTCCCATTATAGCATAAAATTCCACCAAGGGAAGTATTACAAGATTTTTTGGAATAATATTCCCACATATGCCAACAAGAGAAGAGTTAAACACTTGGGTTACAATGATTTTACCACTTGGTGTTTTTATAGATATCTCTACTTCAAGGTTTCAGGGCTTCAATTCTATAGTTCTATAAATCTTGCAAGATATAAAGGAATACGTAGAACCAGAATCAAATAAGACTTTTTCCATTATTGGGTGTATAGGAAGTGTACCTTTTATAACTTTATTATCATGCTCCACCTCTATAGTAGTGATGCCATAAGCCTTCTCTTGTTTCTTTAGCTTTGGTGGCTGCTGACGCTAATTACCCTCGAGAGCTTGAGGTTTAGTGCACTGGTTTGAATAGTGCCCTAGCTCCCTACAGTTGTAGCATTGAACCATGAGTGGTTCTATCCTTTCATCAGCTACATTCTCCTTCCTTTTTGTGTCTTTTCGACACTCTTGAGTATGGTTTCCTTCTTTCCCACACTTGAGGCATTTCCCCATCCCTTTGAGGCAGTTCCCATGGTGCAACTTCCCACATTTTTGGCATGTGGGTCATTGAGTTTTCTTCCCACTTTTTTCATTAGATCCTCTGGAATGAAACTCCATCTTTTGTTTCTTATCACTATAGCCATGGGACCATTCTCCAAATTCCATCTCCACTTTGAGAGCATATCAAACAACTTCTTCATAACTCCCAAAGTCTCGAATTGCAAGAGCCTTTCAAAGGTGTGGTTTTAATCCAGTAAATAATCTATCAATTTTTCTATCATTATTGATAACAAAACCCAAATCATTCCTTGCAATACTTGTGAAATTCTCTTCATAGGTTGTGACAGATTCTCCTTCTTTTTGATTGATCTCTATGAATTTTCTCTCCATCTTCGTGCAAAGAGTTCTTGGGAAATACTTGTTAAGAAACATTATCTTAAATTCTTCCCATTCCATCTCTTCAATTTACTCCCTTGGATTGGTTTTCTTAATCAAATCCCACCATTGATCGTCTTCTCCATCTAGAAAATGAACATCTAGGGTCACCTTATCCGTCTCAGAACAGTGAAGCACAAAAAAGATCTTCTCCATGGATTTGACCCACTATTCTGCAACTAGTGGATCAGAGAATCCACTAAACGTCGGTGGTCGTTTCCGCATAAAACATTCGATAGCCAGTTGCTCCCACTTTGGTGAAGGAGTATGTTCCCCATTATTATGTTTATTGTTCATAACCTGAGAAAATTGGGTAAGCAACACCATTAAGTTTTTAACTCCACCTCCCAAATCATTGGGGATGTCGTTCGGACAATCGTTGCATTGGCCCTCTCACGAGTTGTTGGCCTGATTTCTCCTGATTCCCCCCATTTTCTAAAATAAAAAAGTTTAGAACAAAACATAAGTAAAAATTTCATGAATAACTTATCAATTAAAAAAAATATACCAAAAACATAACATATGGGATCCCTATTTAAATATTCTTGCGTGCATATTTTTACTTAGTCTCATTCTATAGTTTTTCTCTAGGTTTCACTAATCCTAATTCCCAAATTAACTAAACCTTTCCTCTGATACCAACTATAACGACCCTGACTTTTATTAAATTACTATTACATCATTTTAAAGATAAACAACATAATAGTATTACACATAGAGGATCCAAAGGTTTAGTGTCTTGGGAAAACTAGGACCATCCATAACAATCACAACATCAAGCATAAACATTTATTTAATTTCTTCTTCTCTGGCTTCTTATTGGAACTTGTCCTCTCCTTAATACACGTACACACCTGAGGATATACATCAAAAGGGGTGATATAAAAGCCTAGTAAGAGGATAGATAAGATAAATATAGCATGGGTGATCATAATCATAACATGGTAAAAATATCATGAATATGAGAGGAATCATAAATATAAGACTTGAAATGTGGCAATGCATAAAAATGAAACATCATGTCTTAGTGGTTAACTACCACACATACTTGTGAACCAAGCTAGAATATTTTTCACACATAATTTCAAATTTACTCATGAGATTCATCACTTTACCCAATGTATTAGAGCGCTGTATAATTCCGGGCGCACCCACCACATTCAAACATTCATATTGCGCTATATAATTCTGGGCGCACCCGTCACATCACAACATTATCATTTATCATGAATGAAACAATGAACATATAACATAAATAAACATAATTAACCCATTAAAAGGAATGGGTTTCATCTCATAAGAACACATTCATAAACATTGGGTTCCCTAAATAATGAGGGAATAGCATACATGTTACAAGAACCGTCAATCTTGAATGAGAGGTAAAAGGTGTGTTCTTGAAAGAAGAGTTCTTTTGGAAAACATTTGGTTTTTCATAAATACCAGTTAAAAACATGTATATCCCAAAAAATTAAATATAATTATAAACAACATATTTTTAAGGATTAACCCTATCAAAAAGGAGCGAAAGAGGGAGAACCCAAAGGATGAAAGTTGGGTTCAAGAATTTCCTCTTACCTTGTACCCGAATGATTCATTCTCTTTAATATACTGTATAATGACATTATATTCATTAATTAGAAATGAAGAACCTTGTTTAAATTAATATGGTTCATTATGGTTTCATTAAGTGATTTTATGTGCCTTTGGATGAGTTATAGAGTTTAAAAACATTATTTGGGAATGTTTGTTTTTATGGTTTCCTTTAGTAGTTCACTTGTATTCTTAAATTGAAGTTTGGGTAGAACATGGGTAAACATAAAGAACTGATATTACATTATATTACAGGAGTTTGGATGATCTTTTAATGAATTATATTAGATCCATGTGGATGAATCATTAGATAATAATTAAATGATGATTGTTTGAGTAAATTTGAGTGATTTTTCGATCATAATGAACTTGTTTTATTTTATCACTAGCACTATGGTAATAAGTTAGTTCCAGAACTTTAAATATGAGATAATACATAAAAAATGTTCTGTTTCAACCATTAAAATGGTTTCATGACCATATCTGAAGGTATAAATGGAAGAAGAAAGCATGTCGTTCTTGAAGGTGACAAATTAACACCTCACGAACAACGTTCTCTTTAATAAAATAAAAGGAAGAGGTAAAGGGGGTTGGATGATATAATATCCCATTATCATCATAACATTCCAGTAGATGTATAATAATTTAGTTAAAATACAATTTATATGAAGATAGGTGGGTATAGATCAAGAAATGAACTTGAACTTGAAAGGAATTTAAATGAGAAGAGGGAGAGAAATTACCTCTTAAATCTTCCTCTTGAGATCCTCCTTAAGGAAGCTAGGCTTGGTATTTTGATGAAACCAGAAGCTCTTGAACGTGGGATAGGGGATAGGGAAGATTTTTTACCAGAGTTTATAGAATTCTTGGAGCTTTAGAGGTGTGAGGAAATGAGGGTGCGAAGGGTGGTTTTTATAGTGGAGGGGAGAGGGGTTTCCTTAATATAAAATTCATTAGTTTATTAATTTCCCCTAAGACAAGGAATAGTGAGTCTTGAATGACCAAGAATAGTAATTTTATCATGTGATCCCGAACCAAGTGGGCTTACATCATCAGAACATCACACATGACTCTATAATTAGCTTATTTAGCTTATTTTTGTAAATTACGGTATCTCACTATTCATAAAAATTTCAAGTATTTTAGAAAAATCCCAAAAATTTACTCTTACCATTCTTCGACCTATAGAATCCAAAAATGAAGTCCATTTTTTAAAAATAATTTTCTAAATATTATTAATTTAATATTTAATTAAAATCATAATTTACTTAAAAACAATTTTTAAAATTAAAACTGATTTTATAGTGCTTTCAAAAATTACGTAGGATCTTATAAAATTATCTAAAAACTATAATACATTGATTTGATAATTAATGAACACATTTTAAAAAAAATACATTTTATTTTAAATTAATTAATTAATTATAATTAATTATTTATGACTTACAAAATACCAAAACGTTTACTAAGGTTAAATTGTCATTTTCTAAGATGTCTAAATTTTATTTAATTATTAATGGGTAAGGTTACTCTTATTTTAGTTTATTTACTATTCATATGGGTAATATTACTATTCATAAGGGTATGTTACTATTCATAAGGGTAGGTTACTATTCATCAAAAATTATTTTTGTTTCATTAGACTCCAAAAAACATCTTGAACACAACTGTGTATGTCGGATTTTCAAAATTCAAAACATATAAGTGACAAACTTATGTTTAGAGGTCACTTAGCACTTAATAGTTCATTATGTTGTGTTTTCATGTGATTTTATGACATAATTATAAGAATGGAATTTCCATTGAAAAACTTTGGGTCGTTACAACATTGCATGGGATAACCTGAGGACATTCATAAGAAAAGGGTGAGCTATAAATCCCAGTAAGGGAATAATCATGGAATAACATGAGGAATACAATACATGTTATACAATAGGATTATCAATAGAGCACAAGAGAAGCATAAACATAAATTCATGATAAATCATGATAATCATAACATGGAAATGTGGAAACAACACTTAACATGGAATTAGCATGAGCCAAGGCTCATTGCACATGGAGCATGAGTAAACCCTCATTGCACATGAAGCACGAGTAAAACCTCATTTCACTTGAATTAGCATGATTAAACACCCATTTCACATAAAGTATCATGATACTATACTTTACTCAATGCATTGGAGCGCTATCAAGGCGCACCCTTCTTAAACATTTCATTTCATGCCTAAGTGTTCCACATGGATCATAAAACATCGAATCATTCAACATAATCATTTATTCCAAGATAAAAAAATGTGTAATACATACATGAAACTCTTTAAAAAATAAGTAAATGGTCATAAAGTTGAATACCCTTTATAGATAAATGGGCATGGTATTCACTACACAATGACTTTGGCTTGGAAAAGTGCAGTGCAATTTCGGCAGCATAACGGCGTGACATAAGAACTCATAAAAATAGTTGATGAGAGATAAAAATATGTCTCGTCATATTTAAATGACATGGATAGTAAGGGGTCATATAGATACATGTCCCAACAAATGTAATGAAATTTAGATTCATGATACAAAATAATTGCTTGAATGTAAGTGAGGAGAGAGAAATTCCTTTCGGAATTTCGGTATAGTAACGGGTGTACATGGGAGGAATTTAATGAGAGATAAAGGGGTATCCCATCATTAAAACATAAATAGGGAGGTATGGTGGATGTTATAAACCATACCCTAACATTTATAATCGAAATTAAAAGGGCATAACAATTTAAAGAATATTGGATAAAAATGAGAAAGGAAGAAAAACCCTAACTTGGAAGTGTGCTTCCAAAGGCTTGAGAGAGGATTAATAGAGGCTTCTTGGGAGCTTGGTGAACCTTGAGAGGATTATAGAGATAAGAGGGTATAGTTTGGACGAACTCCAAAGGCTTTAAGTGAGGAGGAAGTGGGATCTTGGGTGGGTTTATATAGGAAAGGTGAGGGAATTATTTATTATTTAGGTTTGGGACACCTCACATTAAACTAATCCAAACTACAAATCATACCATGGTTTTTTCCCATGGTTTTTGGAAAATGGAAGTGAAAAACAATATTTTATAAGTAAAAAGTCCTAACTTCTTAAAATAATGGGGTTGCTTATGTGTAAATGAGTCACACTCCCAAGGAAAACAATTTAAAAAGACAAAATTTTTAATAAGTCTTGAAGGGTCCACTAAAGTTTTTTAAAATAAATCAAAAAAACTCAAAATCACATTATTTTAATGGTAAAATATATATTTTCTGAACATAAAGTCTATAGTATTTTATTACAACACTATTGGGTCATTATGATTTCATAAAGCACATTATATATTTAAACGGTATTTAGTTTTTACCCAAAAATTTGACTGTCACAGAAAATTATAAAAAATTCACTGTTGGATAATTTCAAAATACTTATTCCATAAATAATATTCATTTTATCTAAATAATTTTCTAAATATGCTAATTTTTACTTTTAGAATAAAAACTGACATTTATCGAAAATTCATGGGTTTTGACAAAAATGGATTTCAAACCTTAATAAAAATTACAATTGAATTCATAAAATTATATGATAATTCATATTTAATAAAAATTAATTTAATAATAATAATAATATTTTATTAAAATATTATTTAATTCAAAAATCCTTTAATTCATCAAAATAGATTTCTTAGTCGAACATTAACTAAAAATACCACTTGTGCTTTAAAAACTATTTACATGGTAACAATAATAAAATGAAAGTATATTCATTATTATATAAAAAAATAATGTACATAACTATAGTTCTAAGGTATTGTTACATAACCCCTTATAACACCTGCATAAGACCGAAGATTAAGGTGTGCGATGGTGACAAACTCTTGGGATGGCTCAGATAACATTGCTCGGGTGGTAATCTCTATCAACTTCCACTTCTCTCGTAGTCGATTCTGATCAAGCTTAACGTGTTCAAGTTCAGCTTGGTATTGGTCAAGAGTGAAGCCCAAAGATGCAACCTTCTTTCTGAGATCTGAAAAATAGGCTTCATATGGGGCACGTCTACTGGATGAGGCCATCACTTCCTTTGTCTGAGTAAATTGGATTTGTTAAGCACTATATTTATACTAATCATGTGATCACTGTTCAACGACTATATTAGAAACAATCACAATTCTTAACAGTATTTTAAAATCCAAAAACATAAAACCAAATAATTTGACATTTTATATAAACATTTTACATAAAGAGACATTTAATTAGATCAAGAGGGATTTCTATTAATGAAAGTTTGGGTCGTTACAATCTTCCCCCCATAAGAAATTTCACCCTTGAAGTTTCCTTTTCCCACACTAAAACATATTTGGGTAACTTTGCTTCATCATTTCCTCTGATTCCCACATCGCTTCTTCAAAATTGTGGTTTCACCACAACACCTTGACGAGTTGAATTGTCTTATTTTGTAGAACTTTTTCTCTACGATCTAATATCTTCACTGGTTACTCCTCATAAGAAAGATCATCCTCTAATTGTACCACCTCTGAAGAGAGTAAATTTGAAGGGTCCGGTATGTACTTCTTTAAGAGGGATACATGAAAGACATCATGTACTTTGGCCATGGTAGGTGGAAGTTCTAGTCTATAGGCCATAGCCCTGACACGATCAAGAATATCGAAGGGGCTGATGTACCTTGGACTTAAATTCCCTTTCTTTCCAAACCTCATGAACTTATTTTATGGATATATGAATAGAAATACCAGGTTTCCAACTTTGAACTCAAGGTCTCATCGGCGGTTATCTACAAAACTCTTCTGTCGACTCTGGGATGCCTTGATATGCTGCTGAATTTCACCGTCTCCACCATTTCTTCGACCATTTCTGGTCCAAGCAGCTTACGCTCACCGACCTCATCTCAACACTTCAGTGTTCTGCACCTTTTCCTATAAAGGGCTTCATATGGTTCCATTTGGATTCTCGAGTGTAAACTGTTATTATAAGAGAACTCAACTAGAGGAAGATGTTAATCACATACTCCTTTAAAGTCCATTGAACATGCTCGCAACATGTCCTCAAGTGTTTGGATAGTCTTCTCGGATTGGACATCAGTTTGAGGATGATAGGTCATACTAAAGTTCAGTTCAATATTTAAAGCAGGTTGAAGAATCTTCCAAAACTTAGAGGTGAATCTTGGATCTCGATTGGACATAATAGATAGTGGTACTCCATGCAGCCTTACCACTTCCCTAATATATATCAGTGCCAGTTGATCCAATGATAAATCCTCCCGAATAGCAATGAAGTGTGTAGCCTTTTTAAGACGATCCACAACAACCCAGATTGCATTGTTGCCTTTGGATTTCTTCAGAACTCTGGTGACAAAGTCCATGGTGATGTTCTCCCATTTCCATTCTAGTATGGGAAATGGTTGCATCATCCCCTTAGACTTCTTCCTATCTGCCTTCACTTGATGACACACTAGGAACTTTGATGTATATTTAGTGATCTCCTTCTTCATATTATACCACCAATAATGCTCTTGGAGATCTCAATACATCTTTGTGTTTCTTGGGTGAATAGAGAAATTTTAACTATGTGCATCATCCAAAAGTTCCTTCTTCAGCTCCGGACTTGATGGAACACATATTCTTTTCCCAAATCTCACAATTCCTTCTTCATTAACATTAAAATCTAAGGATTTCATTTTTTCTAATAGATTCCACTTTTCCCTGAATTCCCACATCATCCATTTTAGCATCCTTTAACCTTTCTAAAAGTGACAGTTGAGCACTAATTTGTGAAAGGATTGATGATTTTACCTTATTAATGATTTTCATGTCCATATTCATCAAATCTAAGAAGATTGGATCCTTTTCAATTCTCATCAATGATAGAATCGTTGGGTTCTTTATACTTAGGGCATTCTCCACCTTGTTCACTTTCCCAGGGTGTTAATGGATTGAGCAGTCATAGTCTTTGATCATCTCTAACCATCTTCATTGGCACATGTTTAACTCTTTCTATGTGAATATATATTTGAGGCTTTTGTGGTCAGTATATATTTCACACTTCTCCCTAAAGAGATAATTCCACCAAATTTTTAAAGAGGTGATCACTGAAGCCAACTCGAGGTCATGTGTTGTATAGTTATATTCATGAACTTTCAATTACCTTGAATCATAAGCAATTACTTTGTCATTTTGTATCAGCACACATCCCAGACCCTTCTTCTAAGCATCACTGAATACCACAAAAAGTTCTCCACTTGTGGTTAAAGTGAGCACGGGTGCAGTGATAAGCCTTCTTTTCAACTCCTTGAAGCTTTCTTCGCATTCATCACTCCAAGAAAACTTTACTCCCTTTTGAGTTATCTTGGTAAGAGGGTTGGACAATCGTGAGAAATTTCTCACAAATCGTCGATAATATCCACCTAACCCCAAGTAGCTATGGATATCCTTTACCAATGTTGGCCTCATCCATCCCTCAATTGCATCTTTTTTGGAGGGATCCACAGATATCCCATTGCATGTGATGATATGGCCCAAGAATGAGACCTCCTTCAACCATAACTCACACTTTTTGTACTTTGCATAGAGCTTCCCCTTCCACAAGGTCTCTAGTACGGTTCTTAGATGCTCCTCATGATCCTCCTTGGTTTTGGAGTATATCAGAATATCATCTATAAAGACTACCACAAATTTTTCGAGGTAATCTATAAATACCCTATTCATCAAGTCCATGAATATTTCTGGAGCATTAGTGAGTCCTAAATGCATTACTATGAATTCATAGTACCTTTATCTTGTACGAAAAGTAGTCTTGGGGATATCTTCCTTCTTCACCCTTACTTGATAATATCCCAACCGTAAATCCACCTTGGAGAATTATTTTTCTCCATGAAGTTGATCGAACAAGTCATCAATTTGTGGAAGAGGATACTTGTTCTTTATCAAGATTTTTTTGAGATCACGATAATCGATGCAAAGGCCTATTGACCCATCCTTGTTCTTGACGAAGAGGACTGGTTCACCCCATGGTGAAGCACTTGGGCATATAAACCCTTTATCTAGATTCTCATATAGTTGTTTTTTTATCTCCTTAAGCTCCACAACATTCATTCTATACGGATTCTTGGATATTGGAAATGCCCCAGGTATAAGATCAATTGAGAATTCAATATCTCTTCTAGGAGGAAGACCAGGAAATTCCTCGGTAAACACTTCAGTGAATTCCCTCACAATAAACATGTCTTCAAGGATGGTTGCTTCCTTGGACTCAATCATCTAAGCCAGATATGAATGATCATAGGGAAATAATATCCACACTTGAGATGATGGAGCTAAAGAAGATTCATCTTCCTCCTTGCACTTGTATAGAATCGGGGGTCGATTATCCACATAGAGAGTGATTTACCTCTCACATAAATTTATGTTGGATCTATATAAGGAAAGTTAATCCATGCCAAGAATTGCATCAAATTCCACCAGAGGGATTATGATGAGGTTTTTTGGGAAATTAAATCCACATATTATGATAGGGGAGGAGTTATATTCATGGGATGAAATGATTTCCCCATTTTTCGTACTCACCGACATCTTCACTTCCATGATTTGTGGTGGTTTTGAGATTGTTCTACTAAAATTTTGAGATATAAAAGAATGCACAGAACCTAAATCAAAAAGTATGTTTTCTATTCTTGAATGAATAACTAGCTTACCTGTCACCACTTCATTTTCGGGGTTCACCTCGGCAGTAGTGATGGAAAAAACTTGCCCTTGCTGCCATGGAGGTTGTTGGTTGCCTCCGAAAACCCTTGTCTTAGGGAACTAATTTTCAATTTACCTTGGTTATTTGTAGTTGTGGAAATGAACAATGCGTTGAGGTTTGAACGGAGCATTCGTCTACTCTTTAGTAGCCACGGGTTTTTCTTATCGGCAGTTAACAGCTAGGTTCCCTTCTCTTCCACACCTAAAGCATTTCCTCGTCCCCTTCAGGCAATTTCCGAGGTTATTCTTTCCGAACCTTTGGAAAATGAGGTGCTGGATATTCTTAGCACCGTTCGATTTATCCATTGGACCACCAACATTGAAGTCCAACTTATGCTTCTTATCCCCATGATACCCATGAGATTCTCTGATCTCCATTTCGACCTTGAGGGCACATCGGACAATTTCCTCATAGTTTTCGAAGACATAGATCACCAGCGCTTTACGTAGGCTAGGTTTCAGACCACAAAAGAAGCGGTCAACCTTGCATTCAGGGGTAACGACAAAGCTAGAGGTGTATCGGGCAAGCCTTGTGAAGTTTTCCTCGTACACTCTAACAGATTTTTCATCTTTTTGCTTGAGGGAAAGGAAGTCCCTTTCCGTCTTAAGCTGGAGGGTGCGTGGAAAACATTTATCAAAAAACATCTTCCAGAAATCCTTCCATTCCAACACCTCGATCTCTTCCTCAGGCTTCATATTTTTTATCAACATCCCCCATTGATCAGCTTCACCTTCCATATTACAAGCATCCATAAGAACCTTCTCTTGTTCGAAACATTAAAGGATGGAGAAGATCTTTTCAATGTATTTTGATTCATTTTTTAGAGATTGAGGGATCATACAATCCATTAAAAGTAGGAGGCCTTTGTCTCATGAAGCTCTTGATAGCGACTTGTTATTTCTTAGGGGGGTTGAACATTCCTCTTGACCCATGTTTCTATTCAAATCTTGAGTTAACTAAGAGAGAAGCATGACAAAGTTCATGATTCCCACTCCCATCAGATTGGGCATCTCATTTGTACAGTCATCACATTAATCTTCACATCGGTTGTTATCCCGAGTCATCCTATTACCAGCCATTGGATAGAATAAAAGGAAAGTTAGGGGTAACACATAAAGGGTAATCCAAGGAAAAAACTGATGATTTATAAATAACTTTTATTTCCTTAACTTATGAATCCATAGTCTTCAATCTATGTTATCCATGATCTATTTTCTAACATATATTATTAGGGGAATTTCTTTTAATTATCTTAATAAGGGTTCATAATAAGCTTATGAATTTACCAAAGCATATACCCCGGAAGTATCGTAACCAAGAGTGCAGCAAGTCATGTTGTTATGCACCAGTTCCCATTCGACTCTAGCTCAAAGCAGTGTTTTTGAGTTTTACCCCTAGGATACATCTATACCAGAGCCACCTCTACCTACTCATATCCAGACAGGGATGTATTTTCTTGATAAACCACTTACTCAATACTCACCAATACTTAGGTATGTTTTCATTATAATTATTCTTGTCTCTAAGTCTTCACTAGGGTTTTCTAATCCTAATCTCAAAAATAACTAAACCTCCCTTTGATACCAACTATAACAACCTTGATCTTTTATTACACAATTAAACGTAATTTATTACATAAACTTCATTTGATAAAACATAGAAGATTTAGAGTTATAGTGTAGTTGGGGCTTAGGATCATTACATAACAACTTAAAACATGAAATACAACATCTTTATTGAAAATTTCATTTACATGACCACTACATTCCCTCGTACTTAGCATTGCATGGGATAACCTGAGGACATGCATAAGAAAAGGGTGAGCTATAAAACCCATTAAGGGAATAATCATGGAATAACATGAGTAATACAATACATGTTAGAAAATATGCATATCAATAGATCATAAGAGATCATAAACATAAAGTCATGATAAAGCATGATAATCATAACATGGAAATGTGGCAACAACACTTAACATGGAATTAGCATAAGCCAAGGCTCATTGCACATGGAGCATGAGTAAACCCTCATTGCACATGAAGCAGGAGTAAAACATCATTGAACTTGAATTATCATGATTCCACACCCATTTCGCATGACTTATCATGATACTATACTTTACCCAATGCATTGGAGCACTATTAGGGTGCACCCTTCTTAAACATTTCATTTCATGCATAAGTGTGCCACATGGATCATAAAACATTGAATCATTCAATATAATCATTTATTCCATGATAAATGAATGTGGAATACATTCATGAAACTCTTTAAAAAATAAGTAAATGTGCATAAAGTTGAATACCCTTGATAGAGAAATGGGCATGGTATTCACTACACAATGACTTTGGCTTGGAAAAATGCGATGCAATTTCGGCAGCATAATGGCGTGACATAAGAACTCATAAAAATGATTGATGAGAAATAAAGGTATGTATCATCATATTTACATGAAATTTAAATTAAGGGGGTCATATAGATACATGTCCCAACAAATGTAATGGAATTTAGATTCATGATACAAAAGAATTGCTTGAATGTAAGTGAGAAGAGAGGAATTCCTTTCAAAATTTTGGCATAGTAACGGGTGTAAATGGGAGACATTTAATGAGAGAAAAAGTGGTATCCCATCATTCAAACATAAATAGGGTATTATGGGGGAGGTGATAAACCATACCCCAACATTTATAATTGAAATTAAAAGGGCATAACAATTTAAATAATATTGGACAAAAATGAGAAAGGAAGAAAAACCCTTACTTGGAAGTGTGCTTCCAAAGGCTTGAGAGAGGCTTCTTGGGAGCTTGGGGCACCTTGGGAAGATTATAGAGAGAGGAGGGAAGAGGTTAGACTAAGTCCAAAGGCTTTGAGTGAAGAGGAAGTGGGATCTTGGGTGGGTTTATATAGGAAAGGTGAGGGAATTCTTTATTATTTAGGTTTGGGACACCTCACATTAAACTAATCCAAACCACAAACCAGCCCATGGTTATGTCCCATGATTTTTGTAAAAGGGAAGTGGAAAAAAATATTTTATAAGGCCAAAGTCCTAAATTCTTAAAATAATGGGGTTTCTTATGTGGATATGAGTTACATTCCCAAGGAAAACAATTTAAAAAGACAAAAATTTTAATAAGTCTTGAAGGGTCCACTAAAGATTTGTAAAATAAATCAAAAAAACCAAAAATCACATTATTTTAATGGTAAAACATATATTGGTCGAAAATAAAGTTTATAGTATTTTATTACATATCTATTGGGTCATTATGATGTCATAAAACACATTATATATTTAAACGGTATTTAATTTTTACCCAAAAATTTGACTGTCTCAGAAAATAATGAAAATTGTTGAGCCCTCTGGAAGATTGCTGATTTCATGTTTATAACTGATGTTTTAATAATCACAAATCATCACAACTCATTGATGCTTAATCTGGTTTGATGTCTCATAAACATAATTCCAATCTATGAATGAATCAGTTATCATGTTTTTTTTAACTATGCTTATTAACTTACAAAGTATGTTTGGAAGCCTTCTGGATCAATCAGACTCACCGATTCATCTGAGTCACCGATCCATCAGACTCACCGATCCATCTGAGTCACCGATCCATCAGACTCACCGATCCATCAGAGTCACTGATCAATCAGACTCACCGATCCATCTGAGTCACCGATCCATCAGACTCACCGATCCATCAGAGTCACTGATCCATCAGACTCACCGATCCATCAGAGTCACCGATCAATCAGACTCACCGATCCATCTGAGTCACCGATCCATCAGACTCACCGATCCATCAGAGTCACTGATCAATCAGACTCACCGATCCATCAGACTCACCGATCCATCAGACTCACCGATCCATCAGAGTCACTGATCAATCAGACTCACCGATCCATCAGACTCACCGATCCATCAGACTCACTGATGCAAATGAGTCACCGATGCAAATGAGTCACTGATGCAAATGAGTCACTGATGCAAATGAGTCACTGATGCAAATGAGTCACCGATGCAAATGAGTCACCGATGCAAATGAGTCACTGATGCAAATGAGTCACCAATCCAAGGACTCACCGATGCTGATCAAAATGACTCACCGATCAGATGACAGACCGATGCTGATCAAAATGACTCACCGATCAGATGACAGACCGATGCTGATCTATCTGAGTCACCGATCTTTACTCTAATGATGATGACCTACCGATCTCTTGAACAGTCATAAACAACTGTTTGAATTTCTTTATCTTTATCTTTATTTAGTCTAACCAACGGTCATATTAGTTATATTTTAATACACTGACAATTAATTAATAAAGGTTGTCGGATGTCAGGAAACCGTACCTCGTACCTGCGGAAAGGAAACCTTTTCTATCCTACGGAGCACGTGATATGAATACAAGAAGACTCTGCTGAAAAAGAAATATAGAGCTGCGAAGAAGTGTGAGACAACACACACAGAGACAAGGAAGCATACGACATACTCGAGAAGAGCTCTGTACATACAAGAAGAACCAAGCAAGACAGAATCAAATATACAATCAAGCCTACTCAAGAAGAGTGGTGTGCATACAATAGATCATTGAAGAGCTTCATCGACTACATCTCACTGCCTGTGAACCTGAAGCATACGACACTCTACTTCTCAAACAAAATCGAGAAGAGGACTCAGAATCACTTCTGATTAATTCCAAAACGAGTCCAGTGCTACACTGAAATCACTAGAGCCATTTCTAAACTCTACATCTCTGCTCTGTGATTTATTTATTCTACATTTTGAGCAGTGTGTGTTATCTGCTGTATTAAACACACACACTGAATCCTGTACTTTCACTGGAGGATCTGTAAATCCTCAGCAAACTTTTTACACTTCACTTCCCACTGTGGATAGTGGTAGAGGTCTTGTGACCTGGACAGCTGGCTGCTGTTGTTTGTTTTCCCACGTAGAACTGTGGTAGAGGTCTTGTGACCTGGACAGTGTGCTCACTGTTGTTAACCCCGATCCAGGGTGTGGATCACTTTTATATAAACTTTTGAGAGGACTAAGTCTCGGCTTGAGACTGAACCTCTTGGTTACTTCTCTGTGTTTATAGCTATACTATATCCATACTTTACATATTTATTTCATATTCCGCTGCTATTACTTTGAAATATAATCTATCTTCAAAGCTACTTTGATAATTAAATTCGCAAGTGTTTATATTTATTATAAATCAGTAAATTGGTTTCAAAAGTTAATTTAATCATAAGATTAAGTTAATTGAGAATTAATCAATCTTTGAGAAACTAATTGAACCTTTATATTCTATATAAATTCACTACAGTTTAATTTATTTTTGAAATTGGGGGATTTTATTAGAAATTGTTTTTAACAGACAATTTTGATTGGAACTCAATTCACCCCCCTCTTGAGTGTCCACTCCGACCAACACTTGGTATCAGAGGAAGTAAATACTTTCTAAAAGTGCTCTGCTTTTGAACTGTGATTTTAGTTGTATTTTAAAGTTCTTAAAATTTCTGTTATTTCTAAATTTTTATCTCTTTAAAATTCTTTTTGTAATATCATGGATAATAGACTTGAGGGTGCTGCTACCAACCGGCCACCTTTCTTCAATGGAACTAATTATGCTCAGTGGAAACTGAAAATGAAAATTCATCTAGAAAGCATAGGTTTTGATATTTGGAATGCTATTGAATCTGAATACAAAATTCCCACTACTGCTAGATCTACTTGGGATGAACCTACAAAGACTGCTTACAATAACAATTGTAAAGCTATGAATGCTCTGTACTGTGCTCTAGGAGATGAAGAGTTTAATAGAATTTCTGCATGTAAAACTGCATATGAAATTTGGGATACCTTAGCTGTTTCTCATGAAGGAACAACTAATGTTAAGGAGATGAGATTGAATACCTATACTATTAAGTATGATAATTTTAAGATGAAACCTGATGAACCCATTTCTGATATGTATCTCAGGTTCAATGAAATTGTCAACACAATGACCTCTCTGGGAAAGGATGTTCCAGCAAAGGAACAAATTATGAGAATTTTGAGATGTCTACCTGAAAGATGGAGAGGAACCTCTGTCTCCATTAGAGAATCCTGTGACATTGGTGCTCTACCTGTCAAGGAACTAATTGGCAAGCTGATGATGTATGAAGAAGAGCTTAAAGTGAACAAAGAGGAAGACAATGAACCTTCAAGAAAGTCTATTGCCTTCAAGACTACAACCTCAAAGAATAAGGATAAGGAAAAGCTTCAAGCTATCAATGAAAGTACAAGCAGTGAGGAAAGTGAGAATGATTCTGACAGCGATGATGAGATGGCTCAAATAGCCAGGAGATTCAAAAAGTTCTATAGGAAAAAGAAATTTTTTAGGAAACCAAATTACAAGGGAAAGTATGACCAACAAGGCAAATGGAAAAAGGACTGGAAGAAGAATGACAAATCAGATGATGTTGTCTGCTATGAGTGCAAGAGAAAAGGACACATTAAAGCCGACTGTCCAAAGCTGAAGTATAAAAAGAAATATGAATACAAGAATAACAAGTACAAGAAGGCCATGAAGGCTACTTGGAGTGCTTCAGAAGACAGCACAAGTGAAGCTGAATCTTCAGACTCTGAAAAGAATCGGGCCAACATGTGTTTCATGACAAACACTTCTGAGGTAACATCAGAGACTCCTGCTTTTAATTCATACTATTCTGGAGAAGATTCTGACTCAGAAAACATGTCAAAATCTGAATTGTTTGAATACTGTGACATGCTAGAAGAAACATGTAATGAGCTTAAAGATAAATATAAAGGTCTAAAGAAACAGTATGCTTTAAATGTTAAGCATAAATCTGATATGGATATAGAAGTAGAAAAGAATGCTCAGCTGCTTAAAGAGAATACTGAACTGAAATTGTCTAATGAGCAACTCAAGAAAGATTTAGAGAAGTTCACCAATGGTAAAAATACTCTAACACAAATGCTAGGAAAGCAAGTTGCACCTAGATACACTACTGGTATAGGATACCAACCTGGACAAAGGAAAGTTGCCAAAACTAGATTCATTCCTAAATCTGGACAGAAGATAGTTAATTCTGGAACTTCTTATGCCTCATCCAGCTATATTCATAGTTATGAATCTAATAAGGTTTATCTTTCAAAGGATGTTATTTCTACAAATTATATGAGACCCATTAGACAAATATGGGTACCTAAAGTGTTATTGGCTAACCTGTCTGGACCCAAGAAGATCTGGGTACCAAAATCATCTTCCATCTAAATCTGTTTTGTAGGAGACCTGCTTGAAGAGCTGTTACAAGAAGATATGGTATTTAGACAGTGGGTGCTCAAGACACATGACTGGAGATTATTCTTGCTTCAAGAGCTTAATAAAAGTTGATGGAGGCTTTGTCACCTTTGGTGATAACTCAAAAGGGAAAATCATCGGCCTAGGCCAGATTGGTAACACTGATTCAATTTTGATTTCTAAAGTTTTATTTGTTGATGGACTTAAATATAACCTATTAAGCATTTCTCAGTTATGTGATGATGGTTTTCATGTTAAATTTGAAAATGATTCTTGCAATGTTTGTAACTCTAAAAATGTTTTAGTATTTTCTGCTTTAAGAAATGAAAATGTTTATGCTGTTGATTTAGATTCTTTAGCTAAACAGAACATTCCATGTTTAAATGCTTTTCATAAAGAGTCTAGGCTTTGGCACAGAAGATTAGGACACTGCAATGTGCACTCACTTAGAAAACTTTCTAGGAAGAACTTGGTTAGAGACTTACCCAAACTTGAATTTCCAACAGACAAAGTTTGTAATCCCTGTCAAAAGGGAAAACAACACAAAGTTTCTTTTAAATCAAAGAAAGAAGTTTCAACTTCTCAACCACTTGAATTGGTTCACATGGATTTGTTTGGACCATCAAGAGTTTCTAGTTTAAATGGGAAGCACTATGTCTATGTTCTCGTAGATGACTTTTCTAGATATACTTGGGTATATTTTCTAGCTCACAAAAGTGAAGCTTATTCTTACTTTGTTAAATACTCCAAGTCTGTAGAAAATCTTAGTGGACTCAAGATTAAGACCCTAAGAAGTGATCATGGTCGTGAGTTTGAAAATCAAGATTTTGAATCTTACTGCTCTCACAATGGCTATTCTCATAACTTTTCTGCCCCTAGGACACCCCAACAGAATGGTGTAGTAGAAAGAAGAAACAGAACCCTGCAAGAAATTGCTATAACCATGCTCAATGAATATGACCTTCCAATTTACTTTTGGGCTGAAGCTGTTAATACAGCTTGTTATGTCATTAATAGAGTCTTGATCAGACCTGTTCTAAAGAAAACCCCTTATGAGTTGTGGAACCATAGGAAACCTAAGGTAAACTACTTCAAAGTTTTTGGCTGCAAAGTCTTTATTCTGAATACTAAAGATAATCTGGATAAATTTGCATCCAAGAGTGATGAAGAAATTTTCCTAGGTTACTCTATCTCTAGTAAAGCCTATAGAGTTTTCAATAAGAGAACCAAATGTGTGGAAGAATCTGTTCACATCAAATTTGATGAAACTGATCCACATGAGCCTAAAACCTCTCTTGGGAATCTTGAAGAAGATTTGTCTATTCTGGACCTTAATGATAAATCTAAAGAACCTGTTATAAAAGCATCCAGTTCTGGACATTCTCCAGAATCTTCTTCTGTTGAACCTCAATCTCTAGATGAACCTGAAACTTCTAGCTCTATCTTTTCAAGACCATCTAGGACTCTAAAGAACCATCCTTTAGATGCTGTTGTAGGAAATCTAGATAGAGGAACACAAACTAGAGCTTCTCTAAGAAACCAGGTTGAACATCAAGCCTTTCTTTCACAGTCAGAACCTAAAAATATCAATGATGCTATCAATGATGAATTTTGGGTAATGGCTATGCAAGAAGAATTAAATCAGTTTGAAAGAAACAAAGTCTGGGAATTAGTTGACAGACCTAAGGACACTTTGACAATAGGCACAAAATGGGTGTTTAGAAATAAAATAGATGAATCTGGAAATATAGTTAGAAACAAAGCTAGACTAGTTGCACAAGGATATAGTCAAGAAGAAGGTATAGACTATGAGGAAACTTTTGCACCTGTAGCTAGACTAGAAGCCATTAGGATCTTACTTGCATATGCTGCACATCTGGATTTCAAATTATATCAAATGGATGTTAAAAGTGCATTTCTAAATGGTTTTATAATTGAAGATGTTTTTGTAGAACAACCACCTGGATTTACTAATCCCCATTTTCCAAATCAAGTTTTTAAACTTTCTAAAGCTTTATATGGTTTGAAACAAGCTCCAAGAGCTTGGTATGATAGACTTAGCAATTTCCTTATTTCAAAAGGTTTTACTAAAGGGATTGATGATCCAACTCTTTTCATTAAAAGAATTTCTAAAGATGTTTTAGTTGCACAAATATATGTTGATGATATTATTTTTGGATCTTCTAAAAACTCCTTATGTACTGATTTTTCAAAGGTTATGCAAAATGAATTTGAAATGAGCTTAATGGGAGAGCTTAAGTATTTTCTTGGATTTCAAATCTTTCAAACTAAAAATGGTATTATTTTAAATCAAAGTAAATATACAAAGGATCTTTTAAAACGTTTTGGATTGGATAGTATTAAGGAAAGTAATACACCTATGAGTACTACCTGTAAATTGGATGTCGATGAAACTGGGAAACCAGTTGATCAAACCAATTACAGAGGTATGATTGGAAGCTTACTTTATCTTACTGCTAGTCGACCAGATATTATGTTTAGTGTATGTATGTGTGCTAGATTTCAAGCTAATCCTAAAGAATCACACTTATTAGCTGTTAAACGGATTTTTAAGTATCTTAAGTATACTATAAATTTAGGTTTGTTTTACCCAAAAGAACAATCCTTTGAGTTAATGAGTTATTCAGATGCTGACTTTGCTGGTTGTAAGTTAGATAGAAAAAGCACATCAGGAACATGTCATTTGCTTGGAAAATCCCTAGTATCATGGTGTAGTAAGAAACAGAATTCAGTTGCATTGTCTACTGCCGAGGCAGAATACATAGCTGCTGGTAGTTGCTGTGCACAAATTTTGTGGATGAAACACACTCTATTGGATTATGGATTTGATCTTAAACATGTCTCAATTAACTGTGACAACACTAGTGCAATCAACTTATCGAAGAACCCTGTGTCTCACTCTAGAACTAAGCACATTGATGTCAGACATCACTTTCTAAGAGATCATTACCAGAAGGGTGATATTTCTCTAGAATTTGTTAGTTCTGAAAATCAATTAGCTGACATCTTCACAAAGCCCTTATGCTCTGAAAGAATGAAATTTATTAAACAAGAATTGTGTATGATTGATCTGTGAAACTGATCTGTGAAACTGATCTGTGAAACTGATCTGTGAAACTGATCTGTGAAACTGATCTGTGAAACTGATCTGTGAAACTGATCTATGAAACTGATCTGTGAAACTGATCTGTGAAACTGATCTGTGAAACTGATCTGTGAAACTGATCTGTGAAACTGATCTGTGAAACCGATCTGTGGAACCGATCTGTCACACTGTTCTGTCAATCCGATTTTTTTAAAAAAAAAAATTATTACTTTTTATTAATTAGTAAATTACTTTTTATGGGAACCCTAAATGATAAAGTAAATGATACGCGGCTATTTATCTTCCCTAAACCTTTGACCTTTCATTTCCCGCCGAACCTCTCAACCTCTCTTCCCCTCTGCTTCGAACCTTCGAACCTTCGAACTCCTGCCTCTCCAAATCCTCGAATGGCTAAGCAAAAGAGACCGAGCAAAGGACCAGATAGCCCTGTACCTTCAAAGCGTGCTCGAGGCGAGTCGAGCAGTACCTCTCAACGTTCAGTAAATCCGGACCTGGAAACTCGGATTGTAGCTGCAGAAAAAGAAGTAAACTCGGCGTGGCTTCTGTCAAGTAAGTCCCTGTTGCTACAAGTTCTTGAATCTCAAGGATGGATAGACTGGTTTTCAGACAACGCCCGAATAGATTATCCAAAGCTAGTACATGAGTTTTACATGAACCTGAAAATCACGCTGGATGGTGTGGAAGCTGCTAGGATGTCATCGGTTGTGAAAGGAAAGAAAATATCTTTCTCATCTAAGCAGTGGGCTGAATGTTTAAACGTACCTCATGAAGGTCGATATGAGGACTATGCTGGCAATATACCCCCAGTCACTGACTATTTTTCTTATGAGCTAGATCTAGAGCTTCTAACTGGAAACAAAGAATCGAGGAGAATCATAGCGTCAGAATTAGATGGTGAAAGCAGACTCCTATTCAAGTTTATTCAGCACCAACTTTGCCCTCGAAGAGGAGATTTTGCTGCTGTTAAGTATCAAGATGTTTTTCTATTGTTTCTGCTCAAAACCCATGAAAAGATAAATCTGTGCAGATATGTGATGGTCCACATAGCTAGTATGCTGAAACCTTCCAAGAAAGCCACGGCTTTGTTTTATTCAAAAATGATATCTACTATGCTCCAGAATCTGGAATGTGTTGATGAAGATGATGAAGTTGTTGAAACAGAGCCTTCCTTCTGTCTCAACAAAGAGATCTGCAAGAGGATGAAAATCAATTGGAACCCATGGAAGAAGTGCTGGGTTGCAGATGAAGATAAGTTGTATGAAGCCTACAATCCCATAGATCATGGCAAGAGGCCAAAGGATGTGAGAGATCCTGGATTAAAACCAGATGAGGAACCAATTTATTCTGATGATGATGAGCAAGAAAAAGCTGCAACTAAAGAAGGAAGTGTGTCTTCTCCTGATGATAGGAGTGATCCAGACACTGCTAGCCCCAAGAAAAGAATAGAATTTGGACCTGCTAGTCCACCCTTAACCCTACCAGAGTCAGAACCTATTCTTGATGATGAAGAAGATTCTGATACTGAGGAATATCACAGTGAAGCCTCTGAGCAGAGTAATAATGAGCAAGGTGATGCTGAAGACAATCATGATGGTGATGATGATGATGCTGATGATGTTGAAGCTGCTGCTGATAGTATCAACAGACCGGTAGATGGTCTTGCTGAAGTTCAAGTAGAACAACCTCAGTCAGTACCAGAAATCCATATCAGTGGCAAGACTGACTCATCAAAAATCAGTGGAACAGCATGCTATGAGAAACCCAACTACACCCTGTGTGCTGCTGTGTGGGATGACTACCCTGGATATGCTGTGTTGGGCTTAGACTATTCTGAAGAAGAAGGCGAATTACCAGAATCTGATGCAACTGTGAAAAGGAACCCTCCAAGAGAAGTAAGGTATATTCCTACTGATGATCCTGTAACTGTGAATTTACCTGGTTCTGAAATCTCTCGAGCTGATCTTGATAAGTTTAAGACTGAATTGCTAACCACTGTGAGAGATATAGTCAGAGAAGAACTTTCCAATGCCCTTCATCAAGTATCTCTACAAGTTTCTGAAAACTCCTTGAAAGCTTTTTCAACGGCAGTCTCAGATGTTCTCAAGCCAGACTTGACTGCTACGGGTGAATTTGTTGGTAGGCACATAGCCTCTTTGAATCAAACCTTGAAGGATCTCCAAGTTAGCTTACTTTCTCTGTCAAATGAGTTCAGATCAACCATCTCTGGTATGATGGAAGTTTTAAGAAATCTGATTGAACATCTTAACAAGTCTGATCTGAGGAAGTTGAAAGCTGAACTAACTCATATAGTCGGCCAAGCAAGTACAGGCAAGGTAACCAAAATCACTACTCGTGAGATAGAAGCTCTCAGAGAAGTTGTGCATACAGAGCTAGCTGCTGTTAGAAATATTCTTGACTTAGAATCTTTGAGGAGGATGAAAGAGCTCTGTGATAATAGTCATAAGATGGCCTTAGTATATTCAGCAGATGCTAAGAATGCCCTGCAAGAGATCAAGGAAAAAGTTGATGCTTTCTTTTCCAAGATTTATACAAAACATGAGATGGCTGCAAACTTCAAAGTCCTGGCAGAGAATCTGAAATTACCTCCAGTCACTCAGGCCTTCAACACTCAAGTTCGCCAATTGCAAGATTTTGTTCCTTCCTTGGCACAGTTCATGGAAAACAAGGATGATTTTGAAAAAGCTATGAAGTATGGAGAAGAAGTCATTCAGGACTTCATTCATCTGTTGAAGCCTTACTTGGATGCACAGGCCACTGCCATTGTACTCCCTACATCCGAACCTCTAAGTGCCTCTGATGTCGCTCCAAATCAGCTGTCTGTTGCCCAAGCCCTATCTCAATTGCGGCCAGTCTCTCAGAAAGCTTCTCATCCAGCTCCTGCTCCTTCTCCACAACCTTCTGTGACACCTCCAACTGCACCTGCCAGAGTTGTCCTGCCACCACTTCAGCTCCGTGAACCACAGCCTGCCTCCAAGCCTTCTTCCTTACCTACAATTGATCCAAAGGATAAAGGGAAAGCCCCTTTGTATCCCACCAAATATCCAGACAGGGATGTATTTTCTTGATAAACCACTTACTCAATACTCACCAATACTTAGGTATGTTTTCATTATAATTATTCTTGTCTCTAAGTCTTCACTAGGGTTTTCTAATCCTAATCTCAAAAATAACTAAACCTCCCTTTGATACCAACTATAACAACCTTGATCTTTTATTACACAATTAAACGTAATTTATTACATAAACTTCATTTGATAAAACATAGAAGATTTAGAGTTATAGTGTAGTTGGGGCTTAGGATCATTACATAACAACTTAAAACATGAAATACAACATCTTTATTGAAAATTTCATTTACATGACCACTACATTCCCTCGTACTTAGCATTGCATGGGATAACCTGAGGACATGCATAAGAAAAGGGTGAGCTATAAAACCCATTAAGGGAATAATCATGGAATAACATGAGTAATACAATACATGTTAGAAAATATGCATATCAATAGATCATAAGAGATCATAAACATAAAGTCATGATAAAGCATGATAATCATAACATGGAAATGTGGCAACAACACTTAACATGGAATTAGCATAAGCCAAGGCTCATTGCACATGGAGCATGAGTAAACCCTCATTGCACATGAAGCAGGAGTAAAACATCATTGAACTTGAATTATCATGATTCCACACCCATTTCGCATGACTTATCATGATACTATACTTTACCCAATGCATTGGAGCACTATTAGGGTGCACCCTTCTTAAACATTTCATTTCATGCATAAGTGTGCCACATGGATCATAAAACATTGAATCATTCAATATAATCATTTATTCCATGATAAATGAATGTGGAATACATTCATGAAACTCTTTAAAAAATAAGTAAATGTGCATAAAGTTGAATACCCTTGATAGAGAAATGGGCATGGTATTCACTACACAATGACTTTGGCTTGGAAAAATGCGATGCAATTTCGGCAGCATAATGGCGTGACATAAGAACTCATAAAAATGATTGATGAGAAATAAAGGTATGTATCATCATATTTACATGAAATTTAAATTAAGGGGGTCATATAGATACATGTCCCAACAAATGTAATGGAATTTAGATTCATGATACAAAAGAATTGCTTGAATGTAAGTGAGAAGAGAGGAATTCCTTTCAAAATTTTGGCATAGTAACGGGTGTAAATGGGAGACATTTAATGAGAGAAAAAGTGGTATCCCATCATTCAAACATAAATAGGGTATTATGGGGGAGGTGATAAACCATACCCCAACATTTATAATTGAAATTAAAAGGGCATAACAATTTAAATAATATTGGACAAAAATGAGAAAGGAAGAAAAACCCTTACTTGGAAGTGTGCTTCCAAAGGCTTGAGAGAGGCTTCTTGGGAGCTTGGGGCACCTTGGGAAGATTATAGAGAGAGGAGGGAAGAGGTTAGACTAAGTCCAAAGGCTTTGAGTGAAGAGGAAGTGGGATCTTGGGTGGGTTTATATAGGAAAGGTGAGGGAATTCTTTATTATTTAGGTTTGGGACACCTCACATTAAACTAATCCAAACCACAAACCAGCCCATGGTTATGTCCCATGATTTTTGTAAAAGGGAAGTGGAAAAAAATATTTTATAAGGCCAAAGTCCTAAATTCTTAAAATAATGGGGTTTCTTATGTGGATATGAGTTACATTCCCAAGGAAAACAATTTAAAAAGACAAAAATTTTAATAAGTCTTGAAGGGTCCACTAAAGATTTGTAAAATAAATCAAAAAAACCAAAAATCACATTATTTTAATGGTAAAACATATATTGGTCGAAAATAAAGTTTATAGTATTTTATTACATATCTATTGGGTCATTATGATGTCATAAAACACATTATATATTTAAACGGTATTTAATTTTTACCCAAAAATTTGACTGTCTCAGAAAATAATGAAAATTGTTGAGCCCTCTGGAAGATTGCTGATTTCATGTTTATAACTGATGTTTTAATAATCACAAATCATCACAACTCATTGATGCTTAATCTGGTTTGATGTCTCATAAACATAATTCCAATCTATGAATGAATCAGTTATCATGTTTTTTTTAACTATGCTTATTAACTTACAAAGTATGTTTGGAAGCCTTCTGGATCAATCAGACTCACCGATTCATCTGAGTCACCGATCCATCAGACTCACCGATCCATCTGAGTCACCGATCCATCAGACTCACCGATCCATCAGAGTCACTGATCAATCAGACTCACCGATCCATCTGAGTCACCGATCCATCAGACTCACCGATCCATCAGAGTCACTGATCCATCAGACTCACCGATCCATCAGAGTCACCGATCAATCAGACTCACCGATCCATCTGAGTCACCGATCCATCAGACTCACCGATCCATCAGAGTCACTGATCAATTAGACTCACCGATCCATCAGACTCACCGATCCATCAGACTCACCGATCCATCAGAGTCACTGATCAATCAGACTCACCGATCCATCAGACTCACCGATCCATCAGACTCACTGATGCAAATGAGTCACCGATGCAAATGAGTCACTGATGCAAATGAGTCACTGATGCAAATGAGTCACTGATGCAAATGAGTCACCGATGCAAATGAGTCACCGATGCAAATGAGTCACTGATGCAAATGAGTCACCAATCCAAGGACTCACCGATGCTGATCAAAATGACTCACCGATCAGATGACAGACCGATGCTGATCAAAATGACTCACCGATCAGATGACAGACCGATGCTGATCTATCTGAGTCACCGATCTTTACTCTAATGATGATGACCTACCGATCTCTTGAACAGTCATAAACAACTGTTTGAATTTCTTTATCTTTATCTTTATTTAGTCTAACCAACGGTCATATTAGTTATATTTTAATACACTGACAATTAATTAATAAAGGTTGTCGGATGTCAGGAAACCGTACCTCGTACCTGCGGAAAGGAAACCTTTTCTATCCTACGGAGCACGTGATATGAATACAAGAAGACTCTGCTGAAAAAGAAATATAGAGCTGCGAAGAAGTGTGAGACAACACACACAGAGACAAGGAAGCATACGACATACTCGAGAAGAGCTCTGTACATACAAGAAGAACCAAGCAAGACAGAATCAAATATACAATCAAGCCTACTCAAGAAGAGTGGTGTGCATACAATAGATCATTGAAGAGCTTCATCGACTACATCTCACTGCCTGTGAACCTGAAGCATACGACACTCTGCTTCTCAAACAAAATCGAGAAGAGGACTCAGAATCACTTCTGATTAATTCCAAAACGAGTCCAGTGCTACACTGAAATCACTAGAGCCATTTCTAAACTCTACATCTCTGCTCTGTGATTTATTTATTCTACATTTTGAGCAGTGTGTGTTATCTGCTGTATTAAACACACACACTGACTCCTGTACTTTCACTGGAGGATCTGTAAATCCTCAGCAAACTTTTTACACTTCACTTCCCACTGTGGATAGTGGTAGAGGTCTTGTGACCTGGACAGCTGGCTGCTGTTGTTTGTTTTCCCACGTAGAACTGTGGTAGAGGTCTTGTGACCTGGACAGTGTGCTCACTGTTGTTAACCCCGATCCAGGGTGTGGATCACTTTTATATAAACTTTTGAGAGGACTAAGTCTCGGCTTGAGACTGAACCTCTTGGTTACTTCTCTGTGTTTATAGCTATACTATATCCATACTTTACATATTTATTTCATATTCCGCTGCTATTACTTTGAAATATAATCTATCTTCAAAGCTACTTTGATAATTAAATTCGCAAGTGTTTATATTTATTATAAATCAGTAAATTGGTTTCAAAAGTTAATTTAATCATAAGATTAAGTTAATTGAGAATTAATCAATCTTTGAGAAACTAATTGAACCTTTATATTCTATATAAATTCACTACAGTTTAATTTATTTTTGAAATTGGGGGATTTTATTAGAAATTGTTTTTAACAGACAATTTTGATTGGAACTCAATTCACCCCCCTCTTGAGTGTCCACTCCGACCAACATTCATCATTGGATAATTTCGACATCCTGATTCCAGAAATAATATTCATTTTATCTAAATAATTTTCTAAATATGATAATTTTTACTTTTAAAATAAAAACTGATATATATCAAAAATTCATGGGTTTTGACAAAAATGGCTTTCAAAACTTAATAAAAATTACAATTGCATTCATAAAATTATACGATAATTTATATTTAATAAAAATTAATTTAATAATAATAATATTTTATTAAAATATTATTTAATTAAAAAATCCATTAATTCATCAAAATATATTTCTTAGTCAAACATTAACTAAAAATATTATTTGTGCTTTAAAAACTATTTACATGGTAACAATAATAAAATGAAAGTATATTCATTATTATATAAAAAAATAATGTACATAACCATAGTGATAAGGTCTTTTTACATAACCCCTTATAACACCTGTATAATACTAAAGAGTAAGGTGTGCGATGGTGACAGACTCTTGGGGTGGCTCAGATAACATTGCTCGGGTGGTAATCTCTATCAACTTCCACTTCTCTCGTAGTCAGTTATACACAATCTTAACGTGTTCAAGATCAGCTTGGGATTGGTCAAGAGAGAAACCCAAAGACGTAACCTCCTTTCTGAGCTCTGACAAATAGGCTTCGTATGGGGAACATCTACTGGATGAGGCCATCGCTTCCTTTTTCTGAGTAAATTGGATTTGTTAAAACCCTATATTTATACTAATCATGTGATCACTGTTCAAAAACTATATTAGCAATAATCAAAATTATTAATAGTATTTTAAAATCCAAAAACATCAAACCAATGAAGTTGAAATTTTATATAAACATTTTACATAAAGAGACATTTAATTAGATCAAGAGGGATTTCTATTAATGAAAGTTTGGTTCGTTACATGTATTGTTTTGATACATTAGGAAAGAGATCCATAATTAATTTGTGACATGTAGGAATTAATCACACCTCAATATGATTCATGGTGTGACCAGTATAATACCTAGTGTGTCTATTTATTAAAAATTGACATTAATTTTAGTAAAAAACCAAGTGACATACTAAAAATAGAGAAAACGCATTTGGATTTTTTTTGATACTTTATTAAAATGATCCATAAGTAATTTTTGATGGGTATGAATCATACACACCTCAATATGACATACAGTGTGACCTCTATGACTCAAATTGTTTCATTATTTAAAATTGACATTACTTTTAGTAAAAAGAACGAGTGACATACTGAAAACCAAGAAAATTCATTCGTATTGTTTTGATACTTTAGGAAAATAATCCATGGGTCATTTTTGACATTTAGGAATCAACAACACCTAAATTCGATGCATGGTGTGACCGGTATGGCTCAAAGTATCTGTTATCAATTTAAAATTTACATTTTAGTTCAAAACATGGCACTCCTTAAAAACCAATAAAACACAATCTAATTGTATTGATAATTTAGGATGGCGATTTATAAGTCATTTGTGATGTTTATGAAGTAGTATAATTTCAAAATGATGCATGATATGATTGGTATGACTCAAAGTGCGTGTTTCTAGTTTGAAGTGAAATTTTAGTAAAAAAACACAACTAACAAACTGAAAACCAAGAAAATATATTTGGATTGTTTTGATACTTTTGGAAAATGATACATAAGTAATTTTTATTGTGTAGGAATTAGCCTCACCTAAATCCAATGCACGGTGTGACCAATATAAATTCAAGTGTGTCATTATTTAAAATTAACATCAATTTTAGTAAAAAGAAAAAGTGTCATACTCAAAACCAAGAAAACGAATTTGTATTGTTTTGATACATTATTAAAAAAATCTATAATCCATTTCTGACATGTATGAATCAACCACACCTCAATAAAATGCATGATGTGACTGGTATAACTCCAAGTGTGTATTTTTTATTAAAAATTGAAATTTTATTAATGAATTATTTCATATTAATGTTTAATTTATTTCTTTATATGATTACTAACATAAGATTTTTCTTCTTATATGGGGGAATTGTTTTTATTGGGTTGAGATGATTTTTTTAGAAACTAATACTGTGTGAAGACATTTTTGAGAGGGGATCATGAGTGTTAAAATATTAAACATTAATTATTTAAAATGTTTATGGATAATTGTAAATGTAATTATATAAAAAATTGTTTGAAATGTATATAGTAGTGTTTTTTTGTATTCATGATGCCAAATTTATTTTAATTAAATAATATATTTTTTACTAGTTACAGGTTTTTGTTGGTTGTGTTGTTATATAAACAATGCATTATAGTAAGATAGGCCTTTCTTAGTACTTTTTTAGAACTGATAAAGGGGATCCCCCCTAACAGCAATGAGGGTAGCAACACTTTTTTAGCATTTTTAATAGTCTTTTTGTGTACTTTTAAAGGGAATATATGTAGAACTTTTTAAGAAATTTCACCCACAAAATTATGTATTACATAATAAGGTGAAAATAGGTGAGGGTAATTATTCTTCATAGATTCCTATGGTTCCCAAGTTTCCTATTTGTATTTATTATTTCACCATAGTACTTTGACCATATGAGTTGTCTTGTTGCGTAGAACTTTATCTCTACATCCCAAGATCGTCATCAGATTCTCCTCATAAGAGATATAATTTTCTATATATATCGCCTATAAATTTAGTACATGGGATGTATATGATATGTAATTCCTCAAGATGGATACATAGAATACATCGTATACTTTAGAAAGGGTTGGTGGGAGTTCTAGTAAATAATCCACAATTCCGATGAAATCAAGAATTTCAAAGGGGTTGATGTACCTAGGGCTTATCTTTCCCTTCTTAACAAATCCCATGACTATATTCCATGGATATATGTGGGGAAACACTTTATCCCTAACCTCAAACTCTAGCTCTCATCGATGATTTTCAGTATATATCTTTTGTAAACACTAAGAAATTCCAATGTGTTGTTGAATGGTCTTGACCTTCTCTTTCATTTCCTCAACCATTTAAAGTCCTAATAGTTTTTGTTCGCTAAATTTATCCCAACACACATGTGTTCTACATATCATCTCATAAATGGATTCATAATTATCCATTTGGGTGATTTATTGAAAGATATTATTGTATGAGAACTCAACCAGATGATGATGTTGATCTCATCCTCTTTTAAAGTCCATCAAGAATGCTCTCAACATTTCTTCCAATGTCTGAAGGGTTCACTCAGATTTAATATCAGTTTAGGGGTGATAAGATGTATTGAAATTCAAATCAACATTTAGAGAATATTGGAGGATCCTCTAGAACTTGGAGTAAAATCTCATATCTTGATCAGATAAAATCGATATCGGTGTTCCATGTAGCCTCACCACATCTCTAATGTATAACCTTGTAAGTTGACCAACTGATAATTAATATGAAATTACAATGAAGTGAGTATTATTTGTAAGACATTCCACCAAAACCCATATGTAATTATCCCCTCTTAATGTATTTGGAAGGCCAGTGACAAAGTCCATGGTGATGTTTTCTCATTTTCATGTAGGTATGGGTAATTTTTGCATAATTCCCTTGTAATTTTTCTTTCAACCTTCACTTTCTAACATACTAGACACTTTGATGTATATTATTTGATATCTTTATTTATATTATCCCACAAATATTACTCTCGTAGATCTAGATACATCTTTGTTCTCACTGGATGGATGGAGAAGGTTGAGAAATGTGAATCATTCAACAACTCTTTCTTTATCTCAATATTTGATGGTACATATATTCATGACCCAAATATTATAATGTCTTAGTCATCAATTTTAAACTTTGAGGATTTCCCTTTTCTTATATCTTCCACCTCCTTCTGAATTTCAACATCATCTCTTTAAGAATCATTTATATTCTTCATAAGGTATGGTTTAGTAATAATTTGAGAAAGGAATGATGATACCCCTTCCCTCATGATTCTCATATCCAACCTTTGTAAGTCTAATAAGATTGGATCCTTCTCAATTATCATTAGTAAAAAGGTTGTCTAATCCTTTCTACTTGGAGAATATGCCACTTTGTTTTTTTTCCCATGATGGTAATGGATTGAGTAGTCATAGTCCGTGATCAGATCTCGCCATCTTCATTGGTCCATATTAAGCTCCTTCTATGTGAATTTATATTTTAGGCTCTTATGATCTATATATATTTTACACATCTCTTTATAAAGATAATTTCACCATATTTTCAAAGTAAAGATAACTACATCCAACTCTAGATCATGTGTTTTATAGTTATATTCATGAAATTTTGACAACCTTGAGGTGTAGGCTATCACTTTATCATTTTTCATTAGTAAATTTCCCAAACCCTTCTTTTAAGAATCACTACATACCATGAAAATTTCCCCACTTGAGGGAAGTGTGAGGATTGGTGAAATAATAATCCTTTTTTTTTAATCCTTAAAGCACTATTTTCATTAACTATTTTAGAAAAACTTTACCCCCTTTTAATTTATCTTGGTTAGTGGGTTTTGAAAATTGTGAGAAGTTTCTCACAAATCATCAGTCATATCCAGCTAGTCCAAGAAAACTACAGATATCTATTATATATGTGGGTCTGAGACACTCCTAAATTACCTTTGTCTTAGAAGAGTCTACAGATATCCCTTTACTAGTGATAATATTCCCCAATAATGATACTTCCTTCATCTAGAACTCACATTTACTATACTTTTCATACTGTTTCTCATTTCTCAAAATCTTTATCACAATATTCAAATGCTTCTCATTCTCATCTTTGATTTTGGATTATATCAGAATATCATCGATAAAGACTACCCTAAAATTTTCAAGGTAATATCTAAAGACTCTATTCATTAAGTCCATAAATATTTTTGGGGAATTAGTGAGCCCTTAAGGTATCACTATAAAATCATAGTTTTTATACCTTATTTGAAAGGAATTTTTGGGAATATCTTCCTTCTTGACCTTTAATTTGTGATATCCCGATCAAAGGTCCACCTTAGAGAAATAATGGGATCCATGTAGTAGGTTAAATAATTTTTTTATACATGGAAGGGGATACTTGTTATTTATCATGATTTTATTTTATTTTATAATAATTAATGTAAAGGTTCATTGACCCATCCTTCTTCTTGAAAAAGAGGACCGATGCACCCCATGGTGATAAAATCAGACATATAAAACCCTTTTCAAGATTCTCTTGTTACTAGTTTTTTATCTCTTCTAACTCAACGATTTCAATTATATAAGGAGTCTTTGATATGGGAAAATATATAGATATAAGTTCGATTGAGAACTCAACCTCTCAATTAGGAGGAAGTCCATAAAACTCTTTGTGGAATATATCAGTATAATCCCCCACAATGTGTATGTATTCAAGCATAATTCTCTCCTTTTTAACAATCATTTAGGATCAATATTATTTCTCATGAGATAATAATATCCACACTTGAATAGATTATTCCATGGGATACTCATCCTCCACCTTACACTTGTACAGAATCATAGGATGACTTGGTACATGAAGAGTGATATCCCTCTCTCGATAGTTGATTTTGGATTTATATAAGGATGGTCAATCCTCCCCCAATATAGCATCAAACTTCACTAAAGGAAGTAATATTATATTTTCTAGAATATTTAGTCCACAAAAATTGACTGATAAGGAGTTATATACTTGATACGAAATAATTTCTCTATTTTATGTTCTCAATGATAGACCAACACCCATGTTTTCAGGTTGTGTTTGAATAGTTCTACTAAACTTTCAAGATATGAAAGAATGTATATAACTAGAATCAAAAATTAAATTTTCTATTCTTGAATGAATAACCAGCATACCTTTCACCACATCATTTTTTGGATCCACATCAACAGTAGTGATAGTATATTACCTTCCTTTCTCTCTAGGACTTATAGGTTGTTGTTGTTGATTTTCTATGAAAACCATTGGTATAGGGAATTAGATTTCATAATTTCCATTTTCCTTACAATTGAAACACTTCACTATAGGCTGAGTGTTCATTTGAACCTTCTTTTCTTCTTTTACGTTTTTGGGTTCAGTCATTACCATTTGACACTAATTAGCCCGAATCCCCTTCTTTCTACGTTTGAAACATCTTCTGGTTCCCTTGAGACTGTTTCCCAGGTGCTTCTTCCAACACCTTTGTCATGTGATATGTTGGGTTTCCTTTCCTCCATGATATTTATCTATTGATCCTCTCAAATAAAACTCAATTTTAAACTATTTTTCTTCAGTCCCATGAGACCACTGAGAGTTACTGATCTCCATCTCAACTTTTAGGGAACAATGAACAATCTATTCATAGTCGACAAAGTCCCAAATTTATATTATTTTTCATATACTTGACTTTAACACAATCAATAAATGGTTCACCTTACTTTCAGTGTTGATGAAAAAGTTAAAGGCATACCATGAAAGCCTTGTGAAGTTTGTCTTATACACCCTAATAGAATCGTATCCCTTTTTCATCAGTTTGAGGAACCCCTATTCATTTTAAGATAGAGAGTTTGGGGGAAATATTTATTGAAAAATATTTTCTTGAAGTCTTCCCATTCCATGGAATTAATATCCTCTTTAGAATTTATGTTCTTGATCAGTGTCCACCACTGATCAACTTCTCACTCAATGTGATAAATGTATAGCACAAATTTCTCTTACTCTGAGCATTGGAGGACTAAGAATATCTTCTCAATGGAGTTAATCCATTTTTCTATAGTGAGGGGATTAAAAGATCCACAAAAGGTAGGAGGCCTTTGTTGCATAAAAGGCTTGACTGCAATTTTCTCTTTCTTATGAGGAGGAAGGCATTCTGTATGATTCAAGTTATTATTCATAACTTGAGCTAATTGATATAATATTATCATGAAGTTATTATCTCCCTATATCATAAGGTTAGGAATGTCATTGGGGTAATTATCAAATTGCCTATCATGTTGGTTATTGGCACATTTTCTCCTATTTCCTACCATTAACTAAAAGAATAAAAAAACAAGACGAAAATACATTAACATACAAAATGGAAATTTATAAACTTAGAAGGAATGAATTATAAATGATAAGTATATCCTGACTTATGAGTCTCTAGGTAATCTATGGTAATGTTTTCTATTAGTGTTTCTAACCTAAAAATTTGTTCAAGTCCTTTATAATGGTTCGTAAAGAGTTTTTGAATTTCCAAAACATATCCCCGAGAGTTTCAAACTAGGTGTGTAGAAAGACCTCTTTATCATGAACTAGGTGATGATCAAGTCAAATACCAATGTTCCATTTTCAAAGTTATTACCCCTAGGTAAAACTGTGCAGATTCGCATCCACTTGTAATATCTAGATAGGGACGTAATTTCTTGAAAACTACTTACTCTATCCTTTATCAAAATTTTGGGATATTTTCATATACTTTGACTTATCCCTAGGGTTCTCAATAAAGTATTCTAGTCATAATCCCAAAAAATAACAAGTCCTTGCTCTGATACAAACTACAGTGATCTAATCCTTTTTACAAATATTATTAAATGGTTCTTTTAACATAAATATCCAATAAGTGCAATCCAAAGATCATGAGGCCAAGTTTCTTTAGAAGACTAAGTTCATAATACATTTAAAGGAAACTAAAACATGACATCATTACTTTATTCTCCATAATGAGATCATAGATCAATTTGAGCTCCTAAAACTGCATAGGATAACCCGGAGAATACATAAAAGAAATGGATCAACTAAAAAGATGAGTAAGGGAATAAACATGATAAGAAAACATAACGTGTGAGTAATCACATGGAAGCATAGCATAAAGAACATGGTATAATAAGATCATAGAAACATAAGAAATATGGTAGAAACATATAACATGATATAAACACGAGTTAATGCTAACTTTCTAGGCAATATCACATAGTGGACAAAGTCTCATAATGGTTTAGGTTTACTCCTTAATCTCATACATAACATCTCATGAGACAAAAGTTTTACCCAATGCATTGGTTCTCTATCTAGGTGCATCCATCATTACATGTTCATAATTATGAGTGCCACAAAAAGGAAATCAATCATAAGACATAAATATAAGAATTACTCATGGAAATAAATGAGTTTTATAATATTTCCTCATATCACTGCTACAAAACAGACCTTTAATAGCGTTGACCTTTATCAGTGGTAGCAAAAAACACTGATAAAGGTGTCCTTTATCACCGCTCAAAAAAATGCTGATAAAAGGTACCATTTATTAGTGATTTATTTTTAATATTGATAAAGGACCATAATAAAATGAAAAAATTAAACAAATAAAAAATTAAAAAAATAATGATTTTATTAATTAAATAATTATTGATAAAAATGAATAAATTGAATATAAATAAATGAAAATTATAAATATTAATAAATAGTATGTGTTAAATATATAGATATGTAAAATTAATAAAATAAAATAATTAAAAAAATAAAATTTAAAAATAAGTAAATTCAGAAAAATATTAAACATTTTATTTTAAATAATTATTTAAAATAAAATAATTAAAAAAATAAAATTTAAAAATAAGTAAATTAAGAAAAATATTAAACATTTTATTTTAAATAATTATTAATAAAAATGAATAAATTTAATATACATATATATATATATTATAAATATTAATAAATACTATATTAAATATATAGATATGTAAAATGAAATAATTAAACAAATAAAAATTAAAAATGAGTAAATTAAGAAAAATATTAAACATTTTATTAATTAAATAACTATTGATAAAAAAGAATAAATTTAATATACATATATATAAATTATAAATATTAATAAATAGTATATATTATATATATAGATATGTAAAATGAATAAAATGAAATAAATTAAACAAATAAAATTTTAAAATGAGTAGATTAAGAAAAATATTAAACATTTTATTAATTAAATAATTATTAATAAAAATAAATAAATTTGTTTTAAATATATATAGATTATAAATATTAATAAATAATATATATTAAATATAGATATATAAAATGAATAAATTGTAATAATTAAACAAAGAAATCAAAATGTATAAATTGTAATAATTAAACAAAAAAATTAAAAATGAATAAAATAAAAAATTATAAAAAAATTATTAATGAAATAATTATTAATAAAAATGAATAAATTTAATATATATATATATATATATATTAATTATAAATAGTAATAAATAATATATATGAAATATAAATATATAGAAAATAAATAAAATGTAATAATTAAAAACATATTAATATCTTATTCATTTTTTATGTTGTTTGATTTTCCAATTTAATATATATCAAATTTATGTTACATTGATTTCACATACATATACGCAATTAATGCATTTTTATATACAATGTAAACACACAAATATTTATGTAATTAATGAAATCTTATATAAAAATACAAACACCTAATATTCATATACTATGCCTTGTGTCACTAGGCCTAAAGGTCATGTAAGGGTTCCCTCTCAACCCAGTTAAAAAGAGGATTATTCAAAAATAAATAAATAAACAAGGCCTTCTGGCCATTCAGACATATAAATATATATAATGAAATAAATATATAGATATTATTTTTTAAAAAATTATTCACATATTTATAAAAAATTAATTATATATTTAATTAGTTTTAAAATTATAATAAATATATTTAAATAATGAATATATTTACTATATTAATATTTATATTTATATTTATATTTATTTATTAAATATATATAATTATGTAAATATATATAATGATATAAAGTAAAAAAGATGAGGTTGGTCTTGGGAGCTCCCAGTGATGGTGGCTCCTAGGGTTTTCTCGTGGTGGATGGATCTAGTTTATTACATGCTGATTATTTTTTGGGGAATAATCCCTTCGATTAGCATAAGGGTTCATTCACCATATCTTTAATTTCAGTTGGGACTACAGTGGTGGACCTATCAGGAGATGGTGCTTCATGATTGAAGGGTGTGAATCTTAATTCATTTCTAGTTCTTGTGTCAGTTCTGGTGGCGTCGTTGAAGGGTGGTGGATCACGTCTAGTTCTGGTTATAGATCTGATTTCTATTGATCTGGTTTCTGAGGGGGATGGTCCGCGTCCTGCGTTGGCTACTATTACAGATCCAGCTTTAGTGGATCTGATCTCTGTTGTGATTTGTGAATTGGTGGAGGTTTTTGCCTTGGATCGGCCTAGTTCGTATCCTTATTTAGTGGAGGATTCTTCCATGAAGGTGGTGGAATATTTGGATTCCAAATTCACAGATTCAAAGACATCGAGATTGGACCTGTCTGGCGATCTGCTTCAAGAGAAAATTTCCTATGCTCAGGTTGTGGTTACTGGGACATCGAAGCCCCCTAGTTTGATAGCCCCTAGTCCAGGAGACTTGTGTAATGATACATTTTTTTCCAATCATTTTTTGTTGATTTTCAGGGTGATCTGGCATCCCAAAAAATCACAAAGATATGTGAAACTACTTTTGTTGAAGCCATTCAAGCCAACATCGCTAAAAAAGTAAGGTATTGTAAGTATTCTATCATTGCACATTTATCTTCACAAATTAAGTATCATTATTGGATCATACCTAATCTTAATAGAAGGCTTCTTGAAATCTGGGGCTTTGACAGTTGGAAGATTACATCGTTGGGAAAGGGCTTCTTTCATATTGTCTTTCCAAGTGCTGCTTTGAAATCTAGGGCATGGGGGTTCGGTCTTGTGAACTTGAAGCCTAGTTTCCTCAGGATTTAGGACCGGGGGCCCTCTTTTAATCCTCTAAATGTTAAAAATTCGATCACTCAAATTTGGCTACTAATTCATGGTTTGAGCTGGTTCTTATGGCATCCTCATATTTTATGGGAAATTGCCTTAGCCATTGGGGTTCCAATTAAGATAGATAAGGAAAAAAAGTCAAGGTATAAAGACCTGACCATAAAACATTACTTAATAATAAATTTTAGAAAATAACATACATTATTACACATGGAGGATCTTTTATGGTTTATAGTTTTAAATAATTAGTATATCTTACATACATGACATACCACATTCATACAAGAGGGTACTACTAAAACAGTATCCATTTTTTTCAAAATATAAAACATTTAAACTTAAAACCTGATTTCTTTAACAACACTCCATATCAAAAATCATGACTCCCATATTTCTCTTACCCATCCTTATATCCTGTGAAAAACATTTTAAAACCTTGGGATGAGTATAAAAATAAGTAAGGGATATAAAGAAAGAAAGGGTTAGTCAAGTGATAACATAAAAACTAATAAAACCCATAATCATAAGAACTCATATGCATAGAAACATCATGTAGTTTACTTGGAAAATATTTACCATATCACTCTTAAATTCACCCTTACACATGGAATAACCTTTTTTTCAACTTCCATCTTCGGAGTACTCAATGCATTAGAGAGCTATAATGGGGCTCACTCGTCATATCTTGAGCTATAATGGGCTCAACCCAACATATCTTGAGCTATAATGGGATAAATACAAAATATATTGAGCTATAATGGGATCAACCTAGCATAAATAATGTCCAAGGAATATATCATGGTAATAAAGTATCTTTAAATCAGAAGTAACCACTAATTCCATATACATATAAAAAATAATCCTTTGAAATTTATTAAAGAGGGTTTTAAAAGGATTTTAAAAGGAAAGACCCTTAAAATTTAATTGGAGTGAGAATTAATAGAATGGAATGGCTATTTTTATACATTTTAATACAAATATTTCAATATAATATAAAAAAATCATCACAACAATAATATTAATAGCACATAATGAATAAATAATAAGGTTAACCCAAAGAATGGAAATTGGGTTAAGAATTCCTTTACCTTGGGTTCTTCTTACATAAAAAGTGTTTAAAACTACTTTATAATGGTTAAAAGAGTGTTATTAATATCTTAATGAAACATATTAATGTTTATAACACCTTATATGATCATTTTACAACATCATTTGACACATTTATTAGTAATATTTTGTTATTTACATTGTGTCGGGTGCGTTCTTTACATGGTTTCCATGATCGGTTCATGATGGATATTCTTGTCGATTGGAAGTGAAACTCCATAATTGGAATGGAATGGTATTTAAATATTTAAAAAACCATAAATTATACCATTTATCAATTTTAATTCTGAAATGAGTATGATTCATAAGTTAAAACATTATTGATATTTGTTTAGGTCATTTTGGCGATTCTTCTATCATAATGAACTCATTTGTTTTATAAATCAAAACCACGTGTAAAAAATAATTACAAAACCATGGATGAGACATAATACATATATTATAACCTGGTTAAACCATTAAAAATGGTTTCATGACCAAACTTTAAATAATTAAATCAAATTTAAATCACATCGTCCACGATGTCGATAATTCAGCACATCACAGACAATGTTTTTATTCCTTGAATAAGTGGGAGAGGAGAAGAAGAATGATGATGAATTTTAAATGAACATGAGAATATCCAGAATATAAAATATTTATATATATTTCATGCCTTTTGGATAATAGGAGGTTAAGAGACTATAAAATAAAATTAAAGGAAAGGAAAACACATGGAAAGGAAAAGGATCTCTTACCTTTTGATCTCTTCTCCTTGAGATCCTCCTTAAGGCCTTTGATTTTGGCCTTTGGGTGGGACCAAAAGGTCTTGGACATGTGAAAGGATATTGGTTAGGGAATTTGGAATAAATTAGACAATTATAAAGGCTTGAGAGGTGTGGTAGGAAGTGAAGAATGAGGGTGGTATTTATAGTGGAGGAGAGAAGATATTTTACATTATTTAAATCATTATTATAATATTTTTTCTCAAGAATATGAATAATATTAATTAATGTGACTCAAAATAGTAATAATGGCATGTGAGTTTGAACTAAGTGGTTTTAAATCACTTATGATGTCATAAATAGTCTATTTAACTGATAATTTGAATATACGGCATTTTACCGTATTTCACTATTCATAAAAAATTCAAGAATTTCAGAAAAATCCCAAAAATTCACCCTAACCATTTTTCGACATGTAGAATTCAAAAATGAACACTATTTTTTGAAAAAAAAATTAAATATTATTAATTTAATTTTTAAATAAAATCATACTTAATTCAAAAATTAACAATTTTAATTCTATAACTGCTTTTATATCACAATGAAAAATTAACCAAGATTTCATTATCTTAAAACCTTAAGAAAATAAAATAATAATACAATTTACTATTCATTAGGGTTATATTACTACTCATATTACTATTTATAATGGCATATTACTATTCACCAAAAAAACAAGTTGGTTCCATAAGAATCCAAATAACTTACAGAACACAATTATAGATGACCATTTTTCAAAATTCAAAGCATAGAAGAAACAAAATTATGTTTAAAGGCTAGTTATAAATATCTAATTAAAACAAATTTTCATGCATTTCATTTATTTTTTAAAAACCTTGGGGTGTTACACAAGTTATATCCATTTTTCTCATTTGCATGTGAAGGTTGATTTAGCCTCTCATTTGATAAACTTAGTGGTTCTTTTGGGTGATGATTTTCAGTTTGAACTAAAGATTGATTATGAAAAAGTGACTGATTTCTACACAATATGTCACAATATTGGACATACATTTGATAAATGTAGAAGAAGACTTGTTTGTAGCTCATGTGGGGTGAAAGGTCATTCATATTATAATTTTAGGCATACTCTGGTCAAGGTATCCTCTGATAAGGATATCAATGATGATGAAAGACAAGAAGGTAATATGGATCCTAACATTCAGGGTTAAGTTCCATTGGTGGATGTTGAGTAGGTATCTACTCATATCTTGGTAAAGGACCTGAATAATAAGGTGTATTAAGAAGGAGCTCTGATGGCTCACAATCCTGATATTGTTGAGGGTGATAAATCTAGTCCCCCTCACCCATTGTACCAGATGGAAATAGGGGTTGATGTTGTATAGTTCCCTGGTAAAAATAAGTTATGGTTAGACATTGTTGTTGGGAGTGAGAAAACTACTCAAGTTTCTCAACTATCCACTAAGACTGATAAAAGGCAGCATTCATCACCTATCATGGATAGAATCGAGCTCATTTAATGTAATTTTGCAGTGAAAGTTGTGACGGTTTAGGCTTCAGGAGTCAATAATGACCCAATGGAGCAACCTCTAACTCCTTTTGAACTGGAAGAATATTGGCAGCAAACGAAGACTTGGAAGTGATGTCAGCATCTGAAAACTCATGGATGAGGATGTGGCAGGGATGAATGGGTTTCTCATGGGCGTGGTTGGTCTACTAGGTCCTCTTCCAAGGATCTTACTCTAGAGTAGGTCAAACTCAAAGAAAAGTACTATTTTCTTTTCAATCAGCAGAATTTGCAGTCATAATGGAAATCTACTAATGATACTGCTGATTAGGATTATGGGGATGAACCTAGTTCGACCTACTTGTAGTTTTATTTTTTCCCCATCCTCTCATATTTATGTACTGTATTTTGTTTTTCAATAAATTTTGGTATGAGTGGGTTCGTTTGGCTCCTAAACCTTTTTGGTATAATGGTATAAAGATATTTATAATTATAAAATTATAATAAATATATTTAAATAATGAATATATTTACTATATCTATATTTATATATATTTACTATATATATATATATAAATATATATAATGATATAAATATATTTACAATAATAAATAATTAATTATAGATATATTTACAAATATATTTATTTATAAATATATTTATAAATTTATATTTACTATATTTATAAAATTGTATATTTATAATTATAAATAAAAAATATAATTGTTTTAAAAAATTATTTATGTAATTATAAAAAAATTATATATTTAAATAATTATAAAATTCTAATAAATAAATTATTAATTATATAAATATATTTACAAAAAAATTATATATAATTATAATTATAAATCATTTATTAATGCTAAAACTTTAGCACTGATAAAGGTGTATTTTATCAACATTTTTTAGCACTGATAAAATGTATCTTTATTAGCGCTTTGTTGCAAGAGTTGATAAAAGTGTACCTGGTCTATTTAAAAGAACTCGAACCATGATTGATTCATTCACAATTCTCAAGCTCTCGTGAAACTCCCCTACTGCCAGTGCTCCTCCTCTATGTTCTCTTAGATGAAACAAGGCTAGAATCCATGGTATGTTATTTTCTCCATTTCCTCTCTCATTGATTTCTTGTTTGGGTTCTGCGGTTTGCATTTTTGTGGTGTTCTCAACCATGATGAACCCTACTTCTCTTATCCCATAACTCTAGTCGTGTTTGTTCTATCTCATTTTTCCTTATTATTGTCATTCTTATCACCACCTTCACTCGCAGCCTTGCCATTGTTAGAACTATCGCTATCACCATCACCACTTTCCACATTTATCCATCGAACATTCCCTTCAATCATTCCCCTTATGTTACATGGTCATTGCATATCATAGATATCATATTGGACAATAATGGATCTTTTAGTGATGTAAAATGGAAATGGGTTGTGTGCTTCACATTTTTCTAAACATGATCCAATCAAAAACTGCAACTAATTGGCCAATTAATTACTTAATATGTAGTTCACTGGAATTTATTATAATCATTTGAGTTTTCCAAAAACTATATATTCAGACATGATATCTTATTCATGATTTAAATAATTAAATACTAATTAAATAACTCCATTGATAAGGGTTTTAGATTGGTTTTAAACATAATCAATGATAGTGAATGGTTTTAATTATGTTATATTTGATAAAACATGGGTTATATAGAATCTTATCAATTATTACATATTACACATGCTATAATAGAAATATTTAAGTGATTATCATGTTTTATTATTCGATTAAGGAATTTGATGTTTATGATGCCAGATTAGTTATAGTTTTTATATATGTATTTAATATTTTATATTTCAGATAAATTAGTTCATAATATATATATGTTTGTATGATAAATATATTATTCAAATTATTTTACTATAATCATACACAAATATGGTTTTAATAATATTTATATTTTTAAATGAACCAATACACATTTATAAATAATTTTTTTTTTCTTAGGGAAATGTATGAATTATTATAAAATGTAACATGATTTTTTTCTGTACATTATAATTTTAGGAAATGGAAAAAAAATTTAATTTTATTTAGAAATTATTAATTTTTATCTTTGTATATATTTTCTACTGATTTTTTAACTAATTTTTTTGTTTACTTGTCTAATAATTTGTTCTCTAGAGTAAGTTTTTTAAAAATTATTGTATTAAATGTAATATGTAACTATTTTTTTGTTATATTTTGATAAATATTTTCTTATAATATTTTTTTTGAATAATCACGTGATATTATTTGAAATGATTTTTAATATACCTCTCAATGTATAATTACAATATTTTTCTACAAGAAACACATGTGTGGATGTGATAAAAATAATTTTTATCATACATTAAAATATGATGGGTATTATGTGAGGGCTAGGTATGGTATGTTAGGATATGAGTTACTATAGACATGTTAGTGATTCATCTAGGTTTAGGGTTAGGGTGATGTGACATTTTTGTTGTTGTTTGTTCTTCTTTATAGTTTTTTAGAAGTAAGGTTTAGCTAATGTTTTATGGGAACCATTGTGTGGTTCTTTCCTAAGGGATCTATTTTTGTTAATACTTTCCCATATTTAAAAAGAACTTTTTAAGAAAAATGGCTTTGTTATACCCATTTCCTGGTTTTGATGAAATAAGTGCATGTGTTAGTTATCCTTGATGGATAGTCTTGGATGCTAGGGGTTTGAGGTCAAATCTCAGGTAACTTTGATGTGTTTATTTCTAGAGGGAGATAAATAATTTTTTATCCTCCTATGATTCAAATGTTAACCTCTTATTAGTGAAATGATTTGAATGTCATGGAACAACCATGGTATAAACTTATTGTATGATTAGTATAATTCACTAGTATGAAATGAAGTAGGTATATTTATTATTATGTTGTCCTATTAGTATTTACTTATTTTTTTATACTCGCACCATACACATGAACCTAAGTGGATATTGAGCTCTTATATTTTAAATACAAGTGAGGTAAAAGGACTATTAAAATATATAAGATTTTATGTGACTAAAAATGGGTGAGTTGATGTACTCATGGTAGTGTTAGGGACCTTTTATAATTTTGATATGAATTCATAGGATAACACCTACCATAGTGGAGTAATTATTTTCTTAAATTCAATTACTCATTTCCTTCAAAATAGATGCATGCTAATCATTTGATGAAAGAGTGTGAATATGGAGTTAAAAAGTTCATAAGTTTTCAATAGAGAATTCATACAAATCTTCTCAAATACTTTTTCTATGTTTAAATTATTGTTATACAAGGAAATTTAAATGTTTGATTATTCATACATACAATGTCTTATGCACATGATGATGTTACTAATCATGGGGAAGAAAATACTTTTGATGATGAAATTGAAGAATTATTAGGGGATCAATAGAATGTTGATGAAAAAAATAACAAAAACTTAGTATCACAGTATTGAATAAAATTATCAAGGAAAGAAGTCAGGGTATAAAATTTGAGGTTTGTTGGAATCAATGCGACTAACCTATTAAACCCAACAAGTCAATGTTCATTAGTTATCTTGGGGTCACAATGAGGATGAATGTACTAATTAATATTGATTCATGCTGTTATATCCATATTGTAATCAAGGAAACCCTTTGTAAAGATATAATAGTAATGTTACAATATTCTTTCTCTATTTTACTGGAAAATTATATAATAAAATGTTGATTTAATTTTCATTATTCCTTGCAGAGTTTTTTATTTTAGAATATTTTAGTAATAAATTTGTCTCAATGGATGCTGGAAGATCCCATAGAGGCTTTTATAATATTCTTACCAAGTTAAATCTTAGGTATTCTGAGAGGAAAGTAAAACCCCACCCACTAGTCAGTTATGCACATATTATAAAGTAGAAAACATGGAAGTCTTTCATCAATTGTCACAATGAGAAATCATTTCAGGTACATTGCATTCAATAATATATTATTTAATATTATTTATTTTATCCAATTTGATTCAAAAAAATTAATTTATGAAACATCAAAAGCGTGTTGAAAATAAATAACATGCATTAAAATCAATATACCCCTATCACAAAGAAATGATGGGGTAAACTTCACTAGAGAAGACATTGGTATGTATTTTAAATCAACAATAAAAGTTTTATGTGATATAAAACAACATATGTTCCATTTTTTATATGCATATTGATAAAGAAAAATATAAATCCACTTTCATCCCATGTCATGTGCTGTGAAAGGAGGCTCACGTAAATAAGGAGGGTTAAATAGTTGATGAAAACGCAAAAGATGTATGAGAAACATGTGTTGGTATGACATAATAGTAATTCATTATGATTTATAATAGTATTATATAAAAATAAATATTTATGTTCATATTTTTTATATGGTTTAGACATAAGAATCAGCAGTGACCGTACTAAAAGAAAAACTACTTTTAGTAGCTTTGAAGCGGTCAGAACAATATAGTCACATTGGAGGATTAGTTTTTGGAGTGTCTCCTAGAATATATTTTGAGAAGATAAAACCACATAAAGAGACATATAAAATGGTGAAAGGATTGTTTTCATAATTATATTATTTGAAAGAAATTATTGTTCAGTCTGGTTTAGTAGACCAATGTGTGAGAAATGATCAAAGAAAATTGGTGGTGGAACAAAGATCCACACATGAACCAAATTACCCCACTAGATTTGAGGCTAGCCATTCCCCTAAACCTCATACCATACCTGATAGAATCAATTTTTTCATTAATCTTTCTCTTAAATGTGAATCAAATAACTTTTAATAACCTTATATTACTAAAATTCTTCAGGGTATAGTTGTATGCGATTTTTATATGTCAATATCCACACACTTCCTTGTTGTGAGGGGTATGGTGAATAATATCCTAAGAGACAATCTATACCATAAAGACCTCCCAAAATATCACATGATATTGGGGATTGATGTATCTCATGATTAGAATTATGAGTTACCTATTCCACTTGATGATTTAGATATTACAATGGTCAATGATGCTATTGGAACTTTCATAAAATGGACATATAATCTTATAATTATAAATTAGGTATGTCTTTAACAAATTTTTTCATATAAAAAACTTGTAACAGTTGATAAAAAAGGTCTAAAGTGAGGTATGATATTATATATAGATAAAGAAATGAAGAAAACATAAGGTCGAATCAAAATAATCTAGTGAATCGAGCAAGAAATAAAAATGAACTTTCAGGACTACCTTCACCCTTCCAGTTCCATATAAATATCTATTATCATTATAACTTCATACATAGACCATAATTAAAGATGAAAATATGCATTACATTCTATATGAAAAAAATATGGAACTTCCATGACAGATGTAGTTAGTCTTGAGACTATAAATGATACTCTCAAGCTGAATGGATAGGAGTCTCAGTTTTGAATACATACATAAGTTATATTTTCATAATATGTATATCCAAATAGTGAGATCATATTTTTATTAAATTTAATAACTATTCACATTTTGTATAGGCTTTTATATTACTACTATAGAAAGGGGAAACCGTGTGAAGCATGATTTGTATTCATTAATCCCTATATTATTTATAAGGAAAAAATTTACTTTGAATAAGGAATAAATTGATATGAAAATATTTGAGCTACTCTAAGTGTTTGAGAAAAAAAATATCAGATGACATACTCTTTTGGATTCCTACAATGTAGGGGTAAAACTCTACAATATAATCACATGAAATATATTTTTATTTTTTTCATTAATTATTTGTTTTTGTTTTTTAGGAATCACTGGATGTTGATAGTACTCAATTTGGATACCCCAAATATTTATTTTCTGGATTCAATTCATGAATATCCAAAAAAATTACCACACATGATGTGTATTGAAAATTTATAATACACTATAATCAACATTTTTTAGATAAACTTTAAATTATATATTTTAGTCTATATTTTAACAAGAATTTTTTTATAATAGTAAAATCGCTAAATATATGATAAATCATGGCATGAAGTCGGTGTCTAAAAAGATAAATTATATTAATTGCTAAAAATGGAACATATTAATGTATATATCGAAAGATTTAACTATCAAAACATATTTCAAAACAATTTACTTATTTTGGTCAATGTTTCTGCAATTTCTGAAGAAAGATAATGGTAATGAATATGGATATTATATTTGAAAATTTATGAGATAGATCATAAAGCATGAAAAGACCAACATCCTTGAACAGGTTATTTTTAAAGGTAATTTCAATTTCATTAAATATTTTTATTAATCATTTTTTTGTCTATATTTTCTCAAGTACTATCAAGATAGATAAAAAAATTGATACTCAAAAGTAGAGGTAAATTTTTTTAGAGATGATTGGGTAGAATACATGTTGTTAGAATGTTTTTTTAGAAAAAATTTAAGTGATTACCTTCAAAGTTTGTGATCTAGTACAAGATATAACCTTATAAATATATTTGGGGTGTGAAGCATTTGTGTCATAATGCTTATATATTATTTTTTATATGTTTCTCAAGGAGAGGTATAATAGAGGAAATCAATTTTTTTAGAAGTGTTAACCTACAAAAATTAATTTTTTTTGGAAATAGCGGAGGTGGAGGCAGAGGTGGAGGTGGAGATAGAGTCAGAGATTGAGGTTGAGGAGGAGGCAAAGGTAGAGATCGAGGTAGAGGAGGAGACGAAGCACTGGCTTGAAAACAATAAAATTGTTGGAAAATGGAGTATAATGGGGATAATACCAAGGTTGTGTTTGAGAAAAATTGTTGAAAAGTGATCACAACACTTGTCACTTAAGATAATAGCCATTGTGTAAGTGTTTCATGTGACTTATTGAAAAAAAAAATTCACCACTTGTCTAAGTGATATTATACAGGAATTTAAGTGGGGGATTTTTTTAGAAACAAAAAAAATACCACTTATTTTTTCAAACTGATAATCATAGGATACAATTTATATTAGTAAATTCCAAGTACTTTCAAATATTACTGAAGTTTGAAAGAAATCCCTTTCCAAGAACAAACTGAACAATAACAAAATAGATGCAGTTTCTTACCCCTGACTTCTCTACACTGCAAAGTAAGTGTCTTGGTAGTGGAGCCAATAGTAACTTGAGATTCATACAACACTAATCCAATCATAAAATATGTGTATAATCCAACTCAAATGTTTAAATAAATATGTGTGTAATCAGCCACCCAAGCCATCAGTTGTATGAGAGAACTATTAGAGGACAACCATCATTGAGATATCATGTTCATCGAGGAGGGCTAGTGTCAAAGGAAACATGACATCAAATGAAAAAGAAACCACCTTATAAAGAAATACCTAAAAATGAAAGACCTTCCTCAAATGAAATCATGAAGGAAAAAAAATCTAAATTAATACCCATTTGAAAAATAAGCTAGTAGCTTGATCCCAAACCTCTAAAAAATAAATAAATACAAAATTCCATCAACTGATCATTAATTTTCAGAAAAGAACAATACAATGGTTTAACTTTAGTGGGTGGTGGAATTATTTGGGATATTAAATCATCAATTAGATGCATGATATAATATCACAGATGCTTATTAAATCCATACAAGTAACATTCATTATGCATGTGAATATTCATAATGAAAAATGATCCATGTTCACAAGCTCATTAATAAAAAACTCATTATCATTCTCAATAAAAAAATACATGAGAATAGGGATATTCCAATTTTGATGAAAAAATAATTATGATGATATGTTAGATTTTATCATCACCTATAATATTGAGAAGGATATACCAATATATAGCACAACCCAAGAATATTTAATAGATGCACTAGATTTCAGTGTCATTTGGATTCTATAAAGGGATATATTGATGTTTAATGCTATCTAAAAGGGGTAAACAATTTATAATAGAGTTTAGTGTCTTATGAAAATATATATATTAGTTTTTTGGGGGTAAAATTACATTCAAACACACACACCACACACATAGTCCATAAAGTAAATCCATAGCCCCCCAAAAGCTTAGTGCAACGCCATGCATGCATCATCCTGCCTGTGTCACTAGGCATGTGTCATGTCTATGCCGCCACATGCATGGTTCTGTAAGAGTACATACACTGACCCAGATTTGAAACTGGGTATAATGTTTTTTCCATAAAATAAGTTAAATGGTTTATCATGGAGTTTTTACTCCAAGTATGTCTTTTTATTTAAAATTGACATTAATTTTACTAAAAAACTAACATACTCAAAACTAATAAAACACATTCAAATTGTTATGATAATTTAGGAAATAGATTCATAAGTCATTTTGGATATGTAGGAATCAGGATCACCTTAATTTGATACGTGATGTGCTCAGTATGGAACAAAGTGTCTGTTATTAGTTTCAAATTGAAATTTTTGTATAAAAAGTGCCACGCACTGAAAACCAAGAAAACATGCTCTAATTGTCTTGATAATTTAGGAAAATGATTCATAATTCATTTGTGAATTTTAGGAATTAGTATCATGTAAAACTCACACACGATGTGACTGGTATGAATCAAAGTGCATGTTTACAATTTAAAATGACATTTTAGTAAAAAAACATGTGGTATACTCAAAACTAATCAAACACATGAAGATTATTTTGATACTTTAATACAAATATTAGTAAGTTATTTGGGACATGTAAGAATTCTTTTCACCTCAATCCAACACACGGTGTGACCAGTATGACTCCAAGTGCATCTTTTCAATATATAAGTGTCATTTTATTTTAAAACGTGTATCAAATCTCCAAAACCTATCAAACAAACCTATACTATTTTCTCATAATTCTATATTCTATTACTTAATTAATTTCCTTACATTTTTATCTTATAATTATTTAGTTAAGTTTTACATAGATAATGATTGAAGATGAACAATAAATGGTGTGACGTGCAAGAATCAACTGAAACTCAATCTAATACACAGTGTCCATGCTATGTCTCAAAGTTTAGTTCAAAATTAACACTTTCTGTTTAATTAATTTATTTATATTATTACAAACATAAGAATTATTTTATTATACAGGTGTGTTATTTTTCTTAAGTAGGGGTGTTTTATTCTTTTATACAGTTGCATTCTTTTTCTCTATAATAGTATTTTTTTCTTGTATTTGTGTTATAAATTTTATTTCATCTAAATTATGTATTTATATCTTATTTTTCTAATTCCTGGTGTTGTTTTTATTGTTTTATTGTGTCATTATATCACACTTAAATATACCCTATTTCTAGTTTTGGAGTGTTCTATAACAGCACATTGTAGTATACCCCTTTATCAGCACTACTAAATTCACTGATAAAGGAATCCTTTATCAACGCTTCTAAAAGATCTAATAAAGGGACCCTTTATTAGTGCTTCTACAAGTGTTGATAAAGGTACCCTTTATAAGCACTAAATAAAAGCACTGATAAAGGACTCATTTATCAGTGCTTTTCTAAAACTAATAAAATCCTAGGGATTTTATCCATGATCTGGTAGTCAACACTTTTTTATCACTGATAAAGGCTAATTTTAGCACTATTAAAGGCCTCTTTTGTAGTAGTGTATCGCAATCAAAGGAAATTTTAAAATAAAGGCATTTGATAAAGGAACATAAAGCATGTATTACCCCATAAAAGTAAGTTAGAATCAACTAGGTATATTTTTGAGAGATATATATACATAATTTATAAGCATTCCATAACATTAAATAGAGATATAAAACAAGTTAGAGAGATAATGGTCATAACCCAAAGAAAATGGTGGTTTAAAGATATCTCTTACCTTAAGTCTGATTCATCATATACATCATTTATCTACTTAAATAATAAATGTATGTTAATTATTTACTTCCTTAAGAACCCTTTTCAAGTTTATTATTCTTTTTATTTTATTTATTATCATGTTATATTCAATTACTTAATCATTTATGTTCACATTTTATGTTTTGATGATATTCAGTTCATATGTCCAAAATCACTTTGGTAAGTTGAATAAGTCAAAAATGTTATTATTTAATCATATCTAGAATAATAATCATGACATAGTTATCATTTTATATATAAATTACACTTTTAAAACAAAACATTAAATATGGTTATGAAAAAATTAACTATGTTTCAATCATGGAGATTGTGTGTCATATGTACGCATGAGCAATGTTTCCATTTTTCAACGATCATGATGGAAAAAATGTAAGTGTTATTTTATTTTATAGAATGATAATTATATAATAAATATAATATTATTTATTTAAATACACTTATATATACCATCCATGTGATTCGGTAATGAAAAGTGAAGTGCATCGCTTTGTGGAGGTGGTAATCCACACATGTGCACGAACAACGTTATCATCTTTTAATGAATGGAAAGGTAAGAAAATATATGATATATTAATTTTAAATAATGATAAATATTTAATTAATAAAATATATATACATTAAATCCATCATCATTAATATTCATGAGATTCGATAATAGAAAACGAATTACATTGGTTCACAAGGCGGTAGTCTACCGCACACAAGAACAATGGTTTTATTTCCCATTTGATAGAAGAGGGGATGTATGTAGGTACGTAATTAAAATAATAAAATATAAGTATATTTTATATACTTATGTAATTATATAATTGTGTTTGAATGATATTTTAATAAGTTGGAAGAATAAATAAAACAAAAATGCTCGGTTAAGAACGATACCTCTTCTTCAGACAACCTCTTTAGTTTTGCAACAAAATCCTTTCTAGGAGGGTTTTCTTAATCAAAACAAGGCTTCTAGGAAGTGTTAAGGTAATTAAGAAATATATTTGGTCATTTATTTTCTAAATCAAAATTGTTTTTAAGTGTGAAGAAAATAATATAGGAGGTTTTCTTTTATAAGTCAGATGAAGTGACAATTTTGCAAATACCCAAAACTATTTAATAATGGGAAGTCACTCTCAGAACAAGTACCTAAAAAATTGATAAATAATTTAGTGGATGTAATATAATATCTATCTACACCTACACCATAAAAAAAGGAAATATTTTTTAAATGTTTTATTCCCTTTACCTGTAAGGTTACTCACTTTTACCATTTTAGTTTTTACCATGGTAATTAGTTTTTTACCTGGGTAATTTATACTTTAAGACCAAAAATAAAATGCGACTTATTAGATAATTTGGAACCAATTATTCTAAATATGATATAAAATTTATCAAATAAAAATCTTATTTGTGTCAAAAATTAATTTTAACACAAGCGCATGTAACGCGTAAAACCCCATTTTAACCTTAAATATGATAATTAATTTTTACTATTTTTACTATTCATTATGACCAAAATTTAAGTTGGTATTATTAAATAATATTAATTATATAGATTCAAAATATGTAATAAATTTTATCAAATTCAATTCATATAAGTTTCATAATTTAATTTAATATTAAACCTACAAAACGTGTCGAAAAATGGTTTTTCATGAAATGATTTTTTTTCAAGTATAAGATGATCTCATATTAACTCTATGACTATTAATCATCATTATATGAATTTAAATTAATATAAATAGATATATAATTTATATATTTCATTTAAATCTTTCTTTATTATGGGTTATTTTAATTAATTAAAATAGATAATCTTTATGCGCTTAAAATTAGTTTTTAGAAAACCGTGTTTTTAAGAAAAAAATTAAACTTATACCAAAATTATGAAAATTAATGATTAAAATGAAATTAATTAGATTATTATAAATAAAATGGTTAATATTTCAATTTAATACCAAATCTAAAAATATAATGGTACTTTTAAATTACTTGATTTAATGAAAAGAAATGGAAGTATTTGAAAAATTGATAATTTTCATTATTTACTTAAAAATAAATTATTTTAGAAAAATATAAAAAATCCACCCTAAGTTTTTTTTTAATATTATAATTTTAAAAAATTAATTTAGTTTTATTAAATTAATTTTTTAAATTTACCATAAATTAATTATAATATTTTCTTATAAAAATCAATAAAAATCATTTTGAAAAAAAACACATTTTTTTAAGAATAAAATGTCTATTAAAAATTGAGTGATTATTTCCTAAAAATTTATCAATAAATTTATATTGATTATTAACTTTATATAAATTTCATAAATCAATAAATCATATTCATACCCACCAATTTAATGGCTAGGTTATAATGATCATATTTAAATAATCATGGTTCATTTTGGCTCAGTGTTGCATGTCATATACGATATTAAAAATAGTTTTTTTTTCTTAAAAACTCAGAGTGTTACATAAAAAACATTTAATATATCTTTTATCCTTAGAATTTTTATTTAGGGATCTTTTTGCAATAGTTCTAGGTTTTTCATCCTTCTTGGTTGAAGAACCTGTGTTGTATAATTCTTTAACCTTATTGGATGAAAATCCTTGCTTATTAAGGACATTATTTGATATAATTCCTTATATTTTCTGGATTTTCTCATTCATTGCCTTTATAATTGGAAATTATACCATAGAATTGTTATCAATGAAAATTAGACATCACCTTGATCTATTACCTTTTTCTATTTCACCTGTAAGATTCAAAGTAGCATGTTAGTTTATCTTGAATGACATCATATTTTTCTTTAATATTTTCTATATTAAAGTTATAGTATTTCAATTCATTCCTACACAATTCTAATCATGTTTGGGTAAACCTTTTAAATTTAATTTTCATGAAATTATTTATATAAGAAATATTTTTTCTTATAGTGAAACTTTTTCCCAAAAAAATATTGTTAGCCCTAATTCCTTTAAGGAGTAAAAGTAATTCTTATTCATAGACAAGATAATTCTTCTTTATCCCATTAAATCATGCACTCTAGTGTCTAATTATACTTTCATTTTGGTTTTTTATTATCTTTAGGATACATCCCCATGCTGAGTCTAATGTATCCACTTCTAATATAAGTTTATCTTCACTCTCATATGGATACATCAATTCTGAGAGGTTCTAAGATATTTTGTTTCATATTTTTGATGACTTCAAAATCTCTTTCTATCCAATTCTAAGGTATCTTACTAGATAATTTTTTCTAAACTAGAGTTTATATTTTTGTTAAGTCTCTAATGTATTCTCTAGAATAACTTAATATACCAAGAAATGCCTATATTTTCTTACAATATATAAGATCATTAGGGAAAGTTTCTAGCTTCTCTGTAATATGTGGTTGAAGATTATCTCTACTTCCTTGGATCTGTAATCCCAAGAATTATATCTTTAGTTTCATCTAAATGATCTTCCTCTCTAAAATTATCTTCTCTTATTTTCTAAATATTTCATCCAATTTCTATAAATTCTCAATATGATCTATGTTTTTACTAAATATAAGAACATCATCAATGTAGACTACCATGGATTGTGATAATCTACTGAATGCCTTGTCCATTCTCATCTAGAATATTATTTGGGAATTCTTGAGTCCAAATGGAATAACTAAGCATTCACACAATCCAACTGGCATGTAAATTCAATTAATGGTATAACCACCTCTTTGACCTTAATTTTCCAATATCCTGACATGATATCAAACATAGAAAATATCATTGGACTTTTATTCCTAATATTGCTTCTTAAATATTCCTGATTATAAATATTATATCCATAATCCTTTGTGGCACATTTAATATCACGATAATCTATAACCATCCTGGATTTACCATAATGCTTCTTAGCATGATTCATTACCATAAATGTCACAATCTTGTGGGGACTTTCACTATACCTAATTAATCCAAGATTGATTAGTTTTGGAATCTATTTCTCAAACTCATTAACCATTATATAGGGATAGGAAATTTCCTTACTTTTGATCACCATACTAGGATCTTTAAGGGTAATTGTAGCCTCTGATATTTCCCCCTTCCAAAATTTCATAGGTTTATCTAACTAATTTTTTGATAAGTAATATCTTATCTTGGACAATGAATATTACTCATTTATCCTTAGAACTTTCAATCCAATCATTTCTTTCCATTGCTCAATCATTCAGTGGTATTTTCTATCATCATCTAGATATTTTTCTATTTGAACAATTGATATCTCCTTTTCCGTAATCATAATAGTTTTTTAAAAATCAGTTGGAATCACATAATTGTTGAGGATAATTCCTTGTTAAAATACCATTATATTCTAATTACTTATAAGGAATCTATTTCAAATCAAGAAGTTATATGGTAATTAAGGAATAAAGTAAGGCATCAGCTCTATAAATATTCTCCCATTGAGTTCTATCTGAATTTTCTTTACCAATTATTTAATAAAAACCATTTCTTTATTACTAAATGTAACTTGCAACTTTGTGGAATCCAAGGTCACTCCTGAAAACTAGATTCTTGTAAAAGAGAAGGTATATCATGTATCAACTAGGGATGTACATTTAATCCCATAAATTCTTAGCTTTACCAATGTATCACACTCCTATATATTTACACTGAGTAAAAAATATCCCATATATCCCACATGTGATTCTTCATCTGCATAGATAGGTAATCAAAGAGTTATTTGTCTAACTATCCTTCTTTTTAGTCGAAGTAGGACACTCAAGAGGGGGTGAATTGAGTTCTGATAAAAAATTATGTCTTAAAACATTTATTTAATAATCCCCTAATTAAAAAAAATTATCCAGTTAACCAAAGTATCATATTTATAAAATATTTAGTTTTTTGAAATAATTCTCATAGAGTGATTAGTTCTTAGTTAAAATAATTTGAATAATTATCTTAACTTTTGAATTTAGTCTACTAAATCAAATTCAAATACAAACACTATCTAATATTAACAATCATAGTGAAGTAAATTTTTATGGTTTGAGTAATGAAAATAGATAAGAAAACTAAACTTGAAATAACACAACATATTTAAAATAAGAGGTTCAGTCTCTAGAAGATACCTAGTCCTATCCACTTGGTGATCACCTGCCACCAATTAGTTTATATTAATAAACTTGATCCACACCATGGATCGGGGTTCACAATAGCACACAAGGTTGTCCAGTTCAACTAGACCTCTACAAAAATTATTCATGGGAACAAAAATAACCAGGACACATAGGGACCTCTTCCACAGTTATATATGGGAGTAAAAGAGGTGTAAAAATATGATTGAGTGAGTATATCTTGTACTTACAGCTTAGCTCAAGAGACAGTATGTGTTTGTGATATAGACACACACACTACTCGAAATAATAGTAATAGTGTACACAACAGAGTAGAAATAATGATAAAGGGTTTATAATTCTCTATGTGGTTTCCTTGATGCTTTTGGACTTCTTGGATGTAGTGGATGTGAGGCTTGAGTCCGCTTCTAGAAACAGACACCAAAAATAGAGTGTCGTGGATTCTCTTTGTTCTGGTTTCTAGTGAGGTGGGATGCTCCTCGTAGATCCTCTTCACTAGATTTTTTTGTTTCAAGGATGTTGTCACTTTGATTCTAAGAAAATTCTTCCTTGTTCACTCCTAGAAGGATTAGTGTTCTTCCTTTTTTTGTGTATTTTTTCCGCTTGGTCTTGTATGTATTTTAACCTTCTCACACGCCCCCTCTTTTATTCTTAGGTGTTTTCCTTTTTATGTTGTAGGGGTCTACAAGGAGTATGATTACTATCACGTGTAGGTACCTCATACCTCATACTATCTACAGACAAGGTCATTAATATCGTCTGCAAAAATTCATTAATAAAATCAATATCATTAAATAAATCAAATATGACCATTAGTGATAATTTTGAATTTAAATGGTAACGGAAGAAATGACTAAGTCTGTAATGGTTCCACAAGATAGGTGACACAGGAGAGGAGACTTTTCCTTTGTCTCTGAACGGTATCTTATACTTTGTGAAAAATTATGGATGGTTGGAATGGTGTCTTATACTTTGCAAAAATTCTGGACTAGTAGGTCACTACATTGGTGTCTGATCCTTATCAATGGTATCAAGTTCTTTGTGAAAATTCTGAACTTGTAGGTCAATGCAACTATGTCTGGTCCTTTTTGAAAATTTTGAACTGGTAGGTCACTAAAATGGTGACTCATACTTTACCGATTTTCAGACTGAACAGTGACTGTGAGTCCTCTAACCGGTGACTGTGAGTTCAAATCAACAGTGACTCATACTTAGTCAAATATTTGAAATATGTCTTATAAAGTAATACTTAACAAAATAGATTAAGACTATACATTAACATAGTAAAACATAATGAAACAAGATTAAACATTATTTTTGAGCATTAAAACTAGATTATTCCAATAATTTTCCCCTTTCTAATGATCACAAATCATGGCATTTACAATCCATACATAATGATCACAGTAAAGGATAAATATTTTTCTTAACATATTATATAGATTATGTAAAATTAATACATAAATAGATATCAATTAAATTAAATATATAAATAATAATATCATATAAATATATTATAGTATCTGAATATATATGTAAAATATCAAATCTCATACTCATATGTTAGTATCAGAGCTTAGATATTAGAGGTAGAGCTTTATATGGTGGATCATCTGAATACCATAAAGATTTTTTTAATTCTATATCTGAGTTCTCTACCTTTTGGTATTATCAAAAAGATAAAAAATGATAAAAAATCATATAGAACAAAATATGAAAGAATAAAGATATTGAATTAATTGTCAAAAGGAAAGTACATGGGATAAAAGACAAAAAAATACATCCCTATCAAGAAGTGATCTAACTAATGCTTGGTTACATATAAGTCCATAAATTCCTTTCCCTTGTGATAAGTAAAGGAAATAGGAGTAGGAGGCGTAGAAGTGGTATTAGTGGAAGGAAGAGATCCAATAGAGAGTGAAGGTAGAGGTACGCCTTCAAGAATAGAAGGTGAAAGGCTTGGTCTAGAGGAGGAATGAGGTATTATCTACTCACTTATCATTATTCTTATCTAGATCAGAGCCTGAACATGGGTCATGGTTATAGGTTACAAAAGGGTATAAGGATCAGTATAAGGATTTAGGTCGGGTCACAGCGGAGAAACTACTGGAGAAATGTTTTTTGTATTGTGATTATGCAAGTAAGGCTTGATCATATTAATAAAATATCTAATGACCTCACCAACATGGTCCATTTCTTTCTCAAAATCATCCTTATTCTCTAAAAACTTCTCAAGTGTAGGAGTAAAATCGTTCAACTTATGAACTTGATCCTTAAAGTCCTTAGTCACAGGAGGTATCCACAAATTCCCCACCAAGTAGTTTAAATGATTGGTTAGATGGTTCTTGATATATATCCTCTTAAAATAGTAATCCACTTTCTTTGAAATTTCTTCTTGAGAATCAGTGTCATGTTTTTAGTAAAACCTTACCATGTCATGCACATTCTCATTGTGATTTTTAATTTTACTAATTTTTTCCTGATCAGAGCCACCAATCAAATCTTGAAACTCTTCTCTGATCATAGATCTGATCATTTCATTGTATGAAGTCTAAGAGGTCTAAGTATAAGAATATTGAGTAGGAGTAGCTGAGGTGAAGGAATTAATTTTTTATAAGAACTATCTCTAAAAACCCCTTTATATTCATCGGTAATTTGATTGATAACATACACAAGTCCATGCATTTCATTGGCTAATTTTGTGTTGTTATAAACCACTTCTTCAACTACTAAAATCAAATTAGGTTGAATCTGAGATACAACTTTTTTTGAGATCATGACACCATCAAGCTCACTTCTACTAGAAACTGGAGCTAGAGAATAAGAATCATGAAATTCCCTTATCATATCCTCAACCAATGATTTTAATAACTTCAATTCATCACTTAGCTATCTATTTTCAATCCATTCCTATTGTATTTCTTGAATCATTTTAGGTTGAGTTTTTCATATTAAATTCTACAAAACCATTCCATCATCCCTTTCACTAATGTTTGTTATAGGAGTAGGCTATGACTTCATAAGATTTCCAATACTAGATAATATATTTTCACCAAAATCCTTTAAATATTCATGACTCATATAGTTTATGGTCTTTTGTGTAGGTGCAGGGATAGGTATAAAGATAGGTACTAGCTCCTGAATAGATATCACTTATTTAGCTATGTTGGGTTTGAGTTGAAACATTGTTGAAAGGTTTATTTTCTTAAATAAGGATCTATGAGAGTCATAAATATCAAAATAATTTGGAAACATATGCCAGGAAACTATTGAACTTGGATCAATTGGATTTGGTACTTCAATCCTCTCTAGACTGGGGTTTTTCTCCCCCTTGACAAATGTTTCCCTTTGAGAATTAAATGACTCCATTTCTTGAACTCTTTCCACATCTTCTGTCATCTCTTTATGAACTTTTGTCTCATCCACATTTCCTTATAATTGATCAGTTTGTTCAATACTCTTTCCAATTGGTAAAGAGACTTCTTTTGTATTTTCTCCTTCTACATGTTTCTCATTATCAATATTTTCTTCCATAGCAGTTTATTCCTCATTTTCTGCATCACCCTTAGTTGTAATTTCTTCAACTTCATCTACATCATCTTCTTTATTTTCTTTTCTACTTACATAGATAATATTCTATTCAGTTTCATCATCATTACCATTACTGAGAAGATATTTTCTATAGGGAAGAGTTTGAGAGGGTTTAGGAGATTCATGGGGAGGTTCTTTATTCCTTTTAGGAATATCTCGATCACTGCCTTATCTATCAAAAACATTATATGATTAAAATCTAAAAAAATCATCTTCTATTTCCTCATCTAAATATTTTACTATCTCATCTAGTTACAAACTAGGGTTAGTGATATCCTTGGGTCTTGAGGTATGATCAATAGGATTAAAATCCTCATACATATTTTCATTATCTTCAACCCATATATTCTTCTAGGTATTCCAACTAATCTTTATATGTTTTCTTATATCCTTAGACAAACAAAAATCATAATCTGTAATAGTTTCTTCATTCTCCCTTACCAATCCTTTATCTTGCAACATTGTAGAGATGAACCTTGAATAAAATAGGGAAGTGGATTTTGATGAGTTTTTGATCTATCACACATATTAAGGACAATATATTTTTACAAGTTTTTCTTAGGACCATTTTTCAAAAGATGAATCAATAAAACATCTTAATACTTCAAGGAAGAAAAATCACCTTTCCACATACAGATAAGGTGTTGAATGAACTTGAATAAAAATATAGTTTCTCCATCCAAATCAGCGGGAATAGGTCTTCTCTTTATTCCATTTCCTGTTAAATCACCCAAATCCTCTTCTAGGATGAATATATCACTTGGATATGGAGTAACTCCTTTATTATTCTCAAATATACCTTTATAAGGTACTTTTAAACAAGCATACCATAGCCCTGGAAAAAAGGAAAATATTTATCCATTTACCCAACTTCTGACCACGAAATCATCATTATAATTGAAAGAAAACACAATATACTGATAAAACTCAAAAACAAGTTTTGGGTATAAGGGTATCTTATCATTGGTAAACCTATCTATCCAACCCTACACTTATAATACCCTAATAATAATAGACTTACTCAAAATAATCCATTTTTCACAAACTTCCTTTTTTGGCATGATAACTCAATCTGCGAGACAAGGGTTCAGAGGTTCCTTAGGCATTTTGATTGGATCTATTTTCAGTATATTCATTGACCAGTGTTTCTCTAGGGTCTAAGAAGATAGATGCTTCATTCTCTCCATTACAAACATGTACAGAGGGTTCAAAGGGGAAAGGGGTTCGATAGAGAAAGGTTTGGTTTCGGGAGTCAAGAGTAATATGGAAGTGAGAAGTGATTTGGATTGACCAGTTTTTATCATTTAGGGTTTTCAAATTCATAAATAAAAAATGTGGTATAAAATAAAATGAAGTAATTAAAATAGTGATGTAGAAAAAAAATACATGTATAGAACGGTGGGTCACAATGGTGCGTCTTGATGGTGTGCTGGCAGTGGTGGCATCACAATGTTATGACATTGATCGGTGAGACATCAAAGAGTGATACATCAAACTAGTTACTCAAAATTGATCATTCCCAATTCATGTATGATATAACTAATTCTTTCATAATTTAATGTCTTAGTAAAAATAACAGCAAGCTTATGTGTCGTACCAATGAATTCTAAAGTAATATCACCTTTTTGATAACGATCTCTCAAAAAGTGATGTCTTATATAAATATGTTTTGTTCTTGAGTGTGAAACTGGATTCTTAGATATGTTAATAGCACTTGTGTTATCATGGTTTATAGGGACATGTCTATATTGATATCCATAATCTAGTAAAGTGTGTTTCATACACAAAATAAGATCACAATAATTAGTATCATCTATATATTCAGCTTCAACAGTAGATAATGAAATAGAATTTTGATTTTTACTACACCGTGATAATATAGACTTTACCAAATAGTTACATGTTCCATAGGTACTTTTTCTATCTAACTTTCAACCACTAAAATCAGCACTAGAATATCTAACTAATTCAAATGATTTTTCTCTAGGATAAAATATTCATAAGTTGGTAGTATGCTTGAGGTATTTGAAAATTATATTTACAGTGGGAAGATGTGGCTCTTTAGGATTTTCTTGAAAATGAGCACACATACATACACTAAACATAATATCAGACCAGCTAGTGGTCAAGTAGAGAAAACTTATAATCATACCTCTATAATTGGTTTGATCAACAGATTTTTCATTTTCATAAAGATCTAATTTATAGGTGATACTCATAGGAGTATTACTACTTTTAGTGATATACAAATTAAAACATTTTAGAATATCTTTAGTATATTTTCTTGGATTTAAAATAATACCTTCCTTATTTTAAAAAATTTTGAATCCAAGAAAGAATTTGAGTTCACCCATTAAACTCATTTTACATCATTTTTTAAAAATCAACACATAAATAATTTTTAGAAGATTCAAAAATAATATCATCAACATAGATTTGAATAACTAAAACATATTTAGAAATTATTTTTATAAAAAGAGTAGGACCAGCTATACCTTTTGTAAAACCATTTGAAATAATAAAATTACTAAGCATATCATACCAAGCTCTTGGATCTTGTTTTAAACCATACAAAGATTTTACTAATTTAAAAACATGATTTGGAAAATGATGGTTTGTAAAACTAAGGGTTGTTCAAAAAAAACATCCTCAATTATGTACCCATTTAGGAAAGCACTCTTTACATCCATTTGATATAGCCCGAAATTAAAATGTTCCATAAAGGCTAACAAGATTCTAATGGCTTCAAGTATAGCTATAGGTGAAAAGGTTTCTTCGTAGTCAATTCCTTCTTCTTGACTATATCCTTGTGAAACCAGTCTTTTATTATTTCTTAATATGGTTTCATCTTCATCCACTTTATTTCTAAACACCAATTTAGTGTCTATGGTCAATATATATTTGGTTTTATCCAATAGTTTCCAAAATTTATTACTTTTAAACTAATTTAATTATTCTTTCATATACATTACCCATAATTCATCATTTATTGCATCATTGATGTTCTTAAGTTCAAGATGTGACAAGAAGGCTTGATGTTCAACCTGATTTCTTAAAGAAGATCTAGTCTAAGTCCCTTTATCTAAGTCTCCAACTATATCATCTAAAGGATGGTTCTTAAGAGTTCTAAAAGGTCTAGAAAAAGAAGGTCTAGTCACTTCAAATTCTTCTACAGGTTTAGGCTCTCTATGGTCAGAATCTAGAGATCTTCTAGAACTGTCTGATTGTTTCACAATAGAATCAGAAGGTGTAGGATTTAATTCTAAACTAGATAGATTGTCCTCAAGGTTTTCTAAGGAGGTTTTAGTATCATGTGGATTTGTTTCATAAAATTTGATATGTACAGAATCTTCCAGACATTTGGTTCTTTTATTAAAAACTCTATAGGCTTTTCTAGAGATTGAATATCCTAAGAAAAATCTTTTATTGCTTTTAGAGATGAATTTTTAAATATTTTCCTTATTATTGAGAATATAAACCTTTAAACCAAAAACATTAAAGTATCTAACTTTGTTTTTCCTATTGTTACATAAATCATAGGGAGTTTTCTTAATAATTGGTATGATTAAGACTCTATTAATTATATAACAAGCTATATTGATAACTTCATCCCAAAAATAAACAGGTAAGTCATATTCATTAAGCATAGTCTGAGTTATTTCTTGTAAGGTTATATTTCTCATTTATACAACTCCATTCTTATGGGGTATCCTAGGAAAAGTGAAGTTATGACTATATCCATTTTGTGAGTAAAAATATCCGAAATCTTGATTTTCAAACTCACAACCATGGTCACTTATTAATAATTTAATTCTAAGACCACTTAATTTTTCTACTATTCTATAATACTTGATAAAGTGAGAACAAGCTTCACTTTTGTGAGCTAAGAAAAAGGTCCAAGTATACCTAGAAAATTCATCTACTAGAATATAGACATAGTGATTCCCGCTTAAACTTGAAACTCTGGAAGTTCCAAACAAATCCATGTGAACCAACTCAAGTGGTTGAGAAGTTGAAACTTATTTATTTGGTTTTAAATATATTTTGTATTGTTTTCCCTTTTGACAAGGATTGTAGAATTTATTATCTTGAAATTATAGTTTGGGTAGATCCTTGACTAACCCTATCCTTGTAATCTTTCTAAGTGAGTGAGTGTTACAGTGGCCTAATTGTTAAAAGTGGGTGCCCTAGACCCAACTTGTGTTGTAATTTGATTACCACTACATGTATGAAGTTTGTTATATATACATGTGTTCATATTTCCATAATAGTGTGAATAATTATTAATCCACTTTGTTTTTGGTAATTTCCTTAGATTACATGTCATATCAAAGGGTTATAGTAGATCCCAGACTATAATGAGAACCTAAAGATACTATGACAGTAATATTAAAGTAAATTCATGTAATCTAGTTACATCATTCTGACAGGACACAGATGATATGTGATTATCAGGTGATGGGGTCTTGTAAGCATTGAGACTTCTTCTCATGAATTTTTTACTTAGTGATCTCCAGTAGTTGAGAATATGAGGACACGCCTGCTAATAGGAACACCACATGTTTCATGTGTCATTGGTTGTTTTTATCAATGTACATGTGTAATGGTATCCTGACTTGAGATCATTATCAATGTATGTCATTTGATTTCATACTTTGATGTATGATGAAAACTGTGGAGATGAAGTCATGGAGAGGTATTTTATGTTGGGTACGTTATTGGTGACATGACATTGATTGAATGATCAAGATAGGATTTGTCGCTTCTGAGTTGAGGAATAGATATCTCGGTTCTGGTTGATTAGGATGTTAATACCTTCATTAAATCCATGGTCATAGTAGTTTAATTTAATTCCATCTAAACAGATCAACAATTAATAAATAAAGGAAAAGGATGATAACACAAGTTTTCATCCTACTTTATTAAGATATCGATGACCAAGATATTATATTACACATATTGTGTTTGTAGAAAGTTAGTTGTTACTTTTACTTTTCCTTATATATATAGGGTCTTAAATGGGTTTCTAGACCCCACTCTTGATCTATGAATATTATTCACTACTATTGAGATAAGGGCCTAAAAGGTCACACAAGATAGCACTTTTAGAATCTGCCATGTTCTATTGAATATGATTACAGAACTTAATGGGACTCACCACAAGGTCTGGGTTTTATCCAAGTTTTTTGGATCACCAAGGAATAAATAAATTCTCTAGTTATTAAATTATGTATTAATTCATTGAATTTATTTATGACATGTATTTACAAGTCATTTAGTAAATACAAGGATTAATATTATTTGAATAGATATTAATTAAATATCCTAGGTTTGTTTAATATTATTAGGAGATGTGAGTGGAGATAAAGACTCAAGTTTATCACATAATATATTTAATATATATTATATTTAAGTGATATATTATAAATTTTATTTATGGCATATTTAGTTTGTCATAATTAATTATTTATAATACTTATATAGTGGATGTTTATTACATGGGGTCGGGATCCTATACTAGGTATTATAGATATTTACTATATAAGTGGAGAGGGGAACATCCCATGATGACTATTCATTTTTTGGAATTGAGATCCACTCTCTCCTCTTGAATCCTAGAGAGAGAATATCTCAAGCAAGTAAGTTCTTCAAGTTATGTCTTCTCAGATCGAAGACTCTAACTTGTGGTGATCATCATTGCATCGAAGTGGTCATCAGAGAACCACGCTAGCACCTGTATTTTGATGAACGGCACGTGAGTAGATTCAAGGAGCGTGTGGGGACAGTCTAGAGTACTTCGACATCGAATTCTTCGAGCAACGGTTGTCGAAACCTTGAGACAGGCTTGCGCGCATCAGATCCGAATGAGGTAAACATTTTTTGTTATTTTGTACTCTGATTAAACCATGCATGGTCCTCGGACTGTACTGAGATAAGCTAGAGTCGACGATGTTACGTCTCTCCAGTGATGCAAAAAATAATTAAATTCCCAACCCATCGGCTTCTACTGCTCGTCCTAGTACCTAACAGTGGTATCAGAGGGATGTTTAGTTTTTCTGATTCAAAGAATAAATTAAATTACCTTAAATTTGATTCGAGGGTGTTAAAATGGTTCTAATGGATCTGAATACACGTCGATCCTTTTCCAAATATCCAAGTAATGACCATTTGAAAATTTTTAAATGGATCGACATCATGTTGAATGTATTTTTTGATTTTGGATTCTTAAATTTTATTTTTTGAAGAACAAGTTTTTAAT